>JAPTHN010000003.1:9588456-10235130 GCA_026936325.1 Platynereis dumerilii
AATATACTGCAAACATGAGCTGTAAGGAGCTATTTTATATCATACCAACACAAATTAAAGGTAATAACATAAAAACACATGAAAAAGTTAATTAATTAAAACGGAAAATCTAATAAGTTAGGATAGGTGTCTGTTTTTGATCTTGGCAATTGCTGAAGTTCCATTGTTATGGAAATAATCTCTCCAGGACTGAATCAGTATCTAGACATTAGAAAAACTCAAAATAACCCAACTTGAACTCCATACTTCACCACACTCTAAAAAATGCCAGGACAAAATTGGTTTTTTAGATTCAAAATGGTTTTTTGAAAAACCAAATTTCAATGCAAAACCAAAATGGATTTTTAAAAAAATCCATTTTGGTTTTTTGCATTGAAATTTGGTTTTTCAAAAAACCATTTTGAATCTAAAAAACCAATTTTGTCTGAAGTTTTTTAGAGTCCACGGGAAGCCACTGCATGCGACATCAGTCCCAAACTTTCTAATATTGCAGAACAGATGGTATGATTCAACATAATTGTACAAAAATTATTCTGGTCAGATATATGGCAAATTTTGACAGTGAAGCTGTTTGAAAATGGTCTGGCCCCGCCATCTTTAGTCGACTATAGCTCATCAAGAGAGTAACCAAATCTGGTATTTTAGTTGTTGAAATAGTTGGATATCTTGGCTATGTATAACTTCTATATCATTGTATAACTGCTCCTTATTAGATTTTAACTACTGTCCTCTTTTACACACGTATCTTCCTTTTTTAACTTCCTTTATTCTTACGACACGTCACACTTGTTTCTCAATGAAATCTCTATGTCAAATAAAGTTCTACATTATATCTATGTATATGTTTCCCCATTCAATGTTTTCTTGGCTGTGATAATAATTTTTTTATATATTTAGGCAGAAACTGCAATGGCATAGATCCAATGGCCAATTACACTGAAACCCTGCTTGGCAAAGACCATTTCCCAATCACGGAGACCATGTGGGGTGATACCGATGACTCATGGGAAGATCTCTACTTCAGAATTGACCCTCTAACTTGCACTGGAAGCATATATCCCAGTAAGTCACTCTTATTGTAGAAAATGAAAACTTCTGGCCCCAAAGAAAAATACATGCATGCATCAGTCTGGTGAAAATGAGAACTGCATGCTGCTGCCACCTGGCACAAAAACTAGTTTTTGTATGTTTCAGCATTGCAGTTCCGAGGAAATAGTTCCAATTTCATGCCACATTCACAAAGTTTCTATTCAACATTGAGGTAAACCAGAGTTAGACTTAACAATCACATGCACAAGAAGTAGACAAGGCCATCAGAACAATCAGAATCAGCCCTGTTTTCTTCCAGACAAAATTTTGTGAGTTCTCCACAATGGGTTGGTGTGGACCGCTCGCTGGAGCTTGCGGAATTTCAAACTTGCCAGCATGTGCTCTGCCAAGGCTGGAAAAATCAGTGGCAATGAAACAGCGGTCCACTTGTAGACAGTGCATGCATGATATATGTACATGTATATACGAGGGGAGTATCAGAAGTTCTGACCAATTTTTTTTTGGCAGATCTTACTATTCGAGATTGCTAAATTAAAATTTCACTCAACCAATTTCATTTAGTTTATCATCTATTGTGGGTTTTCAACAAACCGTGCAGATCTTTGAATGGTTAAATTCCATTCAATTATTTTCAGTTAACAACCAATCATCTGCTACAGAAAAATCATGCCACGAGTTACATTTGAAAGGCCACACGAACAACGGATTATACTACATTGACCCTGATGGTCCTGGGACTTCATCCACTTTTCTGGTTGAATGCAACTTCACAGTGAACCCTGCCGAGACCTTGGTTCATCATAATCAACAAAATGGTAATCCTAATAATAACAGTCATAATACACTACATCCTGATTCATAATTCAACCATGCTTCTCCATTTGGTTCTTTTTAGGCCCGCCGAAGGACGGGCCTAATGTTTTCATTCGCTGATATCTGTCCGTCTGTCGGGCTATTTGTCCGTTTGTCTGTGAACAAGATTGAGGAAAAACTACTTGGCGCTTTCAAATGAAACGTTGCAAGATGTTTCCAATCCCCACAATGAAGAACTGATTTGATTTTGGTAATGTCCATTTACAAGATATGCCGCAATCAAGTGATACAGATCTTCATCTATGCCAATACCATCTGTCGAGCTTGATTGTGCTTCTCAAATGGCTGAGCAAAGAGCAAAGCTTCACCCCTGTTCACCACTAACAGCGACACCAGGCAAAGAGACGCTACCAGTCGACAAGTTCTGTAGACAATACAGAATTACTCATCTAGTAAATGATGAAAAGACATCAACCCCCCCCCCCCTTGCGGTGGGTCTTTGCACTCTTCAGAGAGCTAGCACCTTGTTATAGGCCTAATGTTGGAGCAGGATTTGGGGTGTGAAGGAGGACATGGTGGTCCAAATAAATAAGCATAAATAGACATTTACACATGTGCACATAATGCAAATATAAAGGTGATAGATACATATGTCTCTTGGTCATACAAAATGTCAGATTGGGCTTGGAAAGCAAATTTTATACACCTTGTATTTATGAGGCATATTGTGGTGGCAGCACTTGTCAGGGTGCCTGGGCCATGCTGCCGCCTGGATAGCCTGACAGAAAGCATATGACCCAGTTCTGCACATTGATCAAAAAAAGTTTAAGGGAAAGGTGTGAAATGAAGGTGTATTTTGAAAGAAGGTAGGAATGTTTTAAGTAGATATACTATTGCAAAACAAAGTAAAGGTCCGTGATGTGGCACATACAATATTTAATGAGTGTGATGAGAACAGGGACAGAGTTATGCTTGAGACATGGACCCAAGAGAGATAGCACTTTTATGTTTGGATGGATGATCAGATGCATACAACATCATGACATTGTGTAATAAATTATACACACAAGCATAACATTATGATATGGCTTGCATGAGTTTGTGAAACTTTCCAACTACATGTACTGATTCCTACATTATTATAATTTCAGAACAGAATGTTAATGGATATGGTGTTTTTGGAAAGCGCATTCCGATGAACTACTTCAATGCCACCTACAACCAAGTCCGCAGTCTTGTCCAAAATTCCATCTACTGTGTCTATAGAGTTAACTTCCGTTGCGTCAATGTGGCCATGGAAGACTGTGGGTGGAAAGACTACAATGGAACAGAGCGACAGTTCTTGGGCCACAGTGGAGGAACAATTGGAAGTGAGATATTAATGTATTAGTTGATGCCTGATTTCGAATTGTATAGGTTATTCACCACAGGAGAGGGAATGTGTGATTTGTAACCAGAGGGCTTTAGCTCGCTGTGTGAAAAACACAAATTCCTGATCCAAATGTGAATAACCAGCTTATACCATAAGACGAATACACAAACAGTCAAACATGAGACAATAAGTTTTTTCATTTGAGACAATATGTTTTTACACTGGGTTCCCCCAGTGTAATAGAGAGAGAATGGGTCAAAGTACTTTTCTGAGAAGTTTTGTGGAGAAAAATTGGGAGGTTTTAGAGGCTTAAAAACCAACTGGGGACCTTAGTATACTTGGTTTCTAAAATGCATTTTGTAATTTGGTGCTGTATGTGCTGGTGTTATTCAGAATTTAGCAAAATTCCAAAACATGTCTTTTTCCTCTTTCAGACTCTTTTGGCAGCAAATTGCCACATTTTAAAGTGTCAATTGTGAGCTTAGTATTTCACTCAGAGTTATGAAATTTAGTATAGGGATTCGTTTGAGGGTTTGAATCTGGAACATTTTGAGAAATCCTAGATGGCTGCCACAAAATGGCTGCTACAAAATGGCTGCTACAAAATGGCCGCTATTCTTGTTTTGCCACTGTGAGTTAAGTTTTCACTTAAGAGTATTGAAATTTGGTGTAGAAATTTGTTTGATGGTGTAAATTAATATTTTGGGAAATACAAGATGGCTGCCAAAATGGCCACCAAAAATGGCCATCATTCTTGAGTTCCCAACTGTGAGCTTAGTATATCAACTAGAGGTTTGAAATTCGGTACATGTGTAGAGATTTGTTTAAGGTATGGATCAATGACCCCTGAGGAATCTAAGATGACTCCTACAAAATGCATTTCTTGATTTGTTCACTACGACTCAACCCCCCCCCCCTCTTGTGACGCCACTGAATGTAAGTGGTATCTCTGTTCACAAAATTAAGTGGTATATCTGCAAACCTGATTGGGCTTTATTCAATCAGTACAGTACGAGCAAAATGGGAAGTTCATTGAGTACTTTGCAAATATTTGCTTATGATTTGTGTGTACAAAGTTAAATTTAAAAAAAAGGTTCATGTAAAATTGAGTTTAATAAGCAGGTCATTGAGCAATAAACATATCCCATCTTTAAAAGTCTTACTAATAATAATAATCATGCAAAGCTTGCTAAACCCAGTGTTTGAATCCTCGGATTCTTGTTTAGTTTTATGGGGCTCCGTAGCATAATGGTTAGCACATATGTTTGTGCGCCCTCTGCGCAGTGGATGTGGTTCAAACCCAGCTCCGGCCATGTCCAGAAGCTAATACTATAATGATTGGTATCATCAATGGTATGATTGCCGTTCAGTATGGTGAGTGCCGGTGAGCAGATTTATCCAAAATGGGCGCTATATAAAATCATACTACATTTTTCTATTAAGTGGACAAAAAGAATTGGAATTTATCACAGGCTTGTGATAGGCTGATAGAAGTATCGGGTGGTATAATGAGGGTTCTTACTTCTAACATGCATTTTTGTGAGTTATAGATGACGACCAGAGGTAGAGTTCTGACACTGACTGTTTAAATACATTTTAGAACCTAAAAATGAGACTTCATATGCTTCTTTTAAAAAGCTATACATTTTACTACAGATATTTGCAAAATTTGCCATGCAATCGTTTATATTGTTAATTAATGAAACGTTTGCAGCTGGACCAAAATTCAGAACTGTGTCAGAATTGATGTCAAAATTGATGCCAGAATTCAGGTCAGAATTGGCTGTGATAGTTCTCCATTCAATCATTACATATTGTCACTATAATGCTAAACATCCACATTTGAACACATTTAGGCAGAGACTGCAACAGCATCACCTCAATGACCAGCTACTCTGAGACCCTCCTTGGCAAGGACCATTTCCCAATCACCGAGACCATGTGGGGAGACACTGACGGCTCAGACGAAGATCTTCACTTCAGAATTGAACCTCTAACTTGCTCCGGGACCGTAAATCTGAGTAAGTCGCACCTGTCACCCTGTCGCTTTAATTCTTCAGGCCACCTGCTGGCAATTTCAAATGTACATTCTGTCTTGGCATTGTAATTTGCGTCGTTTTAGTTATACATCCCAGAGGAAAAAATAGTACCCTTGCAGCACAGAAACAGTGCAAAATCAGTATACCCCATATACACTCTGGGACAAAACTGATTTTTTGAAATCCAAAACAAATTTTTGAAAAATCCATGTTGGTTTTTGCATGGAAGTTTAGTTTTCAAAAAATCGTTTTCCATTTCAAAAACCAGTTTTGTCCCAAAATTTTTTAGAGTGTACGGTATTGGAGTACATTAAAAGCACAAAAGAAGTACATTGCGCAATGACGACTTGCATGGTTGAGAGACTTTTTAACACAAAATTTGCAGTTTCTAAATACTTTTGAGTAAAATAATCAAGTCATACTACAAATTGTGTTACGTAGTCTATGCTGATGCCCAGTAATATGTGCCAGTCTGCCGGATAATAATTTTGAGTGGCATAAACTACAATTTGGAATTCACTGACGAGTCAAAGCTAAACAATACATTTAATCAACATTGGAATCAAGTTATGTTTGGTTTTTTAGGTTAAATTCCATGAAATGTCTAATTTTAGTGAACAACCCATCGTCTGCAACAGAAAGATCATGCCAAAAGTTGCACTCAAAAGGCCACAGGACCAACGGATTCTACTACATTGACCCTGATGGTCCTGGGCAGTTAGCCACGTTCCTCGTTGAATGCAACTTCACAGTGAACCCTGTCGAGACCTTGGTTCATCATAATCAAGAAAATGGTAACTATAACTACGAAAGTGATTTACGTACTGCTTAGCTGGGTCATAGGCGGAAACAGCGCCACAGCCCTGGTGATTTTAGGTCTTGAAAGTACATGTATATTAATGAAATAGCAAGCACAGCCTGCCATTTAGTCAAAATGGTATGACTTGGTATGATGAATCGATGATATCTATATGTAAGAGTGTAAAACAACAGCTTATTGTCGAAGAATGTCACCTTAGTGGGTGGCAGAGTTGTTAAAGTCTTTGCTTGCACGGGTTCAAGCCATGGTTTAGGAAACAAAATTTTCAGTGGACCTTTGTGAGCAAAATCCCAACTGGATGTCGCTCATCCTGGATAGGATGTTAAATAGGCAGTCCCTCATATCAGTGTCTGTGCTGGTCAATTACATCAAATGCCGTAAATGAGTAGCATGTAAAGTACTCACACTTTCTCTCTTCCATCTCATCATTCAACCTTCGTGAGTGCCAAGAACTGGGATTAGAGTGCTACATTCACCATATCTATTGATATGTCTATTTCAGTTTGTGAATTTGTACCCACCGGTTCTTTATATTTTCTTTCATTTCGTCGTTTCAGTTGAGTATCCTAAAGGATTTGCCCGGTTTGGAAAACGTGTTATGATGAAATACGGTAACGCCACCTTTGATCAAGTCCGCAGTCTTGTCCTAAATTCAAACTTCTGCGTCTATAGAATTGATTTCCGTTGTGTGTATATACACATGGAAGATAATGGATGGAAAGACTTCGATGGGACAGAGCGGACATTCTTTGGCCAGAGCAACGGAACCATTGGAAGTAAGATACTTTTATCCAGCCATAAATAAAGACTGAAGTTTTCAGCTACTTCTGATTAGTATCAATTCGGAATGCAGACACATTTTTTTTCTTTCTTTGTGTCACTATATTCAATTAATAGACCCAGCATAGTGGAATAGATGAGCACTGTTTGGGGTCTATGTTTTCCTCGTCTCTTGGCCATTTTACTTTTGAATTAACTGTGTTTATGCCATTTTATTTTTGAATTATTTCATAGTCCCCCATCCAGTGTTTGCTCCCTGCTCATTTCTGAACAACAACATCTTGCGACAAATGGGAAACATACTTAACATACTGTTGTTTTATTTACAGTCCTTGTCATACTTGCGTGGAATCTCAAGTTTTTTTCCTATGCTGTTGAACTGTGATGTCAGAGATGACTCTATTCTAGCATTGCAATATATGTAAAGTAACTGCAAACTGCGATGTCATTTCAAACTGGGTCAGGTTCCCCAGCTTCTTGCCAATGTTGATCCTTGTAAGTTAGCAAGTTTGTAGATTAATCAAACAACTCCGTGGGGATTATAACAGTTGTCTACTGTGAATGCTCACAAAGCTGCCATTTGGTAGGATTAGACTGGTGATTGCTGTGATAAATCATTGGGATCACAAATGTAATGCTTCCTTCAATACATCAATGTTTTAACTGTGATGCGTAGTTTACTGTCAGCCCATTGGTTTTCAAGCTGTGATGCCGCAGTTGTTGGGGCTATCCCTGATAAAACTCTTACTCTGACACTGTGTTGAAACTGTCACGCTCAGTTCAGGAGGATCAACATTGGCTAGAAGCTGGGGAATCTGACCCAGTTTGAAATGACATCACAGCCTGTAGTTGATTTACATATATTGCAATGCTAGAATAGAGTAATCTCTGACATCACAGTTCAACAGGATAGAAAAAAAACTTGAGATTCCACGTAAGTATGACAAGGACTGTAATGTTTGTGTAATTTCTAACATAATTTATCTACTTAACATTCAATGAGAAGTTTCTAATTAATTAACCATATTTAAAACAAGTGACAAATGCAGATTAGAACACTGCTGTGTTGTCCCACTCAAAATACACAAGTGCTTTCTTTTCTTTGTAAACTGACAGGGAAAACAAGAATCTAATGATTCAAAGCTAGAGAGATGACCCACATCACACCAAGCCAAAAGTAAAAGCAAATTTTATATTAAATTTCGGCAAAATGTTGTAGATCTTAGTACAAAATCTAGGTAGGCCTACTTCTATGTGCAAACACTCCAGGTGACATGCTGCATGAACATTAAATTGTATCATACTGTCTTAAATTAGACAGGACGACAAATTTTTGTCTGACCAATATTAAAATTGTCTGACCAGAACCCTCTCTCCGTCAGACAAAATGTCTGACCAAAGTCAATTTGCTTTCGCGTGCACTGGCTGAGAGGCTGTGATGTCAAACTTGCATGGGTTTTCCCAGACCCAATTTTCACTCTGAAACTGAGTTGAAACTGTGATGCTCAGTTTGGTGGATTCGCATTGGTTAGAAGCTGGGGAATCTGACCCAGTTTAAAATGACATCACAGCTTGTAGTTAATTTACATATATTGCAATGCTAGAATAGAGTCATCTCTGACATCACAGTTCTACTGCATAGAAAAGAACTTGAGATTCCACGTAAGTATGACAAGGACTATAACATCATAAAATTGCACATTACCACTATAGAAATGCAATGGAAAATTTGCTCTGACCTAATTGGCACTGAGCATGCCCAGAAGTGACCCAGTTCCCACTGAGCATGCTCAGACATATTGAGCATGTGCAGAGAGCAATAAAAAATGGTGGCCATTTTGAAATTTCCCCACTTCAATTTAATACTCAAGGCCTGTTTTAACTACATGCTACATGAGGTTCACTGATCAGAGATGGCTTAAATTGATCTAAATCTTGTAAGGAAATTTTTGGTGTAGGTCTGATCAGTGAACCCCATATGTAGCTCACTTTCGGATCAAATTTTACCACGAATGATACGGGCAGAATTCATAGTGATTACCATCGTTTTTTGTCCCACTGACCAACCTGATCATCTCGAGAAGTTCTCATGAGGTAAAGATCAATCATCTCAGGTCTAAACAGCTACTTTTCCATGTTTTAGGCAGAGACTGCAACAGCATCACTTCAATAACTGGCTACTCTGAAACCCTGCTTGGCAAAGATCATTTCCCAATCACTGAGACCATGTTGGGAGATACTGATGACTGGTATGAACATCTCTACTTCCAAATTCATCCCTTAACTTGCTCCGGGACCAAATATCCAAGTAAGTCGCATTTGTTAATCAAAATAATATGATTGTCATCCAATGACTCAACCGCCCTACAGAGACCCATAATCAAGTGAAATTGCAAATTCTCACTGACTTCACTGACATTTTGCTGGAAACTTCACTTCAGTGACTTCAGTTTCACTCTGTTACTTAACTTTCGTCCGGTAAAAAATGACTAACTTGCCAACTTGACTTTCAAAAATATGCTGCTTGCAATGCATGGTTCAAGGGTCAATTGTAATTGTAAATCCAAACTTAAGTTAGGGAAAATTTATCAGTTTTCACATTTTGTGACATCAATACAAAGAAACCCGGCTTCAGACAAAAACTAAGTCATTCTTCTCAGGTATGATACCAAAGAGAAGCATACACAGGAATGTGACTTGCTAGTCACTGCTGCTCTATCAATTCACTTGTGGCTTCAACAGGGTAAAACTCACTTCAAGTCACTTGCTATCACTGCTGCTTATGGGTCTAACCGTACACAAGGGGGGAGGGTTGGTCTGGAGGTAGCGCGCCAAGCTGCCAATCGCTGGGTCCCGGGTTCGAATCCGGCTCTTTTTTTTTTATTTCACTATATCCAGTACATATATATAGGAGTTAACAACAAAAAATAGACATAAAACCCCCGAGGGCTTGTTGTCTTGCAGGGTCACCTGGGCCTATGTTGGACGGCTGTTTCAATCATCCTTTGCCTCATTGCCGTGTCCTCCCCCTGTCCTAATTAGCCTACCAAGTGCATAAATCCAGGACGTAAAACCCCAATCATCCATCCATCAACCCCCATACACAATGTTTTGATTGTATTTGTAGTGCACACTCTAAAAAATGTTGTGACAAAATTGTTTTTTTAGATTCAAAATGGTTTTTTGAAAAACCAAATTTCAATGCAAAACCAACATGGATTTTTTTAAAAATCCATGTTGGTTTTTTGCATTGAAATTTGGTTTTTCAAAAACCATTGTGAATCTGAAAAACCAATTTTGTCTGAAATTTTTTTGTAGTGCACCTCTTGCAAAGTTATTACATATTTGCTGTTAAAACACTTGTTATCTTGCTTGCTAAGAAGAATATATTCCATAAATAGGTAAACAGATCTAAAGAAGAATAAGTTTATAATCTCTGTGATTGGAGGACTTAATTATATAAATATTACTATTATATTCCAGTTCTGCCTAGTGTCAATCGTCATGGATTGTATCACGTGTATGGAACAAACAAGAAAACAAACAACATCCCTGGAGCTACCACAATCATGCCTGGACATTTGTGTACCAGAGTTGCTTGTGCAAAATATTGTTTCGAAAACAAATGTTTCATGTTCCAGTTCAACTTCGACCTCTGCCGATGCGACATTTTCTTTAACTACCTGCCAAAAGGGACGGAGATCAGCTCCAGCGGCACCACCATTTATGAACTGGTCAACTGAACGTTTTGCTACTTTTGTGTAAATTAGAAATGCGACAGAATCTTGGGTTGTGATTTTCCCAGGGCCGTTGAGTTGGGATCAGTTTTTTTTTTGGTGGAGTCAGAGTCAAACTTTGCTTTTCAGGTGTAGTCAGAGTCGGAGTCGAAAATTAATGTGGTGAGTGAAAAATAATCTCAACAATTTAAACAAATTTGCCATATAGGCCTAACGTTGTGAACAAAATTATGCAAAACTTCTTCAACTGCCATAAATCTATAAAATTCCATAAAAACATTCTGAAATCGAGTTTTATTTACTATTATGACGAAATAGAGGAATATTAAAGAGACCCAAGGGCCCGTTTTCACCAACATGGTATTAAGAGTTGATCCAGGTCTTAGCTAAGACCTGGTCTGGCTAAGCCAATCACTCAAGCGGAGCAGGATCAAGGAACATATGCTGAGTGAAAGTCCTCACATAGTAAACTGAACAGCAAAAGAAAGTTGTCAAAACTTTGGTGGAGTACCAAACTGTAAGAAAAAACAGAAAATGCATTTGCATGGTTTAGTAATCTTTAATGAACAATTGCAACACATCAAAGATCTGCTCTCTGTAGAATTAAAGCAGAAACAAACAAAATCAGATGACGAGGTGGAAAAGTGAAAATCACAAAAAACTTGAGCATCAAAAAGACAATAATAAAGGACAATAACACAGCACAAAATGACAGAAGTCAAAGAAATTCAGTCCTCAATAACGGGAGTGACCTCCCTCTGCCCGGACACAAGCCTGGCATCTCCTGCGCATACTCTGTTTTTCATTTCAGAACTGAAACGTCATTCTGAAAATTTCCCACAGGGGGTGCTGTAGTCTGGGACTCCAATAGTTTGATCATTATGATGCACTATTATTTCTTTCTGGTAAAAATGTTGTCAGCCAAGAAATAGGGGTAGAAAACAAGTGTTACTTTCCTGGAAGTAACTATGTGATACTTCCAATGCTGTTTTAACCCTAAACATTTTATAAACCCAATTGAGAGATGAGAACGGAGACCTAATAAGAGCAATAGATTTAACTTGAAAACAGAAATAGCTAAATAAATGATGCAGTGACAGTAACAATAACCTAAAATATAAGGGAAAATCATCAACTTCTACAATGACAGTCTCAAGTATACGGTATTCACACCATTGGCAGCAATAAAGGCAGTGATTCTGTTTGCAAGTAAATCTATTGCTCTTATAAGGTCTCTGTCATCATTGCACAGTTGGATTTATAAAATGTTGTGGGTTGAAACAGCATAACAATTCCCACTTTAATACTTTCAGAAAAGTAACACTTGCTTTCTGCCTATTGCCAATATTGATGGAACCATTGGTGTCCCAGACCACAGCACCCCCTGTGGGAAATTTTGAGAATGACGTTTCAGTTATGAAATGAAAAACTTTACCTTGAACTATTGACCTGGAACTTTCTTAATGGAATACCTGTTCAGTCCATCTCTAGACTCAAGAATCTGGAACATCCCCTGCTTTGATGCATTTTGTTTTTTTATCTTAAAATTGCATACCAGCCATGTTAATATGAATTTAAGAATATCGCCATCAGCGCTGCAAAAAATTGTTTTAAACAGTGAATTTTGCCTTGAAAATAACTGAAGTAATTCTTGGACAGCAACCCAGGGGGGCCCCGGCTGACCGAACTCCCACCGACCGAACGCCCTTGGCTCCGCCAACGCGTCGACTTGCGGCCCCGTCACCGGCCAAGTTCTGCAGCTTTTCCAGGGTTATAAATAGTTGTATTGTCTGAAAATTTTATTTAAAAAGCTCAATTCTAAGGGTCCCAACCATAATGACTTTGTCTGCTACATTTTAAAGTCTGCAAAACTCAAGTTTTCGAGTTGTCCTGTAAAATTCAAAAATAGATTTGATGTGCAAATTTTTTGCTTTTTATGATCTGATTGGGCATTGTTTAAAACAGCGTCATTATTTTTGGCATAACTTGTTTGTAATGCCATATTTTTTTGCAAAAACTGAAATGGGATAAACAAGTCTAAAGGTATACAGGAAATGGTCATAGCTGAATGATTTTTGGCAATAAGACGCTAGTTGATCATGGGAACAATACCATATAATTTGTTTTATAAAAAATAAAACTTTTTCAAAATTATGAGCCAAAATCAAGTGACAACTTTCTTTTGCTGTTGAGTTTACTTAAACAACTCAACTGCTACAAACACGATTAATCTCTGAAGTTCCAAAACAAGGCCAAATGATATGACAAGAGGGCTTGTAGATTCACAAAATAGTGGATGCTTTAAAATACCAAAGGAGCTGCACTTGGCAGGGAAAAAGACGGCAAAGCAGCTTTAAATATTTCACCAACAAAGAATTACATTTGGGGGGGGGGGGGCTCTGAAGCATCCTCGAGTGAGGCATCATCATCAAAAACGTTCTCTAGGTAGCAAATACACAACAATGTTTCTTTGCTGACAAAAATAGTCTCCACGGATTGCTTTGTGGGACCTTTCAACAGTAATCATCTCCTTGGAATTCCCTTTGAGGCGTTCCCATCTAGGCGCTTTCATTGAGCAAGCATTTCTTGGGTTTCCATGGGAACATTTACATCATTGCCTCTTTTTCTTGGTAGCAAAGGCCAGGAGTGCTGGAAGGGAACGAGGGCAGCAGGGGCGGTCGATCGAGAAAGGGCAAATCTAATTCGTGTTACAAAATTTTGATGTAGTGTCAATGATAATTTTTAATTAATAATTAAAAATTTTGGCCTAAATCACTGTAAATTAAGGCCTAATAATGTTTTTTATTTGACATGAGAAGGGCAACCTTGCCCCCCCCTACCCCCCTTGTTCCAGCACCCTAGGTAAAAGCGTATTTTGCAGGGGTTTGGGGGGCTGCAGCCCCCTCCCCCTGGCATCAGGGCAAATGGGATATCAGGGCAAATCCTGACCAATATCAGGGCAGATCCACCATCCTGGTCACATCCATCCCATGTTAAAGTTTCAGGGCAAAGTAGCAATAGCCCCCCCCCCTCCCTGACAGCTAGGGCCATCCCATACACTTATGCGGTCATATTGGCATCGAGCTTTCCGCCCTCAATGCCACTTTAACCTTGTCTTAATAATATCAAAAATAATGTCTTTCGGATTCACTGAAATGACAACACCCTGCTTTTTGCCATTTTGCAGCAACTGACACAAAGTTGCCGCTGTGGTATCATAGGCAAATGCAACAAAAACATGATTTAATAAAATAAAATATGTTTAATTCTTACGAATGGAAAGTTTATTCCCATTCCAAGCAGTTACTTCAACAAAAATTTGGTCAAGGTAGACATGTGTTCTTGATTTGCATCTAATGACATGACATATCTACCTTGAAAAAATCTTTGATTTCAGTGGTAACTGTTGAATCACAGAGAAACTAGCAAATATACATGTACTAAACAAAAGGCCAAAAATACTGATCTGTCATGCCAAGAAACGTATGTTCTGTTTTAACTGGCCTAATCTCTTCTTGACACCAAATCTGTTTGACACTGCTGATCCTTGAGTTTAGTAACAATGCGTATGATTAACTGAACCTTGACAGGTTTACACACTTAGTACACTCTTGGTGAAACACAGTGTGCAAAGACGGCGCTGCTTGCAGGATGCAAATTCACGCTTCACTGAGCAGCTGCTGGGTAATGATGGCTGGCTCACACACGGAGGTTTGTTGATAGCTATTGTAAGATATCCAGTTTCAACTTCTGCAGTGCTGTCATTCGAATTTCTCGATGTATTTTGATAGCTGATGGTATTCAGAGATTAGTTGTAGGAGTTATATTGTTGGTAGACTCATAGTTTGTTAGCATTGCTTGTGTTTTATAGATCAGATTTATCCACGTGGAATTTTAAGAGTGTAAACACTGGGCAATAATTGGCTTGGAGAGCCAGAATTGTCAAAATTCTCGACCTCAATTTTGCAGTGGTTTAATAAGGTGTGTCAATTTTTAATTTTTATGCAAATTCAAAAAGCACTATTGTATAAAATGTGAGTTTTCATCTGGGGAATCCAAATCTGTTCTCGAAATGGCGATACGACAATTCTTACCTACTTCAATTTTGGTTCAAAGTTTCAATGTATTTTTCGTTTTCGACCATTTTCGCCAATCCGCGGTTCTCTAGAACTTTTTCAATATATGTCATACAGCATTCTAATTGCCATGGTTGGAAAGCTCTCAAAAAGACCTTCAATTTGCATACCAACATCAATGGTCTAGGACGATATCTTGATTCCCATTGGCCCTTCAGCCTGCACTTTTTAGAATGAAAATGACGCAGATTGTCTAATCCTGTTAAAAAATGGCATTGGATTTTTTTTTCAATGACAGTTGCAGTGAATTACATTCTCTAAGTTGCAGAATGACCTAATACAAAAAACTTTTTGATTTTCACCTTGGGAGTGCCTGGCTTGTGAGTGATGAAGTTTTAATGTTAACGTTAGTTGAAAACTCGCAAAATGTGAGATGGGGTCTGTTGCATTTTACATCATATCTTTGTCAGAATTTATTGCAGGACAACATGAGTGGTACCACATGAAAGGAAATACTCTTGGCATTCTCATGGTACCAATGATGTTGTCCTATATTTAATTCTTATTAAGTTAAAATATGAAATATAACAGCCCCTCCATGATTTATTCCAATAATTCCAACAAAAGTTTGCATTAAAACTTCCAAGCTCATAAAGCAGGAATTTCCATGACCAAAAATTTGAAAAATATTTTATTTGTTTATTCTGGAACTTGGAGAATATAATCACAGCAATTGTCAGCGAAAAAAATTCAAAAGCCTTTTTTTAACAGGATTAGACCGTCAGTAACATTTCATTTCTATGAAGTGCCGGCCGAAGAGTTAATGGGAATCAAGATATCGTCCTAGACCATTGATGTTGGTATTCAAAATGTAGGTCTTTTTGAGAGCTTTCCAAATATGGCAATTAGAATGCTGTATGACAAAGACTGACAAAGTTATAGAGAACCGCGGATCGGCAAAAATTATCGAAAATGAAAAAAACATTGAAACTTTGAACCAAAATTGAAGTAGGTAAGAATTGTCGTATCGCCATTTCGAGAACAGATTTGGATTCCCCAGGTCAAAACACACCTTTTAGGCACTAGTGCTTTTTGAATTTGCATAAAAATTAAAAATTGACACACCCTAGTGGTTTAACCAATTAAGACACAGTTGTTGTGTCTATTGTATCAGAATGAACATATAGTAATTAGTATCATTAAAGATATTCAAATAATGTCAGAATGTGCCTGGGAATATTTCCATAGAGCATTTAGTTGACTTCCTGAACAAATTCTCCCAACTTGGACCAATGTGAGCAGTCATATTTGGGCCCCCAGTGGGGACAAATAATAATGAAATGTGAGATCTAGAATTAATATCAGTAAAATGTATGCATTATTTCATATTTTATACCTTGTAATATTATGAATAGATAAATACTAGAGTTAAATCAGGATGAAAATGGATAAAAATATTATTTTGTTCTGTGGCATGTAAAATTGAATTGTTGAATAACCCATCAGCATCATCTTTTATTTCATTGCACTTTGGAACGGATGAATAATCTGATTATAATAATGTGAGCTTTGCAGGCATGGTGAAAGCGACTTAGTTAAACCAGGTGTAAAGGAGCTAGGACCAGCTCTAACTGTTAATACTCTGTTGGTGAAAACGGCCCAAGGAGTCTCAAGTCGTTTTTCATGAAAAAGGAGTTGTGAGTTGAAGTTGGTTCACTTGCTAGCAAAAAATCGAAATGTATTATTACAGATCTCGTATAAGTGTGCCATGTTCCATGTGAATATATGCACAGCTGATGTCAGTATTGCAATACTGACATCACTATTGGCACTCCAATCTTGAGTGTTGATTCCGACTGCTACCAACAAGTCACGCTTATGGGCTAAGTGTGAATAACAATTGATTAATCTGCATTCATTGGTATGGTTGTTTGATTCAGTTGGAGCAGGTGAAACTGATATGTTTGAGCCACTTGCTTGATCCATCATCGACATTCATGGTGTCCTGTTGTGAAATTTCTCCTTGAGGGCAGCACCTTGTGGCTTTTCAGCCTTTTAGGTGAGATCTTTGCCAAAGAAACTGTTCAGAATTGATGACTGGAATGGGGATGATGGGGAGATTTTTTGGAAATGAACATGGAGGTGTTGCATAGGCATACCAGAGGGCGAGAAAGGGGGGGGGAGTTGCTCTCTAAAAATTTGGGAAAAGGCCAGACAAGGAGGCTAAGAATTCGATCATCAAATAAACATTATTGGAAATCAGTGATAAGGATGCGCCCAAGCAAAACTCCCCCCCCCCTTAGGTCTTAAATTCGGAATGGTTTCTGAGTATATTATTTTTGCCAAGACAGAGCAGCACATGATAACCTCTCAGACCAACAAATGAATGTGAGAGTGAATGAATTTGTTTTGTTGTAAAAGTGCTAAAACTGATAGCAGTTATACACAAAATCCATACATTATATATAGCTGGTTATTGTAACCTTTGGATTTATTCAAAACATCAAACTGAATAATCTATGTTGAGCAACAATCTAACAGCTTATTGTGGATTTGTAATGGTGTGATCAGTATGGGTTCCAAGTGACACAGCTGAAACTGTGAATATACCAACTGTGAAATCACTATGCTGTTACTGACAACACTAGAGCTCTGTGGCAGTTGAAAAGAACATGGCACACTTATAAGAGATCTGTAATAAGGTACTGGCAGCAAGTTTCTTACTTTCTTATATCCCTGTATTTTATTTTTATGGCATATATATATGCTTGAATTTTACATGTAAGCAATCCTTATTTTGGGACGCACAATTAAATATAGTTCATTCCCTCACCAAAGCATGTTGATCTAATAATGTTATTACAGATCTCTTATTAGTGTGCCATGTTCTTTTCAATTGCCACAGTGATCTTGTGATGTCAGTATCAGCATAATGATTCACAGTTGGTATATTCGCAGTTTCAGCGGTGTCACTTGGAACCCATACTGATCACGCCATTACAAATCCACAATAAGCTGTTAGATTGTTGCTCAACATTGATTATTCAGTTTGATGTTTTGAATAAATCCAAAAGTTACAATAACCAGCTATATATAATGCATGGATTTTGTGTAAAAACTGCTATCAGTTTTAGCACTTTTACAACAAAACCAATTCATTCACTCTCACATTCATTCGTTGGTCTGAGAGGATATCATGTGCTGCTCTGTCTTGGCAAAAATAAATACTCAGAAACCATTCAGAATTTAAGACCTAAGGGGGGGTGAGTTTTGGGGGCATCCTTATCACTGATTTCCAATAATGTTCATTTGATGATCGAATTCTTAGCCTCCTTGTCTGGCCTTTTCCCAAATTTTTGGGGAGCAACTACCCCCCCCCCCCCATTTCTCGTCCTGGTGCCAATGCAACACCGCCATGTTCACTTCCAAAAAATCCCCCCATCATCCCCATTCCAGTCATCAATTCTGAACAGTTTATTTGGCGAAGATCTCGACTAAAAGGCTGAAAAGCCACAAGGTGCTGCCCTCAAGGAGAAATTTCACAACAGGACACCATGAATGTCCATGATGGATCAAGCAAGTGGCTCAAACATATCAGTTTCACCTGCTCCAACTGAATCAAACAACCATACCAATGAATGCAGATTAATCAATTGTTATTCACACTTACACAGCCCATAAGCAGTTGGTAGCAGTTGGAATCAACACTCAAGCTTTGAGTGCCAATAGTGATGTCAGTATTGCATCACATGTGCACATATTCACATGGAACATGGCACACTTATACGAGATCTGTAATAATGTTTTATATATCAGTTGTTATGTGTACAAGCTGGGTGAAAATAAATATCTATCTATCTATCTATCTATCTACCCAACTCCGACTCCCTGGATTTCCCCAATGCAGAAATTCTGACCAGACACATTCTGACACGTGTGATCTCTTCACATCTCAACCATTTTATTTACTTTCATGAAGACTGCAAAATTGGGCTGTTACCTTAAAATAGGTTTCGGGAGAAAGCCTAGGATTTTTTACTTGCAAACCTTGTAATTTATTGAATATTGCTAATTGATTGTGTGTGGAACATTCATGACTACATGACATGATGTCATGAAACTTATTCGAGAATCCCTGCTGTCACCGTGCAGTGGCTATGATGTTAAAGAAAACAACAAACTTGTTCTTGAGTTTATTCTAATAGTTCTTGTCTCTGAATTGTCAATTTGCAAATGAATTCTAAAAAACAAATGCCAAATTATCTCCAAAGACACAAAACAGCATTTATTTCCAAAAAATGTTTTTGATTACAATTTGAGATTAAGTGATTTTTTATCCAACACCAGAGGGCACCAAAAACAACTTTTACTTTCAGGGACACCTTGTGGACATCATATTAATATTTATTGAATTGAAGAAAAGAGAAATGATACAAGAATGGATTGGCAGATATGGATATATAATAGTGCACTTCACAAAAAGAAAGGATTCTGACAAATAGTTTAGCCCTGCGCTAGATTACATTTTAGCCGCACTCCTACCAGTTTCTGTTATAATAGGGTTTCGGTTCTCCGGCTTTAGCGGGAAATTATTTACTTCCTGCAAACGGTGGCCGCAATAATTTTATTTCTAGCGAACAAAGTCCCCGAATATTCATTCCTAAATCAAGCAAATATCCCTACCATCAATTATTCATTGCAAGACTGCCTAGCAAATTTTCTTTTATCAATTTCACCAAAATTGAGCAATAAATTTATTTCAGAAGTCTACAAGCCCCACCCCAAGATATTAAATGATCTCCCCTTAGAGCATTTTACTATGATTTTAGTTTTGCTTTCTAGCGCCTGAGGCATCATTTTTAAATGGTTATTTTCCCCCTGAATGAGAGTGAATGTGTGATCTTTTCCACTTGTATTATCTATGGTTGTCCAAAAGGGCTCTGTCTTATCGACATGATTCTGTAAATTTACAATGTCACACGTAAATACAATAAATATTGTGAAATCATGTTTACATCTTTTTATGTTTTTGACAAAACTCCGGGATGATATTCAATCTACTTACGACGAATGAAGAGTGAAGTCGAGGATCCTATGGAGGACCTCAGAAGATCTGCAGCCCAGGGGCTGCTACACATCTTATCAAAATTACTTCAAACTAATTATGTATGTGAAAGTGTGTCAGAAAAGTGTCCAAAATGAATGCTTTGTCACTTATTCACAAGGCTATATAAAGCAGCCGTTTGTGCTTTGTGATACCAGAAATACCGTTTTGTATTTATTCATTTACTTTGTTGAGATAGGTTAACCAGGACAACAGAGTAATTTACAATTTTGTAAAGGCTGTGTAACACTCAACAAAATATCTGGTCTATGCCACATGTGGCTCCATCTTTACTGTGTTTTTTGTAGGCTACAATGTCTACATTTTTCACACCACCACACGCAGTGTGCACTGAGCAGCACAGCGTACAGGGCCGTACCCATGGGGGGGTGTGGGGGGGTGTGACACCCCCCCAATAATTGGCCAGAGGGGCCCAAGATAGAGTCAATTAAAACACGTTTTGGACTAAGAATTAGCGATAAATAGAAACGTACGACAGCGTCATTGACTCAATTTCAGAGGGCCCCCCAACTGACTCTATAACTTTATTTCTGAGGCCCTTGACTGACTGGAGAAATTCATTAAAGAGGGGCCCTCTCAGAGGGCCCTCAACTATCTTCGGAAATCTACTTCAGAGGGCCCCCCCAAAGGATTCGAGAAATTTGTTTCAGAGGCCTCCTGCCTCACTGACACAAAAGTTTTCTTCAGAGGGCCCCCCTCTCAGTAAACGGAATGAAATTATTTCAGGTGCCCCCCTGACTGAATTCCACAAATTAATTTTAGAGGGCATCATTAAAAACGCAACATTGCAAAATGGCTTAAAATGGCACTTCCTCTTTAAGTATCAAAATGAAAGTTTGCACATGCCTGGTAGTTGCCGTCAAGTATATTTATGACAATTTTAACATCTCCAAGTGCTATTCTTCTGTGTCAAATAAAATCGTAGTGACTTATGTTGAAAATGCAAGTCAAAAAATGTCAAGATACTTTGATCATTAATTTCAATAACTTTGCTCTTCTTTCGATGTTATCCTTTGATAAGTTAGGAAAGTTTACCATTTCACTTGCTGGATGGGATAAAGTAATTTGACTCAAGCACAATTAAAGATGATCAGATTAATAAAATTTAAGTGTCAATGGTGCCCTGCCCCCTGCAGGAGCGTTTTGTCAAAATCTTCAAAAAGATGTTTTATTCAAATTTTTTGAGTTTTGATAAGCAATGAGTTTCTATGTGTATGTTTCTATCCTTAACACACATAGAAAATTTTATTCTCAATACTTTTGGTTCACATACTTCATTTCCAGTTGGTAATTCCTAAATTTTGATTTTTTTCATTCAAAATCAGCTTTCTCCTTAATATTTTTTCAAAAATGTTCATTAGGCAGCTTTTTTAAAGTCCTGTGCCTGTTATGTGAAAAATTCATAAGATTCATCTCATCCAATATGCCACAAAACCAACATTTCCATTAGCACGTTTTTGGTAGAATTGCAATTGAAGTTTCAAACAGAATGCACTAAAAGGAGCAATGTGCAGCCAAAAGTGAATCCTTTTTCATGAAATTCACTGGTATAATATTTTAAGCCAATATATGAGAGGTCTGTGCCCGATTTGATGATTACTGAACAATTAGAACTTAGAGAAAATTTTTGTTGTTTAATGATGTTGCGTTTTTTAGCGCTTGTGTTTTTTTGCGGCTTGTTACAGTCTGAAATTGAGTGTGTTTGAAAGAATGGCGTAATCAAAAAATTATTAGGCCTTATTTTACCAATTTTGTACATAAATTACTGAGCATATATTCAAAATTATTATTGACACTCTATTTAAATTTTGTGGTGCAAGTTTGATTTGCCCTTTTTTCGTCCGACCGCCTCTGCCGCCAGCATATCTTTCCTGCACCCCCGGGGGGGGGGGGGGTGCACGTTGGGGGCATAATATTTCTGGAGGGAAATCCATATTGTGCGTACATTAATATTGTGGGGCGTGCATTATTATAACATACGTGTACCATAATTTTCCCATAACTTTTCATTGGAATCCATACTGGAGTACGTAGTATGCTCTCGCGAACCCCATTTTCCGATACTCTTGAGTTGTTTCTGAAAGGGGGCCCAAATGTTCCAAGGAAGGGGGGCCCAAGGGTGCTACACCCCCCCAACCATAAGGCTATGGGTTCGGCCCTGACAGCGTATACAAGACAATTCAATATATTTCGTCCTAGCAGATGCTTGCACTTTCATGCACCTCCATGCCTTTGCATTTCAACATTTCCCTTGAACACATTTGCTACTGAAATGGTAACATTTAATTTTTGTGTATACCAGTGCACGCAAAAGCGGAATTGACTTTGGTCAGACATTTTGTCTGACAGAGAGAAAGTTATGGGTCAGACAAATTAATGTTTTGTCAGACATTATAATAAATTTTATCTTTAATTTTTCAAGCGGAGGAAAGGTGTTTTAATTGAATTTAACCAAATTTTACTGCTTAATATTTAAGGAAGGTTCTGTGACATTGATATTAAGTTTCTTGAGGTCTTACAATACAATTCATTTTCAGAGAGGATTAGCACTTAATTTGTTTATTTCCTGTAGGAATTTTCTGCCAATAAATTTGTCTGACCTGAACTTGAGGCTGGTCAGACATTTGCAAAAATTGCCAGTAATGTCTGACATGTCTGACCATTATCGCGTGCACTGGTGTATACATTTAAATATTCCTTTCAAAATTATAGCTTTTAATATTAACAACATGTTACACTGTAAAATTTGTATTTTCAATCAGCTCAAATGATTGAGTGAGATGGTTGCACAATTTCTTTGAGCTAACATAGCTTGTTGTTTTTAGTTTATGGGTCATTCTCAAATTTCGGGACAATTTGCGTCACTCCAGTACCCTGACATTAATTTGAATGCAATTGATATCTGAAGCGTCACTCCACATCTGTTATTCATATTTCTATTTAGAACCACTGCATTTGGAACAAAAAGTCATTTATTAGACTTTTTTTTATGCATTTTGTCCAGTAATCCGTGCCAAAACAGTGGTTTTTCCCTGTCACTGGACCTGACATGACAAAATCAAGTGTTAATTTTCCTCCTAAAGTACTATCATCTCCAAAGTTTCTAAGCACGATTCATGAGAATATAACTTGAATTAATAATACATCATATTTTACTTTTTTCTTGTTTCATTTCATTGAATTAATTGATGTAAAAGACATGTCACTAGTTTATGTTAATTTTTTTGTCCACTCCGTTACCAGGCATAGTGCGGCTCGCTATTGTTTTTAATGAGCAATTTCCACTCAATGTCGTAAGATGCACATGCGCCAAACTACCACAGCTTTGCAGATTTTCATTAAACAGGTATTCAACAAGTTAAGGCATAATTTTCATTGGAACATTTTTTGGTCCCACTGAAATGTCCACTCCGTTACCTCCAGTTCCGAGCTTACCAGTGATACCTTTTCAAAGAAATTTTATGTTTATATTGCTGAGGGTGACAGGATTCAATAGAATGCGATCAAAACTTTTTATCTACCAAATAGAAACCACTATTAAGAGAAAACCAAACCGTTCCTGTCCACTCCGTTACCATTCCTGTCCACTCCGTTACCACAAAAAATCAATATTTAATTTAAAAAACCATTGATCTGAGATGAGGTCTCTTCTGAAAATAAGACTTACATAATTTTTTTCATTTTTTTCTACTTTTAAATTGCTCAAAATGCAGGTTTTTTGCATCAAAAGTCCCCTCCGTTATCACATTTTCCAGGGCATTTTGTCCCGAAATTTGAGAATGGCCCTTATATGATAATGTGTCTGGAAGAGCGAGCATCTTCCTTTGGTCAAGAGAGTTAGGACAATTTTCCAGGCTGTACTGTACATACCGAACAAAATATGTACACAAGTTTTTTAAAAGTCATTGCTGATTGATTTTTCCGTTATGTTAATAAACAGAGTAGTCAACAACTAAACGACTATTATCTGTTTAAAATATTGCTACGATAAATTGATTTTCGTGTGTTGACGTGCTTTAAATATCTTCCGCTGAGAATTATATGAAAGGCTCATTGTGTCGCAACATCACACATTTTGAAGACAAGTCTCTTCCTCAAGAAACGTAAGTTGCCATACCTGTTTTTTTTGGCAATTTCATACCTGCTTTTTTGGAAAAAATTAATAATATGTTTCACATTTTGGCAATTTCAGTTGTAACACGCCTTGTCTGACCTTAGAATTTTAATGAAGTCTGAAAGTGAAATATCAGGTGCAGTGAAAAATGGGAGGAAATCACAAAATTTCAAATCCCTGTCTAGTCTTGAAAAATAGATAATTCAAGCTGAAATTTTACAATGTGTCATTGTTTGAGTTATAAAAATACATATAATTTTTGAGAAAATTCCATAGTTGGGATGGTGGATAATTTTCCAAAAATCAGATGAATTGAAAAAATTAATAATATGTTTCACATTTTTGACGATGTATTTCGTTTTTTCTCCGAATCAGGTTTACCAACCTTTTCCTTCCAATCATATACTCTTTGTAATGGCCCTTGTTATAAGTGCTGTTCATACTAACAATAAGGTATGCAACTTTACAATTTCACGCAAAAACTCTGATGTGTGAAATCCGTTAGTACTGTGTAAAATCCCTTTGTTCAATGGTCCGTGTTTGACCTACCTCTGCACACTAAAACCCATAATTGACAAAATTACCTTTTTCCATATTGCATGGTGTCATACAATATCATTATTACAATTTTAAGCTCGCATACACTTTACTTGAAATTACATTGACTTACATTGAAAAGAATTCTATCGAATTACAATATGCAGTGCGCACTGGGCATACACAATGTTTTGCAGTGCACATTATGAACACAAGTTTTAGCCATTCCTGATTGATTTTTCCACTATGTTAATAAACAGAGTAGTCAACTAAGTAACTATTGTTTGCTGGAAAAATTGCAAAAAATAAATTGATTTCCATATGCTAAGGTGCTGGAATATCCTCCTCGGAGAATCATATGACAGCCTGACAGGCTCGTATTGTGTCACGACAACACACATTATGAAGACAAGTCTACCCCCCAGAGAGTGTAAGTTGCCATTTGCTTTATAATTTTTGTCGTAGTAATCCAATATTGTATGATAAAGAATCTTTCAATGACACCCTCAACATCTGTATAGAGATTAGACCGCCAAGTCAGTCACGAGTTAAAACTCTGACTTGCTTGGCAACAACTTCAACAGACTAGTCATAGCTAAGTTGTCAAACTCTCACTTCACTTGACTTCAACTAACTTCAGCTGACTTATGCATTTTCTTAGGTTCCTTTCCTTTAGAAAATTATCAACAGCACATTATAACTTCAGAAATTTTCGAATTTTTGCGCTCGGAAAACTATGCAGGATACAAATCTGTCAGAAATTTTTATGTTGCATGGACTTTTCAAAGGGTCCTCAAAGAATGTGACATACATGTTGTGCTCTTTCTGCCATTGAAAATGACACCAATACCATTTCTGTGAGGTAAAAATTGACAAAGTTATGCTACAATGACTTGACTTTAGCTGTCTCAACTCTGACTTGACTACACTGAACACTGACTTGCTGCTTGGAAAGCTAACTTTGACTTCACTATAGTCCACTTCATGTAGTCGACTTCGGGGTATATCTATATGGAGTACGTATCAGTAGGACACCAATTTTGAGGATTCTGACTGACAAAAATGCATCTTAGAACCTAAAAATGAGGTGTCTAAATGACCTAGACCTCAATCACTTCTTTGACTGTACCTTTTTATTTACAAGTAATTTTTGAAGAAAAAAAAAAAATAATCTGATGTTTTCTTGCTGCTTATCCTTAGCAGGGCGTTAACATGCAAAAGTGTTAAAAGTTTCATGGTGTCATGGTGAGTCATAAATGTATCTAAATTGTGTTTTGAAGTGGATTTACGTCATATTCATATACCCGATCCTCTCAAAATCAACAAAAATACAGCAAAAAAATAGGCCCATTGATACGACAAACAGAAGACAGAAGTTAAAGAAAATGGCAATCAATCTGGATGCAGGAAGTTAATGACAAACTTGTGTAGCTCTAATTGTTTTTCGATTTCATGAATTATTCAATTTCAGGCATACTGCTGGTGATCATGATGACCATGTTCCGCCAATCTTCTGCAATAGTAAAGTCCTGCCAAGAGTTGTACTCCGAAGGCCAAACTACCAACGGATTATACTCCATCGATCCTGATGGTCATGGGACGTTGCCTGCCTTCCAGGTTGAATGCAACTTTGCAGCGAATGCTGTCCAGACCCTGGTTCATCATAACCAAGAAAACGGTAAATCTTTTGAAACACTAAAAAAGGAAAGAAAAGAGGTTATTTTATCTTAGTATGTCAGAGAGTCACTATTAGTCTTGCCTTACCATGTGATGAGATGTAACTTTTAATGATATGATTTGAATAACAGATGGATGATGGGTATTTAACATCCTGCATTTAGCATTGTGGCACAATACATAAGGACATAGAAGGACACTTTTTATTGTCAGAGACAAAATTTAATACTAGGCAATTTGAAGGTGAAGCTATGTCAAAATGAAGATTATCTTGAAACATAATGCATAAGTGGTTGCATACTCTCTTTTAAAAAAGTTGTTGGGCCTGGGGCCCTGGGCCCCCTCCCCCATGTTCCACCAACTTTGTTCCTAAGTCCTGAAGAAATAGAGCACATTTCTCATTCACAGCACAAGTTTGCGAAATCTTTCTGACTAGCTCCAAAAATTTCTTCATCATTTCAGAACGGCATGTTGATGGATATGGCCGGTTTGGAAAGCGCGTTCCAATGAATTATGTAAATGCAACATATGATCAAGTCCGCAGCCTTGTCCAATATTCCATTCACTGTGTCTATAAAATTAATTTTCGCTGCGTTCTTGTGGACATGGAAGATAATGGCTGGAAAGACTTCAACGGGACAGACCGAACATTCTGGGGCCAGAGTGAAGGAACCATTGGCAGTGGGTGATATTTTAAAGAAAAATATATGCATACTCTTAACAAAAAGGTTTTATATGGAACCTTTCAGGGTTCTATAAGCTGGTATAGATAAGGAACCCTAAAAGGTTCTTATTCAACTTTTAAAAAGGTTCCAACACCAAACAAAAACAACATTTAGATAAACCAGCTGCAATGAACTCCTGCAACGGAACTGCTGTCTCTAAAGTTTGGAGCATAAGGTCCTATCATAGGGCCTTCCCACCCAGTGTTGAACCTTTTCAATTCAACTGAACCCTGAAAAAATTTAGACCCTTTTTCGGCTGTGGGTTCTTTACATATACCATCAAGAACCTTTGGTGTTAAGAGTGTTATGTATTTGTCTACTAACAAGCAGATTGGGTCCAAATGGATTGCCACTTTACATTATTATAATTATGTGCTTGAATACTTTACAAGAACAATATTTTGTATCTACATAGGGCTTAGAAGCCCTCATGAAAAAAGTAGACCCATGGTGCCCACTGGCCACTCCTCCTATATTTCCTATAATTCCTATATTTTTTAAGGCCTCCTATAATTTCCTATATTTTGGAAAATTTCCTACAAATTCCTATATTTTTCAAGTTTTTAAGATATTTCGTGCGTATATCCGCATTTTTGTCTGAGATACAAAGTTTAGACGTCTTTTCCCCACAAATATATATATATGCATTTTTTGACACGTTTTTGTCTGCGACATGAAGTTTTCGTTTTTGCATGGCGTGAGCAATCCCGTGATTTGCTGATGGTTTCGTTATCGAATATTTCCTATATTTTCTTATTAAATAGGTGAAAACCTCCTATATTTTACAGTAAAAAATTCCAATATTCCTATAAATTTTGTGCGATGTTCTGTGGGCACCTTGTAGGCCAATAAATATAAAACTCGATTAGAGTGTATTTCACAGTTGATAATCTCAGAGACATTTTTCATACTTCTTAGAAACTAGTTATATTAAAAAAGATAAAGATTAATAACTTGAAACTAATCAGGCAGAAATTCTGCAATAGAGGCTTTTATCTCTATTTTTTTATACTATCCATACTACTTCCCCACTACCATGCATTTCTAAATCTCTGTTTGACTACTTTGACATTGAAGTTGACTGACACTACACTGGAAATTGACGGAATGATGATTTTTTTCTCTTAAAGCTTGCTGCAAACACCATCACTTAACATTTTAATGAGCTTTGGATGATCCTTTAATTATATAATTGTGTAGAAAACGTAAATAATTGCAAACTGTAATTGCATGCAGCAGAGCTTTCGTAAATGTTCGCATTTTCTTCCGGCTGACAAGTAAGCCGCACAACATAATTGAACAGATACACGTGTAGTTAATATGGAATATGTTCAATAATTTAGAGAAATATCATAAAATTCACAGAAGGAATCATTGATATAAACAGTTTTAAAAAAAAGTCCCTCTTTGGATAAACTTGAATACCTCAAAGAGTCCGTCGCTATATAGCCTCCCATGTCGACCTTACATGTGTGTATTTATAGCTCAATGGCATTATTCCTGGCTGAGCCAGCAGCCTTCAAGTGAGCCTACTCCTGTTTTCAAAAATCCCTGGCTTTTCCAATGGATATAAACAATTTCACCATGCGAGGGAGCTACCAGCTGAATAAACTTCATTATGTGTCTGTAGAAAATTTGTTTCTCAATAGTATTTGGAAGACAAAGACAAATAGGGACTTCTTTTGAAATAGTTTTACAGTTTAGGTTCCTTGGATCGAAAAACAAATAATTTTAGTGAAGCGTCAACACCTTTCGGTGAAAATATTTTTGGAAAAGCCAAAACTTTGTATTTTTGGAAATAAGGGGTATGTGCACCCGGGGTCTGCTGGCTCAAAGAAAAAAGCTACACAAGCACATTGTCAATATGCAGGCCTACAAACTGGCCAACTTTCACAGAAATCGGAGAAGAGGTCTTTGAGATATTCAAGTTTTCGTAAAGGGGACTTAAACTTTATATTAGAGTTTGTTTAAGAGGGTATTTATTTGTTGTTGAACGGTTTATACCTGGTACAGTGTTGAGTCAAAAGAACTAAAAAACATTTATCAGACGAGAGAGTATATCAATCTTTTGTGGGTAAATGTTTTTCCATTCAATATTCTTATCACATATAGAGCACGTTTTTGATACAGGTAGAGTATGCAGGGCCGAACCCATAGCCTAATGGTTGGGGGGGTGTAGCACCCTTGGGCCCCCCTCCCTTGGAACATTTGGGCCCCCTTTCAGAAACAACTCAAGAATATCGGAAAATGGGGTACGCGAGAGCATACTACGTACCCCAGTATGGATTCCAATGAAAAGTTATGGGGAAATTGTGGTGTATGTTATAATAATGTAAGCCCCACAATATTAATGTACGCACAATATGGATTTCCCTCCAGAAATATTATGCCCCCAACGTGCACCCCCCCCCCCCCGGGGGTGCAGGAAAGATATGCTGGCGGCAGAGGCGGTCGGACGAAAAAAGGGCAAATCAAACTTGCACGACAAAATTTAAATAAGAGTGTCAATAATAATTTTGAATATATGCTCAGTAATTTATGTACAAAATTGGTAAAATAAGGCCTAATAATTTTTTGATTACGCCATTCTTTCAAACACACTCAATTTCAGACTGTAACAAGCCTCAGAAAAACACAAGCGCTAAAAAACGCAACATCATTAAACAACAAAAATTTTCTCTAAGTTCTAATTGTTCAGTAATCATCAAATCGGGCACAGACCTCTCATATATTGTCATATATTGTCTTAAAATATTATACCAGTGAATTTCATGAAAAAGGATTCACTTTTGGCTGCACATTGCTCCTTTTAGTGCATTCTGTTTGAAACTTCAATTGCAATTCTACCAAAAACGTGCTAATGGAAATGTTGGTTTTGTGGCATATTGGATGAGATGAATCTTATGAATTTTTCACATAACAGGCACAGGACTTTAAAAAAGCTGCCTAATGAACATTTTTGAAAAAATGTTAAGGAGAAAGCTGATTTTGATGAAAAAAAAAATTAATTTAGGAATTACCAACTGGAAATGAAGTATGTGAACCAAAAGTATTGAGAATAAAATTTTCTATGTGTGTTAAGGATAGAAACATACACATAGAAACTCATTGCTTATCAAAACTCAAAAAATTTGAATAAAACATCTTTTTGAAGATTTTGACAAAACGCTCCTGCAGGGGGCAGGGCACCATTGACACTTAAATTTTATTAATCTGATCATCTTTAATTGTGCTTGAGTCAAATTACTTTATCCCATCCAGCAAATGAAATGGTAAACTTTCCTAACTTATCAAAGGATAACATCGAAAGAAGAGCAAAGTTATTGAAATTAATGATCAAAGTATCTTGACATTTTTTGACTTGCATTTTCAACATAAGTCACTACGATTTTATTTGACACAGAAGAATAGCACTTGGAGATGTTAAAATTGTCATAAATATACTTGACGGCAACTACCAGGCATGTGCAAACTTTCATTTTGATACTTAAAGAGGAAGTGCCATTTTAAGCCATTTTGCAATGTTGCGTTTTTAATGATGCCCTCTAAAATTAATTTGTGGAATTCAGTCAGGGGGGCACCTGAAATAATTTCATTCCGTTTACTGAGAGGGGGGCCCTCTGAAGAAAACTTTTGTGTCAGTGAGGCAGGAGGCCTCTGAAACAAATTTCTCGAATCCTTTGGGGGGGCCCTCTGAAGTAGCTTTCCGAAGATAGTTGAGGGCCCTCTGAGAGGGCCCCTCTTTAATGAATTTCTCCAGTCAGTCAAGGGCCTCATCAGAAATAAAGTTATAGAGTCAGTTGGGGGGCCCTCTGAAGTTGAGTCCATGACGCTGTCGTACGTTTCTATTTATCGCTAATTCTTAGTCCAAAACGTGTTTTAATTGACTCTATCTTGGGCCCCTCTGGCCAATTATTGGGGGGGTGTCACACCCCCCCACACCCCCCCATGGGTACGGCCCTGAGAGTATGCAATAGCATCACACCGATGACCAGCTACTCAGAAACCCTCCTGGGCAAGGACCATTTCCCTATCACCGAGACCATGTGGGGAGATACTGATTCCCCATCGGAAGATCTCTACTTCAGAATTAAACCTCTAACATGCACAGGCACCAAACATCCAAGTAAGTTGGACTTTTTGTATTGAAATAATAATAGAAAAGACCATGAGATGAATGAATTGCCATAGCAGAGTTCACGCAAAGCATGTTCAGCGAGGGTATGCTTCTCAAACACTCCATGGCAAAAAAATGGAACTTAGCAGCAACCCTCCCTTTCGAATTTTGTGTTTTGATGTGAATCTAGGAGGAAACAAATTCAGTAATACAGAGAAGCTGGAAAGCAGTGAAACGTGAATTGGAAAATACAGACATTTTGAGGAGCACAGAGTTATCAAGAAGTGTAACCAAAAGAGTTGCCCAACTTAAAAAGCCAAAGGAAAAGCAATATTTACCATGCCAAGACCTCCTGTTTTTACACAAAGACATTTTAGATAAATCCTTCATATTACTATTTGGAAAAAAAAAATTAGAGGCTTCAATGTTATAAGTATTGCCGCGCCCCCCCCCCCCACCTTTCGAAAAATCCTGGATCCGCCCCTGACATGATAAAAGCAAGACTGCACACAATCAGATGATCTGAATCACATTATTTCAGGTTTGCTTGAAGACAAACAGCTTGGGTTGTACGAAGTGTATGGAACAAACAAGATGACCAGCAACATCCCTGATGCTACAACCTCTATGCCTGGACAATGGTGCTTCAATTCGGTTTGTGCAATTTATTGTTCCAGCAGGAGATGTTCGTTGTTCCAGTTCAACTCCGATCTCTGCCGATGCGATGTTTTCTTTAACTTCCTGGCAAAAGGGACAGAGTTCAGATCCAGCGGCACTACCATTTATGAACTTGTCAACTGAATGTTTTGCTTTCCTTTGCTAAATTTCAATGGTCAAGTTCGGAGTTCCAGCACCGGACGGTCACCATGGCGCAACAAAGCTAAATATTACTTTAGCATTTTGGTAAACCTTGACAATAATTCTGACAGATTGGTCGGTGGAATTTTCACTCCATCAGGATATCGTATAGGCGCTGCTTAAAGTGCTTGCACATTATTTTTTGGGTTGTGATTTTCCTGGGAATTAATGTCACTACCAGTTTTTAAAAACCTTACTTTATCATGAATAAATATCACGTATATACATGCATGATTATTATTGGCCTATCACCTTTTCCAAACTTATGCACACAGCAGACCCATCATTTTACAAATAATTTTCAGTAGGCCTGGACCGACACATTCTGCAACCATAGAACTGTACGGTTCCAGACTGACACAGTCTGTCTGTGTCGAACAGCTTCAGCTGGAGAGACTGATGGATTTCCATGACCCAGTTCCATGCATGAGTTAATCCTCTTATCTGCTCCGTAAAATCAGACTGTGTTTTGACATTTGTAGTACGGATAGCTTATAATCAAACAAACAATGTTTCACAGATAGCTTTGAGTAAATCAGTTTGTACTTTTAACACTAATGTCGCTGACACCTTATACCAAACACACAATGTTATAAAAAGCATCTTTAAGTATCTGTTTCAACTACCAGCTGAGAATGCTGCTAATCTCATAATGTAGCTTGCTTTCTCATAACGTCACTTGCTCCATCAGAATTTTTGCATAGTTCACTGCTGGTGGCAGCTCACCAATGCTGTCTCTTATGCATGATGTAAAATATGAACTACGTGTGCAGAGTAGTACGGTTTTATGCTGCAACATTCTGTAAAGTATCTGGAAGCAAACACCAGAGGGCACCAAAGACAACAGTTTATTCACCGGGACACCTGGCAGGCAGCAAGGATGTAGAGGATGTATTGGTAGATTCGGAAACTTTGCTTCCAGAAAGTACGAAGAAAGTGATATTTTTTCTTATAATATGGAAGTGTGACACATCATATGGCAGTTCCTATTGGTTAGCATTGGACATCATGTGTTCCATGTATGGTCACAGATTGTTCAGCCAATCATGGCTCACTCAGCATAGGATATCATCAACATTTAATCTGTGAGGTAGTGCAACAGCACTTGACTTCATGTTATGTGTGTAAAAATGATAAAACTCAAGTTGTAAGTTACAAAATACGTAAAAATAAAAGAGAGGAAGGGGCAGGAGTTCGGGTAGCAGCCCCTGAAATTAGAAGAAGCAGGGGTTCAAGGGCGGCAGCCCCCGAATTAAGAAGAAAAAATAATTCTTTTGAACTTGCCAAATAGGGCCAAAATTGTTGGTCTGCTGCTCCGCTATTTTTTTTAGAGCTTGCCTATCCAAAATTAACTTTTTTATCTAGTGACCTACAATTTGATCATTATTTCAGATATTGGTATTACAGTGATGCACTTTGATACTGAAAAAGAGTGTACTGTTGCACTGTGAAAATGGCACTTTGTGTGTCATCATACAGATGATTTGTCATGATCATACCCAATACTTTCAATGTTAATTTGATTTAAGGAGACTTATCCCTCTTGTTGGTGACAGCCAAACAAAAGGATCATGCATCTGATTTTCAATCCAAAATCAGTTATGACAAGTCAAATGGCCTTCTCTTGATCATGACTAATCAAACTGCCTCTATGTTTCCCATGTCGAAAGTATAGAAGATGACACTTCATCAGCTATCATAAATCACAAATTGCATTTTTCACAGAGAACTGATCCTGATCCTTTTTCTTTATCAAAGTACATCGCTGTAAAAAAGAGTTTATACAGCCTTTTTATTGCATCCTCATTCTCAGTGTAAGCTTGGAAAGCCACCCTGACCACATAATTAACAGTTTGATATTTCTCAAAGCAATTAACTAAGTGAATGCATTGAGTGTTTCATAGTTGCCTGTTTGTTGTTTCAATTAGTTTCTTTGTCAAAAACCATAAACAATTAATTAAATCACGCTGGAAGAAACCTGACAATGCTTTAGAAATCTTCAGTATTTTGTAGAGCCTATTGGTAGGGTGTTGTTCAGTTTTAATCCTTTGTTGGTCAATTTTGCTTCAGTATTTGCTTCACTTTTGTCAACTTTTAGTCAGCGAAGCATGCAATATCATGGTCAGGTGTATCAGCATGTATGATCTCTATAGATATCAGAGCGAAAGACACATGAAACTATTGCCAACAGACTCTACAAAATACTGAAGTTGTCTACTAAATTGTCACCTTTTATTTTTCGGCGAAATTTAAATGATTGTTTGTGGGTTTTTTTTTCAAAGAAACTCATTAAAAAAAAAAAAAAAAAGGCAATGACGAGACGATCAGCCATTCATTCGATCAATTGCTTTACAGTTAAACACTTTGATATAGAATTACAGCATTCCACTTTGATATAAACAAAATGAGGATCAGTTCACTATGAAAAATGCATTTCTTGACTAATGATAGCTGATGAAGTGTCATCTTCTCTACTTCAACATGGGAAACATGATTAGTCATGATCAATAGAAGGCCATTTGACTGGTCAAAACTGATTTCAGAGTGAAAGTCAGATACATAGGCCTAATCATTTTGTTTGGCTGTCACCAACAAGCGGGATGAGTCTCCTAAAATCAAATTAACATTGAAAGTATTGGGTATGATCATGACAAATCATCAGCATGATGACACACAAAGTGCCATTTTCACAGTGCAACAGTATAACAGTCCACTTTTTCTTTTTATCAAAGTGGAAGGCTGTAAAGTGGACTGTGGCACTGTGAAAATGGCACTTCGTGAGTCATCATGCAGATGATTTGTCATGATCAAACCCAATACATGAATACTTTCAATGTTAATTTGATTGAAGGAGACTTATCCCACTTGTTGGTGACAGCCAGACAGAAGGATTATGCATCTAATTTTCACTCTAAAATTTGTTATGAGAAGTCAAATGGCTTACTCTTGATCATGGCTAATCAAACAGCCTCTATGTTTCCCATGTTGAAACTAGAGAAGATGACACTTCATCGGCTATCATAAGTAATAGATAGATATATCCGAGGGCTTTAGCCCAAGGATTGTTGCATATTGTCACAAACAAGGGTGTTATCTAACTTATACCACTAAGTACAAAACAAATTAATTTAAATCCCTTTGCTTGCCTTCAATCCTTCTTGTTTGATAACATTTCATTGTATTTGTTGCACATTCATGTTCCTCAGTTCATTTGAAGGTTGGCAGCCCTGAAGGCAACAGATCAGAATTCTTTGTTCTCAGGAAATAATACAATACATTAATTTTGTAGATAGAAAGATAGATGGAAAGATAGATAGAAAGATCGATAGATAGATGGAAAAAACACAATACATTAATTTCATTGATTAATTTTATAGATAGATATGGATAGACAGATAAATTGATAGACGGATAGATAGATAGATATATAGATAGATAGGTAGGTCAATAGTGCAGCCATCTCAGCCAAGGTCACTTTGGGGAGGTTGATTTTTACAGTCGCTTAGCAAATGTTATTTTTAAATTATGAAAGATATTTGAAAAGCAACAGAAAGCAAGGAGCAGGGGTTCGGGGGCGGCAGCCCCCGAAATAAGAAGAAGCAGGGGTTATAATTAAGAAGAAAAAATAATTCTTTGAACTTGCCAAATGGGGCCAAAATTGTTGGTCTGCTGCTCCGCTATTTTTTTTGCAGCTTACATATCCCAAATGTACTATTTTATCAAGTGACCTTAAATTTGATCATTATTTCAGATAATGGTATTTATAAAAAAAGAGTGAATATAGCCTTTTTATTGAGACCAGTTACACTTGATACAATCTTCCTCCTTGTTTACTGTCTGTGTTGTTCAGTTTTAATCCTTTGTTGGTCAGTTTTGTTTCAGTGTTTCCTTCAATTTTGTCAACTTGTAGTCAGCCAAGCATGCAATATCATGGTCAGGTGTATGAGCTGTGATATGCATTATATCAGAGCGAAATCCTGCCTTCTGATTGGCCAGAAAAAGCAAACAGTGGTATAAGTCATGAAGTGCCATTTTCACAGTGCCACAATCCACTTTAATTCTATATCAAAGTGTTTCACTGTAAGAGATCTCAAACTGTTAATTAATTATGTTAGTCACACCAGACAGAGGGAAAGTTGCATGTAATCTGCTTGTTGCAACTTCATGAAGCAGTGGTCAGTGTTAAAACAGGGTAGGATTACACTGGACAACTCTGAGAGGTGAGGATGCCTGTGGTTGGAACCAGTTCCTTACATTCTATGGCAAACATAAGTGCTTGGGCAATGGTCACAAGATCAAACCAAGATGATCATGAGTGATCGACCTGACTGAATGACCTGGCTGAGTGACCTGACTGAGTGACCTGACTGAGTGACCTGGCTGTGGCCTTGGCATGCTTGACCATGAGCTAGTGTACTACGTATTTACCAATACAATACACGTGAGAGACTGGAGAGTCTTTGGTGGCTCTCACGCCCACGTGGTCTGTTTCAGACTGTTTGCCACACCCCCTTTTGGGTTTCTTGGTAAAGAAAATGGACTAGGACAGGTCAGATGGCCAGTGACATTTTCCCAGGAGTCCATGACGAATGGGAATTGTGGAAAATTTCCAAAAATATGGAATTGTCACAGTACTTAGTGAAGAGGCTGGGAGAGGATAGCCGAGAACAGAGGCGGATCCAGAATAATTTAATGTTGGACTGGGGAGCAAATTAAAATGTACTAAAAAAAATCAGAATTTTTTTTTTTTTTTGAAAATCTACGAACCCAAGGGAGGGAAGGGGGGGGGTTAAATCCCCTAACTGCCGCCCCCTCCCCCCATGGATCCACTGCTGGAGAAGGCATATATACAATATAGATGTTTTATAATTAAGTTAATTAATGATCAATCCCTGTGACTCACATCTGCAAGACTGGAAACTTCAAATTAATCTTTTGAACGTGGAAGTTATGAACCTGATTTGGAAAATGTGATTTTAAAAAATCATGCTTATATAGATCTATACTTTATTGAGAAAATTAAAATGTAAAATGCATCTAAGGAAACGAAAAGCATCATTGAGTTGCTTATTTTCACCTTGGAAAGGCAGCATATATATCCTCTCACAGCCTGAGCATCCCCCCCCCCCCCCACCCCTTTTTGCCAAGCCAGCTTGCAGGGCCTGCAGTGGTCCAATGGCCTCCTTCTTGCCCGTCAAAACAAAACCCCGCATTTCTCCGTCTGGTACGAGAATGTCAACAACTTGACTGGCATAACAAAACAATCACTCAATAACAGTCACTTATGCTGGACCACACTGACACTGGCTGAGGCTGTGAACTTGACTTGCGAAGTTCTGAAGGTTTCCTCCTAATATAATGATTCCATGCCCCTGAACATGGACCTCAAATAAATCTTCTGCAATTCGACAATTCTTAATTTGCTTTTCACACATAGGAGATGTATACACTCTAAATCCAAAAACACGACTTTCAAAATTTAAACTGAAATAATGACCAAGTTATAAAGCCTTGAAGTTACATTAAAATGCACTAAAAATACTCAAGCTTGGAGTCACCTCAGTTCACCTGGACCAATCAGAGGCAAGGGCGGGAAATCTATTAGCCAATGGTTTTTAAGTATTCACCACTTTTCACCTAGAGTTAACTAAGAGAACCATCCGTGAAATTGGTCTATTGGCTGGAATTGGCCTGCATGCGTGCTAAATCATGATTGCAAATACAGAAATTTGATTGTTCAATGTTTAAGTACTGATTTGGTTATACATGTAGTAATTGGAGATTCCTTAACTGTGGCGGATCCAGACAGAGTAGTCTAGGGGGACTCGAGAATCATGATTCATGTGGGCATTAGCGGGCCCGCGCGGGCGTTGTTTCTGCATTCACTGGCGCTGCATGGTTGCTCCGTATTTTCTTCAAAATGTTATTTCCATCTCAGTGGAGGGGGGGGGGGGCTAGGTCCCCCCTAACTGAGGGGCCCTAGGTCCCCCCTGGATCCACCACTGCTTATTAATTTAGTATTTCCTGGGTGATGACCACTTTGATTAACCTGGTTCTGACTGACTAATTAGTATATTGACCACCTTATGACTACCAGCAATTTGTAATTTGACCAATTTATGACTAAATAAATCGGTAAATATGACTAACGTAATTAGTAAAATGACTATAACCTCTTGGCTGACTAATTAACTTTGTCAATGGACTAAATTTGACTAACTTTACTAACTTAATTAGTCATTTTGACGAACCATTCTAGCAGTGGCGTAGCTACAGGGGGGGCAGGGGGGGCGGTCGCCCCCCCTGGCTCCATCCTGACCAGGAAAGAAATGATTACATTGTCATCAAACGTTGCATATTTGCTGATGGCGCGCCTCTGCCGTGATAGCGATAATAGTTCCCCCGACAAAAATGTTACATTTCCATCGCTGACTTGAATATTTTGCCCCCCCTGGAAAATTTCCTAGCTACGCCACTGCATTCTAGTCAAAAAGATGTTCATTCAAGGGGGAAGCTTAAGAACAAGTGGGCCTATTGCACATTCAGTCCGGGGGGGGGGGGGGGGGGGGGTACTTACTATGTTCAAGTGTACACCTATGCTCGGCTCAGTAGGCCCCCTTTTTCAACTGGAAAATTCCTAGACTTGGGCCTAAAAATCTGAAATAATTCCTAGAGTTGGCCCCTAAATTTAGATAGGAACTTTTATCGAATCGCAATGTTATTTTTCGGTAAAATTACGGGTTAATACATGAGAAAAACAGACAAATACCATTGCGGCAACAAAAAAAAATCCAAGAGTCGGGGTATTTTCGCGACAACCTACCACCTAGCAACGGGTCTGGTCGCCGAACTTCCAGCCTAGCATACGTATCAGAAAAAATTTTGAGTACCCCCCCCCCAGGCATTCAGTACAGCTCAGCAGAAACCTACAAGCTCCTACATTGAACAACCCAGTGCACTTGGGGGTTCCTTGCGGGGTTTCTCAGTGCACATGTGACGTCAAAACATGTCAAGGGGTAAAAAGAACAAAGCAGAGTGGATGTAAACAACCATAAGTCAACAAGTAAAGAGCAATGTTACAGCAGACAAACAGACAGCCAGAGCAGACGAACTTCAACCATTTTACTTTGGCGGGAAAAAATGGAGCAGACGAAAATAAAGTTCTTACTCACTATAAAGAGCCTAAAGACTCATGCAGTCAAAATAAAGATGGATGAGTGAAAGGAGTGAGCACTCACTCATTGAGAAGATTTTAGTGACTGGTACAGAGCTCATTGAGTAAATGATGATCTGCCAACTTGCCAGACCAAGGAGAATTTGCCAAGGACGTGAAACTGGTGAAAGAGCCAGACTGAAGAAATCCTTGGACCTATTTTTACTAATCACAAGTCTGTAGCCCCATTGCCAGCTTATCACACACTTCGCCCTCACCCAATATTTGAAATATCTCTTTAAAAAACGAAGTCATGGTTGATTGTGAAGGTCCACAGGGGCAAATCTAAACATTGTCTTGTTGGGGGGGGGGGGTGGTGGTTAAGTTAACTTCGGTCTTTTGCGGAGGGCATTTGATGGCACGCGACTCTCTGGAAAAGTTGGAACGTTCATAATTATAGAGGGGGAGATAGGGTTGGTTCTACGGTCAGCAATTGCCGAAAACCCAACCGAATCAAATATACTTATCACTGCTCTACACTAGTCAATTTTGGGTCTGAAGGAGGCAAGGAGTTTGGCTCCCCCCCCCCCACAACAAAATTTATGTTTTTGAATGGGTCTCAATGCTGAGTGTCCTTGTCCTTTAAAGTTCAGTTACAGTCATTTTCTTAATTGTAGACATTCAGTCTGAAAGGGTAATTTCCTGGGATATGTATCTATATGACTTTACTTCATCAGTGGCGGATCCAGACAGGGTCATCTAAGGGGGTGGGGGGCAGGCGTGTTTCGGCATTCGCGGACCCGCGTTGTCACGTATATTCTTCAAAATACTATTATTAATCTCAGGGGTCTAGGGGGGCCCGGGCCCCCTAGGCCCCCCCCTGTATCCGCCACTGCTTCTATAGATTTGCAATGTCCTGCAGAATATCCACCCTTTGAGCAAGTTGACGGAATACTTGCGCCTTCAGGCTGTTCTTGCAAAGGTAGAGTTGTCTGTCATTATGAAAACGGCTGTAAACTGTAAACCCAATCTTGTAATTACGATTTAGTTCAATGGATTGAATAACAGTCAACAAATGGACCTGGATTACAGTCATGTCAAGCAAAGTGATAATTTTCAGGTATTCATGGGCTTTCAATTTGTAGGTGAGTGCACCAAGGGTATCACCTTTTGCAAAATAAGGAAATATAATGTCTGTTAAGTCATTACTGACAACAGATCGAAATAAATGCTCAGTTGATCAATTCCATGGAAATGTGACTGTGTTGTCAACACAAAAACAAAATCAATGTTTTTTCCATGAGGAAAATATCATAAGATTATAATTTTATTGAATTTAAAAAAATGGCAACCAAAAAATTATATTGAGACACAAAGAATGATATTAATCTGAATAACTTGGTACAACAATCATAACAATGCATCTCATGAATGCTATCAACAATCCAAATAGAAAAATCTTAACATTCAATGAAAAATAATCTTTAAAAACATACAATAAAAACACAAGTCAACAACCATTATGTAGCATATTAAATGCAATCAAAGTATGAATGGTCATGATGCAAGCAAGTGCAATTATTCAAAAAACCTCCTGGAATATTATTTTATATAAAATAATAACATTTATATCAGTAAAGATAAATCAGACTATTGCACGATGACTCTCCCTCTGTCGCGGACGGAAGCACCGTATGATCCTTGAATCAAATTTGCTGAACACAATTATGGAAAATTCAAGAAAATTAATGAAAAATTCAAGCAATGGTGAGGCTCCAGAGTTTCTTTGGAGTCACTGAACTTTCTGAAATTTCTTAGTTTCTTTGTGATGTTATTTGAAACCAAGCATTCTATCCAGATGAGATGTTATAGCTGGATGCAGAACAGACCAGATGTCAAAAAGATCCCTTGTCTAAAAAAAAAATCATATATATACAGGGCCTACTTACTAATAGTAAAGTTCTATCATCATAATAATGTGATGATCCTAACTATTTGTTGCACAAATTTAATGGGCTCCTTACTGTTTTTCTGGAGTATTTTTTTAAATGTTGGTGTTCAGATGCGTCTTTCGGCAACTCCAGAAGCATGATGAGCAGGCCTCAGGAATTCTTGCATGTTGCGCAACTCTCTGATTTAAAAAAAAAAACAGAGTTACTATTTGAAGCTGATTTAGCACACTTAAACTACAAGTCTTCAATCTTTATTCAGATGTGCATGCAGAGTTTGTAAAATATTTCTTTTTTTACTTTTAAAATTGCAAATACATGTACTTTGTAAGCAGAATGAAGTGAACATTTGTAATATTTTTGCAGTTGCAATACTTTCAATATAAAAACTGTATATTTAATATAGCCACAATAAATTGTTTAGGATTGGAATATAATTAACAATATATCAGTTTTAGTGCGGATAAATCACTCAAATCATAATCTTGAAAATTTCGAGTTTTTCAACTTACTCTTGCTGGCTCAGCAGAGTGCCATGGCTTTTTTGTTGGCCAATGGCGCCAAGAGCAGCTTTCGGTTGAAGGGAAGGTAAGGAAGCAGGTGTACGGGCAGAAGGCACAGTGTTTTCCTTTCTGCTGCTTAAACTTGGAAGAGGCGCTTTAGAGTTGAAGGACGGTCTAAAGTCATGTTGAGCTTGCACATGGGGTTCGCTCGGGGGTTGGCTGAACTGTGCCTGAGCACTTCTTGGTTTCGGAGCATGACCTTGAGCATGACCTTGAGCGTGACCTTGAGCATGAGCTTGACCTTGACCTTGACCTGGAGCATGAGCTTGATGCTGAGCACTAGCACTTCTTCTCTGAGATTGTTGACTTCTCTGGAATTGGGCATCCATCTGATGTTGTTCTGCAAGAGCGAGTTGAGCGTTCATCTGAGCTTGAGATTGGGCCTGAGCTTGAGCAACAGGAGCTAGAGCTTTAACAGGAGCTTTTGGCGCTTTAACACTCTTCTTTGGAGACTTCGCACATTTTCGCTTTGAGGCTGGAGTGTTTGTAGGACTTGCAGAGCTCTCATCGGATTCTGACGGAGCGGGAGCAGCCCGTTTCTTGATCCAATGATTCATGCGAATTGGTGGGGGTTGTCTGTGCTGGGGGGCGTTCGGGGCATTGGGATTGGCTCCGTCAAGCATCATTCTGACTCGATGAGCAGCCCTTCTGTGGGTGGGATGACCATTGAGGTAATCCGGCTTCTTTGTCCTCGGTGGCTCTGGGATGAATGGGATCGTGAATAAATCCCGGATATCCACGCTGAAAGACAGAAAAATTCAAGTTTTTTAAATTTGACTCTCAATTGTACACTCTAAACCAAAAGGTTTTATATGGAACATAGCTTGAAGGGTTCTATAAGCTGGTATAGATAAGGAACCCTAAAAGGTTCATTAGTCAACTTTTAAAAGGATCCAACAGCAAACAAAAACAACATTTTGATAATCCCGCTGCGCTGAACTCCCACAATGGAACCACTTTCTCTCAAGTTGGGAGCATAGAGTCTTATCATAAGGTCTTCCAACCAAGTATTTAATCTTTTCAATTCAGTTGAACCCTTAAAAAAATGTGAACCTTTTTTTGGCTGTGGGTTCTTTATTTATACCGTCAAGAACCTTCTACGTAGAGAGTGTATTGTTTCCTCTCTTGTGAGGCCAAAGCTTTTTAGGACACAAAATAGTATTTTACAAAGACCTTGTTATTTCTTAAAATTTTCAATCAACATCAAATTCAGAAGTCTCATTAATATTAACGTTGCATGAAGGAACTAGAAGGCAAACGAGTTTGCTATGGCCGTACGGGAGCCTTCGTCAGACCTAGAGGGAGCGATATAAACTTAATATTTAACTTATTGGTAGTGATTGTTGGACTTTGACGAGGGCACTGTAACCAAGGTAGCAAGATGACGCAAGGCATCGGAAGAAATGCATGCAAAAAACTTGGTTTGGAAAATGCTGCAATACGCTGGCAAAATTGGATGTACAGCGAAATTTTTACTGCACAGCACAAGACCACAACTAATAAAGGTATTATGCCAAGTTATGGCCCCCATGGAGCCCTAGTAAGTGAGATCTCGAAGTCAAATGGTTCTGACAGGGCTCAAGGACGACAGTGGACGACATTTTGTCTATCTGCTAAATGGCCGGTACCACCCCTGGTGGTACGGCCATAATTATCCTATTTAGATTGAATATTATAGATAATATGATGAAATGAAATATTATTATTGGTCCAAAAATTACATATTAGGTTGAGTTCTAAACTTCTACCTCAATGTGATCTGACATAATTCAACCTTGTATGAAAAAAAGGAAACAGTTGCTCATAAATATGGAATACTTCAACATTCTCCATTGAAATTGACAACTTTAGCAACTTCTGCTGGAGAACATGATACTCTGATTCAATGGAGACTACTTCCAATGACCGCTAAAGAGAAGAACATGCTGCAGTTTAAAACGCATGCTGCAGCATTAACCCGTGGAAAAGTTACAGCTGCACGAAATATGGAAATTCAGGGGGTTTTTTAGGGTGAGGTGCATTAAACCAAAAATTAAAAATTCTTGCAAAAAATGTAGTTAAGGCTTTTGAAGAGTGATTAGAGAAGATGTCTTGACCTTTACAATGGACCTTGCTTTCATTCACACTCTGATATTTACATTTATTTGACACTTTTTTTCCAAAAAAGTATTCCATATTTATGAGCAGGAGTGTAGATAAAATGATATTAAAAATCAGCTCACCCATCTTTGATGATCTTGTGCACAACGGGAGCACATCTGCCGTTGCAGGGCACGAGTTTGTCTTCGACTATCACAAAGGGAACGCACAGCGTGTGCTCCAAAAGCCTGAAATGAAAATAAATTTAACTCAAGATTCTGCAATTTAGAGCAGGATAAAAATATTAAAAAAATTCAGAAGGTAATGAATTTTCCAGAAGAAGATAGTTAATTTGACTCTGCAGGTGTTTTTGAGAAACACACTTTCATATATATTTTTTTTTTTGGGGGGGGGGACGGGGGAGGGACTATAAATCAAAGGTACACACCCGACTCTGACAGCAAGGAAAGTGTTTTCAATTTCCTCATTCTCTCTGAAAATAAAAAGGAAATCATATTATTTATAACTGGAATTGATTATTCAAAATTACTTGGCATGCGGCAAATTTGGATTCTGGACTCGCCAACGAGCTCTGCCTTCTTAGGGGCTTTCTAAAGTTCTTGAATGAGTGATGGAGCCACTAATTTTGAAAACTAATATTTGGCATTTTGCACAATACATATACCGCAGTATTGAGAAAGTATAATATTGTGGCTCATTTCGTACAAAATTTATCATGCTGAACTTAATATTATTGATTGAAACTGAGGCTCAATGTCACTAATGACAACCTGGCTTTTTAAGAGTCCCATTGTGGAGGACAAGTCATTGATGTTCTTTAAACTAAAGTCAGAGATGGACATGGAAAATTTTGCGGGGGGCCGGGGGGGGGCTCTTCGATGGTGCAGGAGCGTCGCATTCTGCGTTTTTAACAGGAAAAAAATTCCTGCAACCGGAGTATAATTTTTGCTTAGGGGCCAACCAGATGATCTTCGGAGGGGGGGGGGCTTATAGTACCCGGAGGATTAAAAACTGAGCAGGAAATGGTATTTTCAGCACTGATCATTGGGGGAGCTGTAGCGGGGAAGAGCTCCCCCAGTTTTCTGATTAAGGGAGCTCTGCTCCCCCGAGCTCTACCCATTTCTATTTCTGACTTAGATAGGAATACTTCATAAAAAATTGTCAAATGAAGTGAAATAAACTGAATGTGAACATGTTTTTGAAATCTGCCAGGCCTGTTGTTTGTTAAAAACATAAGTAGACAAAAATTTGTTGAATTGATTTGGAAAAAAATGGGGAACTGAAGTAAAATTTAGGAAAATTGGGAAAAAAATTGGCAAGAAAACTTTTGGGAATAAATATTTTTAAGTGGATGTGAAAAAAAAATAGAGAAAACATTAGGAAAAGAAAACCAAAAAAAAATTGCGAAAAAATTTGAAAACAAAAAAAGTTGTAACTTGGTAAAATAGATAGCCCTGTTGCCTTAGTACGACACTGCGATTTTTATCGCAATGGGTAAAAAAAAAATTTATAATGAAAAAAAATATTGAAAGTAAAAGAATGTTGAAAAAAAAAAATTGGTGAAAAGGTTTTTGGAAATTGGAAAAAAGTAACCCTGGCTATTAAGTATGACAATGCAAGTTCATTGTGCGAATTTGAGGGAATGAAACTATTGTGATGATCCCAAATGTCCTGCTTTAATAAAAAAGATTACAAAAAAGAGTCACTCACGTTCCTGGGGGACGCAATATGTCGTACATGGGAATATCTTCCTCTTGAAAGAGCAGATTGCGCGCCATTTCGTCAAAGGCCATGTTGAAGCTGTTGAGCGAGTCGTCCTCCCCCGATTGCGATTCTGACATTTCTGTTTCTGACTCAGTCTCGAGTGAATCATCCGTGGGTTCGTACGAGAGCTGGTCGCAGTCGATGATCAATCCGTTAAACAGAGCCATCGTGAAATCTGTCTGCAAAGAATTGAAATGGATTACTTTTTACTTTTCAGATGAAAGTTAATTTTTTGATCAAGTTAGTCGTGCTCTTTTTTGTCTTGAAAAAAAAAGCAGTTGTATCATTATGTAGTTGCTGTGTGTTACAAATATCACTTCTTTTTTTTCATAGTCAATTTTTTTTTTCCAGTTTCAACTTTGCAATCCAAAATTTTTAGACAAATTTTTTAGATTTTAAAAATGTTCGTGGCTCAAGTCATCAATTTGCTCAATTAATATTTTTTTCTGTCATTTGCGCATAGAAAAAAATCAAAATTAGTTTCAAAATGTGGAAAAAATACGGCAGCAAAGAAATTGTTAAAATGATTTTTTATACTCGGCGCACATCCAAAAAATTTGAAAAAAAAAAAAGACATGGAGAAACTGTGTTCTTAAACAACTTTCTAAAGCAACTTTTAAAAATTCAATTCAATTTCAATTCAATTTAATTTTTTTATATTCCAGATGTAAATACAATAGGCCTACATGTATTCAAACAATAAAAATAACAAATTACATCGTTGTCAATACTGAATTTGAAGTTTTGTAGAAATTATTCTTGCATGAAAATAATAACTTTAAGCAACATACTCACCCAAATTTGAAAAAAATTCGGTAAAATTCGAAGTTGAATAAAATTGACGTCCGTAGAAATCAATCGCAAACATTCAACAGAAGAACAATAGGCACGCTAAGGCTTCTGGGAAGGTCATTGTCCCTTAGCAACGACGCAACGTCGACGTGCCAAATTGATGACGTTGTTGCGTGGCTCTGCAAAATTGGTGACGTCACGTCCATTGCAGAGCAGACTGCTGGCCTGGATGGCTCGATCTAGGATGGTTCTGGTCCGTCCTGGATGGCTCTTGTACTGGATTAGAGCTCCAGGATTAAATAGGACGAATGAAGAGATAAAACACTCAACCTTTGACTTCTGAAACATACTACACTCTAAAACATTTCAGAGAAAATTGGTTTTTTAGATCCAAAATGGTTTTTTGAAAAACCAAATTTCAATGCAAAAAACCAACATGGATTTTGTATTGAAATTTGGTTTTTCAAAAAACCATTTTGAATCTAAAAAAACAATTTTGTCCCAACATTTTTTAGAGTGTAGGCCCAGTGAGTTTCTGTTTTCCCTTTTTGAATCAATTTATGAAGTTGCAAAATTTGGCTTAGCTCAGTTAGCTGGAATAAATGTTCACCCCGACCATTTGATTAAGTCCCTGATTATTCATTCCTAAATCAAGCAACACCTTGTTAAGAAAAGACTTAAATTACATATACTGGTTTTGAAACCCGTACCAATAATTATAATCACCAAAGCCTCCTTGCCTTCGGGGAGGGGAGAACTCTGTGGAGGGGGGCCACTGCCCCCCTTCCCTCCTCTCTGATAGGCCTACGACCATGATTACGCGACTCCACGCTCATATATAATGGTACTTGAGTCCCTGGTTAAGAATTGGCTCAAGGTTTGATTTAAAGTTGAATCCCACACTTGGCAAGAAATCTCAAATCCATGAGATATTCATGAAACTTTGCCAAAAAGTTCTTCAAAAAGAAAGCTTTCCAATGTAAAAAAAAATTGGCGGGCTATCCAACATAATTTTCGAATTATGATCTTTTCAAAATTGTATGTCATTGCATTAAAACATACAGTAAAATACTAAAAAAGTGTGGGATTTATAACGAAAAGCAGCATCACTCGAACAATATCCATGAGACATTTATGAAAAATTAAAGGAATATAGCTGAAAACACACTTTATTGAAAAACAAGTCTTTGAAGGGGGATTACCGATGTTTTTTGAGAGTTACGTGGTGTACAATATGAGAAAATTATGAAAAACAGTTCACCAAAAATAAGTCCCCCTTAAAATAAACTTGAATATCTCAAAATTCCTTCTCCGATTTTCATGAAAGATGGATTGGATTATAGGCCTGTATATCGACCCAAAATGTGTGAATTTATAGTTCAGTGGCATTATTCCTGGCTGAGCCAGCAGCCTTCGAGTGAGCCTACCCCTGTTTACAAAAATCTGTGGCTTTTCCAATGCATATGAACAATTTGACCAAGCGGGGGAGCCACCAGCTGGGGCATTTTTGTTGAACTGTGGAGTACAATAGGTGGAGCAGCTGTATTCTGTGGGATTCAACTTTAAAATGCCTATAAATATAGGTCAATAATAACTTTCAACTTTTCAGGGAGGGAGGGAGTATAGTGTTGACGAAAATTTGTTACAAATTTGGTACCCCCCGCCCCCCAACCCCCACCAACCCAACATATCGTTACAATGATAACAGACAATTTTTTCTTCTATTTAAAATTTTATCCTCTTCAACTTTCGGTGCTCTGATAGGGTGACTAAATTTAAATTATTTTACTGAGTATAGCCTAAGGTTATCCCCACTGCACTTAGCACAGTGAAAATGCTGAGTGCAGTGTTTTGGGAGCGTGGTTTTGAAGGGTAGGACTACAACCAGCAGCTGAAACAGGTCAAGTGAAATCTAGGTGAGATGTCTGGCTTTCCCTCACTTTGAATTAAGGATTTACTATCATCCAGGTAAGTGGAGGTAAGACACAACTCACCTGTGCACTGAGCCTTTGATCTTTTCATATCAAAGAGAAAAGGCAGACGCAACATTGGACCACCATGCAACTTGATGAAAGGGGAGTGCAGAACACTTCATGGGGAGTGGTACCATTTTTCATTTCCTTTTTTTTTTTCAAGATTGTTTATATTTTGATCGTAAAATTAGAATGCAGTAAAATTATGAATTACAACTTCTGTTTTTCGAACTTTTTATATTCGCGCAGCGAAACGGCCGAAGGCCGTTGAGCGAAGCGAATTGAGTGCAAGAGAAGACTCAAAAATCTGCGCAGTGATGGTCTCAACATCAACAGTCCACAGAACGAAATTAGGTCAAGTGGGTCCAGTTTCTTATCAATGATTTAGTTTTGTATCTAACAAAACATAGCATATTCATCTTCAAAAGTGTCTTAAAAATTCAATTTTCTCTAGTAATATATCCTGTATCAATAATTTTTATGAAATAGTTAATTATTAGCATTGACAAGCTAAATCAAATTATTAACATGTGATTCATTTAATTTCAATCAGACAACAAGAAAACATAACAAAATTAAAGTTACATAATCTTATAAACTGATGATTATGTAACAGTGAACAGATAATCTACATGCAATGTTATTGTTTTTGTATTACTATATATTTATACTATTATGTAATATCAACAATCTAACATAGACTTGACTTTGGCAGCTTTCAGTGCTGTCTGCCTTTTTACCATTTATTTAATATATATATCTATCTATCAATTTATCTATCTATCTGTCCGTCATTATATCTATCTGTCTATCTATTTATCTATAATATTTTTTGTCTAGTTTATCTTGCTATTCTATATTTATCTCTGTCTTTCCATGTATCTGTCTTTCTAATTGAAACAGTTACATAATTCCTTTCATACATTGAATATGAAATAAACATGAAAGTTATGGTAAAACTATGAGTCCTACAAAAACTTTTTAAAGTGCTGCGCGAATTTCATGGCAGTGCCATTTACATATTACCCAAGACTCTTTAAATGACACCCTGCTTTTTTGTGTGAGACGTGGGTAAAATAGTATAACATCTGGTTTTAGAAGAAGCCCAAATATGGCAAAAAAATGTCACGAGGTAAATTTGAAAAAAAGGAGGAGGTTGACCCATTAATTTCAATTTTTTTAATTAGCAATTAATGTCAACTAAATTACCAGTAAGCTCAAATTTGCGTAGGCCGAGAATCTATATGGAGTAGGCCTACATTGATCCGAAAACCTGAAAATCGAACATGTCTGACCTGAGCTTCTTTTTTTCGTCTTCCAAAAATCTGTTGGGAGGGAGGGTTGGTCATCTTCTTCCAATGAAGCACTCTAAAAAATTTCAGACAAAATCGGCTTTTTTAGATTCAAAATAGTTTTTTGAAAAGCCTAATTTCAATGCAAAAAACCTACATGGATTTTTTTTAAATTCCATGTTGGTTTTGCATTGAAATTTGGTTTTTCAAAAAATCATTTTGAATCTAAAAAACCGATTTTGTCCCCATATTTTTTAGAGTGAGCCCTGTCCACCATCTGGTGTATTATCGGGCCTTGTGCCCTTGTGCAGGTGCTTGTGCAGCTAAAATCAGTCGGTTTTAAAATCTTACGCAGTGACACATTAAAATCGTAAGTGAGACGTCTAGTGGTAACTTGCTGGGCTGCAAATCACTGGGTCAAGGGTCCGAATCCCGCTCTTGCCGGGTCTCCTAGGCCTATGTTGGATGGCTGTTTCAATCATCCTTCGTCTCATTGCTGTGTCCTCTTCCTTTCCTAATTAGCCTACCAAGTGCATAAATACAGGACGTAAAGCCCCAATCATCCATCCAAAAATCTGTTTGCTCAGTTGATCCGAGAACCTAAAAATGAATTATGTCTGGCCTCAGCCAATTAGCGCTTCAAACTGATGTTATAAATTGGCCTATGGATGTTACAATGATATGATTAATCCTAAAATAATTAGGTCCGCATGTGACATCAAAAAGTTATTTTTTACCTGAGGTGTGAACGTATCAACACAGGATTATTTCACACTTCGAGACAGAAATAGAAAGATAATTAAGAAACCTAGTTATACAGGGCGAGGACGCAAATTTTGCAAAATTTGACAAATAAAAATGACCATGCAGGCATGCACTATAATAAGACCAAATGGGTATGGTGGTAAATTGAGATGTTCTCCACTAGTTGAAGATATCCTGAGTCGTTGGTACAGAGGAAGGATATCTTCAGGAGTGGGAGTACATCTAAGAATACCACCATACAACCATTTGGTCTTATTTATACCCCATTTTGTAACTCAAAAGAAAATTGAATTTCACTCAGGTGATCAATATACTCAACAGTGGCCTCAGCCAATCAGAGCACAGATAGCAGCTCAACTGATGATGTCACAATGTTGTGACATCACCATGGACATGACGTCACAATGGCAAACAATGCGATGACATCATCGACAATGATCAATATTCCATTAAACCGCAAATTGACTATTTGAAAAATTAGAGATTAAATTCATTATGCTGTCTTACGAAACATTAATTGTCCGACGAAAACTGTCTCTCCGTCAGACAAAATGTCTTCAGGACCAAAGTCATTACGCTTTCGCGTGCACTGAATGGAACTCAATCATATGTCTCAGTTAATTAACCAGGTTCTCACTTGATTAATTAGTCAATTTTCCATCTTATGACTAACATAATTAGTTAATTAACTCATAACAGTACAGGAGAACCCAAATATATATATATTATATAATTGGACGAAGAAAAGCTATATTGGACAAGGCGCTTGCGCCGAGTCCAACATAGTTTATCTAGGGCCTAAGTCCAATTTACTATATTGGACGTCGTATACCATTTAATATTTGTTATATTCTCCATAAATGAAACCACTTTTAAAACAATAGGTTTAATCACTTTGACTGTGCAGGAAAGCCAGTTTGTGTTTCTTTTGGTTAAACTGCAGAATTCTCTTTAATTAATTAAAATGTATCTCGTCATATTTCAGCCCGGGGGGTACTCAGCCGGATTTTGATAGGAATGTGCGGCACGCATTCTGAAATTCATACCCTATGGTCAGGTTTTCAGAGCTAGAATTTCATACATTATGGTCAGGTTATTATATAGGCCCTATAGCCTATTTTATCGACATAAAAGAGAAAAAGTCACCAGAAAAGGTGTGAAAACTAAATTGCAATTAAGAATGACACCTAACACTTGAAAGTTCAATGCGAATTAGACATTGCATGATTGCAATTTCAAAGGCAAAACCTTTGTGTGATGTCCAATTGAAAAGTGTACCCCATGGTCAGGCTCTCCTGGCCTCCAAAAATGACCCTATGGTCAGGAAATCCTCTTTAAAACCCTATCTTTTGAGCGGCACATCGGTAGAATGACTTCAATGTGAGTGCCCCCCCCCCCGGGATTTCAGCAATGGGTAGCCACACAAATGTGAAATTTACCTGTCCTGAATGGTTGGAGTTTTCTTCGGCGGGAACGTCTCCAAATTTTCACTCCAAAGTGAAGCACCGAGGTTTTGAGCAATACCTCCTGTAGAAATTATTTACTGCGAGACTGCCTTAATAGAATTTTTTTGTTTCACCAAAACTGAGCAGGAAATTATTCATTTAAAAAAGACTCCACGCTCCCCCTCCCAGATATTAAATGGTTGCTCCCTAATTGTTGTTGGTCATTAAAAAAAATTATTATAACTGCATGCACAATAATTTTTGATTAATTGTCTGCTACAAGTCCCTAGAACCCTAATTTATCTCCTGTGGTAGGAGTACAAAAGAGTCATAGAACATTCAAAGACTTCTAAATCCTGAAAAAGTGCACTAAGCTACTGAGCTAACCATCTGTTGTTTACTGGCTGTGAAAAGAGGAAAGTCACGGTCAAGTTACATAAGAAAGACTTGGGGGGGGGGGAGGTTCCGTCTCTGCAACTGTTACATGCAGGTACTCTGTGCCACTCTGTGACCTGGGGTCAGACAGATTGTCAGGGCAGACAAAATCCTGACAAATGATGCAGACCTATTGTGGCAGCTTTTCTGTTTACGACTAATACATTTCCGAAATTCCCAGAGACTGACCTGGCTGACCTGAGGAATGTACCCTCAGAAACCCGGACAAAACAACACCCCTTAGGCCCTTTTGATCCAGTAAGCTGCATGGAAAGTTACAATCTCTGGAGGGAGGTCTACACCCCGGGGGGGGGGGGGTGGATGTCTCATCGCAAAAAAAATTACGGGGGTGCTCAGCGGAGCGTCTCGCACTCAGACACAGTAACGGAGTGCTGAACCCAAAAAGAGTACTTGCCCTTAAATAAGGAAAGTTCACCCTAGAAGAAGTGTACGTTTTCCATAACTTAATCAAGTTTATTTTAAAGTAACTATTTCACTCATTTCTACAAATTAATATCTTTTTATTGCCATACAGGGGCGTCAGTTTCATTTTAAAGTGGTGGGGCAAATTGGGCCAACGTCTTCAGGGAAGTATGTCCCTGAGAAAGTCTAAAATTTTTGCTAAAAAAACACCCATTTTTTGGCCAAAAAGTGGTGGGGCAAATGCTCCACCAGCCCCACCTACACTGACGCCACTGTTGCCATATAATATTGAAAGAGATTTTAATGTGAAATTTTGGATGCTCAAACATTGGACCAGGTATCTAGGATATTTAAGACCTCATTTTAGGACCCATAGGTGGGGAAAAGGACCTCTTGAGAAGAGCCCCAGGTGTAGACAAACATACAGTAAGAGAAATTCAAGTTTTTAAAAATCTTGTTTATCTCATCACTTGAATACATATAGAATGGCTTGTAATACAATAAACACGCTTCAAAATGCAATGAAACTTGTTAACCTAGCTCTCTGATGAATTTCAAACATGTTAAAAAAATGAAATGAAAATATTTTGTGACTTTATTGAAGTAAATGTGAAACTTTGTCACACACTGTAAAAACATCAATGCTAAAAATAACACATTTCTTTATTGTTAAGAAATTTTAAACCTTGCTTGACATGTTTATGGAAAGCTTTAAACTATGAAAAGTGTGTCTAAAAATTATGTTTGGTCAAGCAGACTGCAGCAGATTAGGCCTATCAACTTTCAAACATTACTAAGCGGGAAGCAGTGACTCAGTGGCGGATACAGGGGGGGGGCCCCGTCCCCCCCCCCCAGACCCCTGAGATTAATAATAGTATTTTGAAGAAAATACGCGCCAACGCAGGCCCGCGAATGCCAAAACGTGCCCGCCCCCCTAGATGACCCTGTCTGGATCCATCACTGGACTGACCACAAAATACACAATGTTTCCAAACTCAGTTTAATAGAGAAATGTACCGCTTTCCTTCTCCCTTATCAAAACGGGTATTATAAACATATTGCACGCCGAGATGTCACAGGTCTTTCCAAATCCAAATGACTGACATAAAAAAGGTAAGATGTCATGTATTTGCTTATTGTGAATGAGAGAATTAGCAGGCAAACCTCACAAGCAAATTAACTTAACCAGTTGTTGATCTCAAATGACTCTCGAGCCTTGAAATGCCTGCAGTATAATTATGCCCAAAAAAACTTGAGCCCCATTGCAGCTGATTCAATTTATTTTCATGATTCTGTGCATGCAAGTATGTTTGGCACCACGCAGAATCCGTTCTATTCAAAGATATTCTTAGATTATTAAGTCCATGAAAGGTACAGGATATATATTCGAACAACCACCATAGTGTTCACTAGAGTAAGGCATGTCCAATGTACCTGAAAAAGTGTAGCAAACATCCACACTTTCCTCGCAGAGTCTAGAACTGCCATGCCCAGTTTCATAATTATCCTATTTTATGTCGAAGGATTTGAGGATATTCCGTTCAATACTTAATTGTACCTAATTTTAACCTTGATATTTATCCTAATTTAGGCCTCCAATGGCGATGCAGAAGAAAAATGACCGCTGCTTTCACAAACCTATGTAAAAAGACTAACATGTGATATGTTTACTTTAGCCTCAGATATCACTCTAAATGTTACTGTCAAATACTTCATCCTGCATCATCTTTGCTCTCTTTGAACTATTGTGCACAGATAGTGTCATAAAACTAAATAGGCAAATGAAAAACCCGTGTAAGAAGATATTTACTTTTCAAGTTTATATGTATCTATTTGAAACATGCTTTCACGATTTAAAAGCCATATAAAGCTTTGCATATCCTGATTAAGGATAATGCATTTAAAAAATAATAATACTCAAAGACTGAAAATACGGGGAATTTGGTTATTTTCGGCATTTTTACATTTATACGGAGTGTGATAAACTATGTGTAACATTTACTTTAAAGAAGTCAAAGAACATTTTCATATCATAGTTCTAACTTGATTGAATTTCCTTAGAGAGCTAAGCAAGGTTTCATCATGTTTTCAAGCTCGCTTATTGTATTATAAGCCATTTTACATGTATTCATGTGATGAGATAAACAAGATATTTAAAAACTTGAATTTCTCAAAAAATCCCCGATAGATTTTTTTTCGTTTTTGTCTTAAAATGTTTGTATGATCGTGTAGTTTCAGGTGGTATAGGTCCCCTTTTTGGTTCATTTTTTTAACCCCAATGTTTCTTCAGGAGCGCTGTGTGTTCCATTCTATTAACTGTCAGGTTTAGAAAAGTAATAGAATGAAACAGTCAATTTCTTTGACAGTTCACATTGCTTAATGTGATTTAGTAAGATATTTAGACAATTTTATTCGCATTAATTTTTCGACTCAGGCTCCGACTCCATTTGCAACCTTCCTACTCCATAACTCTGAATCCTGATTCCCAAGCCCTGTATTTACTTGCCTAATATCAGACAATTAGTTTTTTTAGTGTATCTAACTTCCTTGTACAACAAAATACCATAATATTTTGCAGAGGGGAAAGGTTTTAAAAATCTGGAATTTATGGGCCAATAAAGCATAGCTAATTGAATTGAAAATGGCAGAAAAGTCATTGAAAAAAGTCTTTGAAATTTTAAAACAAGGCTGTTTGGGTGGCGCAATGATTTAGGACAAGGTCTCAACAGTGATCCAACAGCCTTCCCCCTCCAACCATTGCCTTGGATGGAGGACCCCCCCCCCCCCCCAGAAAAAAAGAGAAAAACAACCTCCAGACAAGTCTATAACACCCCTGAAGCCCCTCTCCCTGTGTTCGAAATAAGGGGAAGGGGGGGTTAAGGGGGTTTGACCCCCCTCCCCCTCCCCCAATGTTAGAAGGACCGCCTCAAATACACTTTTATAGGGACCGAGCAGGGGTTCTGAAAAAAAACCCTCAAATACTAAATGTGCATCATTTAATCTAGGAATGGGATTTTCATAAGTACTTTTATGAGATAAAACATGCTCAAAACATTCAGAAATTAATTTCAGAGTACATAAATGTAATCCTTTTGTTAAACCCCTCAGCTTCTGGGGCCTCCGGCGGCCTGCGGACCTCAAGCCTCAAATTCTTTGACCCCTCGGGCCTTGCCACTGACAGACCCTACCCCCCCCCCCCAAAAAAAACATCCATGGGTAACACTCCCCCCACATGTTGCCTGTCTGTGCTTCACTGATGAACCTAAATTTATGTATGCATAGGGCAGATTTCACGAAAAAGCTGCAAAATGACTTACCACAACTTGTCCACAAGTTACATTAGCACAATACTAATAAGGCCAGACATAACCGATTCGTAGATTCTCAGATTTTCTCAGGGTGCTTCTTCTGAGGATAGCTGGCAGGACAAAAGAAGGCTTAAATCTAAATCTTTTATTGAGTCAATCCATTAAATAAAATCATGGGTAAACAATCTTTTCTGTTGGATTGGTAGGTCAGAGTAGCTAAAAATATGGCCTTGTGCTAATGTAACAACGATGAATGATGTAGGACGGAATTTTTTATGCTGATCCTACTGCAATATACATGAAGTCACCAGCAGGGTACAACCCCTGGCCTGCTCTTGGGAGACCTGGCTTTCAGTTCAGAAACATTTTTAGATCTAATCATGCGTTTTTTAACATAATTTTTATGTACGCATTTTGCTAATGTAACACTATGAAATGGACGGATGCGAAATTGCAGTTACATTAGCAATAAAGAAACAGGTACCACACCCAGTCGTTTATGTTTTTGGTGATGTAAATAGGCAAATAAGACACCTTTTTCAATAAAATATTATAATTTCATGTTTGAAATTGGCATAAGTAGCGAGAACACAGAAAAATTTCCATCTAAAAGTTGCTAATGTAACCTCAGTGTCCTGAGACGGAATCGAGTTACATTAGCAGTCTTTTTTATTTTCCTTTTTTTTTCAAGTTTTATAATGACCAAAACAATTAAAAATGGTTCCAAAATAATTTTCAAGATGTTTTTTATCAATCACATACCATTACATTTTCTTGAATTGGTTTTAGCAGATTCCACAGAGTGCCAATGTAAGCATGTCTGATCACCAGTAAGTTCGGTCGTCCAAAATTGTCCTCATGAGGCATAAAAAGTATCTTTTTAAGAGGAAAAAGCTACATATTTGAGGAATATTTTATTGATATTTATTCATTACCTCACAGATATACTTAGTAATAGGTTTACTTGCTTCAGGAAGCAACTGAGAGATAACAAAAGGGTTGGAAAGTTTAAGGTACCTTTTAAGAGCACTTTTTGTGAAATCTGCCATAGGCCTACAGGCCTACTGGGCACTTCACTGAACAGTGACTGTTTTGCACTGTAAAATTGGAGACACTGATTCAGCTCAATTGATTGAGTGAGATGGTTGCACATGTTGATTGAGCTAACATAGATTAATGTTTTAAACTGAGATGAGATGGATTAAAATACTGAGGTATGTTGACTTATGCAATCAAGCTGGGAGAACAAAATACTCAGCTGTGTTGACATAAATACAACTTTTTTCCATGACAACTAAGTTGATTCAAATTGACAACTCAAAATATTGAGCTGTGTTGACCTCTTTTTGAAGTTACTTTTGATTTATATTTATGTGATCTGTCTTGTAAAGTTATTTAATGAATGTGGGTTATAATCCCAAAATATTGTTGGATCTCTCAAGGATCCACCAGAATCCAGTGTGCTTCATTTCTGCACATCAAGATACTTTCTACACTGGCCATTGCATCAAAAGAAAACTTGAAAATTAATTTATGGTGAAGTAATACCAACGCCTTTGGCTCATCTGAGTCAGTACACTATGCTTTAGGACTATATTTCAAACAGACTCTGAATTGGAAATGTTGGTTGGCTTGTGTAAAATCATGCATCTAATTACTCCCACAAATTAATTTAAAATGGATAAAAATGAAAAGTGACCACCTAAAGTGGTGTGCTACTCAATGTTCTCAGGGATAGCGTAATACATATTTTTAAATCGGCCTAAATGATTTTTTTTTAGAATTTAATGCAGAGCTATGAGAAGTGCTTGTTATAGATGGCTGCTCTCTGTAAAGTGAGTAGCAACTGCAGCGTTCATGTTTTCACAGCTTAATGTCATGATTCGTTTGGAACTTATAGCATTGAGCCATCATAGCTTGAAAATTGTGAACATTCTGAGACAGCTCAAAATATTGCTTCAACACACTTTTCAAATTTTACAGTGGAGACAGTGAGACTTCGCACTTTCGATGAATAGGCCAAGTGAGCTGAAATGGTGAAGTGTCCATTTTGTTTTGGTGATAACTTCATGTTAATTTGCATTGATCAACTGTTTATTTATAGACCTAGCTGATACCGATACTGACCGTCTACAATTTAAAATAATTTAATGAGCTAAACACTGTAAAATCTGAAAAATGTGTTGAAGCGATATTTTGAGCTGTCTCAGAATGTTCACAATTTTCAAGCTATGATGGCTCAATGTTGTAAGTTCCAAACGAATCATGACATTAAGCTGTGAAAACATGGACGCATCATCTGCTACTCGCTATATACAGAGAGCTTGATATCTCAACCATCTATAACAAGCACTTCTCACAGCACTGCATCAAATTCTAAATAATCATTCATTTAAAAATATATATTAGGCTATCCCTGAGAACATTAAGTAGCACACTAATTTATGTGGTCACTTTTCATTTTTATCCATCTTAAATCAATTTGTGGGAGTAATTAGACCGTCCATAGCTCATTAATTATTAATTGTGTCAATTCTAGGCCTACCACAATAATTATTTGATATGACTGGATCCAGTGGTGATCCAGTGGAGATCCAATGTATACCCCCTTCCCAAAGACCTTACCCTCCCAGCAGCAACTCTGACCCAACCCCTCCCCCTCTCAAGTCTGACGTCTGTCAAAGTGGCTCTCCCAAGGGTGGGAAAATTCATGGGTGATCCGTTTAGATACATAATCATGTGAAGGGTGGGGGGTACAGTCAGTCACTCTGGGGGAGGGGGGGGGGGTACAGTCACATTGGGAGGGGGTGATTGGATCTTGGGGGGAGGAGCCAGACATAACAAGCTGGGATGCTTACACACAGTCAACTCACACAGACAATTGGCTTAGCAAATGGCCTAAGCCTGGCCTATAAATACTGCTGCCAGTCACACCTCCTTCATAACCTTGTAATTCACTCAGAGAGAGGACTTCTAGTTCTACGCACAACAGCAATCATACTTTACCGTCACACTTTTCCGTCATAGTTACCTTCACCATTTCACATCATGCAGTTCATCAGTGGAACATTGTCTGTTTTGGCAGCATTTATCTGTCTTCTACAACTAGCTGAGATACAAGTGACAGAGGGGATGCCCAACAGGGCTTACAGCAAGAAGACCGTTTCTCACAGACCTGACAGGGTAAGTCATCAATTAATTTTCATATCTTTTATCTTATTAAACGTTTTTACACTCTTGCTTTTAAATAATAATGGAGTACATGAACAATTTCCATAAATTGATAACTTTAGTGGGGTGCATCCAATCAAAAAATTCAAAATTATTGTTGAGATTGAAGTTGAGGCCATCAAAGAGTGATTAGAAAAAGATTATGTGACATTTATAGTGGACCTTGCTAGAATTAATATATCTAAATTTACTTCTTTCGCTGTCACTTTTTCTCCAGAAGTATTCATATTTATTAGCAGGAGTGTATAATTTAAAGCTATTTTACCAAGGAAATGTACTTGATTTATAGCTTTCTATAATTTTTAAAAGAATCAAAGTATCATTGGTAGCATGTGAAGAGACTCTCCAAAGAGATAGGTTTAGAATAGATAGCATTAATGTTAGGACTATAGGCCTACCTGGTTCTTTTTCTATACACATTTACCTATAGATGTCAAAATCAGACAAAAAGTGGACTCATAATGCCACTCAACATTTTTTTCTTGACTTTTGCCCCATTACAACCGGTCAATTTATTATGGCAAGTATAACGCCCTATTTGTCTTATGAAATGTGCAATTTGTGATTCATGATAGTTGCAGGATAAAGTGCAGTTTCTCTGAAATAACCATGAACTGTCACACAATAAATAAATAATGAACATGTGAGGATACAGTGCAAGTGAAACGCATGACATTGTGCCATTGCATCAATGTTAAACACCCTTAACCAAAATGCTTCTGGAAGGACGAATTCACGTCCGATGAGAGGAAAACATTTTGGGTCATAAAGGCCGATATGTGAGGCATATGGGATAAAAATAGCAGCCAATTTTCTTTGCTGTAGTTGGAGTTAGGTATGGCACAAAGTCTTTGATAAGTAAGTGAAACGCAGGCCCAATGTTAAAACATAGGGAAGGGTGGTTCACTTACTTATCAGAGACTTTGACCCATACCTAACTCCGACTACAGGGAAGAAAATGGGCTGCTATTTTTATCCCACTTGCCTCACACATCGGCCTTTATGACCCACTTGGTTTCCCTTTCATCCGATGAGAATTCATGCCTCCACAAGTAGTTTGGCTGAGGATGTTTATCATTGACGCAATGGCACAATGTCATGTGTTTTACTTACTTACAGGCGGCACTGTATCTGTTGCGGAAATTTGATGATAAAACAAAGGGTCAACACAAAAATTTGTGAAAACAAGCCCAGGGTTAGGTTTACTTTCATGGATATGATTTACACTTAGTAGATCCCTTGTTTTTGTTTTTTCATTCAATTTCTGCAAACGATCTCGGCATTTCACTCTTTTCTCACATAAAGTCACATTTTATGAATCTGATCAATAATATTTCATTGAAACAGCCATAACTGGCATCTACATGAAAACAATTCCCTGCTCCCTTTATTATCAGTCCAATAACTATGTATCCTTCAATATTTTTTCATAGACTGAAAGCTTGATGTCATGCTGAGACTGTGTGACTATTGGTCAGTTGAGGTGTGAGTAGAAAAGCTATATGTCATGCAAGGTTTTTTTGGTGATGTCAAGCTATATGTGCAATCTCATTGGTCGGGAGAGTCAGCAACATGACATCAAGCAATTTCTCTTAAATTATACTAAATTTTAAGCTTGCACGGGAATTTCATTAGAATATCTCAATTCAAAGTTCAATAAAATTGATGACTTCCTTTGCAAAGTTATGAAATTTGTCGAAAGGAAAACGCTGAAAAAAGATTGTTTGAATCAGACTATAATAATAATAATTTACAATATGGCTAAGCTGCTCAAGCTCTTCCCAGAAAATGGAGCATCGATTTTTGACACTCTTTAGGTTAATTGATTCATGTAGAACGAATGGTCTGGCTTGTAGTGTACAGTCATAAATAATTTGTATAATATTGGTGTGTAGTTTTTACAGAATAGGCTATGTCTTTGAACTTCCCTGATCTACATGTAACAGTTGTTCACAATCATTTTTTTCAATCTTCCTTGTACTGCTAATTTCATTTTGCACTTTTCTGTACTCAGTAACTTTCAAATGTTCAAGAAACATTTCCATTACACCCAATCAATAAAGCTGTGTAGTCTGTCGACATGATGCATGTAACATGGACAACTATTTTTGGTATTTTTGCTATAATTAGAAAAAGGTATGAGATAGCCATCCAGCAAGTTTTGAAAGATTAATGGCTATCAATGTAGAAATCTTTGGAGTGGATCCCGGGGGTCTATCAGGTGGCATCCCAACTCACCCATGTCTGCACGTTACAGTTGTCATCACAGTTGTCCACAATCAACGTTTTAGTCCATTTTACGGGCAAACAAATTGTGAAAGAAAACCAAAATTCAGAGAAAAGGGAATTAATATCAAACTAAAAAGTTTGCCGTGAATTCGCCTGGTCTATCAGCAGGGAATTATGCGAGTAAATATTTAGTTAAGAACTCCTCTATTGATACTTATGCTACACCAGCAACTGCATGTTGTTCATTTGACTGTACGTGACATATCTACCATATTTAGGCTCAAAATACAACAAAGATGGACAATGAAAGATATTAGAAAAACATTGACCAAAACCAAAACATTATTTAGTCCTAGAATGTAGGCAGAATGACATTGCGCCCTCCTCGATGAAAATTCTAATTTTGTTTGATGGAACCTTTCATTTAACAATCAATACTAAATCTCTTGCAATATGCGTCTGCATCTATAGGCAGGTAAATGCACTATTTTATAGGGTTGACAACTAAAAATAGAGAAGAAATCAGTTGTCTTGTAACTTTGACGTAATGTTTAATAGTATACATCAGCGGTATTTTCTGAGGTCCCCTCATTCACTCCACTGCAAAGCTATTATTTCAAAATCTTTTGACTGGTTGAAAAACAGAAAATTTCCATATTGTGGACAACTAGGTGTCAAATTGTGTACTATTTTCCAGGCAAAATGCTTGTCATTGACAAAGAAATTTGCAAAATCCAATGTTTTTTTTTTTGTTTTTGTTCCAGAGCTACACATGAATACTTCGAAATATGTGATTATTAGGATATTAGATTTTCTGTTTCAGCATTTTGAATTGTTGCACGTAACGTGGACAACTATTTATGAAAATTCAAATAATTCAATAACAATTAAAGTAGGAATCAGTAAAAAGGTGAATCAAATAATTTCAAAATTCCCTTCATATCTCATTGTGTGCTCTGGCTATACGTAACATTTTGGGCAGCAAAATAATAGTCAAAAGTTTTGAGTTTTCATCCACCGTCAAGGCAAAAATGCATTTTATAAGAATTGTTTAGAGTTTCTCTCTTTGTTCAACATAAAAATAGTTATTCTCTGGTGTATGCACTTTGGTGGATCATCATTATTTTTGCCACTACACCTGATCGAAATTGAACAATATTTTTAATAGCAAAATGTAACATGTAGCATGTGGACTGATGACAGTAGCATACATGTGTTTTTTTAGTAATATATATATTTTTTACTAGTTGAGGAATCCTTACAGTATTTATTTTGCACATTTCATTAAGTGTTTGGAGTTCATAGGCACGCACAATTTCAGTGTGAATTGAAATGATCGGACTACAATTATTGTCTGAATCTGACAATCGCCTTTTTTTCAGTGCACATGTAGGCCTACATGTAAGTTTTCTTAAAAATAAAAATAAAACCCAATGTGACAAACAAGGCTAAAGGTAACAGGATACACTCCTGCTCATAAATATGGAATACTTTTTTGGAAAAAAAGTGTCAAATAAATGTAAATATCAGAGTGTGAATGAATGCAAGGTCCATTGTAAAGGTCAAGACATCTTCTCTAATCACTCTTTGAAAGCCTTAACTACATTTTTTGCAAGAATTTTTAATTTTTGGTTTAATGCACCTCACCCTAAAAAACCCCCTGAATTTCCATATTTCGTGCTGCTGTAACTTTTCCACGGGTTAATGCTGCAGCATGCGTTTTAAACTGCAGCATGTTCTTCTCTTTAGCGGTCATTGGAAGTAGTCTCCATTGAATCAGAGTATCATGTTCTCCAGCAGAAGTTGCTAAAGTTGTCAATTTCAATGGAGAATGTTGAAGTATTCCATATTTATGAGCAACGGTGTACTTGTCATTCATTTACCATAACATATTGTAAACTTATCGTTACCCGTCTCTTGCAGTTGTACGACTGGCCGTGTCCCAGGATGGAATGCCCCTCAACGGGGCGTTGTCCCGTCGTAGAAGTGGTCATGTGGGTCCATGGATCAAGGCTCTGCGAAGGATGTCCATACTGCGTGGTCCGAGAGAGACAGAGGATCAGGAGGAGTGCCAAGCTAAGCATTGATACACTGCCCATTGCTCAGGTAAGATAGATGGTCCTTTGACACACGCATTAGGCCACACATAATTGATTCTTAGCTTCGCGGACCCCCTGACATAATAGATTTTCTGCCGAGAGAAAAACATTTTTTTTTGGCACTATAAAAAATTTTTTTTTCACTGACCCTAGAAAAAGTGGCTTGATGGGATCCGAGAAGCTAAAGATCAATTGTGTATGGCCTTATTACAGCCGGTAAACTTTGTATGCAAAAAATGAGTATGGTTTCTTACACGATTTTTGCGCTTTGTGAGTCATAATAGCTGATGAAGTGTCATCTTCCCTATACATTCAACATGGCGAACATGCAGGCTGTTTGATTAGTCTAGATTATCAAGAGAAGGCCATTTGATTTATCAAAAATGATTTTGGAGTAAAAATTACATTGAAATATAATCCTTCCGTTTGCCTGCCACCAACAAGTGGGATTTGTATCCTTAAATTAAATCAACATTGAAATTATTGGTGTTATCATGACCAATCATATTTAATGTCTTACGGAGTGCCATTTTCGCAGTGCGACAGTCGACTCTTTCTGCATGTAAAATTTACAGACTGTAAAAGTATTGTCATATTTAGAAGTTGCGTGAGTCACTTATGCAATACGGGTTACAGACATTGGTGTTTGAATATGCATAAGGCCACACATAATTGATTCTTAGCTTCGCGGACCCGCCGACACAATAGATTTCCTGCCGATGGAAAAAAAAATTGAAAAAAAAAAGATCAGAGGCAATGCTGGGGCTATTCAGATATGTACTTGAGGTTTTGGTGACACTTAGGAACTTTCTAGATAATTTGGGGGTACACTCTTAACAAAAAGGTTTTATATGGGGCCTTTAAAGGTTCTATAAGCTGGTGTAGATAAGGAACTTTAAAAGGTTCATTACCCAACTCTTACAAAGGTTGCAACAGCAAACAAAACAACATTTAGATCCAGCTGTACTGAACTCCCACAATGAAACCCCTTTCTCCCAAGTTGGGAGCGTAGGGTCCTATCATAGAGCCTTCCCACCAAGTATTGAACCTTTTCGATTTAAAATCTAACAACTTTTTTCGGCTGTGGATTCTTCATATATACCATAAAGAACCTTTTGCGTCAGGACTTAGGAGTGTGTTTGAGCAGGTCTTTCGGCTGCTCTTATAATCAAACAGATCTATATTGTGACCTTGTCCTATATTTTTTTTGCAGAATGAAGTATGCAACTTCGCCTCATGTCCTTTGAAGAGACCGTCCTTGGAGTGCTCCCGGCCTTCCGTCCTTGATGGCTATCTCCATGGCAACAAGTGCATCAGTTGTGCCTTCTGTTCCGACGACGTCGCGACAGATCAGGAAGAACCTCTCGATGACAACTTGTTTGATCAGTTGGCGTCTCATTGATCTTAACACAGTGCTCAGTAAGTGGTTATTATGACTTTTTTTTTTTTAATCTGAAACTTGTGTAGGATAAGGATAACTTACAGGGTTCCCATAGTAATGGAACATCATGGAAAAAATGGTGGTCATGGACTGTCATGATAAAGCGAAATTGTCAAGTGATGGAAAATTCATAATTTGGCCTCAATTTCTACTTAAATGCTAAACGTTGTTCATGATTATGAGGCTCGTATAGTGGCTGTCACGAATTTGTTTTGACTTGCATCTTGACCACAATGACGCCAATAAGTGCAGATTTTGGCCAAGGAAAATCCAAAATTTGGTGATGGAAAGTCACTAAATTTTAGTCTTAAAATTTTGTGGGAACCCTGACTACGAAAAATATTAAAAGGTACACATATCAGGACGTTGTAGACTAAGTTGTGCACATGTGACATCACTGACATGCATTTAGAGTTGGAGACGCATGCTGATTACACCACGGTCATCAATTTTTAATCATCTTCAGCCATAGGCGTACCGCGGGCGCGATTTTTGGGGGGGCGAGCGACATCTGCCCGAATTTCAAGATCTAAATTTAATTCCATTTCAAATAAAATTGGCTGAAACTCATTAATTTTCAATGGTGTTTATTTAATCATCTGCCCAAATTTTTTAACCTTTTTGCCAAAATCTTACTGTTTCCCAAACTATTGGGGGGGCAACCGCCCCCCCTGCCCCCCCCCCCTCCGATACGCCTATGTCTTCAGCATCCTGCAGGCCCAATTCTTGTTTTAAATTGATTAAATTAATATTTATTCTTAACTTTTTAATTTGTGGTTTGTTTTTTGCAGTTGTTCGCTTTGATGGCAGCCATCTTGATAGCAGGGACATCGCAGCATGATTACAATTAAAGGACGATGGGAAAATGAACTAAGGAGAAAATTATATGAAAAAGGGAAAAGAAGAGAATTATTTAGAGAGTGTAGATTATTTAATATAAAGACAATTTAATATAAAGACAATCAAAATATATGCCCATCGCTCCTTCAAATGCCTCAAAATGAACGCGACTCCTGTTTTACCTCTGACGCAGCTAAACACTTAGTAATTACATTTTTGGCATCCAGTGATCTTGCGATGGAAGCCCTGTGAAATTCATTCATGTGTATTGATGTAATTATTCTGAATTCCAGCTGATATTCGTCCAGTTTCTTTACGACTATTTCAATGGCAGCAGTATCTCGATTTTGCATTTCTATACCAGATATCAATGGTGGAAATTTCTGTAAAATCCTTGCAAATTTTTCTGTGTATATATATTGTGCGTTTGCAACCTGCAGACAGTTTGAATATAATTTATCGTGTGGGTGTAAATTTTCTTCACGCATTGTAAATCTTGCCTAATTTATTTGTGAATAATAAAAATTCCTCACAGAAATATTAGCTTTTGTTCATTTTGTGTATATTTATTATAGTATACCACTTATCTTGTCTCCTGTAATATGGTGGCTGCCAGAAATACACAAGATAATTGAATTTGGTTGATTAATGCAGCTGGAACAACAATCACTTATTGTAGCAAGACATGACTAAATTGAATAGAAATTTTCATAAATTAAAGAAATTGAGTCACGCGATCATCTCAGGTTTCTTTGACAATAAGACGTCATGAAACGGTTTGTGAAATGCTTTCAATCTCATATGAAACGCTTTACGTCTAGTCATCTTTTTAGTAATTTTTACTCTGACCACCTCCATAGCTGCAGCCTCTAATACAATAATAATACAATCGCAGTTTAAAATATCTATAAAGTGGCAGGGCATTTTTATGCTGATTTCATAAATTAGCTCATTTTATCAAGGTAGAAGTTACCAAATTTGTTAATTACCCAAACTGTTTTACAAAACTATTCCATGAAGGTATAGGCCTACTATACCCATTACAAACAATCAGGTGTCATAATGCTCTCAGACTGTTTTATATTTAATCATCATTTATAATATCAATTCAGAGAGATGCATGGTTACTGTGAACAAAATAATCTTAATGCAAAAGGTTCTTTATGGTATATATAAAGAACCCACAGCTTAAAAAAGGTTCAAAATTTTTTAGGGTTCAATTGAATTGAAAAGGTTCAATTGTTGGTAGGAAGGCCCTAAGATAGGACCCTGTGCTCCCAACTTGAGAGAAAGTAAAATTTTGGGAGTTAAGTGCAGAGCTCTGGATTATCTAAATGTTTTTCTTTGCTGTTGGAACCTTTCTAAAGTTGAGCAATGAACCTTTTAGGGTTCCCTATCTATACCAGCTTATAAAACCCTTAAATGTTCCATATAAACCTTTTTGTTAAGAGTGAACAACCTTCTTCAGAGTGAATGTATGATCATATGTCTTATTACTTTGAGTCTCAAATTGTAGCCCAAAATAAATCAAATGAATGACGTGGATCATGACCAGATTAAATATCCATTTTTAATTATCTAAAATTCAGCTTTAATTAATTATTTATAACATCATTTTAACCTTGGTTGCCAATGGAGGTGACCCTATTTTTGTATGAGGATTTAGGAATCATTATCAACTGTATATATATATATGTATATATATGAGTAATTAATTAGGCCTAGTTATATTCCAAGACTGCACAACTGTCAGCTCAATTATCTTCCCGTACAATATAGTGACTGCTCACACTTAAAAATGCACACCTGTTAAAACAGCTTAAAATCTAACTTGTAATTAAGGTATGGCTATGAATATTTGCACTGATGCTGGTGAATATCATATTCTAGAGTCATGAAAGTTCCACCGAAAAATTATTGACAATCGGCTACATCAGGTCATTTAGTGAAACTGCTTCAAAAACTAAATTCACAACCAATGCAAATCTAACCAGAAAACTTTTTTTGCATGAAGTCCATCAAAATTAAAGTTATTGGGATTATTTTATTTATAAATGCATAATGTAAATACAATGATCTCCAGATAATTTCATATAATAATAGACCCGATAGTTTTAAAACAAGCAAATTCATCAAAGGGTAACAGCGGAGTTACAAGTAACTATAGGATTGCTGCCCCAACTTATAATATGCTAACTTAATTATAAATCTTAAATAAATAGAACAATATTGATAGGATGAAAATGAGGATGATCATGGATATGGATTGTGATCTTATTGTGATGAGGAATGCAATGAAATAATCGATTAATAAGAATTTATTACACGCAGACAGTTATGCTTTGTAAAAAGTTTCGTCTTATTTCTTTCTTTCAATTGCTCATCCAAGTGTAACCATAAAAGACTATGTGGGGAAAACTTGCAATGTATTTTTCTACAGTGTGTTGTGGAGCTCTTAAATAGTTTCCAGTGGTTGCTTAGTGTGCAATGCTAAGGTATATTGAAGCCGGGCAGAGGGACAGAGGGTCTGCTGTTGCGCGCCTTTGTTTTTTGGCATTTTATTCCTCATCTTTCTGTACTGTGATTTTTTCGTATTTCTTAGCTATTTCTGTTTCACCTTTCTTCCTGCTGTTTCTCTATATCCTGGATTATTCACAGCTTGGGACAAAGAGGGCAAAATTACCCTAATTTTGAAATTTTAAGGAAATAAAATTTTGAATAAATTTGAAGGCAGGCTAAATCCCACGACTAAGAGAGAGGAGAAAAATAAGAGGGAGAGGAGGTTGGGAGCTCAAAAGTGCAACGCGACAAAGAAATAGATAAAGAGGCGTTTATATACCCACCCAGAAGAATTCACGGTGGGTATATTCTCACAGATAACGAAAGTTTTTGGAGTTCACACGGATAATGAAAGTTGTTCCCTTGACCCTATCAAGCATTTTTTACTGCATTTTGTTGATTTGGGTCGAATTTAGGCCAAGTTGGTGTTTTTCACATTTGTTAGTCATATCTTTTTTTTTCAAAAAAGTCTTGTCTTCAGCTTGGACAATTACCCAATGTGACTTTTTTGTAATGCAATCTTGTTGAACGCTAGTGAGCAGTTAACTGGGATTAGCGATATAAAAATGCTATTATTATTATTATCCCCTCGAGTAGTTTACATGTTCTGTCTCTTTTAAAGTTGAATCCCACAGAATACAGCTGCTCCACCTATTGTACTCCACAGTTCAACAAAAATACCCCAGCTGGTGGCTCCCCCGCTTGGTCAAATTGTTCATATGCATTGGGAAAGCCACAGATTTTTGTAAACAGGGGTAGGCTCACTCGAAGGCTGCTGGCTCAGCCAGGTATAATGGCACTGAACTCTCAATGCACACATTTTGGTTCGATATACAGGCCTATAATCCAATCCATCTTTCACAAAAATCGAAGAAGGAATCTTTGAGATATTCAAGTTTATTTTAAGGGGGACTTATTTTTGTTGAACTGTTTTTCATAATTTTCTCATTGTACACCACGTAACTCTCAAAAAACATCGGTAACCCCCCTTCAAAGACTTGTTTTTCAATAAAGTGTATTTTCAGCTATATTCCTGTAACTTTTCATAAATATCTCAAGGATATTGTTTGAGTGATGCTGCTTTTCGTTATAAATCCCGCACTTTTTAGTATTTTACTGTATGTTTTAATGTAATGACACACGATTTTGAAAAGATCATAGTTCGAAAATTATGTTGGACAGCCTGCCAATTTTTTTTTACATTGGAAAGCTTTCTTTTTGAAGAACTTTTTGGCAAAGTTTCATGAATATCTCATGGATTTTAGATTTCTTGCCAAGTGTGGGATTCAACTTTAATGAGCATTTCTAAGTGTGAGCAGTTTATGTTGGGTCGGTTGATCAGAGAAGCTAAAATGCAAGAATGATTCAATCAGTTCCAACAAAGAGAAGTGCCCCTCCACTAAATACATTGTAATCATGAACATTTCTTAAGATTTCTCCTTTGATTTTTATTTAAGTCGAGTATTGTTCCTTGTGCCAACAATGCCCTGCATTCAGTGCAGTGCTTGGAAGTTAGTGAAACAGGTGACGTTTTGTCATTGGGTCTACACCCTCAACCAAACCACTTGTGGGAACATGGTAGACAGATAGATGGAACTGGGAGCAACCTATTATACCCCCACCCACTATATACTATATCCCCCACCTTCCTTGAGATTTTGACACACGTGTACTCCAGTCAACAATCTCACCTCAATGCCACCTGCCACCACGATTGGGATTCTAACCAGCTACCTCTGAGTAGCCTCAGACCGATGCACCATATAACACACTTTCCCCTTAAAAGCCTGCTATCTAGCCAGTTGAGCTAAAGGGCTGGCCCCCAAGTCAAGCGCTTGGTAGCAACCTATTATACCCAACCCACTAATACACTCTACTATATTACCAGCTGTTTGACTCACTTTCAAGTGACACTGTACACCGAGAATAGGTGAAGAATAACGCCAAGCCAAGTTTGTGTAAATGTTTCATTCACATTTCCAAAACATTTTCATGAAGATATATACCAACTACAAACAACAAAAGGATCGAGTTGTGTCATCACCTACATAGAGCGTGCAAATCTCACTATGGCTTGAAGATATCAAGATATTGAACGCTGACATTTGGCACAGCCTAACATCAGAAGAAAACAAATAGTCCCTGTATAGCATTTTGCTCATTGTGCAAAGGTTGTATGTACAGCAGGATCACTCAGCTTAGACTAGAAAAGTCACATTGTCAATTTCATTGTATAATCATCATAATATTGCACGGTATACAGTTTTATGTAAAAGTTTAGACACCAGAGCAGAGACTTTACACTTTACTCGAATGGATTCCTTTCGAATGAGTATCCAGGTTCCAGAAGTTATGTGACTCAGAACTTCAGGAGCCTCTAGTGGCCCCAAGGAACACTGACAACTAGACCTGATTAGCTTTGCCAAGAACTTCGAAAGCATGGCGACTACTTGAAAAGCCGTGTTTCACATCCATTGATCATTTCTCCTCCAAAGTGTGCCCCAGCTGCTGCTCAGGTGTCAAACATTTGCACGTAAACTGTAATTGCAGACAAAGACCAACTATAATACTGTGTGTTTGCTTCCTGGATTCACATGGCTCAGATTTAGGAAGTTTGGCCTCGTTTTGGGCTTGGGGATGTCCTCTATGATGACATCATAGGTGTCATCCTCCTCCTCCTCGCCACAGTGTTCATCCAGGTGGCTGGCCATCTCCAGGGACTTCAGGTGCCTGCTCAGGTCCCTGGATATGGCCGAGTCCACCAAGTTGTGATTCTTGATGTTGTTTCGATACTTGTGAGGCTCGAAGGGCTCCCTGTAGGGACCCCTTTTCAGGTTGTTGGAGATGTTCTGAGTGCTGTGGGAATGAGGTTTGGCATGAGAGTTTGGCAAAGAGACCCTAGGGGAAGGAGTCCGCAGCAAGCGCGTTTCGTAAATCCCCGGCAAAGAGTCTCCGAGGCTGCGTTTCAGGAAGTTTGAGTCAATGGGAAGAGAGGTATGCTGGGAGGCAGCGGCCGACAAGCGACCCGAGCCGGACATTGACTCAGACCTCTGCACGTTCACAGGGGGAGTGTTGTTGAACATACTCTTGCCGGAAATCCCTGAACTGGTTCCTCGTTCTATCAAAGAAGCGAGGAGAGAAGTAGTCCTTGGTGGGGGAACCACTACTGGCTGAGAGGGGGCATGGGTGGGACCACCAAGCACAGGGCTGTCTAAGTTAGCCGCAGTATTGTCCAAACTGCCACCGAGAGGCATGTCACGGAACTTCCTTCTGGGACCGCAGGACCCCGGTGCAGCCGTGCTCTCCATGCTGCCACCCAATGGCAAGTCATGCAAGTTCTTGTGAGTAAAATTATCCATACTGCCTCCACGGTGTAAGTTTACTGGCCGACGTCGTTGAGGTAGTCGATCGCTCGAACTGCTCTTGTCGGTCTCCGCACTGTGACCCAGAGGGCGCTCCCTCAACTTAGGTCTGCCCCCCGACGACTGAGGTAGCGATCCCTGGTTACTGGAACTATTCGTTCCGGAGGAGGAGGTCTGCGAGAAACTTGAACTGCTGCTGTCGTCTCGTCTGAAGGGAAGTTTGACGTCGTGTACCCCATCTCTCGGAGTGTGAGAGCTCGCTGGGGTGTGATCACGAGAGTTTGCTGAAGGGGGGGCAGTGTGGCACTCTACCTCCTGGCTAGTACTTGGGGTGGGTTCATTCGCCCCCTCATCTGCACTTAACCCAGGAACATCCCGGGGCAAACTCTGGTGCTTCGTCCCTTTGAGAGAATTGCGATGATTGCCATTGCTCGAGTTATTGTTCAGCGAATTTAAGTTGATCTGTGATTGGCTGCCGTTTATTTGCAAAAATATGTTCTCTACCGAATTGGTCTTGCCCTTGGTGCTCTGTCTGCCATTGCGGTTGAGAGACGGGGTGCTGTAACTGCAGTCCGCACAAACCGGAGGAGCCTGGTCGTCCGCATCCAGATTTATCACATGCTTACTGCCACAGCTTGAACACGAGGGTTTATTCTGCAAAATAAAGATACAATAGGTCATTGTAGACATTTTTGAACGATTACTCACAACATAAAGGTAGGCTGAAGAGCTTTCGAGGTCTATCCAGACCCCTTCCTCAGTTCTTAATAATGGATGTTATGTTTGGTCACCTTGATCCATTCTACCATAGGACTTTGGCACTGTACCTGACCAACTGAAGAAAAGGCAAGTAACACAATAGAAATACAGTAATTGTGGAGGTCTTTAATATCATCTGACGTGCCTGGCCTAGTCAAATTCTAAATGCCTTCACTGTAGCATAATGAGCCTTTCAAGAGTTCAGGGAGATAATTTGCCTAAACTGGGTACTGATAATGGACCTTGTAAACATGCAAAATTAAATGTTGCTAACCTGCTAATTACATATAAAATGAATTTTTTAAATAGGAAGGAGAGGGGAACCATGAAACTATTGGAACAGTGAGATGAATGACTTTTGCTGATGTGCATTATCCTTACATCAGCCCTGTTACAGGTAAACCGTTAAATACTGGAAAGTACACTCAACTCTAGTATAAAATTTACTTGAATAATATATAATATTAGCTAGAGTCATTTATTTCTTGCCACCTTTGACCTGCCTAATTGTTACCCCTTTCCCCTATAACCACTCACTTTATCCCTGTCTTTGGATCCAAATCTTCCTGAAGACCCACTGCCAGTACACCCAGCATTATCAGAAGCCGAGGGAAACACGAAGCAAGTCTGCCCCAGGAGAGACGAAGGGCTCGTCTCGGACGTGGAAGGGGTGTAGGTCGGAGGAGTCAGTAGCTGAGAGGGGGACATCCTGCCCGGTCTGTTACCCCCCGGAAAGCCCTGAAACAACAACAAAATACATGCATGCATTTGAGGAGATCGTGAGGTACATGTCAGCTTTTCAAAACAACGGCAGCAGTGTCTCAGGTGTTGACTACACTTTTAATGCTAAAGGTTCTTGATGGTATATATGAAGAACCCACAGCCGAAAAAAGGTTCCAAATTTCTTTAGGGTTCAATTGAATTGAAAAGGTTGAATACTTGGTGGGAAGGCCCTATGACAGACCCTAGGCTCCCAACTTTAGAGAAAGGGGTTTACTATAATAATTCACCAGATTGAATGCAGGCCTATAATTTATACTTTTTAGGACTCAGTTCTGACAGGCAAGTTTGTACATTGACACAGTTTCCAAATGATGTGGGCGTAAAGTTAGAAAGTGATGAATCGTTGACCAAGTTTCTTGCAAACTCTTTTGATAAAAGTGTCTTTTGAAATGTCAGAGCACAGTCACAGGTGCCACATAAAGCTTTAGAATAATCCTTGTATTGTAATAACATCTTTCTCGCAAGTAACTAATAAGAAAACTCTTATACTTTACGGAGTAACTTCTCACACCTGACAATACTATACATGGCATCTTGTGTCCCTTATGTCATTTCAGTGAAAAATGTTATTTCTGGCGTAACGACAGAAAGATTAATATAAAAGTTGTACTTTTTATGGAGAGAGAGAGCTCTGGAGAAAGTGTATACAATTATTTAACACTATTACTGAACTCTTGGAAGAGTCTTGCATTAAAATACAGCAAAGTATCACATTTTCACTATTCCAGGCAAACAATAACCAACGGTCAGAAATAAGGTCACCCAGATTGCTGCTAATCAGAATGGACTGACTCGGGGGGCCACAAATTTAACGTTCATCCTAACAACATCCAGTTGTGATTTTGTTCATGAAGGCCCACTAAAAATGTTGGTTTCCCCAACCGGGGAACTCCGGCTACTCCGCCACTCTGCCACGGTCCTATTGTATTGAAAGGTCAAGAAGCTGGATTTATTTCAAGCCATTTGGAAAGAAGGTTTGCAAAAGATATGTTCACTCCCATGCTTCATTTTTTTGTTATTCTGGGCGCTATGAAGCCACTGTCACTAATGTCATAAATTGAAAAAACCTCCGTATCGTCAATCTGAATGTTTGTCAGTCTGACGCTGCTAACGATTATGCTGAAACCAAAACTATGGAACTTTGCATGCAAGCCAAGAAAATCCAGGCAGGAATAACGTGAAACAAAATTGAAAGATATCAAATTGAAATTTGTATCACTAAGATGCACAGTTACAGGACACCAAACCAAAGACGCCTTAATTCTATTCTACCACCAACAGCACTGGTCACAAAATGGAAGCCACAACCACCAAAGTAACAAACTGTAGTGCAACACCCTCGTAACCAGTTCCTGATCTATACCTATATAAGATTTCCCAGTTAGCATTTGAAAACAGTTGACGTCAGACTGATTTGGCCTCCCGGTCATTGCTGATGATCTTTATCGGTGTTACCATTAGGTAAATTGTTTTCATATTGATGTTCATTGCATATTATATTGCCTTACAGCGAAACACTTTGATATAGAATTAAAGTGGACTGTGGCACTGTGGCACTGTGAAAATGGCAGTTCGTGTATCATCATGCTGATGATTTGTCATGATCAAACCCAATACTTTCAATGTTAATTTGATTGAAGGAGACTTATCCCACTTATTCGTGACAGCCAAACGAAAGGATTATGCATCTGATTTTCACTCTAAAATTTGTTATGAGAAGTCAAATGGCTTACTCTTGATCATGACCAATCAAACAGCCTCTATGTTTCCCATGTTGAAAGTAGAGAAGATGACACTTCATTGGCTATCATGAGTCACAAAGTGCCATTTTCACAGTGCCACAGTCCACTTTAATTCTATATCAAAGTGTTTCGCTGTAAAGTAATGTAAAACAGTGTACACCTGTGACCTGCCTTTTCCACAATCGCCTGCCAACTGTATATAATTATGCTTCACTGTATGTCTTTAGAAAATGTTCTGCTTTGGTTGTATTTTTTATGCTCAAATTTGTGAACACTCCTTTGTTGGAAATTGTTCCAATGCCTAAACCCTTTACTTTGATCCCTTTTTACAAACCTGATATAGTTTAGCTATATGTCCAAAATTTCTCTAATTTTCACATAGGTATGAAATGAATTCAAATATATTTACAAGTTGCCATGGTATGAAATCCATTTTCAATTTCCCACATCTTGGCCTATATAAATCTTCATTTACAATTTTGCAGGGTTTGCAGGGTATGAAATCTATTTTTAGAAGTTCCCAGGGTATACGATGAAACATATATATACAAGTTTTCGTGGTATGAAACATATTTAAAAGTTCCTTGGGTGTAAAATTTACATTTACAAGTTTCCGGGGTATAAAATCTACATCTACAATATCCCAAGGTATAAAACCTGGTTTTTCCAAGGGTATAAAATGAAATATTTACAAGTTTCCATGGTATGCAACCTATTTACAAGTCTCTTCGGTAAAAATTTATACTGAGGGTTCCAAGATATAAATTCTATTAACAATACAAATTCCTTTAGTTCTAGAAGGTATAGAAATATTTTTCAAGTCCCCACGGTCCAGAATTTTTAAAGTCTGTATAACTACAAGTTCCAACATCCCAAGATGTATTTTTTCAAGTCTCCTTTACAAATTCCTAAAGCACTGATACTGAGGGCGAAGCACACAAAAGGACACCAATATACTACCATTTTCTGACAAAACCAAGTGGCTGTGAATTCATGCCTTCTGACACTTTGGGCAACACCGTGAACGAACACTGCTGTGAGGACACACAATGTCACACATTGTCACTGTCTAGTAGTGTGAGTTCTATAATATCATAAACTACACCGCATTGACTCTACTCAGATATATACATAAGGGAAGGTACGTGTGGTCTGGAACGAGCTGAATATCGTTCTGACGAGGGAGACAAAAACTCACACAGTTGAGGTCATGGGATATCATGAGTCGTCGGACTGTGTCGGAACATCCCTCGGGCGACAGACGCATGGCTTCTTCATAGGAAGGGGGCGATTCCGCCTGATTGTTGTTACTCACCGCCACTCCACTCGTGCTCCGCGACAGGTTCAGGTTGAGGGTCAGCGGAGTCTCGCTGGTGATGCTGCGAAGCGTGCGACCTGCAACGACAACAACAAAACAGATGGCTCAAACCAGTAAATAAAGACATAAGACACAAGACATAAGATTGTTTATTAGCTATAGACAAAATACCATAGAATTTGAGTTGGTAGACAAAATCTGTACAGTATAGAAAAGTTACTGAGAGTTTTAAAATCAGTTTTATAGAGTTAGGTACAAATGTACATTGTACACTGGAACCTTAAAAGCAATATGCAGTATGGTCTTTCAAAATTCGCTTTGCCCTTAGTAATGTGGTCCCTTTGTTAAATGGGATACCCCAATTTGACCGAGATACATTCGAATATTCTTCCCTTCGGTAAACTTCTTAACAAATCAAGTTTAGTCTGTCTCGCAAATTCAATGAAGAGCTATTAGATGGTGTTACAAACGTCTCTCTAACTCAATGAGCATTTGGTTTTGCATTAAATGTTACAGTCCTCATTATATTTACGTGGAATCTCAAGTTCTTTTCTATGCTGTCGAACTGTGATGTCAGAGATGACTCTATTCTAGCACTGTGCACAGAAATGTAATGCTTCCTGTCACACCATTGGTTATCAAGCTGTGATGATGTGGTTGTAGGGCCTATCCCTGATAAACTGGTTCTTGTCTGAGACTGATTTTAAACTGTGATGCTCAGTTTTGTGGATTCCCATTGGTTAGATGCCACGCGGGAATATGACCCAGTTTAAAATGACATCACAGCTTGTAGTCAATTTACATATATATTGCAATGCTAGAATGGAGTCATCTCTGACATCACAGTTGACTGGCATAGAAAAGAACTTGAGATTCCACGTACATATTACGAGGACTGTAAAAAACAATGAAACTGTCGCAGATTAAATTTTAAAAAACAAAATTGTTTTTGCGCTAATAAAACTTACATCTTTTTAAAAAAACTATTTCACAACTTATAAGCCTTTCCAAAAAAAGCAACAAAACATCAGAACATCAGTCTTGGAGGCAACTGGGAAATTGGAAGGGTTTCATTAACTAACGCACAACATATTACTAATCCTTACTCGGAGGCAAACTCGGGAAATCCCGTCTGAGTCGGTCTGACCCCGGCCATTGTTTAGATAGAATGTTTACGCATGTCTTTATGAACTTGTTCTATTGCTTGCTCAACACCCAATATGAGGTGTCCCAGTCAGTCTGACCCAGAATTAGAGCTCAGTGACAGCCACACCAGTCGCCATCGGCCGCAATTAGCACACATATCAAGTACGCCAATGGCTTCTGGTAGCTTGTTGTGACAGCTTGTTGTGACAGGTTTCATCATAGTGTAACCTTGTTGTTTTCGCATTTATCAGGGTTGCTTTGCTGTTCAAGTCAGCAATTCGAAATGGCGCTCTGCCCCAAGGTACATATTTACAAAGGTAAGTTTCAAACTGTGTAACACCAGAGATACAAAACATGGAAATTGGAACTAAAAGCGACATATATAGTTTATTCATTTAGACGAGAAGTTCACCAGCCTAAACAAGGAAACAAACCCTTTTTAATATTTTTTTTTGTTTCAGTCATCTTGGCCTATGCATTGCAAAAAAATTTAAAACAGCCCCCGCCTTTCAAGGCAAAACTAAAATCAACATATCAATAGTTTATTCATTTTGCAGCAGGCAGAAAAATCAATTAGATACGCATGCTGCAGAATGGAAATAAATGAAATCAAAAGCATTCAACATCATTCGTAATTTGACGTTTACTTGATGAAACAATATACTCCCAAACAAATTTTTTAAGAGTTGACCTTACGTAGGCGTAGTTCGTTATCAATTTCATAGACCTAGTATAAAGCCAAAGGTTTTGTTTTACTAATGCCTGAAAGTAAACTGATTCCACTATAAATGAGAAACCTTACGCCCATTGACATCTAAATGCTATATAAAAATGAAATAGAAATCCAAGCTCTCAGGTTCCGACACCACAGTTAAAATGCATCAAGTGACAATGCTAAAAAAAAAGTGAGATTTTTTTCAAAAGTAATCACTTTCAAACTTTCACTGACCAGAGAGTCTGAAAAATACCTATTCTTCAGATGATACAGGTGAGTCGAGGGAAGGGCTATCTTACTTTTTTGCTTGAAATCAAAGGGTTTTCCAATGTAGATGCCAGTAATAAATAGAGTTTCAAGGAGACATAAATGCATCAAATGTCAGACAAAATTGACATGTGAGGAGATCAGTCACAGAAATTGAATGGAAAAAACACAGCATCTACCCTTATCGTAACTCTATCCATAAATACTAATCCTAATCTTCAAAGTTAACCCAAAGTTTAAACCTGACCCTGAGCCTGCGTTTGACATCTGATGTGTTGAGTCTGCTAACCTTATGTTTTGTCACTGAATTTCTGTAAAAGACATCCTAACAAGTTCACCACTTTCGAAAGTTCATGCATATCTCGCAGAAACAGCCATAACTGGAACTGACAATGAATCTTGCCTCGCTCTCTTCAATAATAATTTGAGCAGTGCAGTTTCAAGAGCCCCTTTAAGGAACAACAGAGTCATTTGCAATGTGGAAGTTCCAATAGGCGGCAGCACTTACGTTGAGTCCTTCCTTTAGGCCGACGTGAGCGCCCCCTCCCGGCTGGAGTAGGAAAATTGTTGCCAGGTCTGCCAGAGGAATAAGCCACCCCACACTCCTGTTGATGCTTCAAATGACTGCGGATACAGAGGGACACGACACAGATGAACAGCGCAACACACAACGCAATCCCCACTGGCATGAGGATACTCCAAGGTGCTTGGCTCAAGCTCTTCGATTGCAGACCCATAACTGAAATGATAGAAATTAGGAACATTGTTCAAATAGCGGGCGTTAGTGGAACTCTCCTTTTTCCAGCTCTCCTGTGTTGACGAGCAGAATAAAACTATTTCCGGAAACATCAGCCTGGGAATTAACAATGGAGCCGGGGTTTCTAAGGTCCGTAACAAAGTCTAATCGGCCTGACAGTACTGGAATATGGTGGCAATCCATGCTAAACATTCCATTTAAGACTCGGCAATGCAAATCCGTAATGTTTTCAATGGATTAAAAGTGCCCTGGGGCCTGGAATGCCAGCTTCACTAACTCAGCAATGGTACAAAATGGCAGCTTGTTCCTGGAAATAGTTTTATTCTGCTCGTCAACACAGGAGAGCTGGAAAAAGGAGAGTTCCACTATCACGGCCTATGGGTTAGTTTTGCAGATACATATTTGTACTTTTCATCCCACATGGCTGATCTGCATGGGCAGGACTCAAATTAGGTCGGGAAAGTTTCACAATGTTTTTGAAGTTAAAAACTCCCTCTGGTGGATCTGTTTTTAAAACAAACCATAAATTAATGTATTTCCATCCATTCGTACTGTCAAAAATAACACTTTTTGCAGGAAAAAGGTTGATTTAAATGTATTTTCATGGCTTCTTTGAAGAATTTTACCTAGAGCTAGGAAGAGGAGAAGTGCATGGCAATGGTAGGGAGCACCGAATAAGGAATACAAGTTGCTAAAACGGAGTTTTTGACTTTTTGTTGATTTTACTTACAACAGTCGCTTTCGTCTGATCTGTCAACACAGTTAAATACGCCGTCACAATAGTCCACTTTCTGGATGCATTGATTCTTGCTATGGCACAACCATTCGCCATGGAGACAGGTCACTTCTGCCGCAACAGTTGATATGATGTCCACTGGTATTATAAGGGACGTTTTAACAGTCACAGGGGGAGCTGCAAAGAACCAAATTACAAATCAGCTTTAACTTTGATTGTACTGAGACAAGACTATTGCATCATGTGTACCTGACCTCATTAATGTATCAAGACTCAATGGATAATTATATAATGGGGAATATACAATAAGTACTTGTAGGCAATGATTTATATATAATAAGGTCAACACTTCATTTCTCACCACAAGCATACTCATCCGAGGCATCAGGGCAGTCCAGCCAGCGGTCACACAGGGCTGATTTTGGGATGCATCGTCTCTTGTTGGCACAAGTGAATTCATTCTCACTGCATTGCACTTCGGGAGGCGGAAGCGTCACTACTGGAGAACCTGGAATCAAACGCGGAATTATTTACAAAAAAGACACAACTCGACAGTACTTTTTCTGACATTGCAATAAGTATCAGGCCTAATGTCTTACAGTTCATATTTGTAGACACTTAGGCCAAATGCGACTTTTTTTTCTGCGCATGCTTTTCTATTGGGAAAAGCGATTTCATAATTTTTTCTGTCACTTTTCCTTACAAGTCCTAGGAAAGAAAATCACATTCAGTCTATGTCTACAATTATGAAATCGTCTGTAAGCCCTTCTCTTCAGCAGAGCAAATTCTCTGAGTGAAATCTTTTTGGATCTGAAGCAATTTCAGTTAACATAGAAAGGATTTGGCAGTAGATGCAATGAAGAGACCATAAGCTGTGATGTACCCCCCCCCCCCTCTCCTCTGAGGTAGACCCAATCCCCATAGTGGGATCTTTTACATGTAATTTCCTGGGAATAGCATACTGAGCATAAAGCATGATATTTTTATTATTCTGGTTTATATTTGCATGCGATTACCATCTTCTGAGATCATGTTGAAAAAAGTCATATCTGGGTTCCACTGCCTGGTTCAAACTGATTCAAACCGAAAAAAACCTATAGGGTAGCAGAGAATATCACAAATGCTAGTGGTGAATCCAGGACTTTTGAAGACTATGCAACCTAGAAAAATGGATCATTTTTCAAGTGAGCAGGGCGCGTTTCAATTATACTCAATATCGGATTCTTGACCATCTGATATTGTACAATATCTCACCTTGGCAATGATCTTTCTCATCACTGGCATCAGGACAGTGAGGGTAATTGTCACATCCAAGATGGCGGTCGATGCAATGAGGCGAACTCCTGCATTTCAATGCACCTGCCTTCTTGCACTCCCCACCTGAAAAAATATGTTGTGTTCATTCGTATTAATTATTTTCGCATTGATAGAACTCTTGATATTTGTAAATTCAAATCATTTGTCATGTTGCATCAGGATTCTCTTCATTATCATATTTTAAATTTCAACAATCTGCGGAAGATAAAATTGAGTACCGCTGTCATTTAGAATCACCTCACACTAACAATTCTTTACTATTCTTTAATCATATTCGCACAAAAATATGAAAAATATAGAAATTTAGATACTCTATCGATTTCACACTTAGTCACTTACCCAGCAGGGGGCGGTCGAAGGAGGTGTATGTGATATCAAAGAAGTCATTAACAGTGAAGGCCCCCTTGAGGCGTAAATAGAAACCCGCTCTGCCCTCAAGTGTTAGGTCTTCGCTGTCACCAGAGGTCGCATTTATAGTTGCCACCAGGGGCGCTACTGAAGTGACTCCTTCATGGACGTCTAGCTGGATATTGCTCTTCGCTGTAAAAGAGAACACATAGGATCCTGCTATTGATTGGTTGATTGACTGCACAAAATAGCCTTATAAGAAAAGGGAAAGGTCGAAGTATCACCATTCACCCACCAACTACATGTGATTAATGTAACATGCAAAAAAATTAACAAAATAAATGTATAAGACGACAACATGTAAATTTCTCAAATTTCATATTTCGTATTTTATTAGGCGGACACCCCGTCCTGCAAATGCCTTCTTTTCTGTGAATTACCTGTCATAGATCTTCATTGCACTACAAAGCTAACATCAAATCAAATTATGTTAACCTGCATGTCTGCGCCATTTTTTTGCAAATTCTTTCTAACCATTCACCAAAATGTACTTAGACAGCGTGCAATATTAATACTGTCACTATGCCAATACAGCGAAACGACAGGGACATAACTTAGAAAAGTAACAGGAGAGAAATTGTATTGTACTATCAGTCACAAGACAAATATGCTCACCAAAAGTAACATTATGAACAATAAGGAGCAACCAGTTGAAGGCGCTTTGTTTTGTGATGACCCATACACAGTCACAGCGGCCATCTTCTTTTGCCAACTCCGTCCCGTGGAACTGAACTTGGCCTCCAGGGGAATACTTGAAGTACATGCCACAATCTGCAAGTCAATGAAAAGTTTATTTATGCAAAATTGGAATTGATTATAGAAACGAACATTGGCATTATTCCAAGCAATTATTCCAGCCTATCCATTCACGCTGTGGTATTTTATGAAACTACAGTCACAAATAGTGCTGGACGCTCAGTGCATCATTTGTTGAAACACATAAATTTATGTATTTACTGTAAAGACATGAAATGATGGCTGTTATAAAACATTCCTTTATCATATTTTGTAACAAACGAACCATCTTATGCCCTGAATTTCTGAGAGAATAAATTTATTGTTATTACGAAGAGGGCTCACCTGTGATTGGAGCATCTGATTTGGAATTCTTTCCTGAAAGAGGAAAACCTTTCTTTATGATATTCAGATTAAAACAAGAACACACTACATCCATAACATCGAACATATAATATGTACCTTTAATAAACTGATAGGTAGCCCGGAAGCCCATGTTTTCCGTGCGGGCGTTGAGTCCCACGTCGGGTCGGAAGGTCATGAGGAGGGTTCTGCCAGAGGAGAGGATGACGGGACGGATGCTGCTGCCAAAGTGCACTGAGAAGGGCTCTCCCGAGGATGATTCGTTCTCATAGAACTGGAAAAAAAGTGATTCATGTTTTGCCTACTACTTTTTTTTAAATATGTGCAATTTTGCATACTTTCACAGGACTGGAACAGGTCTATTTGATACAAACAGCGCCACCAGAAGGCAGTCAGTATTATGTTGTGTCAGAATCAGTGCCCTCTAGTGGTCATGATAAATTATAGGCTGTAAAGGTTGGTTGATGTTTACTTGTTCCGTGTATAATGTACACTGTTGCATGTGGGTCACAAAAAAACAAACCGCTTGAGTACAGTTTTTGTCATTTCCTAGTCAAACATGGATGATGAACAATGAAGAGGCTTTTCGTGTCTCCTGACAAAGTCAAGAGGATCATTTTTAAGAAGGGCGATGCCATGCATGCAACCTATGTCGTCATGTTGATTAATATTGATTTTTCTGTCAGTTTCCAAGAATGGTTATCCACGCTTAACCTGTTAAACATCCATTAGATATAATATAAAATATAAATACCTGTAATGTATACAACAGAAACTTACCAAGACCCTACTGACTTCAGCAAGGTCCCAGTCATCGAACACCACCCTGATCCGCCCCCTCCGATCCAGGTTCCTCAGCAGATAGTTGTATACTTCTCCCCTCAGGGCGTACCCGTTTGGGAAGTTGGGTGACTGCATAACCCCCTGAGATGAGTATTTGTTTCTGGCTGAGCCAAAATGTACCTCTTGCTTGTCTGAAATTCAAATGACAATCTTGAGAATAGTGGCAGCTTTTGCAATATGTAATGTAATGTAATGTCAATACTGAACGCAGGCTTGAGAGCCTCTATGTTCAGATCTTTATCAGTCCAATCTGTAGTGCTGGCGAGGTGGTGCAGTTCAATATACATATGTGCTTCCCAGTCCAATATACATATGTACATATTTACAATCCTTGATTATTTCGGCGGTCTTGCTGATGAACAGTTTTCTTCTTGAGAGTTTGGCCGCTCATGCTGCCACCACCCTCAACCATGTATGTTTATATATTCCACATATTATTCAATATATTACTCCATTATGACAATAAAAAACCTGGTATAATCCGTATAAATTATGAAGGCTAATACTAATAAAAGCATTTTCAGCTCCCCAAAATTGGCAAAAAGGTTGAAAAATTCACTTGTGCCTCACAGTATCAATGCTGTAATTTTCCAGAAAACGTTCTCAGTGAGTTAATTTACTTTCGCATTTGTTGTTGTTACTAAATATTTTAAAGAACGAAAGAATTGCAAATATGTGTCAAGATTTAAAACTAGATACACTGACTGACTGATCAATTCTAATAAAATGACATTGTAGCATAGAAAGCTGAATTACTCATTAGAGTAGCGCGGGGCATGCAGCCCCTTAACTTCGAGGTGCGATTTGACCTACTTTTTGTTGTCGATTATTTGAATGCTCATGCTGTCAGGAAGGGATCACTTGACTCTACTTATAACTAGTGAATCAAATGTCTACCAATTTTAATAAAGGAGTTACGGCCCTTTTTGTAAAAAATTTAAAATGGCCTTCTTACCCCACCAATCGGGCAAGAAGCCTCCCTATTATAATCCTATGGCAATTTTTTTTGCGAGCGCATTCAGCTTGAAAGTTATTTCTTAGGGTTCTTCTATCAGTTTTAAGGCGTTCTATCAACTTTTTCTGAATTTCAGAATTTTTCTGTTCATTTATTTATTTTTTAATATTTTTTGCCCTGTTTCAATTTCGGTACATTTTTTTTACATTTCAATTAGCTATTCTATCATTATTTTAGGTAAAGTACACATTATTGAATGGTTCTTGAACCAGCTCGAGGCACAAGTGAAGGGGGCCTCATGCCCCATACCATTTGGGGCCTCTTGCCCCAAACCCACATACTTTAATTTGACCTATATATTTTGAGCTAAAATGCAATAAACATGATCCAAATCATAGTTATCTGATGGTCATAAAGTAAAGCAATGCAAATATCCATTATACTTTTTAAAATTTCCAAAGTTATTTCTGTCAACCACTTTCAAAGAATTAATCAAAGTTACATAAACCATGCACCTTTTTTTGTTTATTTAATTACTACTATGGTTTGATGCTGTTTGCCCTGAAAATTGGTGACGTCAGCTAAAAAGCCTCTATCTTCAATCCTATCAATAAGAAAAAGCACCAAAAATGTTAGTTTAGATATAACCCTGGGGAGCCTCTCACTTAACCCGGGCTTTTTGCCCCGACCCACTCTACATGTTGACCCCTCAATTTTTCTACATAAATTATTGAAAATAATCAAATAATTTTGAATAAACTGAAACATGTTAACATGATCATACCTATGACTTGGTACAGCAGACTGAACTCGGCTGATATATTAAGACTTTTTGATACGTTGTTACAAAATATGATGACCACAGAAGATGATATGGAATAATACGACCAGGTGGCGTTGTAGTCAAACAGGAAGCTGGTGCTGACATCTGCGTATGACGGTTCATACAGGATCACATGCATACAACTGAAACCAAATGTAAAGGATATTATAGATATATCAGATAATTGATCATCTCTATTTTACATGTGATATAGAACTGAAAAAGTTTAAGAAGGGTGATGTAAAGACGAAAGTTTCGAATTCTTAACTTGTATGCGAACTTCGTGGAACAAGACTAGAAACAATGAATTGATGCACTGCCCAAAACTGTTGTACTTGCTGCATGATAATAGGCTAGATGCTATATGTGCTATAACAACAAGGTTTGAATTTCATGAAAACAAATGGATTTTTTTGTCAAAAATACTGAAAATTATTAGAATTAATTTATTTCACCAATGTATGATATCAAATTTTATTGCACTAATCTGATGATAAATTTGCTACTTATTGTTTGCTAAAGCTAATCCTCTGTTTCAGTTCTCACCCTTTGACACAGACGGGATACTGGGTCTGGCTGGCGAGGGTCTCGTTGCAGCCTGGAAAGGACATGGTGTGCATAGACAACCTCAGTCGACAAGAATCACAGCCAAGCAGTTGCAGACGACATCCTTCAAGTAATGGACTGTCGGGGAACCCCACTGATGACGTCAAGGGGGCTCCCCAAGAGGACCATGACGCCATAACAGTTCCGGAATCCCCGAGTTCCAAAGGAACCGGAAAGAGGCTCGAGTTGCAGACATCGTGCATGGATGCTGGAAGATTGAAAAAATGTCACAATGTTATCGTGAGAAAGAAAGAAAGAGGAAAAAAGGTAAACAATGTGGGAGTACCACTACCTTAATTACTCCTGTACAAAATTTACAAACAATTAATATGGTGGTTACAAAGGACCAAGGGTCTTCCAAGACACCCCAAGAACTATTATTCTTCCGTTTTAAGGTGGTATTAATTATCATCCTTAATAATATGCAGGCAAAATGACAGTCTTTAGTATTTAAACACTACTCTGCTGTGCATTTTTACCATGGCAACTGGGAGACTATATGGTCTCCCAGTGGACAGATTTGGCAATAAATTTGGTCTCCAAGTCATTGCTAAATTGGTGTCACTGGGAGACCAAATTTTTCATTTTAGGTGCACATAAATTTTGATTGTCTCAATGTAAAATTCCTTGTTGCATTTGAAAGCAAGGAAGCTTCTTTCCAAATCAAAAGTATTCTTCATAGATGATTTTAGATTTCCATACATTCAAACTCCTTTTGGTGGCTATCTGCACAACTCTTATTAAAAATTAGAAGTCAGCTCAACAGGCTCCCTTTTTCAAACATAGATGACGCGTCTCAGAACACAACGAATTTACTAGAGTTTTTTCAGTTAAGGACTAGACCATAGACCATGGACTTAAGACCACCTTAAGTGACTCAAGCAGAGCTTATACCACCAAATCCCACCAAACCAGACCAATTGCTGAGGTTTTAGAGAAACAGAGAACAACAAACAAACAATAGGATTGAATTTAAGTAAGTTTGAATAATTCCATGCAGTGAATAACAACAAACTTTCAGAAATGCGTAACCTTGTTTGCAATATCTTGTCAATGCTGCTAACCAGTGGCAGATCCAGACAGGGTAGTCTAGTGGGGGCCCTGGGGGGTATTCAAGGGCCCACGGCCACGTAGACGTCATTTTGCATTTACAGGCCTGCATTGCCCCATATTTTTTTCAAAATGTTATTTCCATCTCATTGGTGGGGGGGGGGGGGCAAGTAGGCTGAACCAAATACAAAGTTTGTGTCTGCTGGCAGGCTATTCTTGTTGATGATGCATAATTAATTTGCTTGGTACAAGAGGAGTATAAGTCAATTGCAATGTCAATTTTTGGGTTTGGGGAAGCCCAATACCAGCTAACCTATGCCCCCCATTTTCATGTTGCAAAAATGCAAGCAAGCATTCTGACAGGGAACTATCCAGGGGATCAGAATATGCCCAAAGCATGTCAATTTTTAACATGTACCATGACGGTTCTATACTCTGGATGACCTTGACGTTCTTTGCCAGGTCAGAGAACCAAAATACTGGAACACCTTTTATATCGGCTAACTCATAAAAACCAGGCTGGGAGTTCTTAGATTCTCATGCTCTTCTTTTTGCTCATTGTTTGTTTGTTTGTTTGTGTTTTACGCCTCTGCAGCACCTTAGTGGGCTATATCCAGGCAGGCGATCGCCGTATGATGATGAGATGAGAAGACTGTGAGTCTGGTACATACCCTATTAATTCAGGGATGCCCAGGGTCTTTCAGTTGCCCCAGCATAGAACACTGGATACAACCCGCCTCCATTTAATGTCCCATGGGCTCGGACTAAATTGAGTTCCGGGGGTGGGATTTCTTTTTGCCCATTCTTGCAAGCTTAACATAATGCATTTTCCACATGTCTAATCAAGCAGTATTGAGTATTCTTCCGCTGGGAGATTTTGTGACACAGACATTAAAAAAAAAAGGTTTTTGTCACACTTGATCAAGCTTGATTTTACAGGATATATTCTGAATTGGTAAAGCTATATATAACAGCCTCAGTAATTATTATGTATTTCGATCACGGAAAATCATCAAATATTCATTCCAAAATCAAGCAAGACTTTTTAAAGAAAAAACCCCACCAGAAATTATTTATTTCAGACTGCCCAAAAGGAATTTATTTATTCCATGAAAGCTATGAAACAAGTTTTCTTCAAAGGAACCCAAACCCTGAAGCTCTGAGTCTGCACCATTTAACTGTGGGGCTACATGAAACAGTAACTGACTGTCACAATATATTGGCCTATATCTAATTCTGAAGGTGATCAATCAAAGGGCAACCATCAATTACATGAAAACTGTTTCGGATTCAGTGATTTCTATATAAAATTGTTCCAACCAGGGATTTGCAGAAGTACTTCCTAAGGGGTCGGAGTTGGAGTCGCTTTTTAGAAAGCCAATGGAGTAGGGAGTGGAAGTCGTTTCACCTTCTACCCGACTCCAATGCTCTGGTTCGAGCAACATTTAGGTTGTTCCCTAATTTTGTTATTTAAGCGAATTGCCTTTTTCTCTTGCTCATCTGTCATCCTTACCAGAAAAAAACCCAAGGAACTAACTTTAATGTACCGTAGTAGTTGAGGAAACATCTCCCCCAGCCCTCCCAGATGGCATGTCGATATGACATTTCCTGTTGTGCCTATGGTGGCATCCAATCTAGTTGCAGATTATCTTTGATCTTACCTGCTGCTAAAACTGGAAACAGAGTCGCCAGTAGCCCCAGCATCCTGTCACGTGACCAGTCTCATCTGAAACGAGAATGTCACTGTTAGAAAATGGCTTAGACAAAAACAAATCAAGTCACTCTTCTTTCTATATATAGATGGCCTTTATGACACAGTCCGCTTTTCGATATATATTGGTTCTCCATATAGACAAAAAGAGACTCCTCAGCAATAGCGTTCAACAGATTAGAATAATACTTATAAATCTAAAGTCAGACTGTTTGACCGGTGAAACAGCTACCACACAAGTTAACTTTTTACAGATGAGTGTCATTGAGTGATGAGCAATTAAGAGAGTAAACGTTAAAACTACTGATAAATATATAAATATAATAACACACTGTCACATTATTTGAGGAAGCAAGGCGGGATTCATTGTCAGTTATATGGCTGTTTCTGCGAGATATGCATAAGATGTCAAAAATAGCGTACATGTATGGAGGGATGTCTGTCACAAAAATGTAATGTCACACACTGTAAATTTTGAATTTTGAGTTACCTTTTAAATTGATTGAGTGAGATAGTTGCACAATTCCTTTGAGCCAAGATAGCTTGTTGTTTGCAAGTTATAACAACATAAAGATTATCATAACTCAAAGCGGCAAGCTATCATAGCTCAAACAAATTGTGCAACCATCTCACTCAATCATTTGAGCTAACTCAAAATTTCAAATTTTACAGTGCAACTTTGGGTCAACACATCAGATGTGAAAACAGGCCCTGAGCTAGGTTTAGTAATAGGGTTATCACTAGGACTAGGTTTATGGGTGATATTAGAGTTTGCGTAAACCCTTTTCTTTTTTCATTCAGTTTCCGTAACCTATCTCCTTGCATGTACATTTTCTCAGATATTTGATGCATTTTATTTCTTTGAAACAGCCACAACTCGCGTCTACATTGAAAAAACCCCCTTTATTCATTTGTGCAGTGTATGTTATGTGCCATGTCAGCAGAGAGTGGTAAGCATTTGGCGAATTGGTCTCTCTTACTGCCCAAAGACAATAAAACACCACGCACTCAGACAATGCATTACCGTACTCGAAAATGCAGATCTGGTTACGCAGTTAATATAAAAAATATCAAAGCAACCGTACACCAAAAAACAAATTTGAAAAAAGGGCTCTTTGCTAATATGGTTGAGTGTAAGAAATGTAGGAAAGGCTAATGGAGCTGACACGAGAGACACATTTGACATCCCAAGATACCAGCAGCGGATCCTCGAGTTTTCAAGAAGGTATTTTGCTGAAGGAATTCTTGCTAATGTGGAAGGTGTCGGAAACAGGATGTATAATTTTTACACAAAATTGAACATACAAACACAGGGGTACCAGAAGGAATAAAACAAGGGCTACAGTAGCAGCCACCCGATTCCTAATTAATTCGACATCATTTTAATACCACTCAGGGAAATAGACTCAGGCAAGACTGTAAAGAATAACATATTTTCATAATCCATAGGAAAATTTGAAATCAACAAATTTTGATTGGATGGCCTGTAATCAGTCACTTTTGAGACATTCCCACGGGAGGAGTTATCTCTGAACAAAAGAACACACTGGCTTAGGGGAAACAACTGGGCAGTCATGGAGTCTCCAAGACCAGCCTCTTCTGTTTTCTAATTACCATACCCAGCAACTTACTTGCATCTGATTGGTCTAGGACATGGCCATTCTCAACAAATGTGATAAGGTCTTTTTTTATAAGGTGTTTATACATGATATTTTCTCTTTCAAGCCTTAGAGCCTAAAGAAGCCTAAGATTTCGTTTTTAGCACCCTTGTGAATAAATGTGCATAACCAAACTTACCGAAGTTATAGGTTATGATCACAAACACAATATCGGCGTACAAATACGTATGAAATGCAGGAATGCCCAAATTGTCCAATTGATACTTGGACATCAAAAGTGAGAATGTCAAATATCTGATAACATAAGGAATGCCTGCAGGCTCCACTTAAAGGTAGTATAATGCTGCCAATGGTCTAAACATATCTTCAGGACATTAAATTTTGTCTGATAGGTTTTCCTTGTAGCTTTTCCTCGAGTATGCACAGCTGAGGGCCCCCTCCATCTTCCTATAATTCCTCTGCCCCTGTAATGCCATCTCAGCCCATCAGACCACCCAGCCAACACCGGACTCACGTTTCAAGCATCACTTGCTGAGTGCCCTGGAGAGTCAAAAGGAGTCACGAAGACGCCCAATGACCAATCACCGACATCTTCAATCTCCAGTGACTGAGGTGCACGTGACACCGAGAAGATTTAGTGATGTCGATTTTCTGTCAAGCTGACCTGTGCCTTTTAATGTACAGTAAACAGCTTATGAAAGGTAGATGATTCCCAGGTGAGTCTAAGTGTAAGATAAGTGCAGTCCTTTGAGATAATACATCTTTGTTCACATTGCCTGATTAATGAGTTAATAAAATGTATAGAAGACCAAAAGGAAGAGGAATCGATAGACTCTTGTAAATACCACTACCTTATGTCTGTAAAAAAATTCAATTTTCATTCCATTTTACACAGGTCTGTCAGCCATGACATGTCAGTGTTTCATTTAGAAACAAAACAGCCAGAACACCATGGGCCATTGCGATAAATCTCCAGTTCTGCTTTTCCACTTTTTTCCAACGTTTACAAGTTTGACTTTCAGTTGCTGTCTCACGGTTAAAACTTGAAGTTAGCCATTCACCTTGCAATCAGTAAATAAAACTATGTACTGCCTCCATCTTGGTGAGTAACCTGTACTGCTCTGTAATGGTACTGCCAGCCTTACTGGATTGTGATTTTTTGACAACCTAACCTCTCTAATTTTCTGGAATTGTACATTGCAATTTAACAGTTTATATATATCTTTATAAATATTGGCACGGAGACCCTACTATGAAAATCAGATCGAATTGATCAATAAGTACTTGAGACTTTTGTGAGCAGAAATTTTCCTACAGATATGTGTATATTGTGCTGATGCAGAATTCCATCTACAAGTATAAAACTACCTGTCTTTCACCTATATGTATCATCCTTATAACCTTATTCATCATTTACTGCGACATGGTTATCGTTTTTTACGCTACCTTCTTGTTTCGTGGCAACGTTCTGGCGCTAATCAGTCATCGCTTAATGGCCCCGAGACTACACCTCCAGTTGTGCATAATTCACAGCAGCTGAGATGTTTTCTCTGATGTACATCATCACCCTTGCCTCCTCATCTTTGAAATCCCTTTTCAAAGGAACCACCAGAAAGGAAATCTTTTCTCTTTAGGTTTTGCCAACCTGCAGACTAATGAGAGTATAGAGAAATGTGCCTTGTTTTTTCATTCTTTGAGGCCCTTTTCTGTGAAGATTCAAAATTAGCATGTATATATTTTTCATTATTTGGCATGTTCACGAATTTGTGGAGGAATAAAAACGAGCATGTACGAATTCGTGGACATGAAAAAACGAGCATAGGTGCTCGTGTACATGTAAAAACTAACATTCGTGAATGTGCTTTATAATTCATTCGTGTACCTGCCAATACTAACATTTGTGGAAGTGCTATATAATTAGGGTTTAGTGTTAAAATTAGGTTTAGAGTAAGTTTAGCCAAGTTTAAGGTTGCAATGTTCGTAATTACACATACATAAAAACGTGAATAGCAATATTTCACACTTACACAAACTCTAAATTCGTGTATATGTTCGTTTTTGCTGATTTACAAATTCGTACACATGCCAAATAGTGAAAAATATATACCTCAAATTAGATGAGCTAAGGAATTTTTCTTTTTGCAACTAGGAAAAGATATAAATGTTGCAAATATATTAAACATACAGATTGCAAAGTGCTCGATATAGTTTTGAAAATATAATAAGAATCTATCAAATAGCAAAATGTCATTTCACAATTCAGAGCAACTATAAATATGGCAGTTTAGTGGTTTATATAAACAGCGACAAAAGGCCTGACTGCAAGTGACAAAGCATCTTTTTAAAATTGTCAAACCAGACATCTAGATATTGTGCATGGACATTGGACAGCCATTTACACTGTTAGGCTGGAGGCAGTGTGGACCCTGCAGACCACCCTATTTCTCAGTTATTACTTTGCTCTCTGATGGAATTCTAGTCACAGGAGGCAAAACCCATCCTTGCTTCACTCCATTGATCTGCAAGAGTCTGCAGTGCACCTACAGTACTCAGGTAGATACATTATCATGACAATTTTTGGTATTTCCATAGCTAGTTATTATCCATGTTAACCTGTTGTGAAAAATCAAATGGCTGAAAAATGATGTTGACTGCCACTTTAGTTTAGCTTGAATCAATGCTTTTGACCTTGGCTGTAAAACATGTGATCTGATATGCCTTCTTTGACGAGTCACAAACAGTAAAATTGCTGCCATTGAACCAAATGAGGGAAAATCACGCAAGTCGTCAATGTATTAATTTCTCATAATGATTGAGAGGTCCAATTACACATAATACAGTGTTCTACATGGAAAATGGGCCTTATTGAGGTGACTGAACATTTGATGGTCATTAGGTCGTCTGACTGGCAATTACCAGTTTACTGTGACATGTATTCAAATGCCCTACAACATGCAGGAAGCTTTTTAGCCTTGTATTGCAAATGTTGTGACACAATGACGTGATTCCACAAACTGTAGTTTCTGCCACAAAGCAAAAACACGATTTTTCTTTGATTTGCAATATTCACATTTATTTTTGAGCTTGCAGAAATACAATCAAAGGAAGTCACCGTTACAGCATGTGTGCCTATTATAATAATATGACTGCGTTGATAGATTTATCAGTCAAATGGAGTCTTCAGTTATAGTTAAGTAGTGCCAATTCTGTAACATGTTGGCCGATTCCCTCTTGGTGTATTTTCAAATCATCAAAATTGCTAGTTACAAGAAGTCATCATCCGGGGAAGATAAAAGAAAATATTCATTACTAAGACATCCTTTGAAGTACTCTTTGCGAAGCATGATTTCCCTCTTAAAGCTTGTTCGAAGAACAGGTGATCTTGTCACTTTGTTATGAGGCTTTTGCACAATTCTATCATTGCTGTCCTCCGTGCATTGTAGCCAACCTTGGAAAGCATCTTGACCATGCTAAACTTTTAAATTCTCAAACTTTGGCATTTTTACAGTGCAAATTTCATTTTACATCATCAAAAAACATGGTATATTTGATTTTTATGGGTGTGGTACTGTGGCTGACTAAATTACCGTGCTAATTAACATTTATCATGGCATAAACAATGGCCCATCTTTTGAAGTGATACACCTAACCTTGGTGAGAGCACTTGGAGGATCACCCTTCCTGCCTCTGGGAACTGTTTGTAAAGATCGCTACAAACCAAGGCCATCAGAGAAAATATCAATGGCACATAGTATGCTTCCAAGGTCCTTTGTATTGATAAGCAGACATTTGCAATTCTGTAATTATTGAGATGGAAGTCAGATGAAAGATGGATGGTATTAAGGTCAATTGTCTATGGTATAGAGTATAGTCGGCTCTTGTGTTATATTCAATGTTCAATGTATTCCTTTACCAAAGTTTACCTGTCTAAGACTTCCGATATAATGAGCACCAAACCACATAATTACAGCTCTAAACTGCTGAGGACTGTCCTTATTGATATAACATTACATAAAAGTTATATTCAGATTATTAGGTCCGTCTGTCTATCAGTCAATCTGTCTGTCTTTCTATGTATACCTTTTAAACAAATGAAATTGCAGGGCCCACTGGAACAACTGTGATTTGATTTTCTATCATCCAGCTATCCATCACACAAATCCGGCTTTTACTTGACACACAACCAAACGCAATTTCAGGGTGCTACACTAACTGGCAAATTGCATCTCAATTCCAATTCCTGGTGCCTCATTCAAGAATTGGAATTTGTCTCATTTTAGATAAACGCTCAGTTTGTCAGATGGATGGATCACCAAATGTGCAGCCTTTAAATCATTTTGTGCATCCTTGTTATTGTTTGAAAAGCTGGCTTGCAGCGGGTACTCCATCAATCAATGCTCATTTTGCAACCATTCAATTTCCTTCCTCTTAGAGCTGTAACTTAACTGAAATAGGCGAAATATCATGGATGGCCTCCTTCAGGAATATCGAAAGCTTCACCACTCCCTTGAAAAGCATGGATCTGTTAACAGCAGATTCAGTTATTATGAGTTTCTCTGGCTAGTTTCTCACTGTCATGGTGGCATATTCAGCTAACCTGATTGGACCATCAGCGACTCACATGAACTAGATTTGCAAAGTTTTTCTATCAATTTTGAGAAACTCCTACTAGCTGCATTAGCTGTAACAGCTCACTACAGGGATATTTCTTTTCAATTCATGTGACCAAAACATCTATTTTCATTTCAATTTTACCTCAATTTCAATGAAAATCTAAACATCCCCATAAATATATATGAATTATGTTGGCAACATTGTGAAATTGTTTGTGACCTATCCCTAAAAAACACACACTATTTTTAGCATATCTTTTAAAAGCGTTCAGCTTTGAATTAGTGTTAAATGTCCTTCTGACAAATGTAAGTTTAAGCTTCAGTAGATCAATGAACATCCAAGCAATTCAGAGCCACAGATCCATCTTTGTTGTGCATGGCTTTGAAGCTTATTTGTAGCCTATTGTTATGCTGCATAAGAAAAGGACTAAATGACAAAAGAAGATTTCATTCCTCATATTCAAATTCTCACACAAAACCATCTGAAAAGTTACAACACAAGAAGCATTACTCTTCTCTGCAGTTGGGCATGGGAATAAAAGAAAAGCTGTCCTTTTGTGGTACTTTTGAAACAGAATTTCAAAAATGAAGAGGCAAGGGTGACAATGTACATCACAGAAAACTTCTCAGTTGCTGTGAATTATTCACGTCTGGAAGCTGGACCAGTATAGTCACAGGAACACTACAATGATTATGCAAGAACAGAGAGAAGAAAATAGAGAGCAGAAGACGATAAATTTATGTCATTGTGAATCAATTCAGAAGGATACCAGATTTTATCACACATATTATAGGTAAGGAATGGAGAACAAACAGCAGAGGAAGGTCAGTTTGTGCTGAGAGTAACTCTCTAAGCTCGAGAAAGAGAAGACTGAACCTCATGAATATGTTGAATACACAAACACCAAAAACAAGAATTCTTTTCATATCATTAACCAATTAAGAACTTTAGAAAACTGAACTTACCATATGTACATGAAGATACCAGTAATGTACCAAGAGGTGCAATTCATTGCATACTACAGCACAGCTTGTAATTCAATAAGTTGCCAAGAGCACTCGGCCATACATCATACTTCCAAAGTATTGCCAGAAATGTGGAAGGCAGAAATGTGGTGCATTAGATTTTGCCCATTATGGCTTGCTGTCTCAGGTGTGGTCTCTATTTTGCACAACAGATTGCTATCTTGTCATTTATTTTTTTCTCTTTGTGCTCTAAAGTGAGCACACTCAGTTTGTGTAGTTAGATTCCAGATCTACATATTGCCATTCCTGAGTATATTAATTGTCATAATTATTGGTTTTTTGTTATCGGTCCTAATGTACACTGTAGATTAGTATGTGACATATTTTTAATTTTTATGGATGTGGCACTGTGACTGATTAAATACCACGCCAATTAACATTCATCATGGCATAAACAATGGCCAATCTTATTAAGTGATACTTCTAACCTTGGTGAGAACACTTGGAGGATCACCCTTGCTGCCTCTGGGAACAGTTTGTGAAGATCATTACAAGCCAAGGTTATCAGCGCAAATATCAATGTTGGATAGTATTTCCACCAAGGTTGCTTTGTATTGATGAGCAGCCATTTGCAATTCGGTAATTATTGCGATAAGTCAGATGGAAGACAGATGGGCAGAGTAGTATGGTCTATTGTCTCCAGCTAGCGTATGGTCAAGCCTGATGTGATATTCAGTGCATTATACTTTACTTGTCTAAAACTTCAGATATTTATAACAAGCATAAAACCACATAAGCGCAGCTCCAAACCACTGAGGACTGTCTTTATTGATATAAAATTACATAGAATTATATTCAGATTATTAGGTCCATCTGTCTGTCTATCTATCTCTTTTTCATCTGCCTCCTAAAAGTGCAGGGCTTGCTGGAACACTTGCGATGAGATTATATGCTATCCAGCCATCCGTCACACAAATCCAGCTTTAACATGACAGCCAATCAGCAATGCACGTCCTCACAGAATTTCAGCGTGCCACTCTAACTGGCAAATTGGAGCTCAATTCCAATTCCTGGTGCATTTGTCTCATTTTGGATAAACGCTCAGTTTGTCAGATGGATGGATCACTAAATCTGCAGCCTTTATTTATTACACATTCCTGATATTGTTTGAAAAGCTGGCCTGCAGCAGGTCAATCAATGCTCATTTTGCAACTATTCAGTTTCCTTTCCCTTTAGGCTGTAACTTAACAATTGAAATAGGTGAAATACCATGCATGGTCGCCTTCACGAATATCCAAAGCATCACCACTCCTTTGAAAAGTATGGATCCGTTAACAGCAGATTCAAATTGTATGAGTTTCTCTGGCTAGTTTCCCGCTGTCAATGTGGCATATTCAGCTAACCTGATTGGACCATCAGCCACTCACATGAACTAGATTTGCTAAGTTTTTCTATCAATTTTGAGAAACTCCTACTAGCTGCATTAGCTGTAACAGCTCACTACAGGGATATTTCTTTTCAATTCATTTGTGACCAAAATTTCACCAACTTTAACATCCATTTTCAATTGAATTTTACCCAATTTCACTGAAAATCTAAACTTCCCCAATTTCCCCATAATATTATATGAATTTTGTTATTAACATTTTGACATTGTCCGTGATATGACTCTGAAAAGTAACACTATTATTAGCGAATCTCAAGAGTTTGACTTTGAACAACTGCAGTTGAATGTCCTTCTGACAAATGTAAGTTTAAGCTTCAGTTGATCATTGAACATCCAAGCAAGTCAAAACAATATATCCATCTATGTCATACATGGCTTTGATGCTTATTTGAAGCCTATTGTGATGCTGCATAAGAATAGGAATAATTGACAAAAGAAGATTTCTTCGCTCACATTCATTCTTACACAAAAGCACCTGAAAAGTTACAACACCAGTAGCATTACTCTTCCCCGTCGGTAGGCAGACGAATACAAGAAAAGCTGTCCTTTTGTGGTACTTTTGAAACAGAATTTCAAAGATGAAGAGGCAAGAGTGAAAATGTACAGCAAAGAAAACATCTCAGCTGCTGTGAATTTTGCATGACTTGAGACCGGAAAGATACAGTCTCGGGAACACTATAGGTGGTGAATGATTAGTCAAGAACAGAGAGTAGAAAAAGTACAATATACAATTATGAATCGATTCAGAAGGATACCAGATTGTATCACACATATCATAGGTAAGGTAAGGAAACCAAATTGAAGATCAATATTTGTGTTGAGAGTAGCACTCTAAGGTCCAGAAAAGAAGAATCAACTGCATGAAAATTTTCAATACATTAATTGTCAAAAACAAGAATTCTTTTCATCTCATTAACCAATTAAGAACTGTAGAAAACTGAACTTTCCTCATGTGCACAAAGAAACCAGTAATGTACCAAGAGATGAAATATATTACATACTGCAAAACAACTTGTAATGCAATAAGTTGCCTTTAGATCACTTATCCATACATCATACTTCCAAAGTATTGCCAAGTGTCAGGAGCCAGAAATGTGGTATATTAGATTGTGCCCATTATGGCTTGCTGTCTCAGGTGTGGTTTCCATTTTGTACAACAAATTGCTATCTTATTTTTGTGTGTTTCTTGGTGCTGTACAATGCACACTTGATGAGTTTCTGAGGATACCATACACATCTACAAATTGCCATTTCTGTGTATAGTTATTGCCATATTGCCTTTATTATTATCTGTCCATATGTACAGTTGAGGTCAAATGTATTCATACAGCGAGGGCTGCTGTTTTCAAAGTTACGTGGCATCGTAAAATCTGCCTATATTGGAATGAAAACACTTCAGATTATTTGTTATGATTGTTTTTCAACTCATGGCAGTGAAAAAACCAGAATGAAATATGATTTGCAGTTGTTAAGAGGCTCTGAATTCAAAATGTCAAAAATTCGGTGGGTCAAAAGAAATCATACACTTGGATTTTTCTCCAATATATGCAAAATAAGCATTGGTAAACCAACTAAACAATGGAAGTTGATGTCAGAAATGGATGCCTCAATGCCTGATTATGTTTTGTAAATTTCTGAAATGCAAACTGTTGACTTACACAATTTTTTGTTGCTCTAACTCAGGGCCTAGACAAGCCATCTGAATTTGCAAAACTAGACTTACAGGCACTGTGAAAAGACAGCCATAAAGACTGGTGTTTGGCTAGAGGCAAAGTGGAATTAAATAATATTTATTTACCGTCATGACTTAAAAGAAAAAAAACAACACTAGAGAGAAAGATACGGATACATAGTGTATGTAAATATATATAAAAAATATATTTAAAAAAATATATATGATGTTCCTATAGATACACATGTAACTGTATAGTAAAGCTACTTTAGCAGTGTATTTACCATTCAAGAAACCACAGTTGACACAAAATAAAAAACTTATCATTCTAGCATCTAAGAAGAACTTGCGTAATTAAATCTCCTAGCTTGAGATCAATGTCTCTTATAAGATACATAATGTTGTGGCAATCAACCTGAATAAAGTCATTTTCGTGTAATAGGTAAAACTGATATGCAAATTCACAGTGAAAGGCAAGAGCCTTATTGGGCTCCAAAAAACTGGATATTTCATCGTTATCAAAACACACAAAATATAGGGTTTTTTTCTTTTGGGCAACAAAAAAAATCATATTGTTATTTTCCTTATTAGATATTGCTTGTTGTACATATACTGGCTTTTGACATTATGTCCTGTTGCTAGGTTTACCTCCTGAAGAGCTCAGGCAATTAGCAGATGAAGTAATATTGAGTGGAAAATGTTTATTCATTGACACACAAGGCTATCTGGTAATGCATGTTTATGCAAGCGCTTGCCAAGCAGTTAAAAAGAGAAGTGCATGTGTGCCTGTGGTTATATAATGTGTTGCAGCAAAAAAACGACAGTGAAAATGTTCACAGCTTATTGGCGGGTGGTTAAAGTCAAGGCCGGCCCCACAGATGGTCTTTCTCTTCACAGATTCAAATTATTGATGGTGAATCAAGGGTATTTCTTCAAGAGCAAAATCCAAGCCGGACAACTGTCGGTTGACATGCTAAAAAGGCACTAGCTTGAATCAGTGTCTGTGGCCGGCATGTGGGTAGTCACGATCTCTCTCTCCTTTATCACATTGATTTGTCTCACAGCAGATTCATCATAACAGGAACCTCAGTATTGAGACTTTTCTTTGCAACCATGAAAATGCTAACATTGTAGAAAACTTTGACAAATATCTAGTCAGCCAATTTAGTTTTAATTCTCCCTTCGGTGTCTCAATTTACAGTTCAAATGTTATTAGACATCCATGGTGTGGCTCAAAAAATATCATCATTCCAATGCAATTAAGGTTGATTACGGCATAAACAATGGCCCACCTACTGAAATGATACACCTGACCTTCGTGAGAGCACTTGGAGGATCACCCTTCCTGCCTCTGGGAATAATTTGTAAAGATCATTAAAAGCCAAGGCCATCAGTACAAATTTCAAAGGCAGATAGTATTCTGCCAAGGTCTGCATATTTATGAGCAGCCGTTTTGTGACACAGTAATTATTGAGATGGAAGTCAGGTTGTAAGCAGATGAATCAGGGACTGAAGTTTACCTTCCAACAATGACCAGAACATGGTCAGACTTAAAGCAGCTGAATTGTGGAACCTGAAGGTATATACAGAGGGTACAGCTGGCAACTACGAGACAATTGTCCCAGCAATTTACTGGTGTTGTCCAGAAAGCATTTGCCTGCTCTGACCTCTGCCAATTGCAGCCACAGGACCACTGGCTTGATGTCTGACTGTGGCAGTCCCTCGGAAACAATCCAACAGAACATAAGTCACACTGAACAGCTGAATTGAAAAGCCCAAAGCTATATGCAAAAGATACAGCTGGCAACTATAATGCAATTGTCCCCAGCAATTTACTGGTGTTGTCCAGAAAGCATTTGCCTGCTCTGACCTCTGCCAATTGGAGCCCCAGGACCCGATGGCTTGATGTCTGACTGTGGAGGTCCCTCGGAAACAATCCAACAGAACATAAGTCACACTGGGGACACAGCTGCCATGGACCAAATTTGGCTCATGCCGGCTTCTAGATAGATAGATAGATAGATAGATAGATAGATAGATAGATAGATATGGTAAGTGCAGCCCTTTAAGCCCAGTTCTGGGCGCTCTAAATGTAACATACATCTTTTTATCAGGTCTAGCAAGCCCCTTCTCATATCTACGTTCTGGTCAGTCACGAGACAGGTCTACAGATATATTGCTAAATGCTTCGCAGAGGACACCAGCTGTCCTCCGACCCAGAACACCAGAGAAAATCTTGGCAAGCACATGCAAACACCATTGTAAAATTGCCTTTAATGAATAAAGCACATGCCACAGGCAAATGACAGCTTGCTGAATAATAACACAGCTGCCTATGTAAGTGACAAATTGCAGATGATACCTAATTCCTGATGCCTCATTCACGGATCAGGTTTTAGATCATTGCATGGTTTGGCAGATGGACTGATCACCTAATGTGCCGCTGTTAAATCCTCACATTGTGCATTCCTGTTAGTATTCAATAATGTGTCACTTGCCTGTAGCATGTGCTCTATCCATCAAAGCTCATTTCACAAACATTAAATTCATTCTCTCCTCAGACTGTAGCCGACTGATATCAGCAGACCCGAATTGTTTAAAATGTTGCAGTGATTCAGTGAATCCTAATATATGCAAAATGGCTTCAAAAACATTTGTTACTGAAATCCTCAAATTTTGCTTATTGGTTTGCTCTAAGAGATCTGTCCCTTTCCCGGAACGAATATTTTCCAATTGGAGCTCAATATCACAGACAATGTCATGGTTCCTTCCAGTACACTTGAAAAATGATTGACAATAGATTGAATCGAAGGGAGAAAGATCTTCTCCAAATCAATTGTAATTTGAAAGAATATTGAATTGCTCAATTTTTGCCATGATGTTTATCATGTTTGCTGCGTTTGTGGTTTTTGTCAAAAGGTGATAAGGAGTTTTTCAAAAGATGAAAACACAAGTCAGAATAATTTTTCATCGTTCAACATAGCAGCCAATTTCATAACTTACATAATGAGTCTGAATTTGCATTTTTTCAAGGTATGTAAGAGATTTCTTATGTTTTTGGATGTCACTTTTCCTGACAGAATAAATGTCCAAGAAATAAAGTACATTCTGGCTGAATGCCTACAAATATCAAAAGGTTGCAAGATTTAATTCTTGTACAATTTTCATTTTTATTTTGAATAAATATGTCACTACAAAAGAAATATACACAAAGACAGAAAAGGAACATTTTCAGAACCACCAAATGCTTATGGTCTAGTTAGACCCATTAACGAAACAGTACCAGGTCCTACATTTATAGAAGTACAGGTCAGAGATTATTTTTCTGTCTCGGCCACTGCCCTGGTATTTCCCTGGGACATAGAGACTTGACATGTGACGGGTGAGATGAGATCAGGTCGAGGCGGCCAAGCATTGCATCAGGGACACAGGGGACACCCACCCAGACTACAATGGAACAAATGGATTGCTACTTGCTGGATGCAACATCGTTCCCATAATGTATCAAGGATGGGGGTTGCCCGTGCTTGTGAGCATAAAAAGTAAAAAGTAGAGATGTACCGAACCTGTGTTCGGTGTTCGGTTCGGCCTATTTCGGCACCTAATGGGTTCGGTTCGGAGGCTCGGCTCCAAATATTGCCAATCACAAAACTGGCCACACCCCCTAATCACTGCGCCCCCTTGTGACTATAATTGGTGAAGTCATGCTTGAGTGACTCCAAGCTCCATGTGCGTAACATCTGGTGTTGCATAACACACCAAGCATGGCCCTTCCAATTAAACGAAATGTTAAATATTACTTGAGATAAGAAATAATGATAACTACCATGAATTAATAGAATATACACTATTGTAAAGCATAGATTAGATCTCTAGAAGTTCAGAAATTTCGTATATTGATATATACACAAGTATTGACTTTGACAGTCTGTCTATCCAGGCCTAACTGAAAGCGCAATTGCCTATGTGAAGAGGCAGAAGAGCAAAACAGTAAAAAGAAAATGCATAGGGCCACAATAGCAATAGCATTCTGAGAAAAGGCTTATATAATGATACTTTGTGTTGTTATTATAACTTTCTTTTATACTCAGTGTAATGTGACATTTAAAAATCATTTACATTCATACACATGTAGGCCTACAATGATACTACAATCTGCTGTGCATGACACCATGCATCGGAAGAGGTGGGATGGGGGGGGGCAGAAGGGCAGGGAAGCCCACCATTCCCCAGCAAAATTGTTGGCAGCTGACCCAGTGGCAGCACAGGCACCCTTGTCCTCCCGAATCTACGCTGGACATGACTGAGATCCAATAGATTATAGGATCAATACACATAATGTTTCTCAACATCGGGGAACCAAACTGCCGTAACTGCTGTACAGAAATACACGTTATACCGTATGTAAGGGTGTATAATTAAACATCTAAAATATTTGAAAGCAAATATCATTCAAGTTATTAAGTCCGCATATTTAATAGACTGTCTATGGGTAGATTTCAGCCATATTTAACACATTCCAGTTGAAAACTTTCCTAATTGCTACTTTATTGGCAATATATGAAGTTTATTTCCTTGACAAATGTAAACAAATAATTTTTCATGCCGTGAAAAAGAAATGTTTTGTTTACATTTTGAGCAATGCAGGGCTCTCCTCGAGTAATTCAAGGCTTTACAATCAGTTAAACTCAACTTAATTATGTAAAACAAGCAATTCTATGAATTGGCGTGTATGGTATACTTAAAATCAATCAATTTATGATCTATAACTTTAAGTAGAATTTTACATAAGAGTCGGCGGACTAACCACCTTTTCAGATAACTATGTGTAGTGTAATAATCAGCAACTGGATAGGCATACGAATTGGTCTATTCATGGCCGGTAAACCAAAATTGTGCTTCAAAATCATAAGAAAGTTATTGTAGCAGGCCAAATATATACAAATGGTGAGAAGACTGCTTGCCCTGCATGGTACGTTGCACAACAGTTGGAGGCCTAATTGCGTAATCCAATTGACCAGATAGAGGGCCACCTGTTGTCCAAGTGAAAGGTTCGATTCGGGTTCGAGCTCGGCCGAGCCTGAAAGCCTGGTTCGATATTCGGTTCGGTTCGGCTAAATACCTGATCGGTACACCCCTAATAAAAAGCAAACAAATGCAGTGGAAAACTTGCAAGTCAGCCAATAATACTGACACACATACTACAAATATAATCAAGTATTAAAGTAGCCATCCAGCTCATTTACTAGAATAATACATTCTAAAGTTCAAATGACATTATCTGTGGTATGACTCAGAAAAACATCATATATGCAGGGAGAATATATATTTGCAGGCTGTTTCCCATCAAGTGAAGCCTTCACAATTTTATTAGAGACAAAAAGTAGGGCGCAGCAAAATGTGTTTCCAATTATATAACTATATTGAATTTCTTGATTCTCAGCTTCTTATTCTGTCATATGTGAGAAGCCTGTATAGCTGCTCAAAGTGGAGCAAAGCAGTAATGTTGCATAAAGCAGAGCAAAATGATTACTTCCCATGCATTATGTATTGCTAGCAAGTACCTCAGAAGAGACGCACAGAATCTGTACAATACTGTGCATACATAGTACAAGCGAATATGTTTTCCATCTCTACAAACTAGAGGAAGCCGCATTTGTTCAGCAGCAGCAGAATTGTGCGTCCCCTTTGTCCCTGATGAACTGCTTGACCACCTCAACCTGACTTCACCAGTCAGAATACAAGTTTCTGTGTCCAAGGGCATCACCAGGGCCTTGGGTAAGGCAGGGCAGTGTGCTGGGCCAACACGGCCACAATTGTTGTGATTATTACTTCAACAAAATATTTTGAGTATTGATTGCTCATTCATCGACCCATCAGATTAAGGTAAAACTCTTTGCATGCCTCAAATTTCAAAATGATAACATATGCTCTTTCACATAACTTCTTATAAGCTCAAAGAAAACAACATATCTTTCTAACATTTGCTGAACAACAATACGAAGTCTCATATTGCATTTCAAACAAAAGAAGCATAACCCTGCCTTATTTTTCCTTCTTCCATAATTAGCATCACAAGTCTAGACATGGTGCAGACACATGGATTCAGCAAAGTTCTGTACTCTGAGAAGACATGCCAAATGACAATGCAATGTCACAAGAGTTCAATGACCTATCATCTGCCAGTTTTGCTGAAAGCCAATGACGTTTTGCTCAGCAGCCAAAAGGCCTTGGCATCTGGAGAACGAGGAGGCAATGTAAGTAAGGTCTAATTGTATATATTGCTTTTAAAAGATACATATGTACACATTTGTACAGTTCTTTGTACATGCTTTCTGACTAATTTGAAAAAAAAAACTTTTAGCTTCTTTTAAATGAATTTATTTTAAGAAGATCTTGTAGACTTACAGCCTCGACAACGTCTCTTCATTTTCACCCATGGCATTGTTGTGGGTCTGAAGAGTCACCTTTTAGCAGTCAGTCAGCATTTTACAGAAGTTTCAATGAATATGTGAATCTTTAGTTGCTTGCAATATGTATAGTCTTTTATAACTTCATCTCTTTGGTTCTGAATGAATTACGAACCAATGAAATAGGAACAAAATCTTGCCTAGTATGACTGTGAAATGTCTATACAGCCTATTATATTCGTCTAAGTTCCAGGTCCTAGAAAAGCATCCATTTTGAAATCAAAGAATTTTTTATATTGACAGTTACCATCAGAATTTGCTATCCCAGAATGAAGCAGGATGGACGTTTGAAACGGTTTCATTGATCCTCCATTTGCTACTAACGCAGACAATTCGATGGTGAAGCAGATAGCAACATCAATCTAATGCTCACTGCTTTGTCTGTGGTGATTCCAAGATACAAAGAGTTGTGAGACAAATTCTCAGCATGAAATTAGGAAAAATCCTGACAATTTTGTGTCACTGCACTTACAAATATTTCAAATAATTACGGACCAAAGCATTTCATAATCAACTTTTTGAATAAGCAAGTATAGCATGAGACTGATTTCTCAAAGCCATGGTCTGTTCTCAAAATAGCTGCCACCACTGTAGATTTGCCAATACCCCAAATAATTTGCCTTCTTAAGTATAAGACACCCCATGCCTACCTTATCCCATTCACAATTTTCTGCACACTGCATCTTCATGTCACATGATTTTATACAATGAAGTCGAACATCTAAAGATGTACCAAATAGCAATTGAAGCCCTAGGTTGTTACAGGACAGTGAAAACTTAAAACAAGACAAAAGATAACAGATAAACCAAATCACTGTGAGCATTACGAACACTTGCTTTGGGTAATAAAAGCATCTTGATATATAATTACTATTACTTGTATTTGGGAATGGTTTGGTTGGTAAAAGAACCGTGTGTCATAATGTTTTTCATATATGCACACATCAGAAGAAAGTTATCGTTGAAACCCAAACTAGGTTTTAATCATACCAAAACTATCTATAATCTACCTAGTAAAATACTACAGAAACAGAGACGAACCTTTGAAAAAATTGAAATATGAAACAAACAAGCTGAAACAAAAATGGCTAAAGATAGTGCAGTTGAATTACTCACCTCACACTGCCTTCAAGCCTAATAGGTAATCCAGGTAAGTACTCCTGTTTTTCTCATCTTCATTTGCTGAAAAAGAAGGAAAAGAAAAATAAGATCATCTGACAAAATGGGAGAATCTGACGTGGTGAAAGTTATACTCCATTGCTAGTGTTGATGCTCATGAGGGTTAGTTGTTGATATCAGCGTTACCACTCCACAACCCACTTATTACAAAGAACCGTTCTATAAATTATTACTGCACAAGAAATTTTCACATTTCGCATGAATCTCACCCTTTTGCTGAGACCTGAGATACCATGTTCTTTCACAAGGTGTCCAATACAAGCAGCAGAGGAAATAACATTCAGAAGAAAATATTTATTCAAACACACACTTTGGGGAATACTTTATGCAAGCAGTTAACAAAAGAATGAAAGTGTATATGATGTTTTGCAGCAAAGAAAGCATGACTTTTAAAATAAAGTGTTGAAATGGTTTCAATGTGGAAATTTTCATAGCAGGGGGCTCTTTAGTAATGATACTGTGCACTATAATCACTCCCAAGGCAATGATTTCACTTTAACCATTCATTAAAGCATCCTCTGTAGAGAGGCTTTTGCACCATCCTCTTCCATGATTATTCTTACATTGTAGCTTAGTTTGAAGAGCCTTTTTCCTATTTAGTTTAAATTATCTCCCTCGAGTGTCTCAATTTTTAGTACAAATTTAACTTCACATTATAAAAACATATGGCATATTACATTTCCTTGGGTGCGGCTCACAAAATATGCCAATGCAATTAAGGTTGATTATGGCATAAACAATGGCCCATCTGTTGAAATGATACACCTAACCTTGGTGAGAGCACTTGGGGGATCACCCTTGTTGCCTCTGGGAACAGTTTGTAAAGATCATTACAACCAAGGCCATCAGAGCAAACATCAATGGCGGATAGTACTCTGCCAAGGTCTACATATTTATGAGCAGTCATTTGCAATTCTGTATTTATATTGAGATCGAAGACAGATGGAAGAAGGTAGGATGAACCAAGGAAAGCCATGAAACATGTATCTCCTGTCTGACTCTAGTACCATTCTTGGAGATCCGACTAAAGTCATGGTGTAGTTATCCCTGTTTTCCCCTACACTTTTCAGCATGTTAATTCAATTGCTGTTTTTGAATTGACTTCTGAAAAAGATATCTTTCAGCTTTTGTTGATCGATGAGCGTCTAAAACAATTGGTTCTACCTATCTATCTAAAGCATAGCTTTGACAAATATTTGTAGCCTATTGTTATACTACTTTTACAAAATAAAAGGAACTTTTCCAAACTAATTATTCTTGGCTCATCAATTTTAATTCTCACACAAAAAAATCTCAAAGGATGACAACAAAAGCCACATTTTTCATCTCTGCAGTACAGGTAGAGGCTGGTAAAGAAAGCTCTTCTATTTTTGGTGGTTCTTTTGAATGGAATTGCAAAGCTAAAGAGGCAAGGTTGATGGTGTACATCAGAGAAAACATCACAGCAGCTGTGAATGACTGTAGGTGTAGTCTCAAGAATAATAGGAGATCAATGAAGAGTATAAGAAAATTAGAGAGAATATACAGAAGCAGACAAAAAGATAACTGCATTATACAGCAGTGTAAAAGGTAGGCAGAAGGATGCCACATTGTACTTAATATGATGCATAAGTGCACAGATAGTAGGCAGGCAAGATGGGGCCAAGTAGGGGGAACGGGGGCACATTGGGACGCGGGACACTGTGGGACGGTGGGGTTTTGTTGGATCCTGGCAAGGTATATGATATGGTAGTGCCATCATATCTTGTAATTTCACATCCTGATGTTTCCATGGTTTTATAGACAAATTACAGCCACATGCAGAAGTATGGCGAGCAAAAGTTTGTTTTCCTACCACTAAAGTAAATATGGACGGGTTCAATTCGAACCATTCTGTGGACAAATCATGAACAATGAGGCTTTCTCAGTGCTTTTATGAATTTTATATATCGTAACAAACAGTTATGAATTGCTATCGTGATAAACACACTCACTGGTGTCCGAGAAATTAGCATTTTGGTGTAAAAGTCATATCGGGGCTCACTGGGACAGTGAATTCGGGGCACATTGGGACGCACTTAATATGGCAGAATTTAAGTGTCCAAGGCAACTGAATGACCTGGGACAGCACACAACAGGTATTCAGGCCACAGTGAATAGAGGTATAGTGGATTACCATGCTCTGTGAACAAATTTGTCACAAAGCACTGTGTGCTACTTACATAGATGTCCGCACCCAGGACAGTTTATGTTAAATGTTTAAAACTGTTTAAAGTTATGAACTATTGGCACTACAAGGTGTTAATTCACTGTATATTGTCTTACGCACTATTTATATGTGATATCTATTGCACATGGAGTGTTAAAATTTTTTTTAATTGATGTCCCAATGTGCCCCGGCTGTGTTTGCCGGGGCACATTGGGACAGTCATTTTTATGACTCTCTGGCTGCAAAACGGTAGGTGCAGTCTAGTTTATTTTGCCTTGCATTTAAGCTCAATAGTATTGGTGATATTCATGCAAACTTCTGAGTTCTTCAGTGCTTTCAGCATTGAGCAAAATTAGTAGACGTTAAAAGCGTCCCAATGTGCCCCCGTTCCCCCTATAGTAGCTCAGGAGGCTAATAATGACCTGAGAAAGCAGTCGAAAGAGATTGGCAAATGACCAAAAGTAAAATTACTTATGAGAAATTTACAAGGCTGGACTTTCCATAGATACATTCAGTTATAAGCAACATAAGAGGTGAAATGCACATCAGTGCACAACTTGTAATGCAATAAGTTGCCTGGAGCACCCAGCCATACATCATACTTCCAAAGTATCGCCAAGGTTTGGGTAAGCCAGGAATGTAGTATACTAGATTGTGCCCATTATGACTGGCTGTCGCAGGTGTGGTAGCCATTTTGTACAACATTTTGCTATCTTGTTTTTGCGTTTCTTGGTGTTGTAGTTTGTACACTTGGTGAGTTTGAGAGGATACCATCAACATTTATCAAGTGGCAATTCCTGTATAGGAAGTGTCATATTGACTTTTGTTTGTTTCGGTCCAATAATATGAAATGCAAACCTGTCATACAACAATACACAAGCTGAGTTCAATTTTTCTGCGATTAGTAACTTTTTACCATCATCCATCGTCTTCCGAAGAATATTTCTGAAATCCACTGTAATAGACTAATGGAATTCTTCAGAATCAGTGTAAATATAGTTCAGTATTTTTTGGAGGGCAACACAATGTCCTCTACAAGCTCAGATCCCTGACCAGCCATCTGAATTTGCCAAACCAGACATATAGATCTTGTGTTTCGACTGCCATAAAGACTGGTGTTTGGCTAGAGGCAAAGTGGACCCTGTAGAGTACCTTATTTCTCAGTTATTACTTTGCCCTCTCATAGAATTCTAGTCACGGGAGGCAAAACCTGTCCTTGCTTCACTCCATTGATCTGCAAGGGTCTGCAGTACACCCTATGGACTGGGACTTGTAGTCCTAGTGCTTTATGCTTATCGTAGTGGTTGGTATGTTGCATATGGAATTAAGATGCTTCTGTTATTTTTTTAGTTCGATTTTGTTGCAAGAAAGGAAAAGTCTCCAGATATAGAATTGTAAAGCTACTTGAGGATAATGTGTACTGTTCATGAGGGCTAATCGACAATTATTTTGTGATCAATCACTTAACAATTTCGATGCTAGGTTTCTGGCTTTCAAATAACAGGTCAAAAAGGAAATATATGTGTGCACTTAATTTTTTTAGCAATTTCTGTGTGGTATTTCCTCTTATGTCCTGTAACAAGTTTTACACCCGGTTAGCTCAATCAATCAGCAGATGGAATGATATTGAGCGGAAGATATATATTCGTAGACACATGAGGCTATCAGGCAACGCTTGTTTATGCAAGCACTTACCCAGCAGTTAAAAAGAGAAAGTGCATGTGCCTGTGGTTATTATGTTGTCTGGCAATGAAGTTAAGTTATTGGCCAGGTGGTTACAGACTAGGTCTGCTCTGCAGGCGGTCTTTGTCTGCATAGGTTCGAACTCTTTATTGGTGGTGAACCAAAGGTATAGTATTTTCAGTGGACTAGATCACGAGAAGAATCGTAGCATGAAAACATTCAGATGAGACATTAAATTGGTAGCCCTTTGAATCAGTTTCAGTCCATGACATGTAAGAGATCCCTAGCATGGGTAAATTAATTACACATTGAGAATTCATGCTCTCTCACCATTCTCATTTAATTGGTCTCATAATATTAGTATTGTGACATAAACTTCTGTTTGATAAGGCGTTGGCCAAATTAGTTTAAATTCTCTCATTAGTGCCTCATTTTACAGTGAAAATTTAACTTTATAAAAGCTTATGGCTTCTAAGATTTCTTCCATAGTTGCAGCTCACCAAATATCACGCCAGTGTAATTAGGTTGATTGTGCGATAAACAATGGCCCATCTTCTGAAATGATACACATCACATGTAACCTTCGTGAGAGCACTTTGGGGATCACCCTTCCTGCCTCTAGGAACAGTTTGTAAAGATCATTACAAGTCAAGGACATCAGTACAAATATCAATGGCAGATAGCATTCTGCCAAGGTCCACATCTTCATGAGCAGCCATTTTGTGATACAGTAATTAATGAGATGGAAGTCAGCTAGGTTGCAAGCAGAAGGATCAGTGACTGACGTTTATTTATAACAATGTGTTATTCATCTATCCCTTTGGAGATATGTCATTGGTTTTTATCTTGGATAAATCTTGAGCAAACATTTCATAACATTGACCAGGTAGAATATAAAGTTTCAATTGTAAAATTAATGAAAAGGTACACGAATTGTGTAATTTTTTTTGTCAGAATCAATTTTGTTCTCGGAATATGATCTTGGCATGTTAATTTTCTTTATGCACATTTCACACCCTTCTTTATTAATTTTTAATTTCAAGGCCAATACATCAAAAGCAGAAGTAATATATATTTCATCTTCCGTAAGTAAAGAAAGGTATGAATTCAAATACTTGAAAAATATTTTTTTACTAATAGCATTGACTTATAGCATTGACTGGTCATCTTAACGCCAACAATGACCAGAACATGGTCAGACTTAAAGCAGCTGAATTGTGGAACCTGAAGGTATATACAGAGGGTACAGCTGGCAACTACGAGACAATTGTCCCAGCAATTTACTGGTGTTGTCCAGAAAGCTTTTGTCTGCTCTGACCACTGCCAATTGGAGCCCCAGGACCCGATGGCTTGATGTCTGACTGTGGCGGTCCCTCGGAAACAATCCAACGGAACATAAGTGACGCTGGGGACACAGCTGCCATGGACTAAATTTGGTTCATGCTGGCTTCTAAATGCAACATATATCTTTTTCATCAGGTCCAAGCCTATGCTCATGTCTATGTTCTGGTCAGTCATGAGACATACAGATATATAAATTGCCCATGTTTCGCAAAAAGGATACCAGCTGTCTACCAACCCAGAGCACCAGAGAAAATCCTGGCAAGCACATGCAAACACCATTGTAAAATTGCCTTTAATGAATAAAGCACATGCCACATGCAAGGGACAGCTCATTGAATAATAACACAGCTGCCTATGTAAGTGACAAATTGCAGTTGATACCAAATTCCAGATGCCTCATTCAAGGATCAGGTTTTAGATCATTGCATGGTTTGGCAGATGGACTGATCTCCTAATGTGCAGCTGTTAAATCCTCACATTGTGCATTCCTGTTAGTTTTTCATAATGTGTTACTTGCCTGTAGCATGTGCTTTATCCATTACTCAATTTTATAATTGTTTGAACTATTCTACAGGGAAAATTGATGCCATAAATCTTAAGATGTTACCTTTCCCAATATGTGCCGTAGATGTTAAACACATTCAGGTTGAATATCTATAACAGTTTTTATTGGCTGTAAGATTTAATGCATTACTGCAAGTGCAATGTAAAAATAAAAAGACTGTAAAAAGGAAAAATTAAAGAATCACCTCATCGTTTATGGTCTGATTGGACCCATTAAAGAAATAGTAACTGGTCCTGCATTTGTGAAAGTGCTGGTCAGAGATTGTTTTCCTATCCCGGCCACTGCCATGCACGGCGGCATCCTGGGACATAGAGACTTGACGTCTGACTGGTGAGGTCAGGTTGAAGCGACCAAGCAGTTTATCAGGGACACAGGGGACACTCACCCCGAATACAGTGGACTAATAGCACTGATACTTTCTGGATGCTACACATATTCGCATAATGTTTCAAGGATAGGGCTTGTCAGCCTTGCCTGATACTTGTGAACATGAAAAGTAAAAAGCAAACAGATTTAGACTTAATTCCGCAGTCAGCAACCCAGGAATCGGGTAAAAGGAGTTATCTACTTCAAACTGTCTCTTCTATTGTTCACTTGAAAAGAATTATTCCATATAGACATAGCTGCAATTAACAACCATAATACTGATACACATACTACAAATATAATCCAGTATTCCCGGGCCAGTATTAAAGTGGCTGTCCAGTTGATTTACTATAACAGTTTATTCCAAAGTTCAAGAGCCATTATCCATGATACAACACAGAACAACATTATATATGCAGGGAGAATATATATATTTGCAGGCTTTATCATACTCAGCTTCTCCTTATTTTGTCATAGGTAAGAAGCCTGTGTAGTTGCATAAAGCAGAGCAAAATCATTATTCCCCATGCATAAAACATATGAATTACGAGCAAGTACCTGAGAAGAGAAGCACAGAATACGTACAATACCATACATAATACAAGAGAATATGTTTTTTCCATCTCTACAAATTTCTGTGTCCCAGGGCATCACTAAGGCTGTTGAAGGCAGGACGACCACAATTGTTGTGTTTTTTACTTCAACATTTTTTTTAATGAATTGATTGCAAGTTTAGACTGAAATCTTCGCATTTTTGCTCATTCACTGATCCATCAGATTAAGGTAAAACTCTTTAGCAACGCATGCCTCAAATTTCAAAGTGATAAGATATGCCCATTGACATAACTTCTTATAAGTTCAAAGAAAACAACCAATTTTTTCACATAGGCTGAACAACGATATGAAGTCTCATATTGCATTTCAAACAAACGATCCACAACCCTGCCTTATTTTGCATTTTTACTTCTTCCATAATTAGCCTCACAGGACTAGACATGGTGCAAACACATGGATTCTGCAGAGTTCTGAGCCCTGAGAAGACATGCCGTATGACAATGCAATGTCACAAGAGTTCAATGACCTATCATCTGCCTGTTTTGCTGAAAGCTAATGACGTTTTGCTCAGCAGCCAAAAGCCTTGACATCTGGAGAACGAGGAGGCAATGTTAGTAAGGTCTAATTGTATATATTGCTTTTAAAAGACACATATGTACACATTTGTACAGTTCTTTGTACATGCTTTCTGACTAATCTGAAAAAAAAAAACCTTTTAGCTTCTTTTTAATGAATTTATTTTAAGAAGATCTAGTAGATTTACAGCCTCAACAACGTCTCGTCGTTTTCACCAATGGCATTGTTGTGGGTCTGAAGAGTCACCTTTTAGCAGTCAGTCAGCATTTTACAGAAGTTTCAAAGAGTATGTGAATCTTTAGTTGCTTGCAATATGTATAGTCTTTTATAACTTCATCTCTTTGGTTCTGAATGATTTACGAACCAATGAAATAGGAATAAAATCTTGCATATAGTGCAACTGGAAATGTCTCCAAAGCCTGATTATATTTGTCTCAGTTCCAGGTCCAGGAAAAGCATCCATTTGGAAATCAAAGAAGTTTATATATATTGACAGTTACCATCAGAATTTGCTATCCCAGAATGAAGCAATAGGGACATTGAAGCGGTTTCATTGATCCTCTATTTGCTACTAAAGCAGACAATTCAATGGGGGAGCAGATAGTTCATCAATCTAATCCTCACTGTTTTGTCTGTGGTGATTCTATGATACGAAGCCAGACTTGTGAGACAAATTATCAGAATAGTTTTAGGACCAATATTGGTGATTACATGTTACTACTGTCACACATATTTCCAGAAAAGATAGACAATAATTAAAGACCTCATCATTTCATAAGCCCCTTTTGGATTACAGTCAGCATAGCATGAGAATGATTAGTAATTAATCAAAGCCATGGTCTGTTCTAAAAATTGCTTGTTCCTGCAGTTTCTCTGGCAGCCTTCTAAAATATAATGCCTACCCCATCGCATTCTTAATTTTCCTCACAATGCAGCGAAGCCATATGAACATCTGAGCATATACCAGGTAGCAAAGGAAGCCCTAGCACCTTTGACATGACAGCGAAACCTCAAAAATGAAACAAAAGATAATAGATAAACCAGATCCGTGTGAGGAGTGTGAAAACTGTGCAGAGTCTGAACACTCATTTTGTTTAGCGACGACATCAGGTCAGACACATAATTAATAACAATTTTTTGTATCTGGAGATTGGTGTGGCTGTTAAAAAAATCTGTGTCATTAATTTTTCATGTAATGCCTAGCACAAGTCCTCAGTGAAAACAAAGTTAGGTTTTAATAATACCAGAACTATGCACATACCATCAAGTAAAATACAACAGACACAGACAGAACCTTTGAAAAGATTTAAGAAAAATAAACAATGCTAAAAACCAAAATGGCTGAAGAAGATATTGCATGGTTAACTCACCTCACTCTGCCTCCAAGCCTAATAGGTAATCCAGGTAAGTACTTCTGCTTTTCTCATCTTCATTTGCTGAAGAAAGAAGGAAAGGAAAAATAAGATCATCTGACAAGATGGACAGAATCTGACGTGGAAACAATTGTACTCCATTGCTATTACAGTTGCTCAGGAGGTTAATGATGGTATCAGAGTTACAACTCCACAACCCACTTATTACAAAGAACAGTTTCTCTATAAATTATTATTTGCACAAGAAATTTTCACATTTCGCTGGAGTTGCATCCTTTTGCTAAGACGTCAGATACCATATTATTCTTTCACAAGGTTTACATGATATAAGGGCTAATACGAGCAGCAGAAGAAATTACATCAGAGGGAATTTATTTATTCAAGCACACACTTTGGGCAATACTTTATGCACCCAGTTAACAAATAAATGAAAGTGTATATGATGTTTTTCAGCAAAGAATGTATGGCTTGTCAAATATAAGTGGATAAAATAGTCTCACAGTGGAAATTTGTCATGACAGGGGGCTCATTAATGATACTCTGCACTATTCACGTCAGTAACAATATCATTTTAACCTTTATTAAAGCATCCTCGGTATAGAGGCTTTGCACCATCCTCTTCCATGACTATTCTTGCATTTTAGCTTAGTCTGATCTGCTTAGCCTTTTTGGCCATTTAGTTATTTCTCACCCTCGAGTGTCTCAATTTTTAGTACAAATTTAACTTCACATTATAAAAACATATGGCATATTACATTTCCTTGGGTGCGGCTCACAAAATATGCCAATGCAATTAAGGTTGATTAAGCATAAACAATGGTCAATCTGTTGAAATGATACACATAACCTTGTTGAGGGCACTTGGGGTATCACCCTTCCTGCCTTCCTCTGGGAATAGTTTGTAAAGATCATTACAACCAGGGCCATCAGAGTAAACATCAATGGCGGATAGTACTCTGCCAAGGTCTACATATTTATGAGCAGCCATTTGCAATTCTGTTATTATATTGAGATCGAAGACAGATGGTAGAAGGAAGGATAAACCAAGGAAAGCTATGAAACATGTATCTCCTGTTTGACTCCAGTACCATTCTTGGAGATCCGACTAAAGTCATGGTGTAGTTCTCCCTGTTTTCCCCTACACTTATCAGCATGTTAATTCAATTGCTGTTTTTGAATTGACTTCTGAAAAAGATATCTTTCAGCTTTAGTTGATCGATGAGCATCTAAAACAATTTATTCTACCTATCTATCTAAAGCATAGCTTTGAACAATATTTGTAGCCTATTGTTATACTACTTTTTAAAAATAAAAGGAACATTTGCCAAACTAATTATTCTTGGCTCATCAATTTTAATTCTCGCACAAAAAAAATTCTCAATGGATGACAACAAAAGCCACATTTTTCATCTCTGCAGTACAGGTAGAGGCTGGTAAAGAAAGCTCTTCTATTTTTGGTGGTTCTTTTGAATGGAATTGCAAAGCTAAAGAGGCAAGGTTGATGGTGTACATCAGAGAAAACATCACAGCAGCTGTGAATTATGCACGACTGGAGGTGTAGTCTCAGGAACAATAGGCGATGAACGACTAGTACAGGAAAATTAGCCAGAGAGAATATACAGAAGCAGACAAAAAGATAACTGCATTATACAGCAGTGTAAAAGGTAGGCAGAGAAAGCCACATTGTACTTAATATGATGCATAGGTGCACAGATAGTAGGCAGGCAAGATGGTGCCAAGTATAGTAGCTCAGGAGGCTAATAATGACCTGAGAAAGCAGTCGAAAGAGATTGGCAAATGACCAAAAATAAAATTACTTATGAGAAATTTACAAGGCTGGACTTTCCATAGATACATTTGGATATAAGCAGCATAAGAGGTGAAATGCACATCAGAGCACAACTTGTAAAGCAATAAGTTGCTTAAAGCACTCAGCCATACATCATACTTCCAAAGTATTGCCAAGGTTTGGGTAAGCCAGGAATGTAGTATACTAGATTGTGCCCATTATGACTGGCTGTCGCAGGTGTGGTAGCCATTTTGTACAACATTTTGCTATCTTGTTTTTGCGTTTCTTGGTGTTGTAGTTTGTACACTTGGTGAGTTTGAGAGGATACCTCAACATTTATCAAGTGGCAATTCCTGTATAGGAAGTGTCATATTGACTTTTGTTTGTACACAAGCTGAGTTCAATTGACCTGTGATAATAACTTTTTTTACAATAATTGATCATCGTCTGAAGAATATTTCTGAGATCCATTATAATAGACAAGTAGCATTCAGAATCAGTGTTAGTATAGTTTAGTAGTTTATAGAGGAAAACATAATATCCTCTACAGGATCAGATTCTTGAACAGCCATCTAGTCGGCTGTACAAGTACCTTGTTTTCAACCCGACTTTAAATAAATATTTCTTTCTTTCTTTCTTTGAGAATTTGCCAAAGCAGACCTCGAGTTTTGACAACCATAAAGACTTCTGTTTGGCTAGAGGCAAAGTGGACCCCATAGAGTACCTAATTTATCAGTTGGTCAATTCCACCGTGACTTTGGGACAATCAATGTATTTTCCACCTTAATAGTAGTCAAAATTTACTAGAAGGAATCAGAGAAAGGTATTGCTGTTGTGCCGTTTTGTTGCTGTGCCCATAAAGTTGCAAAAAATTATAAAAACTTCCCTGGAATTTGATTCTTAGTTTTGATATGAGGTCAAATATGCTCTTGTGACTGATGGGACTTTTTTGACCACAGTTTTTTGTGAGTTTACTGAACTTGTAATTACTATCTCAGTTCACATGTCACACCTTATTGTCATAGTGTATTGTAATTGTATTGAGATAAGCTTTCAAATCAGGCCCACTTTTAGACTGGTGGATCAATTGTTCTCCAGCAGCACCTCATTCATTTTGTGACTGATGGGACACCTCTTTGTGACTGATGGGACAGTATCTCAGAAGTATTTAATAAAATACTTTTGATTCATATTATTGATGAAATATGCTGTTATGGTAACACAATTATTCATCAGAAAAGTATACATTATCAATGTAATACATTTTATAGGTTCAAGATAGCAAATTTTGAGATGCACAGACATGAGGTATTGTATATATTTGCAGTAATATATTAAAACAAATTTGACCTTAACTTCATGAACCTGATGATATTTTACATCTAAAATAATAGTGATAGCCATTAACAGCAATATAAGATTGTTTTATCGGCCTTTCCGTATCCTTCACTCAGTTGAATTTATCAAATGAGCATGTCTGATGATACACTATAACATCGTACACGGTACAGGTGAATGACCAAATCTCATTTTGTAATTATGTGCTTGGTAGACTTATTAGGATAGGAGACATGGGCAAAATTTAATGGCCGAGAAATGAGCGTGACTCTGCGTCCATGCAGTGATCGGCAGCTCAGGGTGCTACCAACTGAGCTGACTAACCAACTTACTATATGAAAATCTGCACTGAAATAATTATTACCCTGGTCCCTGGCATGAAAACATGATTTTATCTAAGCTGTACCAACTGATTTGAGTCTGTACAATTCTTTCAGGCGTTGTGAAACATTTGGTTGTTTTTATTATTGATGACATGAAATCTACTCTCAAAAATTTATATTTATGAGTTTTCCAACCTGTATTCCATATAAACTTACCTGACCGTTTTGTCCTCATATTTCTTTCAACATTAATAGACCCTGGCATACAGTTCAGTAACAAGTCTTCCATCATCAAAAAATGTGCGATGCTCCAAGTATGATTTTTGTGACTTTGGGCACAGGATTTCAGTACTTTTTTTGTCCTCAGAATTATTGGAAATTAAAAAGGACAATCCACATTCATTTATGTGTAATTTTACACAAAATAATATGATTAATATCAACAAGAACAAGTAATTAGCTGCTTGTGGTCAATTTATCGTGTTTCAGCGTGACTGAAGGGACTAAATTTACACACCATTTGTCATACAAACGAGTGTGATTAACCTTCAAGACAATTCATGTCCTGTTTTCTGTCACTTTGCACTAGATAGCAATGACAAAATGTCTGCTGAAAACAAATGATTCACTGAGTGAGATCAATTTATCATGTTTGAGCGTGACTTCGGGACAATGTACTAGCAATGTCTTACATAAATGAAGTGTGAATCGTCTTCAACATAAGTGTCAGTAAATATGTTTTCAAAACAACTGCCCAGTACCCTTGCAAGCCAGAAAAACATGACTTTGCTTTTCTGTGATGTATGTGTGATCAGTAAGAAGATAATAAGCTGTTGCTTCTTTCCATTTTGTTTTTGCCTGAAAATCTGAACAGATTTGACGAAAATGTTGATTATTTCCAAACGGAACATGATATCTGCAAAATTTAACTTGTTTTGCGCAGTAGAGACCATACCGGTTTGTTACTCTGAATGATTTGATGATCACTTAGATTTTAAAAAATGCTTTAGGTGGTACACTTCTGTGGAATTGACCAGTTATTACTTTGCCCTCTGATAGAATTCTAGTCACGGGAGGTAAAACCCCTCCTAGCTTCACTCCATTGATCTGCATGGGTCTGCAGTATACCCAACGGACTGGGACTTGTAGTCCTTTATGCTTATCTATTGGTGGTTGGCATGTTGCATATGGAATTCAGATGCTTCTGTTATTTACTCAGTACTATTTTGTTGCAAGATGAGGGTTGATCAACAATTATCTTGTAACCGGTCACTTAACAATTTTGGTGTTAGGTTCTGGCTTCATATCACAAGTTAAAAAGGAAATGTGCTCAATTATTTTTTTAGTAATTTCTGAGTAGTATTTCCTCTCATGTCCTGAAACTAGTTTTGCACGCAGTTAGCTGAATCAATTAGCAGATGAAATGATATTGAGTGGAAACTATATATTTATGGGCGTATGAGGCTATCAGGAAAAGTGTGTTTATGCAAGCACTTACCAAGCTGTTAAAAAGAGAAGTGTCCGTGGTTATATTACGTGGTGTGGCAATGAAGTTAAATTAGAAAAGTCAACAGCTGGTTGGCTGTGTGGCTACAGACCAGGCTTGCTCTGCAGAAGGTCTTTGTCTGCTTAGGTTCGAACTCTGTATTGGTGGTGAACCAAAGGTATAGTATTTTCAGTGGACTAGATCACGAGAAGAATCGTAGCATGAAAACATTCAGATGAGACATTAAATTGGTAGCCCTTTGAATCAGTTTCAGTCCAGGGCATGTAAGAGATCCCTAGCATGGGTAAATTAATTACACATTGAGAATTCATGCTCTCTCACCATTCTCATTTAATTGGTCTCATAATATTAGTACATGTATTGTTACAGGAAATTAGAACTGTTTGATAAGGCGTTGGCCAAATTAGTTTAAATTCTCTCATTAGTGCCTCATTTTACAGTGAAAATTTAACATTAGAAAAAGCTTATGGAATATTAGATTTCCATGGGTGTGTCTCGCAAAATAAAATGTCAATGCGATTAAGGTTGATTATGGCATAAACAATGGCTCATCTTTTAAATTGATACACCTAACCCTTGGAGGATCACCCTTCCTGCCTCTGGGAACAATTTGTAAAGATCATTACAAGCCAAGGCCATCAGTACAAATATCAATGGGGGATAGGATTCTACCAAGGTCTTCATATTTATGAGCAACCATTTGCAATTCTGTAATTATATTGAGATCGAACACAGATGGAAGAAGGAAGGATAAACCCAGGAAAGGTCTATGAAACAAGTATCTCCTGTCTGACTCCAATACCACTCTTGGAGGATGACTGAAGTCCTTGTGGCCCAGTCCTCCCTGTACCAAAATCTGCCTACTGTCACCTAGATGTGTGTTCAGCTACGTGCAAAGGGTACAGCTAGCAACTATGACACGATTGTTCCAGCAATTTACTGGTGCTGCCCAGAAGGCATTTGCAAGCTCAGTTAGAGCCCTGGGACCCAATGACTTGATGTCTGAATATGGAGGTCCCTCGGAAACAATCAAGCAGAACATCAGTCACACCAGGGTCCCAGCTGCCACAGCTGCCACAGACCAAATTGTGCTCATGCTGGCTTTTGAATGCAACATTTCTTTTGTATCGAATCTATGCCTCTTCTCATGTGTGTCGTCTGGTCAATCGTATAGTGTATGCAGGGGTCCTTTGGCCACCCGACATACAGATATATTGGTCACCAGGTATCTATCAACCGAAAACACCAGGGTTAACCTGTGCATGCACACGCAAACATCATCGTGAAATGAGTTTGGGCAGAGCTCATTGAATACTAAAACAGATCTCTATCCCTATCAAGTAAGTGACAAATTGCAGCTGATACCTAATTCCGCATGCCTCATTCATGGGTGAGGTTCAGGATCACTGCATGGCAGATGGATTGATCATTAACTGTTACGCTGTTAAATCCTCACATTGTGCATTCCTGTTAGTATTTCAATAATGTTTCACTTGCCTGTAGCATGTGCTCTATCCATCAAAGCTCATTTCATAAACATTAAATTCATTCTCTCACCCGGCTGCAACCCACTCAGGTTCAGCAGAACCAAAATGTTTGAAATGTTACAGTGATTCACTGAATTCTAAAATGCAGGATGGCTTTAAAAGCATTTCTATCTGAAATCCTTAAATTTTGCTTATTGGTTTGCATTACAGCGAAACACTTTGATATAGAATTAAAGTGGACTGTGGCACTGTGAAAATGGCACTTCGTGACTCATGATAGCCGATGAAGTGTCATCTTCTCTACTTTCAACATGGGAAACATAGAGGCTGTTTGATTAGTCACGATCAAGAGTAAGCCATTTGGCTTCTCATAACAAATTTTAGAGTGAAAATCAGATGCATAATCCTTTCGTTTGGCTGTCACCAACAAGTGGGATAAGTCTCCTTCAATCAAATTAACATTGAAAGTATTGGGTTTGATCATGACAAATCATCAGCATGATGACACACAAAGTGCCATTTTCACAGTGCCACAGTCCACTTTAATTCTATATCAAAGTGTTTCGCTGTAAGAGAATGGTTCGTTTCAGTACACTTGAAAAATGATTGACAATAGATGAATCAGAGGGAATAAGATCTTTGCTCCAAATCAAATGTTTGTTTTCAGTTTTAGAAAGAAAATTGAACAGTTCACTTTTTGTGATGATGCTTATGTTGTTTTTTTTTGGTTTTTGTCAAAATGACATTCATTTTTTACAAGAGGAAAACGCAAATCCGAATAATTTTTTCATCATTCAACATCACAGACAATTTCATAATAATGGTCACAGAATCCGAATGTTAAATTTTTCTTGGACATGCTATTCTACAGGGAAAAGTGATGCCATAAATCTTTAGATGTCACTTTTCCAAATTTAACACATTTTCCAGAATTTAAAAAACATATTCAAGACGAATGTCAGCAACAATCAATATGACTATGAAATTTAATTCCTCATTTCACCACTCTTATTTTTAGTACATACATAACTGCAGGCACAAAGTACAAATATATAAATATAAGCTGATATACTCGAATAATACATTCTAAAGTTCAAGAAGCATTACACAGAACAACTTTATAATATATATGCAGGGCGAATATGCCTTAGCAGGCTGAATCATTCTGTTTGCCAACAAGTGAGGCCATCACATTTTTAAAGAGACAAAAAGTGTATGTGCAGCACAAATGTGTCTCTACCTTTATAATACAAATTCCTGATAGTCAGTTTGCATGTCTTTATTCTTTCATATATGAGAATCCGGAAAAAGTGCTCAAAGTGAAGAAATTTCCATCTCTACAAACTAAAGGAAGCCCTATTTATTCAGCAGGGCAGAGATGGGTGTCCCATGTGTCTCTGATGTATTGTGCTTGACCACCTCAATCTGACCTCAATCAGGGCATCACCAGGGCAGTGGTCAAGGCAGGAAAATGCCCTGGGTCGCATGACCACAATTGTTGTGACTGTTACTTCAACAAAATATGTTGTGTATTGATTGTCAGTTCAGACTGAAAGTGTCCGATAGTGTCTTTGTGGAATATCTCATAGAAATGCTTAATTTCTTATTACAAAAATACACAAAATATCTAGCTGTTTTTTTGTTGTTGTTGTTTCCTCCAACAAAATCAAAGCCTGGATACCATGTTAGAGGTAACATTCTATCACTTGTCAAGAAAGAGCCTTATCTCATTAGGTATACAGCACATTACAGCAGTTACAACAAGTGTACGATCTTTTGAAAGTGTTCTATATCGGATTTTTGATTTTTCATTGACCAATCAGATTTTAAAGTAAAACTCTTTTTCAATGCATGCAAACAAATTTCAAAGAGACAACATACGTTACAACCCGAAATAAAGTAAGAAAATTTTCTGTCAGAAGTCCTCTGTTTATTTTGGCCTCCTCTTCACCCCAAATCTCATTGCAACTACATTTGACTCCTCATCACAACCTTACAGCGAAACACTTTGATATAGAATTAAAGTGGACTGTGGCACTGTGAAAATGGCACTTCGTGTGTCATCATGCTGATGATTTGTCATGATCAAACCCAATACTTTCAATGTTAATTTGATTGAAGGAGACTTATCTCACTTGTAGGTGACAGCCAAACGAAAGGATTATGCATCTGATTTTCACTCTAAAATTTGTTATGAGAAGTCAAATGGCTTGCTCTTGATCATGACAGTCCACTTTAATTCTATATCAAGGTGTTTCGCTATAACCCATATTAAGAACTCTATTAAGGTAGCTGGTAATGTAATTGCAATTAGCAAAGGGGCACAATATAGAAATTAAACACAATGGGGGTGATGGGGTTTGAATTGATGTTGGCTTAATGTTAATTTATATAATTTCAAAAGGCAGTTTAAAGTAGGCAAAGGCAGGAAGTGATTTGGAGGGAGCACAAAGGTTTGAAAGGGTGAAGAACTGGCTGATTCGTCCTTCCTGTTAAGGTAGTCATATTTTATTTTGGGTTGTAGGCCTACTGTATGTCCGACATTGTCCGTTTACATAAGCTTGAAGAAAGCAATATGTTTCTCAATATTTGTTGAGCAACAATATGAAGTCTCATATTGCATTTCAAACAAAAGATCCATAACCTTGCCACAGTTTGCCTTCTTACTTCTTCCATAATAAGCCTCACAAGTCTAGACATGACACAAACACATGGATTCTGCAGAGTTCTGTGCCCTCAGAAGATATGCCAAATGACAATGCAATGTCACAAGAGTTCAATGACCTATCATCTGCCTGTTTCACTGGAAGCCAATGTCATTTTGCTCAGCAGCCAAAAGGCCTTCGTGTCTGGAAAACGAGGAAACCATGTAAGGTCTAATTGTATATATTGCTTTTAAAAGATACATAAGTACACATTTGTACAGTTCTTTGTATATCAAATTTGAAAAAAGGACTTTTAGCTTTTTTTAAATGAATTAAGAGGATCTATTAGATTTGCAGCCTTGAAGACATGTTTTTGTTTTCACCAATAGCATTGTTGTGGGTCTGAAGAGTCAACTTTTAGGATTCAGAATTTTACAGAAGTTTCAATAAATATGTCGATCGTTTTGTTGCTTGCAATATGTATAGTCTTTTGTAACTTTGTCTACTTGGTTTTGAATGATTTATGATCCAATGAAATAGGAATAAAATCTTGCATGGTGCAACTGGAAATGTTTCAACAGCCTATTATAATAGACTCCAGGAAAGTTTTCATATTGACAGTTACTGTTAGAATTTTGAAGTAGGAGGGACATTGAAGCAGTTTCATTGATCCTCCATTTGCTACTAAAGCAGACAATTTGATGGTGGAGCTGATAGTAACATCAGTCTCTTCTATGATACAAAGAGCTCGACATGATTATAGGACCAATATTGGCGATAACATGTTACTACAGTCACAAATATTTCCTGAAGAGATAGACAATAATTGAAGACCTCAGCATTTCATAATCCAATTTTTGAATAAGCCACTGTAAATTTTGAATTTTGAGTTAGCTTAATTGATTGAGTGAGATGGTTGCACAATTCCTTTGAGCCAAGATAGCTTGTTGTTTGCAAGTTATAACAACATAAAGATTATCATAACTCAAAACAGCAAGCTATCATGGCTCAAACAAATTGTGCAACCATCTCACTCAATCATTTGAGCTAACTCAGAATTTCGGAATTTACAGTGTAGCATAGCATGAGACTGATTTCTCAAAGCCATGGTCTGTTCTCAAAATAGCTGCCAACACCTGTGTTCCAGTACCCCAAATAATTTGCATTCTAAAATATATGACACCCCATGGCTACCTCATCCAATTCACAATTTTCTGCAGACTGCTACTCCCTGTCACATGATTTTATCCAGTGAAGTCATATAAACTTCTGAGGATGCACCAGATCAAGATAGGAATGGAAGCCCTAGAGTCTTAGAGTAGAGTGAAACCTCAAAATTGAAACAAGAGCCAACAGATTAGCCAGAGCACTGTACGGAGCCTGAACACTTCCTTGGCTTAGTAACAGCATCAGGATACATAATTAATATTGCATGTATGGCGGAAAACTCTTGTGTAACAATATTTTCATACACCTGTATATGCACATCACAGGAAAGTTATCTGTGAAACCCACACAAGGTTTCAATTATACCAAAACTATCTATAATCAAGCAAGTAAAATACTACAGAAACAGGTAGAAACCTTTAAAAAGACTGGAAAGTAAAAACAACAAGATAAAACAAAAATAGCTCAAATTAAGATGCAGTGCCATGTGTAACTCACCTCACTCAACCTGCAAGCCTAATAGGTAATCCAGGTAAATACTTCTTTTTTCATCTTCATTTGCTGAAAAAAAAGAAGGAAAAGAAAAATAAGATCATCTGACAAGATGTTGTGCTGCATTGCTATTGCAGGTGCTCAGGAGGTTAATGACGGTATATTCACACTTCATATATGAGTCTATGAGACATCCTTTTCTGGAGGCATCAGGTACACTGTTATGTCACATGGTCTACATGAACATGTAGTCCAACAAAGGCTGACCAACAACACAACAACGTAGTATTTTGTGTGTAACAGGGCAAACGAACAAGCGTTTCAACATTAAAATGCAGGAAAGTCTCAATGCAATGTGTTCTATCATGTCACAATTAAGGTTGATTATGGTATAAATAATGGCCATCTGTTGAAATGATTACACCTAGTCTTGCTGAGAGCACTTGGGGGATCACCCTTCCTGCCTTCCTCTGGGAATAGTTTGTAAAGATCATTTATGTACAACCAGGGCCATCAGAGTAAACATCAATGGCGGATAGTACTCTGCCAAGGTCAACATGCATATTTAGAGGTATATATTTTTCACTATTTGGCATGTACACGAATTTGTATACCTGCAAAAACGAACATATACACGAATTTGGCATTCGTGTAAGTGTGAAATATTGCAATTCACGAATTTGTGTAGGTGCAAAAACGAACATTGCAACCTTAAACTTGGCTAAAACTAATTCTAACCCCAATTTTAGCCCTAAACCCTAATTATCTAGCACTTCCACGAATGCTAGATATTGCAGTTACACAAATGAAAAATGCAGCACATACACGAATGTTAGTTTTTACATATACACGAGTTATATGCTCGTTTTTGCATGTCCACAAATTCGTTCATGCTCGTTTTTACACCTCCACAAATTCGTGTACATGCCAAATAATGAAAAATATATACATGATATTTATGAGCAACCATTTGCCAATCTGTAATTATATCGAGATCGAAGACATATATGGAAGAAGGGAGAATATACCGAGGAAAGGTCTATGAAACAAGTATCTCCTGTCTGACTCCAATACCTCTCTTGGAGATACAACTAGAGTCATAGTGCCCAGTTCTCCCTAATTTCCCCTCCACGGTGTTTTCAGCATGTCATTCATAGCTGATATGAAAGTCTTTCCGAGAAATATGACTTTTAGCTTTAGTTGATCCATGAGCATCTAAAACAATTTACTTCATGTATCTTTCTACAGCATAGCTTTGAAATATAATAGCAGCCTCTTGTAATACTGATTTTAAAAAATAAAAGGAAATTTTGCCAGACTAATTATTCTCAGCTCATCAATTTGAATTATCACACAAACAGCTCAAAGACAACACGAGACACATTTTTAATCTCTGAAGGACAGTGTAGGTAGGGCCTTGAAAGAAAAGCTCTCCTTTGTGGTTCTCTTGAAATGAATTTCAAAGCTGAGGAGGCAAGGGTGATGATGTACATCAAAGAAAACATCTTAACTGCTGTGAATTATACTGGAGGTGCAATATAGGACCATTAAGCGATAAATGACTTGTGCTAGAAAATTAACTGGAACAAATATGCAGAATCAAAAAAAAAGATAACTGCAGTAGACTGAGTAGACATATCATCGTAACCCGATGACAGAAAGATGCCAAACACAGATAGTTGACAGGCAAGCTGGCATCAAAAGTAGATATTCACGAGGCTTCATTGATAATATGTAGATGGCAATGCCATAGATTCGCGGAGCTCAAATTAACTGTTCTTATTTTGAAAGTGTATTATAGTGTACAAATATAGACTGATTTCGAGGGCATTAGTCAAATCTATTTCCCTCGAGGGTGTGCAAGTGAAAACTATTTCATGAGGCCGAAGGCCGAGGGAAATAGTTTTCCTTTCACGCAGGAGAGTAGATAAACAGACGCATAGCCTACATTGCACTATTGTTACCAGTTTTGATGAGTTTTTTTTGGTCTTTACTAATTAATGCCCTAATTTTATTTTTTCCAGCACTATTGCAAATGTATGGAAAATTTTGAAAGAAAAATGTTGAAAAAAAACATTTAGGGAAAGAAGATTTTAGAAAAAACAAACTACGGAAAAAAAAAATTTGGAAAAAAAAATGTTGAAAAAAATTGGGACAAAAAAAAATTGGACAAAAAAAAATTCGGAAAAAAAAATATTTCGGAAAAAAAAAATTCGGAAAAAAAAAAATTTCGGAAAAAAAAAAATTCTGAAATTTTTTTTTTTTTTGAAAACAAATTTCGGAGGGCAATAGTCCTGGTCAATATATATATATGGTGACTGACATGTGACCAGCTCTCAGCCAATGACAGCACTGCTTACATGGTCAAGGTATAATAATGATAAACAAGAACACAATCAGTTGGGCCTAAATTAATTGATGCTATTTAAGTACAGTGATAGCAATCAGCTTTTAAAATTCACACCTCAAATAAACTTCACACATCACTGCTCACAAGCAGGCTGCTGATAGTTCAGTCATTTTCCCTGGGTGTGGCACTGCAAGCATGATGCTACACCGGTGGCGACACCTGTTAGCAAAATAAGCTTTTTTCATGCAGACGACATAAATGAGCATAAAAATGAAATTTTCAAAACAGAATAGGATAGTTAAGAATCAAATTGAATTTTTCAGACACTACTGCAGTATTGCAAGAGAAATTCAGGGATGTTTACTTTTACCGAAACTAACTGTTAAATCAGGGACCAACTCCATGGCAGGTACAGGCAGTCCTTCATTCTCACTCCACTGACAGATTCAAAATTTACTATGAGCTGTTGTTAAGCTAAGTTCGCTGACGCGACGGGCGGCTTCGCCGCCCGTCGCTACGCGAATAATATGAGAAAGAAAGTTGTCAACAGTGTGAAGAAGGGAAAAAAAAATATTATTTTGAGAAACTTAGGAGGCTGTTTTTTCCGTACATAAATTCTGATACAAGCAACATACCAACATAAGAGAAGAAAAACACTGCACTCCAATACACAACTTTTAATGCAATAAGTTGCTTATACATCAAACTTCCAAAGTATTGGCAGCCAGAAATGTGGTATATTAGATTGTGCCCATTATGACTAGCTGTCTCAGGTGTGGTCGACTTTTTGTACAACATTATTGCCATCTTGTTTTTGTGCTTCTTGGTGCTGTATTTCATTCTTGCTTTTGATGGTACAGCAGTAGCTTACACCTGGAGAGTTTGTAAGGAAATATATACCATCAAGATCTACAAAGTGATGTATCCTGTGTACAGGAAAAGTCATATTGATTTTTTTCTACAAGTAGCATTGTGTAATTCTTCAGTGTATACGTCATGTGTTCTAAGTTGCCTGAGAATCAAGCTCATAACCCTGACCAGCCATCTGAATTGGCCAAAGCAGACATATAGATCTTGTGTTTCGACTGCCATAAAGACTGCTGTTTGGCTAGAGGCAAAGTGGACCCTGTGGAGTACCTTATTTCTCAGTTATTACTTTGCCCTCTGATAGAATTCTAGTCACGGGAGGCAAAACCCCTCCTTGCTTCACTCCATTGATCTGGAAGGGTCTGCTCTACAGCCTATGGACTTGGACTTGTAGTCTGCTGCTTTATGTTTAGTGGTTGGTATACGCTGCATGCATGCGGAATTCCAATACTTCTACTGTTTTTTAGGACAGTTTTGTTTATACAAGGGAAAAGTATAAAGGTAGAGAACTGGTTCATGACACCCATACATAATTAAAATCGAGGTATGGCTAGTACAGCTACTTGAGACAAGTGTCTCCTGTTCATAAGGGTTGATTAACAATAGTTAAACATAAAAGAAAAGTTGACAGCATTTTCTCTAATGTCCTGTTACTAGTTTTACACCCAGTTAGCTAAATCAATCAGCAGATGAAATGATATTGAGTGGAAAATATTTATTCATGGACACACAAGGCTATTTGGCAAAGCATGGTTATGCAAGCATTTGCCAAACAGTTCAAAGAGAAGTGCGTGCCATGTGTGCCAGTAATAATATAATGTGTTGCGGCAATGAAATCATGGTGGAAAAGAGTCACCAGTATTAACAGTTTGCAAGGCTGAGTGGTTACAGTCCAGGCCTTCTCCACATAATGTCATTGTCTTCATGGGTTTAAAGTCTGTATTCAACTAAAAGTTTATATATGTATTTATAGTGAACCAATTGGTCTCACAGCAAAGAATTGTTACAGGAACCTCTGTAATGAGGCCTTTCACTGTTCTCTTCCATGACAATGTTTACATTGTAGACTTGTATGACAAGCCTTTGGCAAATTTAGTTAAATTCTCCCACTGCATGGTGTCTCTTTTTACAGTGCAAATTTTAGTTAACATAAAAAACCTATGGCATATTTGATTTCCATGGGTGGGGCTAACAAAATATAATGCAACACAATTAGGGTTGATTATGGCACGAATGATGACCCATCTTTTGAAATGATACACCTAACCTTCGTGAGGGCACTTCTGGGATCACCCTTCCTGCCCCTGGGAACATTTTGTAAAGATCATTACAAACCAAGGCCATCAGAGCAAATATCAATGGCAGATAGTATTCTGCCAAGGTCTGCATATTTATGAGCAGCCGTTTTGTGATACAGTAATTATTGCAATGGAAGTCAGGTTGAAAGGGATGAATCATGGACTGAAGGTCTACCTGCGACAATGACATTGTGTTACTCAAGTAAGCCTTGGAAGATATATGTCCATGTGATACATTTATTATTAGCTATATATATTATATATTTACATGCAGTGTATCATCAAATTGGGCTGGGGTCAGCTGCTCAGAAGTCAGAGCCTACATTTTTGTAAATCACCGCAAATATCAGTGTTTGTTGGTCTGTCTATATGTATAAGTATCTAAAATAGGTTCTTTTTTTTTCAGCCTCTCCCTCTGCCTATTAATCTATCTAACTATTTGCCTATCAATCTATCAATATGTAAAAGTTACAATAATTTGTATGACACACATAATCAACCAAACACCATTTTCCAACATCCAATCTAAGTGACAAATTAGAGCTGATACATGCACCTCATTCCCCAAAACCCCATTCTTAAAATTGAGTTTTTGGTGGTTTTATCTAATGGCATGAGTTGATTGAGTAGCCAAATGGATTGATCTCAGAATTTTCATGCGGCTTTTAAATCGTCACATTGTGCATTCTTGTTATTATTCAATAAGCTGACCTGTGCCTGTGGTATGTGCTTTATCAATCAAGGCTCATTTTACAAACATTTAATTCATTCTCTCCACAGGCTGTAGCCCACTCATGTCAGCAATAACTGGTTGGCAGTGTGGTTAGAGGCCACGTCGGCATCGTTGCCTGCATGGGTTCAAACCCTGGATGGAGAACCCAAAATTTTCAGTGGACTTTCATGAGCAAAATCCCAGCAGAACGTCATGCAGATAAGACGATAAACTGGCAGCCTCTTGTATCAGTGTCTGTGATGGCAAGTACAATGTATAAGATCTGTCACATGGGTTAAATATGTAATGCATTGAGTAATCCTGCATGCGCTCTCCCCATCTCATCAATCAACCCTCAAAAGTGCCAAGGACAAGGCTTACAGGGCTGTAATTTCCATATCCTAAATTATCTATCTATCAATCTATCTGTCAGTGGAACTAATACTGTTGAAATGTTACAGTGAACCTAAAATTCAGGGAAGCTTCAATAACTAATTTCTGTCTGAAATCCTCGAATTTTGCTTATAGATTTCCATTGACAGATCTGTTCATCGCCTGCACATTCACATACTTTGAAATCAGAGCTTTTTACAATGTCATGCCTGGAAATTATCGCTTAATGCACAAACACTTAAAAAATGGATAATTGAGTCAGAGGTAATGAGGACTTTGCTTTAAATCCAATATTTGTTTTCATTTAAAAGAAAATGGAATTTCTCACTTTTTGTCATGATGCTAATGTTTGTTTGATAGTATTTGTGGTTTTGTCAAAATGAGATAATTAGTTTTCAATGTGAGCAACAGCCCAGATAATTAGTTTTTCATGTAAGACACAGCCCAGAATATTCATTTTTCATAATTAACAGTTTTGAAATATTTAACTTTCATTTCTTTGAAATACTGTGTATAAACAACTTATGTTATTGCAAATGCAAACAACAAAATTAAGTAAATTAAAGACAAATAAAAAAATAGACAAATAAAGGAACAATTTCAAGAATCACCACGTGGCCAATCTGGACAAATTGAAGAACAGCGAACTTGCTGGCCAGAGTTTATTCTACAGTCTCGGTCACTGCCCTGGCATTTCCCTGGGAGATAGAGACTTGACATCTGAGTGGTCAGGTCAGATTGAGGCGCCCAAGCAGTATGTCAGGGACGCTGGTGGCACTCATCCAGACTATGGTGGAACAAATAGGACTTCTACTTTTTAGATGCTATGAGTATCTTCAAGACAAAGTACCAAGCTTAAGTTCACAGCAATTTATTATTCAGAAGGAATTTTCACCTTCATAAACATAATTCAGCTCAAACAATAAATTTTGCATTAACTTTGCAATTGCATTTGTTAATGTCACACTCTTGATCGGATGATGTTTCGAATTCATGCATGCTTCTAAATACAATTTAATGTATCAACAAATATAAAAGACAACCTGAATTCTGTGCCAGACAAAACAAGGGTTAATGAAGGGCTTAAAAGTCAAGTATGTGGATACAGAATCAAAAGAATTTGACAGTTTAGTTGAAAGTCAGTGTACAGCTCTAGATTCAGCCCCATGTTCGACTGACTGACTCTGAATCAAAATGTCCCTCCCAGTGGTAACAGGATTGAAGCTGAATTGTCTCTATGGAGTCATTATGTCAAGCCAATAATGTTGCAGGAATAGACATTTAGACCCGGGCACCGGACTCCAGAGCAAAACCCTGTTTTTATAGGGCGCTATAGTTTCCTTGGATGTGTGGTTTGAAGTATCGAGGGCACACAAGCTTCAATGTTGTACAATTGCACTTACAGATCTTACTGAGGGGAAAAGTAGTCATTTTTAGATTATTTAATTTTGTTTAAATGAGATATATTGACAGAAAAGTAGAATTTTGAATTACATCCCTTCTGTGTTATAAAAAATAATCTAATTTTTGGGGTTATGTACCTTATGTATAATTCCGACATTCCAAACAATATCTATCTGAAGTGGATTGTGTAAGATGAAGGCCTTAAAAGAGGGATATTACAATGAGAAGTATTGCAATATATTGTAGTGCTTAAGGAATATGGATAACCGCAGTGAAATTTCAAAGAAATCAGTTCTCCAGCCTCATAGCCTGGGGGTAACTGGACTAAAATTTGTGTGACAAACTTTGATGGGTGATAGGAGTGGCACAATGAATGTGTAGTAGGGTGTCCCAAAAAAAGTGGAAGTCTGAAATTCATTGGGGCTAACCTCTAAATGTGTTCTATAGCCCCTCTCTGACTCCCATGTAAAATTTCAGCTCATTTGAAAGTGTTTTAGTTGTTGCTCAAGAGCCCCAAAGATAGATAGGGGTTTAACATTGAATTTTCATACGAAAATGGCTATTTTAGCCAATAGCTCACAAATTATTGGTTCCAAGTGACCCAAACACATGGTTAGTTAATACAAAGATGTATAAATTATTCTGCACACTGTGGTACCAATTTCATATCTGTACTTCACTTGGTTCTTGTGTTATTGGCCAATATATACTATTTTACATGAAAAATTGACGCCAAGGCAAAGTACCTTTCTTAATGAAGATTAATTGCAGTCCAATTTTGGATTTAAACATGAGACAATCACATATTGGTTCCATAGTGTGACAAAGACACAAGAACGTCAACCAATGTCTTACAATCAGTTTTTGACTATTTCCACAATCTAAGACGTTTTTTTAAATTGTAGAAAATCGCGTTAAATATGTACATCCCATATATGTAGATTTTCTCAATAACCAAGCAAGTTACAAATATAAAATTGGTACCACAATGTGCAGAATAATTAATACTTCTTTGTATCAACTATCTATGTGTTTTGGTGGACTGAAACCAATAATTTGTGAGCTATTGGCTAAAATAGCCATTTTCGCATGAAATTTCAATGTTAAACTCCTATCTATCTTTGGGGGTCTTGAGCAACATCTAAAACACCTTCAAATGAGCTGAAATTATACATTTGAGTCAGACAGGGGCTATAGAACACATTTAGAGGTTAGCCCCAATGAATTTCAGACTTTCATTTTTTTTGGGACACCCTAATGTGTAGCATACTGAAAAAAAAACAGGAATGAAATATCCAAGATGATCTAACAGAAGTATATTGATGAAAGAATCTATTGGACAAATCAGTGAAATCATAAAGATACACATCGGCAAAAGTCTGTCTCTTGGATATATGAAACATCAACTGGTTTTCAGCTTGTCCGTTTTCTGCCATATACCAGAATCCTGTACAATAGCTCTAAATGAGCAGTTATGCAAGATAAAGTAGAGAAAAAATATTACTCTTAATGCATAAAACATATTATGTATTACAAGCAAGCATCCACAAATGAGAAGTACTGTTAGTGCACAATACTGTGCATATTGCATAAGAGAATGTGTTTCCCCAGCTATAGAAGCTAGGGAGTCCTATTTGTTCCAATGTAGCCAAGATGAGTGTCCCCTGTGTCCCAGATTTACTGCTTGACCACCTCAGTCTGACCTCAACAGTCAGACATCAAGTCTGTGCATCCGAGCAGTAATCGAGGTAGAAAAATTCTATCTTGTTAATAGTATCACAATCGCTGAGACTTTGTAGACAGAAAAATAATAAATATTCAGTTAACCTTTAAACACTGTAGTTGTTTCCTACAACAAATTCAAAGTTACATGCATCAGACGGCTAACCAGCAGGTAAGCACCAAATTCAATTTCAGGCATAACCCTATATATATGCATATTTCACCTTTTGATATAGGAGTCATGTCTTCTGCAAATCATATACACAGGTAAGAATACAGGACATTCATTGTCATTGCTCAACCTAAAGCAAAATTACATTAGAAGGTGTCACACACGACCATTCAAATAATCTTGTTTGTTGCATGGAAGACTACATATTCTCATTAAATAAAAAGCAGCTGTTGTAGGAGATACATCAGTACAAAGTCACATATTGCATTTCAAACAGAGCTCCACAGCTTTGTTTCACTTTGCTTTGTTACTTCCCATAATATTGGTTCACACGTCTAGACATGATGCAAACACTCAGATCCTTTATAATTCTGTGCTCCAGGAAGACATTCCATACAATATTGCAATGTCACAGAGTTCAACGACCTATTCTCTGCCTCTTTTGCCAGAAGATGATGACATTTTGCTCAGCAGCCAAAAGGCCTTGGCATCTCAGAAAGGATGTAAACATGTAATTGTGTTTGTTGAGTTTTATGCCCACCCAGCTGTAAATTGGAATGTGCAGATTTCTTGTTCCAGAAAGGAGAAGGCAACTTTGCAAAAAATGATGTTTTAGCAAGCAGCTTTTCACGACACTTTCAATAAATGGGCCTCCACAATATTATGGTCACCTTTTATGTATTATGTAGCATTTAAGCATCATCTGACTTCATTCTAGTCAAGTTATGAAAAAAATAAAGGTCATAGCAAATTGAAAATGGTCCAGAAGTATTGCATACTAATATGTCTATATTCCACTTTTTAAAAATGCTCAATATCTTGCATTGTCATCGCTAACATGCTACTAGAAATTATCAACAGTTTAATATTTAGTCTCATTCTAGATCCTGGATATTCGTCCATTTGGAAATCAAAGATGTTTTTATATAGACTAGATCTAGAAATATCAGAATTTCTCATTCCGGAACTAATCAGAAGGGACATTTGAAGCGTTTTCATTGATCCACCATTTGCTACAAAAGAGGACAATTCGACGGCGAAGCAGAAAGAAACAATCAGGCACTTGCTGTTTCGCCTTTTGAAATTCTGAGATAAAAGCAGTTGACAGACAAATTTTCAGGGTAGTTTTAGGACTAATCATGGTGATTTCATGTCTGTCAAAAATACTGCAAATATATTAATATAGGAAACATGACATGATAGACCATAAATTAAAGACCTTAATATTCTAAATTCCTTTGGAAAAGGCAACATAGCATGATAATCTATTTCAAATATAGCTTGCCACGCCACAATAATTTGATTATTTTAAAAAATTTCCATGCCCACCCCACTCCATTTATATAAATTTTCTACATTCTGTATCGGGCAGTCATATTTATAACTTGACCATGGGAAGTTCAGAATGCTACAAGTGATTTGATTCTGAAAAGACACTGATGAGCAGTTTAGTTTAAATTAGCGCTTCATAAATCCATATTATTATCATAAGTGACATGATTATCATTGGTGAAGATTAGCTTATCTGAGAGTCCATGCTTAGTAGCTCAGCTGATGTCTTATTCAAAGCATAGCATCTACGAAATGCTGATCTAAATAAACGATCAAGCGACATCAAGCTATTTATGTCCTGTTTCAACATTATGAAATGTAATACTGCTGGAAATTGCAGCATCCTTTAAGCTTGTGTGCACATTAAGAAAATAGCATGCAATGCATGCATCGGGTCCTTGGTCTATTTCAACAAGTTGGGCCTCTTCAATATTCTACCAACAATCTATCAAGTTAGGTATAAGAAAGCAGTATATTGTGACTATGCGCAAGAGGGCAGCACAGTCCAACTTTTGTTGTGTATACAGAGACCAGTTTTTGTGTGAAGTGCTGACAGCTCAGAAGAAATATGTTTAATAGAAGAAAATTTGAGCACTGATAAACACAATATTGTAGCCAGGGGTGCATGAGCACCATCTTGATCACAAGGGCACATCTGTTGGGGTTGTCATTTTGTCTGTGAAATGTTTTAGTGAGTACACCAACTTTGCCTGTTCACAGGAAATGAAGCTGACGACAATGGTCTTGGAATGAATTCCAAGGACCCAAAAACCAAGGAGCTGTTCAGAATCTACATAAGAGTTGCATAAAAACTAGGTCATCCGCCGTAAACTAGGTCATTTGGCGAAAATTAGGTGAACTGGTGCAAGCAAAGCCATGCATTTGTTTTAGCAACTCCTAAAATATCTCCGAAGATTTTTGTATGCGAACTTTAAAGGAAGCAAGCAGTTAGCCACAATTAAGTTGCATGGCATTTGTGGAGCCGTTATGCTCCCATGAACATTTGAAAACATCTCTCAATGGTTTTTGGCAGAAGAAGTTGAGATGCAACTTACAATTGCTAATAATAATTGCGCTCTTTTGTAATATATTCGACTCAATTACTTCTTTGAAGTATTACAGTTCTATGGATATGTAAAATCTTTACTGGACATCTCCTTTCAGATCAATCCAGTTCATAACAAAACTCCAAATACCCAATAGTGTTTACTTCAGTGGGCCCTCCAGCTGCCTCTGTCACTTAAATGGTTATTCTTTTTCATTACAAGACTTCTTCATGATGACTGTCGAACATTGTAACTAAATTAATGCCGAGCAACCATTTTAATCCTCTTAATATTGTCTACAAGAATCCATGGTTTCAAAACCTGCCTTTGGCGATTGCACATTCGGGATTGAAATCATGAACAGGGGGATTTATATATTATTACATGGATTGTTTTGTATTGAGCAGTTATTGCTAGACTGATAGCGTTAGCTGCAAGCCATAATAACTTTGTGGGGAACTGCTTAGCAAATGCCTATACCATATTTCAGAATTGTAAGTGAACTACTTAAGTCACAGTGGGCACTTCAAAATATTGTATCCATTTTGGCAGCCATCTTGGAAATTTTCTCATAATTTATGAGGGAACCCCTAAACAAATCCCCAACCCAAATAATAAAGTCGCAGTGGGCAATTCAAAGTGAACCCCTATACCAAATTGCATAAATCTAGGTGAAATACTAAAGTCACAGTGGGCAATTCAAAATATGGTGGCCATTTTGGATTTTTCCAAAAATTTCTGAGGGGAACCCCTAAGTGAATCCCTATACCAAATTGCATAAATCTAAGTGAAATATTAAAGTCATAGTGGGAAATTCAGAATATCCATTTTGGCTGCCACCTTGGATTTTTCCAAAAATTTTGAGGGGAACCCCTAAGTAAATCCCTGTACCAAGGTTCATAAATCTAAGTGCAATACCAAAGTCACAGTGGGTATTTTAAAATATGGTGGCCATTTTGGCAGCCATCTTGGATTTTTCCAATTTTTTTTAGGGGAACCCCTAAGTGAATCCCTGTACCAAGTTTCATAAATCTAAGTGAAATACTATGGTCACAGTGGGCAATTCAAAATATGGTGGCCATTTTGGCAGCCATCTTGGGCACAGGCATTACAATCATTTTGAGAAAAAAGCTTGTCACTGCATGCACTTATTGAATTTATATACAAGGTTGGCAACTCCTGGTTTGAGAATTCATGCTCTTGCTTGAGACAGCATTACAGCAGGGATTCTCAAACCAGGAATCTTGAGGGAGTTGCCAACCTTGTATGTGTTGCATACAGGATATGTTTAGCAATGTGAGCTTTTTGTAAGAAATTATAATGCCTGTGATCTTGGGTTTTTCCAAAAAATTTTGACGGAGACCCCAAAGTGAATCCCTATCCCAAATTTCATAAATCCAAGTGAAATACTAACAGCCTTAAAACTCGATCTGACCTTTCACAAGGCATGCAGGCCGGTAAAAACTGGTTTACAGGACCGCCAGAATTTTTACAGGCCCGTTTATTTGTGGTGTCAAGCGTCTTTTTGCAACGTTTTCTGCAGACTACAATTAAAACACCACTTTAGTTTACAGTCTGTAAAACTGATATCCAAACAGAAAGGCCTGTTGCACTGTGAAAATGACACTTTGTGAATCATCATATTGATGATTTGTCACAATAATTTTACTCTAAGATCAGTCACATGACAAATCAAATAGCCTTCTCTTCATCATGACTAATCAAACAGCCTCTATGTTTCCCATGGATGTTAAATTTGGGAAGATGACACTTCATCAGTTATTATGACAAAATCTGTGGGAAGCAACACTCATTTTATGCATATCAAATTTACGGGCTGTAATGATAAAGTTTGTCAAAGTATACTGTCAGAATGAGAAATGCACTGAGGAAGGCCCTGGTCTCTTGGGGGAGTTAGTGGATGGGTGTTGATAGACATTGCTTGCAGGAATAATTTGGCAATGGTACATAACTACATCATAGCACTGTACAGAAAGCTGGTGAAGAAGTAGACAATGCCAAGTGTTATACAAACATAATGATCCACAGAGCAACCATGCCTCATCTAGGCATGAACAATTATTTTAAAACACAAGTACTGAAATGGTTTGACTCTAACAGTGCTTTGGAATTATAACCAATCCTGACACAGGGGCACCTTCTCCAATGAGGCTCACAGGCCCACTGCTGGCTGCAGCTGTTCATTGCATCTGTAACCATGGTAACCCCTTACAGCTAACTGAATCCCCCATTCATAATGGGCAGGTCCATATTTGTCATTGGCCCCCATTGCTCACTGGGTTGCAGCACTGTGTTCAGAGGGGCAAGGAAAGTGGACAAGTGGACAAGTTGACACATGGACAAGTGGACAAGAGTCCCATTTCACCAAAAATCTGTTTAAGCCCTCCTCTATTACCGGCCTTTGGCCGGTAAAAATTAATATTACTCGAGAATTTCCCATCCTCTTTGAGACATCACTCTCTAATATAATGAAGCAATCTTCAAGCAGACAGCATGAAAGCATCTATGCTTATTACTAAAAAAGATTAAACTCTTTTAAAAGTTCCCTTTTTCCATTCTTCTGTAAACTGATTAAATTACTTTTGTCTAAGAAGTCCCTTTTGGTCGCTGAAAATAAGTTACTGGCTTGTAATTGAATCAGTAACACGCTTAAACTGAGTACCCCTACAAACCGCATGCTTATGATAAATAAGACGCTTGATTTTGTCGAAACAGATACCTACAGCAATACTGATGGATAGACAACCCAAAGAGTCCTAACATATTGACATATAACTACATGTAGGTTGCAGTGCCTAAGGTAAATGTCAACATCTTTCCATTTATTAGGAATGAGGCAGCCTGGAGGCAATCAAGAAGCAATGAGCTACATTTCTGAAGATGGCAATTTAGCAGGACGTACCTCAAGGCTCGTTATTTTGCTAGCTACTTTCGGGCATTCGATGACCTTTCAATATAGGTACAGTACACCCCAAAATAAAGTAAGAAAATTTTCTGTCAGAAGTCCTCTGTTTACCTATTTTGCCCTCTTTTCTCCTCTCCAACCCGAATCTCCTTTCAACTCCCTTTGACTCCTTTCAACAACCTTAGCCCACATTAAGAACTCTATTTATGTTTACAAATAATAAGCTGGTGATGCACAGCGGCAAGACAGAGTCAATTCTAATAACATCAAAAAGAAAACAAAATCTTCAAAATCAATTCAAAATCAAACTGGGAGATCAGATAATTGAACCTTCTGAAAGTGTAAAATATCTCGGTCTCAAAATTAACAATACCCTTTCGGGTCAAGAAATTGTCGACTCTGTCTTGTCAAAATGTAACTCTAGATTAAAATTCATGTACCGTTTTAAAGACATCCTAGATAAAAAAACTAAAAAGCTCTTAACATCTGCTCTTATTCAATGTCACTTCGATTATGCATCAACAGCCTGGTATCCCTCACTAACAAAAACTCTAAAAAGTAAACTCCAAGTCGCTCAAAACAAAATTGTTAGATATGTCTTAGACCTCCACCCTAGATCACACATTGGCCAAAACGAACTCGACAGAGTGGGCATATTATCTGTCCACGATAGAGCCAGGCAATTGATGCATAACCATGTTTATAATGTTTACAGAGGCACTGCACCTTCCTATTTGTGTCATCAATTCACAATACTAGTACGATCCTATAATACAAGACATTCTAAATTAAACTTTACTACAAAAACAGCTCATGGCATAGCCAACAACAACTTCTCCAACTATGGCTGCAGAGAGTGGAACATCTTGCCTGAAAATATCAAAAAATGCCTGAGCAAAGACAATTTTAAAATAATGATAAAACAATTTCTACGATGCCAAGCTCACTTTAAAGAAAGAGACGTATTCATTTATTAGTAACCATTACTGCACAAAACATGTACAACGCACTTTCTCTATTTATTTTTATATAATTATTTTAAAAATTGATACTTGATTAATGGGATTTTCTGAGCGTCCCCACACCACAGGACCACATTGGAAATAAGACGTGTCTTTTATGTGTTATCCTGGCCACCTTGTGGCAAATAAAATCAAATCAAATCAAATTAGACAGCTACAAATGTAACTGCAATTAGCAAAGGTGCAAAATAACAAGTAAATCAAACACAATGGGAGTGATTGAGTTTAAATTGGTGTTGTTTAAATATGATTTTAATGCAATTTTAAAAGGTAGTTTCAAGAAGGTAAAAGTAGGAAGTGATTCAGAGGTAGTCAAAAGGTGTGAAAGGGTAAAGTAGTGGCTGCTTCTTCCTTCCTTCTGGGGTAATCGCACTTTATTTCGGGTTGTACTGTATGTATAGTGAGGTTCTAGTCAGCCTTAATATCATGTCTTTTAAAACATACTTATATAAATCTCATCACCTGTGTATGTATTTGGTAGAATAGAATGAAAATCGTTTATGAATATGAATGATCATTACGTTTAAACCTGCCCACTTTAATGGAAAAAACAATTCATAGTCTTATCCAGTTCTCAGTCACTAACCAACGTATATTTCCAAATAACTATACAGCATATAAACAAAGAAATAAGGTACTTTTTCTGAGATATTCTTCAGTCTAAGGGATAAATGGCAAATTTGCTTTTGACACATCCATCATCTGGCATCAGTAAAGCCGCAGGCTGGTGGGCAATCTGACATTTATAGCTGCCAAGTCTGTGTCACAAGCTAGAAATCTAAAAAGCCTTTTTTTTCTTATTCTTTTACTTGAGGCAGTTGCACATATACAGAAACAGAAAATCACACTCTGTAAATTATTCTGGAAATTTTATGAGATACTATATACACTGTATACTGTTATCAAAACCATATCAGCGTTTGAAACTTCTTTTGGCAGGAACCATTGCAAGAATGTCCATTGTTCGCTGTTCAACCATGACAGTACATCACAAGTTTTAAAGCATAGTTTCAATCAAGACAAGATAGAATTTCTCCCAAATGTTGCTGTTTTCCAAACATAGATAATGAGAAAGAAACTGTCACCCTCATACCTCATCAGATAGCCTATCAACAGACTCATGACCTGTGCTCTTACCCTTTACTAAACTGCAAGACTTAGACCAGAATTTACATATCATATACTTTCAGGAGATGATTTACTGTAGCTAGGCAGTTTAGCTACACAGCTGGGAGCACTTGGCTTTCATCTTCAAAGGGATGCATTAGAGAAGGAGTACCCCAGGGCAAAAACATCTGACCAAGTATATTTGGGGCCACTTCATATTTACATAATTATGGTACCTATACTGCAGAAGCAAATAGTTTAGACTGATGGTGTTTTACAATTTGCAAGGTAGAAGGCGTATGATTTAGAAGAGCAAATGGTACACTAGAGTTATTCAGAGGCATGTCACTTTTCTAAAATTTAAGCCACCAGACTTACTCCAGCCAGTAGGCCGATTTAGATCATAAAATGGGTCCAGAGGTATCATGTTGTGCATATAATTAAAATTTGTAGATTTAAAGATGCCTGGAATAAGTTTACAATTAAATTGTTCCCAGATCCAGAAATTCCGGGCATGCCATGTAACGATCGAAATTCAGAGAATGTAGACCTGAAATATGCAGCTTATGTAAAGCCTTCATTGAAGTTTGTTTTGAGAATTCACAATGACACAACCCAGGCCGTGAAGAGTTATTTTGGTAGAATCACACGCAAAGAAAAAGCTGCTTTCCTGGTGGAATATGAGTGCAAATTGAAAGGCAGAAAACGACAGCATATAAATTCAAGAAGATAGAAATCATGCAACCTGAGATGTGTAAAACTTACAGGTAATGAGAAAAATAAACCTTATCTCAACTTCTACTTCTTCACCAAAAAGCTTGGAATTTTGTTTCCGTGTTTATTAACAGTGGAGTATATAACCTTACACCGAACAAACCACTTTCGTAATAAGGAATAAACTTAGCAGAAGCAAGAAGATGGAAGGTTGAATCACTACCCTAAGAGACTCTTGTTTAAGGCCTTGGTGTCCAGAGCAGACTGTTGTTGCAGAAAGTAATTTCAGCTGATTACTTAATTCAATTACATTTTCCAGACAACCCCTACCATTCATCAAGCAGTATGTTGCTTGCTTTAATGCATCGATCTTAGAGAATCAAAAAAGTCTTATTAAGATCATGAGATGGGTTGTTTATAATATACCATTGACATGTTACATAAATGACTAAACAGTGATATTAATGAGCAGAGGTAAGATGAGACACTCAATCACATCTGATCAATCAACCCTAATTAGTGCCTAGATCTGGGCTGCACCTATCATATCTATCTATTTTCAAAATAAAACTATTTTCTAACAGGTTGTTTAGTGTTTGAGGCAAAGCAAACAACATAACGAAGGAAAAATTACACTGAAATAATATTATTATTAATGAAGAAACATGCATTCATTGGAATTGGAGCTGAAACCGAAAAGGATTTGGCCAGAATATGCACCACCAATCTCAAATTCTTCACCATGGACATGTTTGTTGTTTCAAAGAGCATCAATTTTTTAAAGAAACAGCTCAAATAACACCACATTATGGGAAGCAACCCGAAGATGCCAAATGCGTTTCATTGGAAAAGTTTTATCATGGCTGTGCTCAATGTTGGGTTTTCAACAATCCGCTTTACGAATGCTACACTTCCTTTCCCAACAGATCAATAACCCCAATGTTAGGTGCGTGGTCCTAAAAATGTATTTCAAATTGTGTCGTTTAAACCTTGCATTCTGACCCCACATGGATAGAAGGTAATGGCCCGAAATTTCAGAAGGTATTGTTTAAATATTAAGAAGTTGCACAAGGCTTATGAAGCATGTTTTAACATGAGATTTCCTTATCAGCAAACAATAAAATCATCTGCATTTACAAATTTCATAATAAAATTCAATTATGTTGGTCAGAGGGGGCTTTTTGCAAACTTTTTGAGGTATGGTATGGATGGCCCAGTCAGGTGTGACATTCCTTGGCTTAACACATTTCACTACAAATTGGGGATTTTAGTATAATTAATCTTATGCAGGTCTGTACAATTTTGAAAATCTTTCTTTCAAATCCCAGGCCAAAAGAACTATAAGCCTTGCTGAATCAGGAGTTGCCTTCCAACCTTCTAAGAAACACAATACAAGATTCCTGGAAAGCGTGAGAAGCAAACAACAGGATCAGTATAGTAGGAATCAAATGAGAACTTCCCATTGAGTGCCAGGACTTGCCATTGAGAAGTAGAACTTCCTCTGGCAACAGTCCTCCATTGATCCAGTGTTATAGCAGGAGAGACAATTTGATGGCCAAGCAGATTAGGGTATTTTGCTAAAGCAGGGCTCCCGGATTGGGAAGCAACTTAGTTCAGAGGCATTAACCCTTTCGGAGGAGTCCTGACATCTTTCACACTTATTTAAGAAGCTATAGTCTATACGGATAGGCATAACCAACCCATCTCAAGATACATGCCTTTGGCTATGAATGGCCAAGAAGTTGCACCCTGTCAGGCCTGGCACTGCTTTGACCCTTTTGTCCCCCATGTTTGTGGGTGGTTGTCTCTCTTATCAGTGTTTTCAGTAAAAGAAGCGTACACGTTTTCTCTTTTGAGGTATAAAATCGCAGTACTTAGCATTATTAATGTGACTTACTCGGAGATCTTTAATGCTTTTCCAGTGTCATATGTTCAAGTATCCATTGGTCCATTCCGCTCCAACCACAATTCAAGTTATCCATGGGCAGATTTCACGAAAAGTGCTCTTAAAAGGTACCTTGAACTTTCCAACCCCTTTGTTATCTCCCTGTTGCTTCCTGAAGCGAGTAAACCTATTACTCAGTACATCTGTGAGGTAATGAATAAATATCAATAAATTATTCCTCAAATATGTAGCTTTTTCCTCTTAAAAAGATATTTTTTTATGCCTCATGAGGACAATTTTGGACGACCAAACTTACTGGTGATCAGACATGCTTACTTTGGCACTCTGTGGAATCTGCTAAAACCAATTCAGGAAAATGTAATGGTATGTGATTGATAAAAAACATCTTGAAAATTATTTTGGAACCATTTTTAATTGTCTTGGTCATTATAAAACCCGAAAAAAATGAAAAATAAAAAAAGATTGCTAATGTAACTCGATTCCGTCCCAGGACACTGAGGTTACATTAGCAACTTTTACATGGAAATTTTTCTGTGTTCTCGCTACTTATGCCAATTTCAAACATGAAATTATAATATTTTATTGAAAAACGTGTCTTATTTGCCTATATACATCACCAAAAACATAAATGACTGGGTGCGGTACCTGTTTCTTTATTGCTAATGTAACTGCAATTTTGCATCCGTCCATTTCATAGTGTTACATTAGCAAAATGTGTACATAAAAATTACGTTAAAAAACACATGATTAGATATCAATTTTTTTCTGAACTGAAAGCCAGGTCTCCCAAGAGCAGGCCATGGGTGTTAGCCTGCTGGTGACTTCATTTGTATCGTAGTAGGATCAGCATAAAAAATTCCGTCCTCCATCATTCATCGTTGTTACATTAGCACAAGGCCATATTTTTAGCTACTCTGACCTACCAATCCAACAGAAAAGACTGTTTACCCATGATTTTATTTCATGGATTGACACAATAAAAGATTTAGATTTCAGTTTTTTTTTTGTCCTGCCAGCTATCCTCAGAAGAAGCACCCTGAGAAAATCTGAGAATCTACGAATCGATCAGTATAGTGCTACTGTAACTTGTGGACAAGTTGTGGTAAGTCATTTTGCAGCTTTTTCGTGAAATCTGCCCTTGACAAAGTTTGTCAAAGTGCCAATAGCTCCATAGACTAAACATTCATTAACCCAAACTATAATCATTATCCTCTTTCAGACTACAGGAGAGATTTATCATCGAGTGTAGTATAATTACTGTCCATTGTATCATAGTATTGTTACTGCAGTAATGAATCGATAATTATACAAAATACTCCATTGTGTCATCCATAACCTTCAGGCCGAAGACAAGCTCCCATGTAATGAAGTCTATGTTAAGTTTTGTGCCCATCTATTGTGGGAGACCCGCTCATCTGAAGCACAAAATGGAGAGATAAATTGGTGCCCTCCTCCACTATATGAACTGCCAGCATAATGCAATGAGTGTGACCAACTGTCTGCTGCTGATTACAAACTCAATTGGCTAACAAAGTTTAGCACAGGAAGCACATCAAAGAGACTTTTCTCCACTTCATGCTGGTCGATAGTGGAAGATAAGAAGGCAATTCAGAAACCGGCGAGGACTGAATTATGGCTACCAATTAGGCCAGTACAAGAAAGATGGTTTAAAATTGTATGTTGACAGACTTTATTAGTGTATTCTTCAAAATCATCTTTGTCTTAAATTCTGAAAATTTTTGCAAGTTGTTTGTTACAGTGCGATTATGAACCGCTAATTCATATCACTGAACATTTTCTCATTTAACACTGATTTTCCACATTGAAAAATGTTTTTAATTCAGAAACAATGGGAATAATGGGAAGGTAGTAATAAATAAGTCACATTTCCTCACACAAAATATCTAACTCTCTGGAAAACAATATTGCTAATAATGTGTTTGCATGATCAAAATCAATGGCAGATCACTCTCATACTTCGAAGTAATGGCCAAAGTTTGGTATCATCCTGCACATCAGATAAGCACACTAACCATTGTGTTCGGAGATGTGCATGACATATTAGTTCTACAACGATTTTGAGGGTTCTAACTGACAAAAATGCATGTTAGAACCCGACAAAGAGGTGTCTAACTGACTTAGACATCAGATGCTTCTTCAATTATAAACTTTAACTTATTATTCTTGCAAAATAATCAATAATCTGATTGTTTGTATGCTGTTGTTAATAGTGTAATCCTTAGCGGGGCACTACCATGCAAAATTGTCAGTTAGATACCGGGTTTTCCAATGGTATAAATGTCTTGGTGATGTCTAAAGTATGTTAGACTCTTGTCAAATGATTCCTGCCTTGTATGATGTATCTATGACGATGGTGTTTGTTGCAGTGCCCTTCAAATTTAGAACATTGCACGCAAAAAAAAAATTTGTTGACAGAAAACAAATCTAAGATTGTTCAACGAAGATCGGTTGTCAGAACCAAGACAAAGATAAACAACCAATATCTTGGTTGAGCAATAACCATTGGAATTTGTTGGCAAATTTGTTGCTATCTGCTCTGGCAGTGCTTAGCGATACAAATACTATGAAGATAAACTTTCTCAAATGTAAGAAACTTACTTTTTTATCACATGCGCAGTCGTGCATATTGTAAAATTTTATTAAATTGTTATCTTTATTCCGTGTAAGCTTCAAGAGCAATTGATATATAGAACTGCATCATATACAGCAAATGAATTTCCTGGATATATTATAATATAGTTTGCCATAATATGAAGCCTCAGCAATAGCCTGAGAAATGCAGATAGCAGTTTGATTAGAACTAATACAGTACATACCTGCCCAGCATAAGTGTGTTTCAATTTAAAACTGTATGAAACACATTCTGTTTTCTCAGTTTGTCATTTTTTCTGACATACACAGTAGCCAGACTAATAGCTATAGAGGCAAAGTATATCTTAGATGAAGTAGAGCATATGAAGAAAAAATTCTCACAAAAGGAAACAATTTGTTCAGCTGCAGCAAAGATGTGCATCCCCTGTGTCCTAGATTTACTGCTTGACCACCTCAATCTGACCTCACCAGTCAGACATTAAGTCCCTGTGTCCCAGGGCTCTACCACAGCAATGGCCAAGGCCAAAAGATGCCTCTGGCTAACATGAACAAAATTGTAGTGACTGTTACATCAACATAATGATAGTTCACTTTTATTGTCTGACAGTGTTGTTGTGCAATATCGTACAAAATCTATCAATATCTATAAGCTTGTATGTAGCAAAATTACGTACACATAGTGCATGCTTCACAGTTGAAAAGTAATAAAAAGGTCATTCAAACTACCTCAAATGAGGTGAAAAATAGCACAGATTGTTTTCCCAGATTGCCTTGAGAAACATAAACACAGCCACATATTGCATATCAAACAGAGATCCATAACCGTGCCTCAATTTACCTTCTTACTTCTTCCATGATAGTCTAGACATGAGGAAAGCACTCAGATTATGCAGAGTTCTGAACTCAGAGAAAACATTCCCATACAATAACACAATGTCACAAAAGCTCTATGACCTATCCTATGCCAGTTTTGCTGGTACCCAATGACATTTAGCTCAGCAGCCAAAAGGCTTGGTATCTGGCAGACACTGAAAACAAATTGCTCTTTCTTTGCAATTGATGCATACACAGCTGTGAAATGGAATGTGCATAATTCTTGTTTAAAGGAGCAAATGCAAATTTTTTTTTTTAATTTGAAGTCTAGAAACATGACATGGCAACTTGGCAAGTTGACAAGGAGTCTTGTGGCATTATATACTTCTTTACTACTTACTAAAACTGCTGTATTGACGAAAGTAGGACAGACGATCATCATGTATTCTACATATTAAGTCATGAATATGTTCTAATATCTTGCATAGTGCTAGCAAACATTATCTACAGACTGGTACATTGGTCTCATTCCAGATTCCAAAGTATCCATTTTTTAAATCAAAGAAGTCTCTATTCGACACCAGCCATCATGAACACAATGAATCAAAAGAGCTGTTTGTAGCAGTTCCAATTATCATACATGCACTACAAAAGTAGACAATGGCGGACTCTAAATAACAGTGTGACAAATGGACACTTGAAGAAACATTTTTAAAAACAATGTAAATTCTTAACTTGCAGCTACACTTCTTTGGTCCAATAGAGAAAATGGTAAAAAAACATGCCTTCTTTGTCCTAATTCAGTCCGTTCTCTACATTTGAGAGCAGATAACATATTCATAATCATTCATGAAGATTAACATTTCTGAGGGTCCATCCGCAGCAGCTCAGCTGATGTTTTATGCAAAGCATAGTGTCTGTGAGATTCTGATCTAAATAAACAAGCAAGCTTCATCAAGCTATTTATATTGTTGATTCCTTGTCAACATTCATGAAATGTTATGCTGCCAGGAAATTACAGCATCCTGGTGAATATTAAGAAAACTAATAAGAAACTGTCCAGAATCTGAGGGAGAGCTGCATAAAAACTGGGTCATCAAATGCAAACTAGGTCACTGGCAGTAAATTAGGTTAACTGGTGCAAACTAAGTTATCTTGTTGCTTTCTCCAACTCCTAAAATATCTCCCAAGACGTCTGCGTGTGAAGAAAGTGAGCGGTTAGCCGCAATGAACCTGAAAGCCATTTTAGGGGACATTGCAGTTCCTCATATAAATTTCAAGACAGCAACCCCTTCTTTTATGCAAGGTGGAGTTCGGATCTAACCGATCATTATTATGACTTGAGAGCACTGCATTATGGCAAAACTTCCTTCTTGTTTTATAGGATTTCTTGTTATAGCAAGTCAAATATCATCAAAACATGTAAATAGATTTCAATCAACACCATTTTACGAATTCCTTTCTTTATAGATTCAAAGGAATGCAGCACATTCATCCTTAGATTTATCCAAAGGAGAGGGACAGAGACAGAAACAGAGAGACTGAAACATGGAGAACCATGGAAACAAATAAACAAAGAGCAGCCTCATGTATGATGTATTCCATCTGGCAACCAAGGTATTAGCGACACCAATGAAATTCACCTTTATAAGACACCACATTTTTATCAGAAACATTTTGACATATGTCTGGGTGTCAGTGCCTGACGTAAATGTCAGCATATTTCCATTTATAAGGAATGAGGCAGCCTGATTAGGCAGCCTGGCGGCAATCAAGATGAAATAAGATCCATTTCTGACGGTGGCAATTTAGCAGGGTGTACCTCAAGGCTGTTATTTCGCCAGCTACTTTGGAGAATTTGTTGACCTTTCGATATGGCAATGTATAACGAGGTTCTATTTGAGCCTGAATATTCTGATTTTTAAAGTGCAGTCATCAGAGCAAAACGTTTAACAGTTAAAATTTGCTTATAGAATATCTTAATTACCTGTCCAATAAGACTTTACCGCACACAGGGACATTTAATTCATAAGCCTGTCAATTTCCCCAGATAACAAACCAGAAAACTTCACATTTCCAAATAAATACACAGCACAGTTCCTGAATATAAAAATCAAGAATACTTTCCTCTGAATATAAGTCTATGGGATAAATGGCAGATTTGCTTTTGACACATCCATCATCCAGTGTCTGTAATGCCCCAGGCTGGTGGGCGATCTGACATTTAGAGCTGCCAAGTCTGTGTCACAAGCTAGAAATCTAAAAAGCCTTCTCTCTTTTCTTTTTTACCTGAGGCATTGGCACCACATTAGAAGTAGAATTATACACCGTAAGTTGTTCTGGGAATTTTATAAGATGCTGTCCTTTTAAAACTCTTTCATCTGATCTATCAATCCTCACAAGCAGCGAACAGTTGTCCATGAGAATTGCACCATCCCTACATATAAACTCTCTAATAACATTGTTGTACGTTGATTACATGTTGGGCTCATACAATGTCTCACAAAGGGATTCACATCCTTTTCATCAGCTCATCAATATGTCTGCTTATCAATATCTGTTTCAATGAAGTACAATGAGAACAGCATGAACATTGGTAGACTTAATGATGCTTGAAATAAGATCAAGATTAAATGCCGGGTCTCAAATCAAGAAATTCCTGGCATGCCATGTAGCGATTTTAAATTCTCAGAATGCAGACCTGAATTAGGAAGCTTATGCAAAGCCTTCGTTTGGAGAATTCACAATGACACAACCCAGGCAACTGCTAAAGAGTTATTTTGGTAGAATCACGATGTGTCATGCAAAGGAAAAAGCTGCTTTCCCGGTGGAATGAGAGTGCAAATTGAAAAGCACAGATTAACTCATCTCTACAGAATAAAGAAAATATGAAACTTGGAGATGTGCTGTACCATGCTAAAATGAACGAGAAAGATACAAAACCTTTTAACTTCTATTTTGTCTCCATACCATCATTATACAAAAATCCAGGAATTATTTTAGAGCTAAAATACGGGGAACGGGGGCACATTGGGACACGGGGTACTGTGGGACGGTGGGGTTTTCTTGGATCCTGGCAAGGTATATGATATGGAAGTGCCATCATATCTTGTAATTTTACATCCTGATGTTTCCATGGTTTTATAGACCAATTACAGCCACATGCAGAAGTATGGCGAGCAAAAGTTTGTTTTCCTACTACTAAAGTAAATATGGACGGGTTCAATTCGAACCATTCTGTGGACAAACCATGACCAATGAGGTTTTCTCAGTGCTTGTATGAATTTAATACATCTTAACGAACCGTTATTAATTGCTATCGTGATAAACACACTGGTGTCCGAAAAATTAGCATTTTGGTGTAAAAGTCATATCGGGGCTCATTGGGACAGTGAATTTGGGGCACATTGGGACGCACTTAATATGGCAGAATTTAAGTGTCCAAGGCAACTGAATGACCTGGGACACCACACAAAAAGTGTTCGAGCCACAGTGAATAGAGTTATAGTGGACTACCATGCTCTGTGAACAAATTTGTCGCAAAGCACTATGTGCTACTTACATAGGTGACCGCACCCAGGACAGTTTATGTTAAATGATTAAAACTGTTTAAAGTTATGAACTATTGGCAATACAAGGTGTTAATGCACTGTATATTGTCTTACACACTACTTATATGTGATATCTATTGCACATGGAGTGTTAAAATGATTTTTTAATTGATGTCCCAATGTGCCCCGGCTGTGCCGCGCCGGGGAACATTGGGACGGTCATTTTTACGACTCTCTGGCTGCAAAAGGGTAGGCGCAGTCTAGTTTATTATGCCTTGCATTGAAGCTAAATAGTATTGGTGATATTCATGCAAACTTCTGAGTTCTTCAGTTATTTCAGCATTGAGCAAAAATAGTATACGTTAAAAGCGTCCCAATGTGCCCCCGTTCCCCCTACATTTTAAATGACATAACAATGAAGTAGATCCGTGTTTCTGGTGCATGCTTTACACAAATTTGACTTGGATTATGTAATTACGGCCCATGTTTACGAGCAGTGTACCACTATGTACATCCACCAACACTTTCTTAATAACCAATAAACTTAGCAGATGCCAGAAGTTGGAATGTTAAATTACCATCCTCAGAGATTCTTGTTCGAGGCCTTGGTGTCTAGAGCAGACTGTTGTAGCACAAGGCAATTTCAGCTAATTACCTAATTCAATTACATCATCCAGACAACCCCTTGTCCCTTGCCATTATCAGTTTGTATGTTACTTGTTTTAATCAACATGCCTTGATTTTAGTTAATCAATATGTGTTAATTAAGATAATAAGATAAGGAGTTTTTTACTGTAGACATCGTATGTAACTCAGTGAACAGTGTAATTGATGAGCTCATGAGATGAGATGAGATGAGATTAGAGATGAGTAGACACAAGATTAGATGAGAGAAAAGATGAGAAGAAAAAAAGTGAGGTGAGATGTGACATGATGATGAGGCGAGATGAGATGGGATGAGATAACAGTACAGATCAAATGAGAGAAGATGACACAAACCCTTTTCATATCTATCTATCTGCCTATCTATCTATCTATCTATATGTCTGTCAGTCCATCTACCTATCTTTCTAACTCCAAAATTAGAAAACTGTTTCCAAACAGGTTGTTTACTGTCTCAGGCAAAGCAAATAATGCAACACTCTGTGAAATATAAATATTTTGATTACATATCATTTTATGCAGAAAGATTATGCAACAACAAACTCAAAATCTTCACCATGGACATGTTTGTTGTTTTGAAGAGCATCAATTTTTTAAGGAAACAGCTCAAATGACACCACATTATGGGAAGCAACCAGAAGACGCCAAATGTGTTTCATGAGAAACATTTCATCATGGCTGTGCTCAAAGTTGGTTCTGCAACAATCAGCTTGGCAAACTCTGCAATTCCTTTCGCTACAGAATAATAACACCAACGTATCCAAATAATTTATAGTTGAGAAGCGAAAGAAGACAGAAGCCTTAACCTGTTTTGACATATTATTAATCAAGTACGGGCACAGCTGCACAATCAATGTACAATGTATAAAAGATGATAATATGATCAAAATGGAAAGAAGATGATGCATCAGAATTTAAAAAGGTATTGTTTCAGCCAAATAAAACAAAATCTAGAAGTTGAACGAAGATCATGAAGCATACTAAAAAGTGAAATATCCCATTGGCAGGCATCATTAACAAATATTGTAATAACAGTCAGAATATAATGAAATTTTTAAAATCAGATGAATAAATCCCAGGTGACCAGTAATAATGAATCTGGCCGATTAAGGAATATCACCACTCAGCATATCATTCCTAACTTCAAAGAAATAGTTGCTTCCTAACTAACTAAACTTAGTTTACAGTGCAAGATGTCTGGAAAAACACAAGTGCTACACACTAGGATCAGCATAAAGTGGAATCAAAGAGAACTTGCTATTGAATGGTAGAACTACATGAGAAGCAGTGCTTCATTGATCCACAAAGTTGTAGCAGGAGAGACAATTTGATGGGCAAGCAGATTAGGGTCTTTTGCTAAAGCAGGGCCCCAGGCTTAGGAAGCAACTTACTACAGAGGCATTAACCCTTTCGGAGGAGTCCTGGCATCTTTCACACTTATTTGAGCAGCAGTAGTCTATATGCATGGGCATAACCAGCCACTCCAAGGTATATCCCTGTGGCTATAAGAAGGGCCAAGGAGTTACCCAGTAAATACAAACTACACCTCTCCGCACCCTATGTGCGTGGGTTGTGGTCAATAATGTTGGTGTTGTCAGTAAAAGAAGCACAAACATTTCTTCTTCTGCGATAAAATATCACAGTTAAGTTTCCGTCTCATTTATCATTACAGAGACTTACTCCTTGATTTATGATGCAAAAAGTTCAGTTCAAGTGTCAAAATGTCCATTCCACTCCAACTACAATTCAAGTTGGATGCGATCAAGTTTGCCAAAGTGCCAATTGCTCCATAGGCTAAACATTCATTAACCCTAATTATAATTGTTATCCTCATACAGACCATGCACAGGCAAACTAGACTTATTATAGAATGTAGTCTAATTACTGCCTGTTGTACCACTGTATTGTTACTGTAACAACAAATCAGTAATTATAAACAATTGTTCCATTTTCTCATCAATAACCTTTAAGCCAAAGACAAGCTCCTATGTAATGAAGACTATGTTAAGCTTTGTGCCCTTCTATTGTGGAAGACCCGCTCATTTGAAGCACAAATTGGAGTGTTAAATCGCTACTCCACCTCCCACCCCTCCCCCACTAGATGATGAACTACCAGCATAATGCAATGAGTGTGACCGGCTATCTACTACTGATTACAAACTCAATTTGCTAACAAAGTTCAGCACAGGAAGTACATCAAAGTGACTGTTCTCCACTTCATGCAAGTCCAGTGGAAGATAAGAGGGCAATTCAGATGCTGGCAGGGACTGAATTATGGCTATACAGTGTGAAACATGGTTCTTAGAAACATGGTCTGTTTTATCAGATTGCCCCTTTTTTCTGTCATATCCAAGAAGCCACCAAAATTTCAATAGAGACAAGGAATTTCTAGGATAAATAAAGTAGAGCACAAAATCCAGCAATCCCTGCATAAACATATTATGTATTACAAGCATGCACCTTCAAATGAGAACACTGAGTGCGTACAATGCTGTACATACCTAATATAGGAGAATAGAATTCTCGCAAAGCACTAGAAGCTAGTTGTTCAACCACAGCAAAGATGTGTTTTTTTGCATCCCCTGTGTCCCAAATTTACTGCTTGACCACCTCAATCTGACCTCACCAGTCAGACATCAAGTCCCTGTGTCCCAGGGCACCACCATTCAGGGCAGCGGATGAGGCAGGAAAATACTGTCTGGCCCACATGACCACAATTTATTTGACTGACTTTAACAAAATTATAGTTAGCATCTCTTGTCTGATAGTGTGTTTGTGTTTCTTTCAAAATGAGTAATTACTTAAATGAGATCTTATGTAGCAAAATTACATGTATGTACAGGGATCCATGCATTATAAGATCGCCCCTTCTGCGGTTATGAAGTGGTCTCTCTTGGGGGTGCGATCTCTCGTTGGGGTGAAAAATGCACTGAAGATACTATGTAGAGCGGGAGGATTGTGGTCACATCGGGCAACTCGGTCTTACATCAGGGGGTCTTACAATGCAGGTACCGTTGTACATGTAATTGGTGCATCACATTTGAAAAGTGCTAATCCAACAACCTCATACGAGGTAAACGACATTTGACAGATTGTTTTCCAAACATTTCTTGAGAAACAACACAAGTTATGGCGACATTATAGTCACATACTGTATTTCAAACAATCGATCCTTTACTTTTCCTCACTTTTGCATGTACTTTGCCATCTTACTTCTTCCATAATTAGCCTCACAAGTCTAGACATGATGCAAACACTCATACATTCTGCAGAGTTCTGCGCCCCGAGAAGACATACCGTACAATAATGCAATGCCAAAGAGTTCAATGACCTATCCTCGGCCTGTTTTGCAACAAGATAATGACATTTTGCTCAGCTGCAAAAAGGCCTTGGCATCTGGAAAAACATGTTTCCAAGTAATTACGTTTGTCGTATTCGATTGCAAACAAAGATTAGGTTGCCCTTTTGATCTCAAAGAAAAAACATTATAAGGCCTTAATTTACAGTGAATTTATGCAAATTGTATAAGTAAAAAATTCAAAATTAGTATTCCCGCTACATTAAATTTTTGTCGCGAATTAGATTTGCCCTATCTCGACCGACTGCCCCTGCCGCCCTCGTTTCCTTCCGGCACCCTTGGTATGTAGCATTTTAGTTCCACTTGACTGATACTAAATGCTTCCTGAACAATTCAAATTGAGAAAATGTACAGCATTTCTGTTCTTTGAATATTAACATAGGACAGAAGACTGGATAACCTTCCATTTGGAAATCAAAGAAATTTTATATAACAACTAGAACTGTCTAAAATTCATACTCCTGAATAAGTGACATTTGAAGCGGCTTCATTGATCCTCCATTTGCTGCAAAAGCAGACAATACGATGGTGGAGTAGATGGCAACATCAATCTAAAGCTCCCTGGTTTGCTTTTTGTAATTCAGAGTTTTACAAACCAACGACATGTGTCATGTTACTGGAGACAAATTTATTAAATGCAATATCTCTTACCAATGCTAATTCCACCATAATACAATAATAGTACATAATAATCAGCATATAAACATCAGTAACGTCTCCTAACACAGTCCTTCGCACCACAAAAGACAACAGAGACACCCAGGGCCGATTTCACCAAGATAGTTTTAACAGTTAGTCCAGGTCTTAGCAGCCTTATACCTGGTTTAGTGAAGTCCCTTTCACCAACTGAGTTATAGTCTATAGACTAGTCAAGGTTCAGTGGTTGACAATTTATTGTTAGACAACTTACAGATTAGTGATGTCAAACTGTTAAAGTGGTGTCCCTTTGGGGCTGACCAGATAATACATGACGGGAGGGGGGGCTGACCTTTTGATGCAGAAAAGGTTCAGCACATGACACTGGAAAATAAAAGTTTGTTCAGCGCATAAAAAAAAAGAAGAAGTTTGTTTCCACCACGTGAATAGGTCAGTCACACCTCCAAAGCTGGCCAATACACATGTATGTTATGCAAATGAGGCCAGTTTCACCATTTCACACACTTTGGTAAATCATAGAGCAAAGATTCTTATAGATATCAAAATGAACTTGTAAAAAAAAAAAGTAACATGAAGCTAAAAATTCGGGCCAGCAATCAAATAAATATTACTGAAATTTATGCCGTCTAGATGATGCAATTCAAAATATGTCGCTACAGCAGGTCAGAGACCTCAACACCAAGATGTCACCAAAATGTGACTTCTCGTCACATTTTGCTCATTTGTGGGAAATCTAGATTACCAACTTTGAACTCATTTTGGTTCGGGTAGAGCAAGTTGATGATGTTGACTGTGGTGAACACCTTGAATTTCATCTTAAATATAGACAAAAAAGTAAATATATGAAAGTCGATGTTTGTGCGAGAGACTGTGATACTTTGAGAATACAGTCATAGCATAGGTTGATGTGTTGTTTTGTTGCTTGATAGCAATGATAGGTTGGTTAATGGAAAAGGGGGAAGTTTTGAACTTCGTTCGTTTTTTACCAAGACTGGTTGGGCAATTATCTATTATAAAAATTTACAAGCCCCTCCCTCTTTTGTGTAGCAATATCTTTGCATTTGTTTGGGAAATTGAGACATCGTATTTGTAACAGCTGATCTGTTATCACAATATGTGTAAGCTTTCACTTAACTGAAATTCCTTGATCCTGCTGCGCTTGAGTGATTGGCTTAGCCAGATGAGGTCTTAAGTTAGACTTGGCTGAACTCTTTATACCATGTTGGTGAAAACGTGCCTAAACGTTTAAGCAGCTGTCTCATAGAAATTTTTCCCCCATAAAATTTACCTGTCTACAGATAAAAGCAGGTGACAAAGTCAGGGATAATCTAAGGACCAATCATGGTGCTTCGTGACAGTTCAAAAATACTGCAAATATATTAATAATTATAGGAATCATGACATGATAGACCATAATTAAAGACCTCAGCATTCTAAATCCCTTTCGAAAAGGCAACGTAGCATGAAATTTATCCCTATAAACTATGATTTGTTGCTAAAAATAACTTGCCAATGCTGCAAGTTTGCAAGCACCCAAAATAAGTTGCTTAAATCTAATACCCATAATCATCCACTCCACCCATTCACAATTTTCTGCATTCTAAATCATGCAGATACATTAATAACTTCACCAAGCGAAGTCATATGATCATCTGAGCGTATATCAGAAGGCAGAGGAAGCCCCAGTGCGTTTGCGAAACCTAAAGAGTGAACCGAAAGATAACAAATTAAACAGAACACAGCAAGGGATGTTACATATAGCTACGAATGATGGACACTCGCAGAGACCTTTTAAAAGCTGAAGTAAAAGAAAGGAACTTGATAAAAATAGTTTAAAAAATGTTGCATTACTCACCTCACTCTGCCTCCAAGCCTAATAGGTAATCCAGGTAAGTACTTCTGGCCTCCTCATGCTAACGCTGAAAAAAAAATGAAAAAATTATCATTGGACAACATTGTAAAATTACAGTGCACCATGATACTCTGTATTCTAAACACCAATTTTCCAATTGTGAATGATCAGAAAACATGACTTCTCCTTTGTCTACCTTCATTCCGCTCCCTACATTTCAGAGCAAATAGAATATTCATAATCATTTCACGATTTCCAAATTCTTAGCAGCTCAGCTGATGTTTAATGCAAAGCACAGCATCTCCAGAATTCAGATCTAAATAAACAAGCAAACTTCATCTGTTTATGTCTTGATTCCTTGTCAACATTCATGAAATGTGATGCCGCCAAGGAAATTAACATTATCCTCTAAGATTATATGCAAAGAATATCAAGGAACATAAGAAGCTGTTTGGAAGAAGCAATTGCATAAGAACTGGACCATCCAGTGTAAAGTAGGTCATATGGTGTAAATTAGGTTAACTGGTGCAGCCAGATCATGTAGTTATTTCTGCAACTCCTAAAATATCTTCTAAGATGGTCGCATGTGAACTTAGCCTTAGGAAGGAAGTAAGTGGTTAGCCGCAATGAAGATGCAAGGCATTTGAGAAGCCTTTATACTCAGACATGTGTACACTCTAAAAAATTTCAGACAAAATTGGTTTTTTAGATTCAAAATGGTTTTTTGAAAAACCAAATTTCAATGCAAAAAATTTGGTTGAAATTCGGTTTTTCAAAAAACAATTTTGAATCTAAATAACCAATTTTGTTCCCACATTTTTGAGAGTGTAGACATCAATCTAAATGTTCCATGTTCATGTCAGAAGTAGTTGAGATCGGTCCTTTAACAATATCTTCACTGTAATTGCCACATTGAAGACTGAAAGATGTCCAACACCCACACTAGATCTTTGGAGAGTACCTCCTTTCAGGTCAGTCCAGTTTATAACAAAACTCCTCAAAAAATACCCAGTAGTGTGTTTATTTCTTAGGGCCCTCCAGCTGGTTCTGTCACTTCTAAAAATGGTTATTTACCTGAATTACTTAATCACAAGACATCTTCATGATGATAATAGAGGATTCTAATTAAATGAATGCCAAATAATCATTTTAATCTTCATTATGTCTGCAAAAATTGATATTGCCATTTCACATCCTTTTTGAAATATTGCTCTCCACAGAATGAGGCAGACAGCATAACAGCATCTAAGCTGATTACTAAATATCACTAAATTCCTAAGCTCCTTTTGGCCATCCTTTGGTACATTGATTACTTCGATCTGAGAAGTCTCTTCATCTCAATAAAATAAGTTGCTAGTATGTAACTCTAACAGAGTCACAAACTTACTAAGTGCAGCCAAATTTCATCTGCACAAATACAAATTGATTTCAATCAGCACCATCATAACGACGATCCCTCTTTACAGGAACAAATTCTACTAACAAGCAGACACAAGAAATATTCAGTCATGGAATCCCAAACCTAAAACATAGCTCTCCTTCCCTTGAAAAGTCACAGTGAAGTTTTCATTGACCTTGATTTTCTGAAAGGAGGATATTCGATGGAACAGCGGTCATCAACAGTCAGAGGCTGAATATTTGCTGGGCGTACATAACCGATTTACAGATCAGGAGAAAATTAAGATTGACACTTCTCAAAATTCACTTGTATACTTGGATTTAGCAACTGGACATCTGCTATTTACATACCTGTAAGGCTTACAATCTTTGCAAAAAGTCTAAACAAAGGTTAACGACTCTTCAATTAAAATTCTACTCGCATACACCATGTAAAAACATTTAAAAATAGAAAAAGAGACAGAGTCAGAAACAGACAGACTGAAAGGTTTACAGACATAGAGACAGAGAGAGAAACAGAGATATTTCAAATTATTGCATACATAAGTACAGAGATTTACTCCTCTTGACAAAGAAAGAGTCAAAGAAACCAATTAAAGTAAATGTAATATCTTAGACACAGGTCTTTCTTTCATCAAAAGCATATTGACTTATGACCGGGCTGCAAAGCCTAAGGTAAATGTCAACATCTTTCCATTTATTAGGAATGAGGCAGCCTGGAGGCAATCCAGATGCAATGAGCTACATTTCTGAAGATGGCAATTCAGCAGGACGTACCTCAAGGCTCGTTGTTTTGTCAGTGACTTTGGGGCATTCGATAGCCTTTCAATATAGCTAAGTATATTATAACGAGGTTCCGTGTCAGCCTAAATATTCTGTCTGTTGAAATGTATTTATCAGAATGTCCCTTTTGCATTATCCATTTCGTCATTAACATGACTGTCCTTAATACCCTGGCCAATGCAGACTTTACCTGATACAGGGACAGCCAATTCATTGTCCTGTCAATTTCCCATAACAACTAGACACTATTTGATTTCCAAATAGCTACACAACAGAGTATTTAGACAAAAACAAGCTCACTTTCTCTCAGATATTCTTCAGTCTAAGGGATAAATGGCAAATTTGCTTTTGATACATCCATCACCAAGTCTCTGTAATGCCCCAGGCTGGTGGGCAATCTGACATTTAGAGCTGCAAAGTCTGTGTCAAAAGCTAGAAATCTAAAATAGCGGGGCAGATTTGTCATGAATAGGGGAGTAATAGTGCATTTATACATAGAAGCATGAAACTTGGCAAACGTCTTGAAGAAAATATTTAGATAGGGAGCCACTTCAGATTTGACCTGGTTGACCCATGGCAGCCATTTTCCAAAATGGCGGCTGATTATCTCATTTTCCTGCTTTCTGTGAAGTGCCTATAGTTTGAAAGTATGAAAACAGTGCTCATTATTCCTTCTGATGATCTAAAAAACGTTATCAATTGATTTCTAGATTTAGCTGAGGAATTTTAGGGTAGTCAGGGTCCTTTTTGTTAGAACAGTTGAAGAAAATGCATCACTTTCGCGGTTTCCTATAGTTTCATGTAATCTCAATTGATTTTATATCTGACTACATATTTGAATTCCTTGTATGAAGAGCTTCCAAATGAATGGTCGCATCAATAGTTTCCGTGAATTTTTTGTCAAAATTAAAGAAAAAGAAAAATCTTCAAAAATCATTTTATTTTCATTTTTTCCATTTTCGTACCAAGTTTACAAAACCCATTGATGCGGGTACTCATTTGAAAGCTCTTTTTACAAGGAGAATTGGTGTAACCATCCGTAACCGCGAAATCCAGTGTTTGAATCAATATTTCTAACAAAAAGGATTCCAACAAGCCTGAAAATAGACCAAGTCTACCAAAAAATGTTTTAGTAATGTACTGAATACTTAGAGAAGCAATAAAAAACAATATTTAGGTGTATTCTATTTGTAGGAACTACACAGAAAGCAGCAAAATGGAAGAATTGACCGCCATTTTGGAAAATGGCTGCCAGTAGCCACCTAAGCTAAATCTGAAGTGGCTTTCTATCCAAATATATGTGTATAGATGTCTTTTAAGTGTCCGCCAAGTTTCGTGCTTCTATGCATAAATGCACTATTTTTTTACATACCTGCCCCGCTAAAAAGCCTTTTTTCCTCTTCTTTTTTACCTGATGCAGTGGCACCACATTAGAAGAAGAATTATTATACTCTGTACATTGTTCTCAGAATCTTATGATACAACCCACTGCGTAATAGTCAAAGTTGACTGGGCAGTGTCACCATGTAGATGTAGATGTAGATGAGATGCTGTCCTTTTAAAGTTCTTTCATCTCATCAATCAATCATCACAAGCAGCATACATTTGTCCTGGTGAAAAACAGTGTCATAAATACATGTATGCATATTCTCAGACAAGACATATTAAAAAAATTTCTCTTAAAGACTTTATTCCAAGCAATAATATCATTGACATGAACACTTACCTATGCGGAGGCCCACAACTAATGTACATGGGTGAATTTTGCTTTGTAACCAGGAAATAAGAGATGAATGCTTCAGACCCATCCACCTTAAACTGTAAGCAAGGAATCAAAATGTGAACCAATGATTATAATGCCTGCTCCTTGAGGTAGGTATAATTAACATATACACTTCATTTTTCACAGCTCACAAGAGCCAATTTATGATACAAGAGAGTGAGAAGATATGCTACAACATTTCACTTTTCCCCTTGAGTGGCACAGGGGACTAGAAATCTGACATCTCTTATAATGTCTTCATGTCAGGATGTTGTTTTTGAAGGCCAATTAGCAATTAATTCCAAAGTTTGACAGTCTGAAGATAAAAAAATAAAAATTGGGACCAACAAACCAGATTGAAAAATATGACATCAACATACTCATGACTTGTGCTCTAACCATTCTTCTCCTTCACTGCACTGCAAGACTCCGAACTGAACTTGCAAAACTTTTTGCTTCCTATCCAATATCGGTCACCTAATATTAATACTTCTGGAGATGATTTACTGTAGCTAGGCAGTTTAGCTACACAGCTGGGAGCACTTGGCTTTCATCTTCAAAGAGATGCATTAGAGAAGGAGTACCCCAGGGCAAAAACATCTGACCATGTATATTTGCAGCCACTTCACATTTGCTTCCATTTGCAACCTCATATTGCAAAGGCGAGCTCCATCAGACTGATGGTATTTTACATTTTACATTTTACAAGCCAGATGTGTAGCCTAAAAGCAACTGATTCAGAAAAAGAAAAATGTACACCAGCTGGTATGGTATGACATGTTATGACCTGAATCTATATGATGCAATTTCGGATATACTTAAATACATACCCATGCATATTTGCAATATTCTTGATCTTTAACCAAACATTTACATGCAAAGGTACACTACCAAAACTGATAAGTGCATTTTCAAATACTGCACTGAGAACAAATTGTCTGTACATGGCCTGTATGGCTTCAGTTATATTTAAAACACAGTAACAGGCGTTCGGAATTCTCCTTTGTTTCCACAATGAAGTGCTTGGTGCAAAACACAGAACTTACTATGTAGTTCAAGTAAGTACATATTCAGTACGAGACTGAAAGCATATATCCTCGTTTTCTTCATCTTTCAACTAAGTGGCAATCCTTACAATCTCTAGACTTTCCTCACGGTTTCCTCTGAAAAAAGAAACCAGAAAGATGGGAGTTTTAGGCATCTGAGTGTGCCAGGGAGATTATCCCTTCAGTTAGCGAGAGTCTATTTCTTAGCTGGAGGCCTGTTGTAGCATACTGAATTTGTTTACAGACCAAATTTCTGCACAGAATAGTGATACTTAAGTGGCTGGTCTAAGAGGTGCCTTTGCGAAAAATATAAGCCACCTGACCTAGGTAGATGGATCCAGATCATACAATGCGTCCTGAAGAATTTAGTATAATCTTCATGAGCTTCAACTCGGCTTCATTGTTGTTGAAGTTTCTGTATTGTTCATACATTATAAGGTCTGAAAATGAATCTGCATTTCAAATCAGTAGCATCAAAAATACAGCTCAAGAATTCATACTTTGCGAAAAGTAAAGAAGCAATTGCATGTAACTCCACTAGTCTTACCATCTCCTCTACACATCTGCTAACCATTTTAAATTCTAAAGTAGTGCTATGAGAAATGCACAAACATTTGTAGACTTAATGATGCCAGAAATAAGATAGACATTAAACGGTTCTGTAATGCAGACAATTCTTGCATGCCATGTAGAAATTTAAATTCTCAGAATGTAGACTTTAAATTAGTGAGCTTATGGAGAGACTTCGTCTGGAGAATTCAAAATGAGTTATTTTGGTAGAATCACAATGTCATGCAAAGAAAAAGAGCTTTGCTTTCCTGGTTGGAATGAGAGTGCAAATTGAACAGCAGAAATAAATAGGCAGCATCTTCACTAAAAACAATGAAAAGGTTATCCAAGAACCAAGAAGATCTGCACATGCCATTATCAACTTCTTCATACCTTTATTAATCCAAAAAGCTTTAAAATATTTAAACAAAATTAACATACATTTTAAACATTTTTGTTTTGGTTGGTATATGAATTGGTACACTGTACAATGGCTCCATGTGTCTAGTCCCTATTTAACACGAATTTTACTTGGATTATGAGGTTACAACCCATTTTTATCAACAGTGTAGTATATCAAATTACACCATACAATTTGTACCAGAAACTATATTAACTTAGAAGAAACCAGAAGTTAGAAAGTTCAATCACCACCCTTAGAGACCCATGTTCAAGACATTGGTGTCCAGAGCAGACTGGCGCAGCAGAAAGTAATCGTGGCTGATTACTTAACTCAATTACATCATCCAGAAAACCACTTCCAACATGCGTCAATTTTAGTGAATCAAAAAAGTCTGAAGTCAAGTCTTAATCAAGATAACAAGATGAGTAGTATCAAACAAACTTGTGACACATTACGTCACTCACTGAACATTGTTATTGATGGGCAGAGATGAGATGAGGCGAGATGAGGTGAAATGAGATAAAAGATGGGAGACATGCAATGCAATCTCATCAATGCAACACTTGTCAGTACCTTGATCTAAGCTGAGAGGTATGCACTTGTTCTATCTATCTATCTGTTTGTCTATTAGAGATCTATTTCCAAACAGGTTGTTTATGGTTTGGGGTTAAGCAAACAATACAGTGCAGGAAAGAATACTCTGAAATAATATTTTTGAAGAAACATTTCATCCACAGGATTTCAAGTTGGAACCAAATGGGATGTTCCCAGATAATTACAACAACAAACTCAAAATTGTCACCCTGCACATGTTGGTTTCTTTAACCAAGCAACCAATTTTTAAGGAAACTGCTCAAGTAACACCACATTATGGGAAGCAACCAGATGATGCCAAATGCATTTCATGAGAAACATCTTTTCATGGCTGTGCTTAAAATTGGTTCTGCAACAATCAGCTTTACGAACCCCACATTTCCTTTCTCAGCAGAACAATAACACCAATGTCTCCAAATTATATATAGCAGAGATGCGAAAGAAGACAGAAGCCTAAACCTAATTTGACATATTGTCAATCAAGTACAGGTTACCACCAGACACAGCAGCCCAATCAATGCACAATAATATAAAAGATGATATTCGATCTCAATGGAAAGAAGGTACTGTATCAAAATTACAGAATGCACTTGGAAAAAATTAGGCTTTTTAGGGAATGTTTGCGGCAACAAGGTCAGGTCTAACATTACTTGACCAAACAAATTTTGGGATTCAGCTGGATTTTTTTTCTGCAGCATAATGAATCTGGCCAAGGAATGCCTGGTGCCACTCAGAATCTCCTTCCTAACTTCAAAGACATTCTTGCTTCTTAACCAACTTAACTTAGTTTTACAATACAAGGTGTCTGGCAACAGAATCAGTATTACGTGGAATCAAAGAGAACTCCCATTTGAGTAGTACATGTAGAACATCCTGCTGCTACAATGAGCAGCAGTGCTTCATTGATCCACAGAGTTGGAGCAGGAGAGACAATTTGATGGGCAAGCAGATTAGGGTCTTTTGCCAAAGCTGGGTCCCAGGCTTAGGAAGCAACTTAGTACAGAGGCATTAACCCTTTCGGAGGAGTCCTGACATCTTTCACACTTATTTAAGAAGCTGTAGTCTATATGCATGGGTATAACCAGCCAATCTCAAGATATATGCCTCTGGCTATAACAAGGGGCAAAGAGTTACTAACTGCCATTACTTTGACCCCTATACACACTGATTGTCTCCACCCAAGAGGCACCAACCCTGCAAAAGAATCCCGGCATCATTCACACTTATTTGAGCAGCTGTATTCTAGTATGCATGGCCGATCTTAAAGTATACATATGCCTCTGACTATGGCCATGGTGTTACACTCTGGCACCACTTCGACCCCTCTGCATGGGGGTTGGTCTCTTATGTTAGTACAATCAGTAAAGGTAACACAAATACTTCTTCCTTTGGGTATAATATTGCTGCACTTAGTCTCAATCTTATTAATCCTTGATTCATAGTGCATATTCAGCATCATTTGCTTAGGTATCAAAAATTTTGGTTCTGTTACAACCGCAATTCAAGTTGAACATGACCAAATTTGTCAAAGAACCAGAAATTGTTCCATAGGTTAAACATTCACTAACTCTATAATTGCAATCATTATCTTCATTTGAACTGCTACCAGAGCACACTCATTTAACAGTGTAGTCCAATTACAGCCCGTTGCATCACAGTTTTTTTACTAGCTGCAATGATAAATCTGTAATAATACTCCATTGTGTCATCAATAGCCTTTAAGCCAAAGACAAGCTCCCATGTAATGAAGTCTATGTTAAGCTTTGTGCCCATCTATTGTGGAAGACTCGCTTATCTGAAGCACAAATTGGAGAGATAAATTGATCCCCCCTTCTCTTCCTCTAGATGATGAACTGCCAGCATAATGCAATGAGTATCATCAACTACCTCCTGGTGATTGCAAACTCAATTGGCTGACAAAGTTCAGCAAAGGAAGCACATCAAAGTTACTGTTCTCTGCAAGATAGAAGGGCAATTGAACATAATACAATAACAGGTTAAAATGTTGCCAGAACTTCACAACATGTGCATATTGCATTGCATTACAACCCAGAGTAATGATACGGATAATCACAGTGACATTTTAATGAGATCAGATTCTCTGCATCATAGCCTGAAGGCAAAAGGATTTAAAATGTGCAATAAGCTTTGTTGTTTGAATCACACGGCACATTGAATGAATAGCTTATCAAATTGGATAATAACAGGAATGCAAAATGCAATGATTTAAAAGCCGCATATTCAACGAAGCATCCATCCAACAAATCGGAGTAATCTAAAACCATGTAGACAAAAAACATCAATCCAGGATTGAGGCATCAGGTGTTAGGAATCATAGGCAATTTGTCAACTGAATGGCACCAATGTTGGAAAATAATATTTTTGCTTTGATGCTCTCTTTCCCAATATAAGAGGCTAACTATTTTTGTAGGGACCATCTCAGATCTGTGTTGCATACTCCAAATTAGGAAGTAATTGACATGGAAGGTCCCTTACTATTGAGACAAAAATAATCAGCCAAGTGCTATGTGTCATCAATTTATGTGTACTGCAGTGGTGTTCTATTTGAGGGTACACGTTCTTATTGAGTTGTGGACAGCGTTCTTATTGAGTTGTGGACAGCGTTCTTATTGAGTTGTGGACAGTGTTCTTATTGAGTTGTGGACACCTTCTAATGGAGTATTTATGAGTAAGTGTCAAAATACTCAAATATTCAACTTCTCACAACTGCTCTAATGTTCATAAGCACATAGAAAGGGTAACAATCCAAATATGCAAGTCAGAATTAATTGTTACAGAAATAGAAAATTTCATGTTCATGATAGATAATTTAAAAGGCTCATTGCCTGGTTTGGTATCTGTGGTTCCAACACTTGTATTTAGGCGTGCCTAATCATGAGGTCACATTGTAGGTAGGTTTGTTAAATCACAGTTATACGAATGGTACATTGGAGGTAGATGTAACAGCACATACATAAGAAATCAATAGAATATTACAGATATGTGTTCGAAGAACCTCATATTTAATACTAGGTCCCTACAATTCTTTTTTTTTAAAGAATTTCTTGTTCTATCTATATTCAGTGAAAGCTTTTTAAAAGAGGCATTATACAGTACACGAATGATAATAATAGTGTACCACATCATATAAGGGGAATGAATACATTTAATTGGATGTATAATTCTGTTTGCAATCATGAGAAGCCTCAGTAATAGCCATAGAAATGTCGATAATAGTTTTAATCACAAAAAATAGATTCACAGCAAAGTGTGTCTGTATTTAAAACTATATTAAGCATATTCTGTTGTCTCAGCTTGTCCTGTTTTCCTACACATGCAGAAGCCAGCACATCAGTTACAGATACACGAGCTTTCTTAGATAAAGTAGAGAACAAAATCTAATACTCCATGCATAAAGCATGTTATGTATTACAAGAAAGCACCTTCAAATAAGAAGCACCGAGTGTGTACAATGCTGCTGTACATACAGTACCAAATATAGGAGAATAAAATCTCAAAAAAAGCTAGAAACTATCTGTTCCACCACAGCAAAGATGGGCATCCCCTGTGTCCTAGATTTACTGCTTGACCACCTCAATCTGACCTCACCAGTCAGACATCAAGTCCCTGTGTCCCAGGGCACCACCAGAGCAATGGTCGAGGCAGAAAAATGCTTTCTGGCAAACATGTTGTGTCTGTAGCTGTAACCAAAAAGGCTGTTTAATAGTACCATGTGTATGTTGTAGGCCTACACATAATTATGTCCGTTCAAAAGTATAACATGAGCCAACTCAAGCAAATAAACTTGTAAGTTGATACACAATATACTTCCATGAAAACATAAACAACATCAAAGCAAAGTCGCATTTTGTATTTCAAACCGATGATATAAAACTTTGCCTTCTTACTTGTGCCATAATTGGACTCACAAGTCTAGACATTGTGAAAACACTCATAGATTATGCAGTATTCCATGCCCTCAGATAGTGAGAAGACAAGCCATACAATAATGCTATGTCATAGAGGTCAACGACCTCTGTCTGTTTTGCAAGAAGGTATATTCTACTCAGAAGCCAAAAGGTATTGATGTCTGGAAAAGGATGAACACATGTATGTTCTGTCATAGAAGCATTTGTGAAACAAATTTTGGAGCAATCTCAGTGAATTCATATCAGTCACAAATATTGCAATTATACATTGGAATCATGAAGTTTCAGTTTCAGACCTCTGCTTCTAAATTCCCTCTGAGAATTATTAAGTATAAGCAGATTCGGGTTTTAAAATTCTTATTTAGAAAACATGTTGTTGACTCCTTAAAGATCATGCGAACTGGATATAGTTTGTACAAAAATTCAGATAAGTGGAGACATCATGTGATTTCTCGAGAGGAAGTCCCAGAAATCAAGTCAATCAACCATCTTAAGTGAAATAAACTCGCTCTATTTTATATACATTTTTAAAAGTTTGAAACTTGAGTCAGTTACAAACCAACCACTTATTTTTAGCCAGCCAAAGACTTTTAAAAGTAGCTTAATCAATGTACAAAAGAATGGCAAAATGGAGCTTAGGAATTTAATTATATTTGGTAATCAGCTTAGAGATGCTGTTATGCTGTCTGCCTCATTCTGCGGAGAGCAATGTCTCAAAAAGGATGTGTGATGCTGGAGTAAATTTAATTTTAGCAGACTGAATGAAGAGGATTAAAATGGTTGTTTGTCATTCATTTAATTAGAATGTTCTATGATCATTGTGATGATGTTTGCAATAAAGTAAATAACCCTTTGAATGACGGAAACAACTGAAAGGCTTACTAAAACGCTCTAAGAGCAACATGTCTAATATTATGCAAAAGTGAGCTAGTATGGCCATTTGACTGTACTAAGAGTACTTTACAGAGGAAGTCGATAGCATGGACTCAGAAATGTTTGGCAACATCATGCAGCTATAGCATAGAAATTAGTTTGGAGCTACCCTAAAAGTGTGTACGAATTGTTAATAATTGTCAGTTAGATCTCAGTTTGTCTTGAAAATATTATCAGGAATCACAATTTCAACACAAATACCTGCTAGTTCAGTATCCTTACTTACTTCACATTCAAACATCCAGGAGATATCTTGGGAGATGCACAACCAACTACATGACCTCGTTTGCACTAGTTGAGCTACATGTAAATTACACCAAATGACCTAGTTTACACTGGATGACCCAGTTCTTATGCCGCTACAGATTTGGAACAGCTCCTTAGTCTTCTTCTTTATTCTCACATATGAGCTTAAAGGATGTTGTTAATTTCCTGGGCATCATTACATTTCATGAATGTTGACAAGGAATCAAGACACAAATAGCAAGATGAATCTTGCTTGTTTATTTTGATCCAAATCTCATAGATGTTATGCTTTGAATAAAACATCAGCTGAGCTGCTAAGCATGGACTCTCAGAAATGTTAATCTCCACAAATGATTATGAATATTTCATTAGCTCCGAAATGTAGAGAATGGAATGAAGTAGGACCGAAGAGAAGTCATATTTTCAAGCATTCCACAAAATGGACTATTGGTTGTTCTTCTCGAACAGTGGCGAACTAGCCCTTCTCTCACATATTTGTATACAGAATGTCAACACGGATGGAAGCAACCATAGAGATCGGAGGTCATTTAATTTTAGTGCAAGAAATGTTTGCCACATTAACATGCACATTTTGAGCACTGCCAGCACAACACGGTTTTGGTATAAAAACATTATACCAATGGACACAAAGTCAGAAAAAGGAAGATTCTGATTTACCGACAATATTAGCAAAAAAGCAGAAATCAGCACAGATGTACGCATGATAATATCAAATTTAAGTTAAATTTTGTTTTTGCTTCTCTAGGTGGTGCTTTGTAAATAATCTGTCCACGAGTGTAATTGTTGTAATGCCTTATCCTGGGAAAGGAAATGTGGACTCCTTAAAGCTGATTCTTGCAAAACCAATTTTAAAGAGCCGGAACAAAATGTTTCTTATGAAATGCATTTGGTGTCTGCTGCTGTTTACTTCCCATAATGCAGTGAAATTTGAGCAGTTTCTTTTTTTAAAAAAATGATGCTCTGTAATAGAAAACAAACATGTTTGTTATGGCAAAGATTTTGAGTTTGTTGTTTTATTTGGCTTCAATCGTTTTGGTTCCAACTTCAAATCAAACTAGACATCAATTTTACTGGTGAACGAGTAATGAGCATTCACCAATTCAAGGAATTTACTTAAATCTCAACTTGACTTATATAGTTCATATTGACATTCTAATTGACTTCATACTGACTTTCTATGACTTCAAATTGACTTCAAATTGACTTCAAATTGACTTCATATTGACATTCTTCTCATATGATTTCCAGATTGACTGACAAGGTGTAATTTTCTGCTTCGATAATATAGTGCAACTGCCACATGTAAAAAAGACCCAGTGTCTCCGCTAGGAAAACAGGGCTTTTAGATTTTTGCTTGTGACACCGTCTTGGCAGCTCTAAATGTCAGATTGCCCACCCGCCCGGAGCGTTACAGACAAGGAATGATGGATGCATCAAAAGCAAATTTACCATTTATCCTCTACAGACCAAAGAATATCTAGCAGAAGATATGCTTGTTTTTGAAAGCAGAAATAAGTAAGTTTTATTTACATCTCACTGTGTATATACATTAGTATCACCATGTATACTTCAGTCAAAACATGTAAAAAATCTATCCAAAAAAAGAAAGTACAAGAGAGATTCATTGTCACACAATGAGAATGTTGTCTAGTTTGTTATCTGGGAATTTTATATAAATATGAATTGGTTGCTCCTACATACGGTGAAGTCTATATTGACCAGGTTAAAAGATCATTCATGTCAATAAGTAAATGTTAAATGATAAACCTTGAGTTCTAGCGCTTAGGCTGACATGGAACCCTATTATGCATAGCTATATTGAAAGGTCATGGCATGCCCCTAAGTAGCCAGGGAAATGACGAGCACTGAGGTACACCAGCCCTGCTAAATTGCCATCTTCAGAAAATGTAGCTCATTGCATCATGATTGCCTCACCAGCTGCCTCATTCCTAATAAATGGAAAGATGTTGACATTTACCTCAGACACTAAAACCTGGTTACATGTCAATATGTTTCTGGTGAATAGATAGTGTCTTATCCAGATGAAAAAAATTATTGGTTTCTGGTGAATACATAGTGGCTTATCCCGATGACTAAAATTATTTGGCATCCTTGACTCGTTTATTGTCAAGAGGAAAAAAGCTCTGTACCTATGGATAATGATAATGCATATTTTTGTCGGTCTCTAGGTCGGTCAGTGTTTGTGTTTTAATATTTTTGTCTCGAGACTCTATATCTCTGTTTAAATCTTTTTGCGCGATATTTGCACGATATTTGACGGTGATTTGTAGTATAAACAGCCAATCATGGATTAGACTTTTGGCAACAGTAGTAAGCCACCTCTTTGCCACTTTTAAGCATTATTATGGTTGGTAGGCCTACTCAGTGTTACTTTGTCACTGAGTCAGCTACCAATCAGCAACTTATTTTTAGCCAGGCAAAGAGACTTCTCAGACCAAAGTAACTTAATCAATGTATAAAAGAATAGCAAAAGGGAGCTTAGGAATTTAATCATGTTTATTAATAAGCCTAGATACTGTCGTCTGCCTCATTCTGTGGAGAGCAATGTCTCAAAAAGAATGTCAAATGCATTGGTAATATCAATTTCAGCAGACAAAATTAAGAAGATTAAAATTGTTATTTGGTATGAATTTCATTAGAATGTGTCATGATCATCATGAAGATATCCAACAATAATGCAAATGACCATTAAAATTACAGGACCAGCAGGAGGGCCCACTGAAATGAACACTGTGCTGGGTATTTGGAGGCGTTTTTATATGAAGTAGAGTGATCTGAAAGGAGATGTCTAGCAAAGATCTGGTGAGGCCATTGAACTGTATGTTTTCAAAGAAGTAATTAAAGCAAAGATATTTTAAAGGACCAGAATCAGCAATAGCAATTGTAAGTTAGATCGCAACTTCTTCCAGCATCAACAATTAGAGTGATGTCTAAACGTGTTCCTGGGATCATTTTTTAAAAGGCTCAACAATTGCTATGTAACTGCATTGCATTGCGGCTGACCGCTTACTTCCTTCCCAACTTCACATGCAAACATCTTGGAGATATTTTAGAAGTAGAAACAACTACGAAACCTAGTTTGCACCAGTTGATCCAATTTACATCAAATGTCCTAGTTTAAACCAGATGACCCAGTTCTTCTACAGCTCTTCTGACAGATTCTGAGCAGTTCCTTAGTCTTCTTCTTTATTCTCACATATGAGCTTAAAGGATGTTGTTAATTTCCTGGGCATCATTACATTTCATGAATGTTGACAAGGAATCAAGACACAAATAGCAAGATGAATCTTGCTTGTTTATTTAGATCAGCATTTCGTAGATGCTATGCTTTGAATAAGACATCAGCTGCATGAGCTGCTAAGCATACATGTACTCTCTGAAATGTTAATCTCCACAAATTATTATGAATATTTCGTCTGTTCTGAAACGTAGAGGATGGAATGAAGTGGGACCAAAGAGAAGTCATATTTTCCGGCAATCCACAAAATTGGTCAATGGTTGTTCTCCTAGAGCAGCGTTGAACTAACCAATGGTTCTTTCATATATTTGAACACAGATGTCAACAGAAGAAAGCTTATCATAGAAACGGGAGGTCATTTAATTGTAGTGTGTGAAATTTTCCCACATTAACATGCACATGTGCAGCACTGCCAGCACAACAAGGTTTTGGTATAAAAACATTATACCAATGGACACAAAGTGAGAAAAAGGAAGATTCTGATTTACCGACAATATTGGCATTCAAGAAACTGAATCAACACAGACGTAGTGCATATGATAATATCAAATTTACGTTAAATTTTGTTTTTGCTTCTCTAGGTTCTGCTCTGTAAATAATCTTTCCAGAGGTGAAATTGTCATAATGACTTATCCTGGGAAAGGAAATGCACATTTCTTAAAGCTGATTGTTGCAAAACCAATTTTGAAAAGAGCAAGGACAAAATGTTTCTCATGAAATGCATTTAGTGTCTTCTGCTTGCTTCCCACAATGAAGTGTTATTCGAGACGTTTCCTTAAAATCTGTGCTCTGTAATAAAGAACCAATGTGTCTATGGCAATGATTTTGAGTTTGTTGTTATGTTTCTTTGATATAGATCTTTCCAACTTCATTCTAACAAATGCATTTTTCTTAAATAGTATTATTTCTGCATTCACAGTTCATAGTTTATAATCTTCCTTTCAAAAGTAGTTCCCAGTTCTTATAAAATTACCTGTTCACAATTATGATTTCAATGCTGTTATTTGCTTCCTGAAGCAGTAAAAAAATCTGTCCAGGCAAAGTTTTCTGATTTAAAATCAATTTAAGTGGATAATATGATTTATATTGCCTCTTTTTCCAAATGTATGATTTGTCAGTCACCAGTTGTTTCATTCTAATGAGTTAGTAGTTGAAAACATTTTAAAATGTTTTTGTCTCCTACATAATTATGTAAAAGTTCCAAAGGGGAAATTCACTTTATGAATGTATGTAATATTGTCCGGGAACTTCTCCGTTAATTTCCCCTCAACTGTCTCATTCAATCTCATCTCATGGCATCTCAGTCATCTGAACCAACCATGTCTCATTTCATATCATTTCCTTTCACTTCATCCTTTTTTATCTTGGCTCATCATTTCAAAAGAAAGATATTCGGCATAAATGTTTCATAAGGATGAAGAATTGATGAAGTTTTTAAAAGGACAGTTTATTACAGTTTATTCGATTTTATGGAGTATCAAAACGATTTAGAACCATTTTCAGTAGTGCCATACATCAGAGTGTTAAAATTGATCAAACTGGTGAATTGGATTACTAGTTAAAATCAAAGGGCAATTTTGTAAAGTGCGATTTGCAGATATGACACTTTAGCTGTAAGACAAAATGTCTTCCGACACCATGACACTTTGATGTAGCTCAGCTCCCGTATAACTTGGAGCTTTTGTTGATGGCTTGTCTGATACCCCTATTACCTGGCCTAACAATGAAATAGCTCAGGTGTAATGGTAGGGCTACACAAGCTGCTAAAATGTCAAATCTGCAAATCGGATTTTGTCTGATACCCCTATTACTTGGCCTAACAATGAAAAGGCGGAGGTGTAATGGTAGGGCTACACAAGTTGCTAAAGTGTTATATCTGCAAATCGGACTTTACGGAATTGCCCCAAAAATAAAATTATACGAATAAGGAAATGGGATAAAAAGAGTTAAAGGATAATATAAGTATCCTTCTCATGAATCTGGTGGCATGTACAGATATCCCTAGTTTCAATCTTTTCTTTAGTTGAGATGCTGCCTTTTCATTTTTACCTTCAGCGAACAAAGTTCGAAGAAGGTATTGTTATCACTTTGGTAAAATGTTGTCCGTCCGCCGGGCGGGCGTCCGGGCGGTCGGGCGGCGGGCGGATAGATAGTTTCCGGGCCAGAACTCAGGCCCTATTGCATGTACATAGATGAAATTTGGTACACATATAGCCCATATGGTCTGGTTGTGCCTTTTGGTGGTCTGATTGATGGATAATCCATAGTTTTTGAAATATTAAACAAAAAGATAAAAAATTATTTTTTTCGTTTCCGGATCAAGACTCGGTCACTATCGCATGTACATGGATTAAATTTGGTACACATATAGCCTATGTGGTCCAATTGTGCCTTTTGATGGTCTGATTGGTAGGTATTCTATAGTTTTTGAAATATTTACAAAAAATAATAAAAACAATTTTTTTTCATTTCTGGCCCGAAACTTGCCCAGTATTGAATGTACATGGATGACATTTCATACACATATCACCTATATGATGCTGTTGTGCCTTTTGATGGTGTGATTGATGGTCATTCTATACTTTTTGAAATATTGACAAAATATATTGCAAATAAATTTTTGGTTTCTGGTCCAAAACTAAGCCTCTGTTGGATTCACCTTGACAAAAATTCATCCACATATTGCCTATAAAGATCTTTCACTGGTCTTATTGATAGGTAGTTTTAACAAAATTTAAATATTTAGAAAAAATTTGAAAAATATAAATTAATATACTTATTGGTTTTTGACCCGCAGCTCATAACCTATTCCCTGTACATGTATGAAACTGCAACATAATATGTGTAAATTTGTCTAGTTCAGCCTTTCCATGGTTTTACATACCCTGGCAGGCAGGTGGGCAAATGGTAGGGCAGCGGGTATATAGATAATTCCAGGCCAAGATTTGGCCACGATTGCATTATACCAATTTTGTCAACATCGCTTTTATGACTTTACAGATGTCTTTCGCTGAAGGTTTGCTGCTGCGCAGCCTATGTTTTCTTTTCCATTTGCTCACACATTCAACCCGGACAGCAGCTCATTTTTCGTCTGTGATTCTACCAAAATAACTCTTCACAACTGCCTGGGTTGTGTCATTGTGAATTCTCCAAAGGAAGGCTATGCATACGCTCTCTAATTCAAGCCTACATTCTCTGAATTTAAATTGCTACATGGCATGCCAGGAATTTCTAGATTTTAAAACCATTTAATCCTAATCATATTACAATTTTCATGAATTCTACAAATGTTTGTGTTGTTCTAATTGTAATTCTTTGAAACTAATATTGACAAGCAGACATATTACTTACTTAGTATATACCTTCTTGATCATATCTCAGAATGGGTGATCTATTGATTTATGCTTAACAAAGAGATGACAGGACCGTGAGTCTTTGTGCATCCTTGATTTTGGTGTAGTCAATATATGTCACATGCATATTTGTGATACATTTGTCAATAAAATATATAATTATGTGTAAATGTCCATGAGCAAACACAACTATATAGTCATGTGACTAATATAAGAATGTGATCAACTTAATCAGCCAATCAAACTTAAAGCTCATGAAAATAAGGCAATTTGGGACACAACTTTTTACCTGTTCCTTCCTGCAGGAGCAGGTCAGCTGGTTTTAATTCTCAAAAAGGCACTTCTTCTGACTTTCCACTCACACAACACTCTTTTATGCAGATTGCAGATGCTTGCGTCTAGAACACTTCAGTACGCTGCAACACGCTCCTGCACCTAGATGCAAAAGACACTAACTGAAGGGATAATCTCCCTGGCCATACTTAGATGCTAAAACTCTCATATTAACTGGGAGTTGTTTTTTTTTTTCAGAAGAAAAGGGGAGGAGGATAGTACTTGTTTGGATTACCATTTGGTCAAGGGAATCCTACTCAAAAAAGTTTATGGTCAAGATAAAACTGAATATTAACACAGTGCTTTACCTTTGACAGGCAGAGGATGTTGGATAATGATTATTCTTCAAGAGTATTGCATATGAATATACATTGAAATCGCTTAAATTGCAGCATCGTAGTGAAACTCATAGACAATCATCTGGCATGCAATTTGTTTTTCCAAATGACTTGCTTCCAGGCTACACATCTGGCTTGCAAAATGTAAAATACCATCAGTCTGAACGAGCTTGCCTCTGCAATATTAGGTAGCAAATGGAAGCAAATATGAAGTGGCCCCAAATATACTTGGTCAGATGTTTTTGCCCTGGGGTACTCCTTCTCTAATGCATCCCTTTGAAGATGAAAGCCAAGTGCTCCCAGCTGTGTAGCTAAACTGCCTAGCTGCAGTAAATCATGGGTGAAAGTATTAGATATTAGATCTCTAGCCTGTATTAGATATAAGAAAGTACTTTAGTGAATTCAGGTCCATTGGAACACAGGTCATGAGTCTGTCGATATCGCTGTCCTTGGTTAATTTTCTGACTGGTTTGGAAACAAATCTTTTTGATTGATCGTCATTTGAAAAACACGCTTATAAGCTAACAGACACAATATTAAGGCTGCAATAGAATATCATTATATATCGCTATATTGAAAGGTCATGGCATGCCCCAAACTAGCTGGCAAAATAACGAGCCTTGAGGTACACCCTGCTAAATTGCCATCTTCAGAAATGTAGCTGATTGCATCTTGATTGCCTCCAGGCTGCCTCATTCCTTATAAATGGAAGATGTTGACATTTACTGTTGGCACTGCTACAATCTTATACGTCAGTATTTTTTTTTCTTATTTATTGACTTTCATTGATGTCAATGACTCCTTGCTTGCGGGTTGAAGTAAATCTCAGTAATATGTTAAATATTTCTCTGTCTCTACATCTCAATATTTATTTTAGCCAGTCAGTTTCTGTCTTTTTCAGTTCCATACCTTTTCTGACATGAGAGTTGATTTTGAATACGAATGGCTATTGAACAGCCAATATATTTATCTCAAATTTTGACACCGATCCTGACATACAGAGAGTGAGTGTCTAGGGGAAAATCCATTTACAAAATATGCAAGTGAGAAGGGTTAGTTAAAATTAACTCATGACTATCCAGCCTGAAACTCAAGCTATCTGCCATCAAACATCCTCCTGTCAGAAAATCAAGGAACAATGAAACCATCACTTTGACTTGCAAAGGGATAGAGAGAATTCCTCTGACTTTTTGTACAGCTTTGTTACCTTCTAACTCCTGCTTCTTAATCAAGATGTCTGGAAAGCACAAGTGGCAAACAACAGGGTGAGTGTAAAGAGGAATCAAAGAGAACTTCCCATTGAGTGGTAGAACTTCCTCTGGCTATAATGAGCAGCAGTGCTTCATTGATCCACAGTGTTGGAGCAAGAGAGACAATTTGATGGGCAAGCAGATTAGGGTCTTTTGCTAAAGCTGGGTCCCAGGCTTTGGAAGCAACTTAGAACAGAGGCATTAACCCTTTCGGAGGAGTCATGACATCTTTCACACTTATTTGAGCAGCTGTAGTCTATATGCATGGGCATAACCAGCCAATCTCAAGGTATATGCTTCTGGCTAAGAAGCACCAATTAATTAAAAACTTAACCCCTCTGCACCTACACCATATATGAAAAACTCTTTTGGAGGAGTCCTGACACGGTTTGAACTTATCTAAGAAGCTTTACTTTAAATGCACATGTGGCTATGTAAAGTCAAAGGTTTATACCCTGCCAACACCCCTATGCACCTTATTTGTATGGGATGGTGGTCTCTTACATCAGCACAGTCAGCAAAAGATAACAAACATCTACTTTTGAGATTTATCACAGCAATTACTACCTCACTGAGTAATGAGTATGATAGTGACCTACTCTTCAATTTATAGTGATTTATATTGTATGCTCTATAGGCCAAGCATTCATTAACCTCAATCAAACAGCTGCTGGGCTAGACTAATTAAACAGCGTAACCTAATTATTGCCCATTGCACCATGGTGCTGAATGAATCAGTAAGCGACTATGCATACACATTCACTTCATTGCGCTCAAAGACAAGCTATTATAGGCCTTGTGGCAATTTATTGTGGAAAACATTCTGGTGTGGAGCACAAATTAGAGCAAAATTACCTCAACCAATCCCCCCCCACCCAATATACAATATGTATACACCAGATGATGAACTGCAAGATAATGCCATGAGTGTCACCAAATATCTACTGCTGGTTACAAACTCAATTGGCTATCAAATAGTGAAGTTCAGCATAATTCAAGCTGCCCACTCACATTTTTCCATCTCCCATCAATATCAAACCAAAAGATGAAAAAAAATGAGCTGTCATCTAGATTGAGTAGATTGAGCAATCACTCTTTTGGTGACAGAATCTATCAATCAGCATTACAGTATATTACAAACATAGACCATCATGGCATCACGTAGCATCAGGATCCATGCATTCCCAAAGCACATTCGTCAATCAAGGGAGATGTATCCTAATATTTACCATATGTGACAGACAAATCCAAAAAGCTTCTAGCTATGATTGGGTTAGGAAATGCAGACCAATGTGTTGGTTTGACCTGATATAAAAGTTCAACCTATAAAATATCTATCCCTACTCTATATTTTGATATAACATAAAATCGAACATGCTTGAAGTTGGAATGCATCTGTAAAGAAAATTTAATTTACTTGCAAGGGCGTTATTTCTAAGATGCCAGCATTAGAATAAAGAGAATAGTATGTCATATATTATTCAGTTGAAAGAAGTTTCAGCAGAGAGGGTCCAATTAGTAGTATCTTCTTTTTCTAAACTTATGAATTCGCCAAAGTTTTATCAGAATCTGAAGGGATTTGGGGCATGTATTCAATAACCAGAGGGGGGGGCTTGAAGTTCTCCATAGCGGAAATAATTTATTTCGCTGTAGCGGCAACAGTAATAATTTATTTCATGTTCGCTAAGTCCCAAATATTCATCCCAAAATCAAGCGACACCTTGTTAAGTGATACCCCTTGCAGAAGACAGCTCAAAATAAATATATTTATTTCACTTTAACAGAGCAAAAAATTATTTATTTAAAAAAAGTCCAAGCCCCCATTCAAATCAAATAGTCACCACCTTACAGCTGAGATCTTGGAGCACAAAAATATCTAAAACAATCTGGTGCAGAGCAATCTGAAGAGAAGTCAGAGTCTAAGAATGCAGTGAATACCATCTATTAGTGGGACCCATTCAACACACCATCCAGTGGCATTCAGCAGCACTTTCACAAAACTGTTAGACCTTTCCGTTTCCAATGGAAAGCAGAAAAGGCTTCATTGATTCCTAAATTGGAAGCAGGGGAAACATTTTGATGCATGGAGGACAGCAACAGATGCAGACAGATTGCTGGCTCCAGCCGTTCAAAGCTAATTTGGGTCTCGGAAAACACCTTGGGTCTGAGAAAGTGTGTTAGGAAGCTACAAGTATAGGCTAAGTCTCTTGACAATACTCCCAGACTACCAGGTGTGACAATATATGGGTGGCCAGTATGTCTTGATGAATGGACCGATCAGTTGATGGATGGGAAATGCGTTGAATTCTACAAACAGTTTTTTAAAAACATAAGAGTTTGGAAAAAGTAGAAAGTAGTGAAAATCAGTTGACTACATACTTTAAGGCATACTGGTATAGCTGAACAATACTATAGAATTTGCCTAATAATAATACCACTTGCTAGTGATCACTTGATTTTGCATTAGAACACCCTTGCTGGATTCCCACTGCATGTTCCTAAATTCTCATCACATTGATTGGCATCATCATGCTGATCAAACTGATTTACTTTCTTGAAGCTTTAAACATCTCACACACAAAAACAACTCTCTTAATAAAGAAAAATAAACTAATTCTGACATTTGTCCCAAACCAGAGGGAATACATAGTAATTTGTATGGAAAAGGTCAATATCTAAATGGGATTCAAACTACTGAAGTTTCTCATCCAGAAAGATAGCCACAATCTTCACCAGAAACTGTTGAGCAATTTTATGCTTCGGGTATCATTCAGTTTTTTTGAAACGTAAAATTAACTTTACAGAATATATATTCTATTCCCAGGGACTACTGACAAAAACTAAAACCTCTGTATTCAAAAGGTTGCAAACTTTTTACATTTTGTGTGATGTGACCATAATAAATAAACATATAGATCTACAAGTAATACCAAAATAATATAAAGAAATTATGTGTACCTCTGGCGGTCCTCCAAGCATCAAAGGTAATCCACTCAGACGCTTCTTCTTATCTCCATTCCTGAAAGAAAGAAGAAGTAAAAGGGGTTGAAAATCAAATTCCAGCATTTCCCTAATGCAATTCTATGAGCAATTTTCTTGTGTGTAGTGATACAACTTTCAACTTGTCTACTTCTGCTTGTGCAAAACATCAAATGGCATTGCCTGCAGCTAAAGATTTCTTCAACATTTATATTTTTTTAGTTTTTCTTATCCATAACATCATGGTTGGAATGAAGAAGTATTGTATGCTCTCAGTCAATGAAGCAAAGATGTTATTCTTTTACAGACCTTCAGTTGACTGTTACTTAAAGAAAGAGTGGGGCTGTGGGAAAAGGATTTTTGAATTGACTTTGCTTTTACAGTAAAAACCTCAAAATAAAAGACTCATGTAACAAATGCAGCCTGATACTGTCTTTGGCTCTATATTTTAGAATGTGCATATAAATGTGGGTGACAGATTAATCTCAGACATCTATAGCAGTTTTTCAGCTGCAGCATATATTCATGTCTTTAGCGCACCATTGTAGGGCAAAATAGCTAGGAGATGTTTTAATCTATCATAGTACAAAATGATATATTCTATAAAGATGCAGCGGCTTCAGGAATGTATAGGATATGACATGAATAGCCTCATGACATAAGATATTTGCATGATTTTATAAAGCGCGAGTCCGATATACCATACTGAACGGTAATCAAACCAATCCTTAAAATGATAACTCAGGATATGGCCCAAGTGAGGTTCAAAAACATCCTCATCTGTACAAGGCAGGCAAGCTACCACCATAAAACGGAGCCACATGCCTTGACTCCTTAATCTTCAGACTACCTCTTTATAATGTTAAGGCACAATATATATGAATTGCAGTTTGCGAATGCAAATGGAAATAAAAGGAAACATAAAGAGTGGGTGTAAAGTGGTTTTAAAAAAGGAAAAAGGACCTTGTCCATCAATCATTTCCACACAACCCTTGCATTCAGTTACAAGAGGAGCTTTATTGTTGGTAGCCTCAGGTTGTATTCAAAGGCATCACCCATGAGGCTTGAAGTGAGAGCAGAATAATTGGAATCTGCACCATCCAGTGTTGTGCCAGGCAAGGGCCAGCTGGGACAGGCATGGCGTAGTAGTATTCTAATCACGATGTTCTGCAGTCATAAGGCATTTGGAAGCTTAGCAGTAACTCCTGAGCAGTCACCTTTTGGTAATTCTAAATGGATAGACTTGATCGTGATAGATGACAGTATGGTCCACATAGGACACCACTTTCATCTCTGTCAAAGCAGATAGCCTATTTCGTCCGTGTGTTCCCATTGATCATTTACAGCTAACCTTTACAATGTTGTAGAGAATATGCATTACGTATGGCAATCAGCTCAGATAGACCTTCTTTTATTCCGTTAGCCTCTCTGTCATCAGGAAAAGAACACTGTCTCCAAAACAATGTAAAATACTGAAGTAACATCAATTTTAGCAGTCATAATTAGGAGGGTTAAAACGGTTACAAGTTAGACAGGATGACTGCAAGAGGAATATCATGTGTTCAACACAAATTCAGACACCATTGTCATTAGAACATTGAACAACCATCTTTTGAGTGAGTGACATTCACGTTGTCTATATTTAGTCCAGATGTCATTTGTTTTTTTGTTTTTTTCACATCATAAGGGATTAGTGTTTTCTTGCAAGAAGGATGTGATTGAAGCATGTCTTTCAAAGTTGATAGTAAAGATTCAACCCACCAGTAAGCTAAAATATTAAGGCTTCTGTCATACCATCAGCTATTCCTCTAACTACTAAACTTGAAAAAATGCAGGGTGTAGAACACATTCATCGTCCATCCATCAACTGATCGATCAAAGGGTCGACCCATTCATCAAGATATATGGGCACCTGGTAGTCTGGAAGTATTGTCAAGAGACTCAGCCCTTACTGGTACCTTCCTAACATACTTTCTCAGACCAAGACCTGTGTTTCGGAGATCAAAATTATCTTTGAGGTGCTGCATGGAGCCAGAGATCAATCTGCATCTGTTGTTATCCACCCTGCATCAAAATGTTTCCCCTGCTTCCAATTTGAGAATCACTGAAGCCCTTTCAGTGTTCTATGGGAATGGGAAGGCCCAACAGTTTAACAGCAGTGCAAAGTGAATGTCTTGAATGGTGTGCTGAATAACCTGAATAGACTGAACTGAACAGCTGATGTTTCTGCTTTCTACAGACTTTAAATTCTGTATAGTTTGCAATGTAAAATTCAATGATGGTTTAAGTTGGTAAATAACTAAAAAAAAGTCTTCTGAAGAATAGTAGATTCAAGTTTGTTCTTTGTTTGTCGTCCATACTTTAGCCAATTAAGTTATTCTTCGGAGTACATATTGCTTTCAAGCATATAACATTGCAATACAGTGTACATATCAGGTTAGAGGCTTCCATGATATACTGGCCACATTTGACAAATTGGTAAATATTAGGATACATCTCCCTTGATTGATGAATGTGCTGTGGGATTGCATGGGTCATGGTGCTATGTAATACCATGATGGTGTATGTTTGTAATATATTGTGAAGTTGATTGATAGACACTGTCACCAACAGAGTGATTGCTCAATCCAGATGACAGGCTCATTTTCCATCCTTCGGTTTGATATTGAGGAGAGATTGAAAAGTTCGAGCTGTAAGCTGAAAATGCCAAAAAAATATTTCACTCTATGCAAAGATCTGAATGCATTCTAAAGAATACAATTTTCTGAAGAAGTATAGTTTAGGTATTATATATTCCTATTGTTACTGAATTGTTAAAATATGTTTCCTATGCAGCAAAATCATATTCAGTCACCAGATTCATACTCAGTGCTGTCATTAACTGCAAGTTAACCAAAGAATATGTTGTACTTCTGTTGTAATGTCATTCAAGAGACAATCATCTTCCTACAGTACATTGTAGTTATAAATCAGTTCTTGGCTGCTTCTGAATTGTCCTATTATCTTCCAATGGACTTGCATGAAGCAGAGAACAGTCGCTCCGATGTGATTCCTGTGCTGAACTTTGTCAGCCAATTGAGTTTGTAATCAGCAGCAGACAGTTGGTCACACTCATTGCATTATGCTGGCAGTTCATCATCTAGTTGCAGAGCCATTGTAGCTCTCCAATTTGTGCTCCAGACCATCAAGTCTTCCACAATAAATGGGCACAAAGCTTAACATAGACTTCATTACATGGGAGCTTGTCTTTGGCTTAAAGGTTATTGATGACACAATGGAGTATTGTGTATAATTACTGATTCATTGTTGCAGAGATAATGCTATGGTACAATGGCTAGCAATTAGACTGCACTGTGTAATACGTCTAGTCTGGCCTAAACCTAAATGGAGGAAGGCCCATTTGCGCATTGTCCAGCTTAGTCACAACAAGAGGGATGTTTAATCCTGTAAATCTTTTCACACTGGCATAGAGACAACCAGTGTTCAGAGGGGTCAAAGTGATGGTAGTTTGCAACTCCTTGGCCCTTCTTAGCCAAAAGCATACACCTAAAGATTGGCTGGTTATGCCCATCCATTTAGACTACAGCTGCTCAAAAAGTGTGAACGATGTCAGGACTCCCCTGAAAGGGTTAGTGCCTCAAAACTAAGTTGCTTCCTAAGCCTGCGGCCCTGCTTTAGCAAAAGACCCTAATCTGTTGGCCCATCAAATTGTCTCTCCTGCTACAACACTGTGGATCAATGAAGCACTGCTGCTCATTATAGCCAGAGGAAGTTCTACCACTCAATGGGAAGTTCTCTTTGATTCCACCTAATACTGATCCTGTTGTGTGCTACTTCTGTTTTCCAGGCATCTCGTATAGGTAACTAAGTAAGTTAGAAAGCTTCTTGTAAAAGTAAGTCATGAAGGATCAAATTTTTACGAGGTGACAAAGCAACAAGAAGGATTCTTTGTGGTGAAGCAATTCCTTAAAGTTGAATCCCACAGAATACAGCTGCTCCACCTATTGTACTCCACAGTTCAACAAAAATGCCCCAGCTGGTGGCTCCCCCGCTTGGTCAAATTGTTCATATGCATTGGAAAAGCCACAGATTTTTGTAAACAGGGGTAGGCTCACTCGAAGGCTGCTGGCTCAGCCAGGAATAATGGCACTGAACTCTCAATGCACACATTTTGGATCAATATACAGGCCTATAATCCAATCCATCTTTCAAAAAAATCTGAGAAGGAATCTTTGAGATATTCAAGTTTATTTTAAGGGGGGCTTATTTTTGTTGAACTGTTTTTCATAATTTTCTCATATTGTACACCACATAACTCTCAAAAAACATCGGTAACCCCCCTTCAAAGACTTGTTTTTCAATAAAGTGTATTTTCAGCTATATTCCTGTAATTTTTCATAAATATCTCATGGATATTGTTCGAGTGATGCTGCTTTTCGTTATAAATCCCACACTTTTTAGTATTTTACTGTATGTTTTAATGTAATGACACACGATTTTGAAAAGATCATAGTTCGAAAATTATGTTGGAGAGCCCGCCAATTTTTTTTTACATTGGAAAGCTTTCTTTTTGAAGAACGTTTTGGCAAAGTTTCATGAATATCTCATGGATTTTAGATTTCTTACCAAGTGTGGGATTCAACTTTAAGGCCCAACGGTTTTTTGGAATCTTTCAATCCTTTATGTCAGCTCGGAAGAGAGCAGTCAAAGAGATGGAGGTGGCTCATGGCACACTCTAAAAAATTTCAGACAAAATTGGTTTTTTAGATTCAAAATGGTTTTTTGAAAAACCAAATTTCAATGCAAAAAACCAACATGGATTTTTAAAAAATTTCAATGCAAAAAACCAACATGGATTTTTTTAAAAATCCATGTTGGTTTTGCATTGAAATTTGGTTTTTCAAAAAACCATTTTGAATCTAAAAAACCAATTTTGTCCCAACATTTTTTAGAGTGCATGACAACTTTCACATTAAGAAGTGTTGAATGTAGTGGTTTGATGCAAACTTAGAAAATATACATAAGTGTATCTAGAAAAATTCAAAGTATCAGTTTTGTTCACCAATTGTACATAGTTACATGTGGACATTTTTGGTTGCTGCAGGCTGCATTCAGAGGTATCACCCATGAGGTTTGATGTGAGAGTAGAATAATTGAAATCTGCAGCATCCAGTGTTGTGCCAGGCAAGGGCCAGCTGGGGCAGGCAAAGTGCCTAATATTCTAATCACGATGTTCGGCAGTCATAGGGTATTTAGAAACCTAGCAGAAAGTCTTGGGTAGTACCCTTTTGGTAATTCTTAATGGATAGACATGATCATGACAGATTGGTCCACATGGTACACCACTTTCATCTCTGCCTTGGAAAATAGCCTTTTTTGTTCACCTGTTCCCATGATTCGCAGACGTAACATTTACAATAGCATAAATAATATGCAATGTGATTGGTAATTAGCTCAGTCAGTTTAATATATGGTTGTTTTCCTCAAGATCTACATGAACTGTAAAAATATTGAACACAGGATCAACACATCAGATGTGAAAACAGGCCCAGGTTTAGGTGTAAAATTAGAGTTAAGACTATTTTTATGTTTACGAGTGGGTTTGGGTAGACCCTGTGTTTTTCAGTCAATTTCTGTAACTGAACACACATCAATTTTCTGTTACATTTGATGCATATATCGTTGAAACAGCAAAAACAGGTATCTTCATAAAAAAATACCTTTGCCGCCTTAATTTGGTTGAGCAGTGCAGTTGAAGTACCACTAGTGCAGTATAGTAGTGCGGTATCATGTCACTTAATGATTTATTATTGATGAGTTGCAAATGATAACCTCATATCCAGCACTTCGTGGCCTGACCTGATCACATTAACTGTCACTAACTGCTAGTATGGAACACCTCCTTGTTTATTTAGGGACAATAAACCCGGTAGTAATGGACATGTGAGAGAGAGGTGATGGATGAGAGCAAACACTTTTATGGCACTAGCAATAGCAGTAGTGGTGTTTATGAGGTGTTTATGAAGTGGTGATAATGGTTATTAGACATGGAGTCTGGAGCGAATGGCATTCTTGTGTGGTTTAGTGCAAGAGGCTTACAAAGACTTCTGTAAATTGTCTTTTTTAGATTTTGGAATAAGCATGGATGTTTAGTCATATTTTTACAACGTCACGCACAGAGTGTCTTATATTTTGCTGATTTTTTGATAGTCCAATTTGCTATTCGTAAGATTTTTCTTGTTTGCGCATCTCCTTAATCTTATTACCATTGCTGTTGCATATTCTACGTCCTAATCAATTTCTTTTGAATACTTTTTCTTTTTCTCCTCCTTATCTTATCAACAATGCTGTGTTGGTCATTCTGGTTTATATATCCAGTTATTTTGAATAGCTTTTCTTGCAATCTTGCTTGCAATGGAGTATAATCATAGTTTTTTTTCGCAGAATGTATTGTACAGAGCACAATAAGCACACTTCCTACCCTGGGCACGTCCCCTTTGTGTTGCTAAGTGACACCGCTGGTCTGGAAAATAACTCCCTTGTTCTGTGGCAAGGGTTAACTTCCGGTTCCCTGAGTTTTGTATAGGGGATGGCTGGTGGGGTGGAAACTGTGCATGATAGCAGTGGCTCTTATACAAGACCAGTACAGAAAAACAAGTAGACAGTATTGTACAACTCTTGATAATAAATACAGAATATATTTGGGAATATATACGACGCCGTCAATTTGGCAATTGCATGCCAAAAAATTGAGGAACATTAATGAATGTATAGAAGTGGTAAGTGCAGCCCTCTTAATCGAGTTCTTGAAGATCATGATAGTTGATTGATGAGCTTACACACCTTACTCAAGAATCGCCAAACATTGCAGTACTTGAAAAATTAGTGAAGCAGCATAGGAGTAGAAAGCAGGGGGCAGAGGAGCAGCTGCCCCCTGAAAATCAGGCAGCACTGTAAATTGACGTTGAATTTGGGCAAAGACCTGAACAACCTGGACAGAAAGCCCCATTCGCTGAATGATGGACTGCCTCATTTAATGGATCACCTCCCCTACACCTATGGCAGTTAAAAGCCAGAAAAGAACTGTTGAAGGACCATTGATTCTCTAACATTTGGTGTAAGGCCGGAAGTATGCAAATCTACTGCCTGTTCTGTGGTCAGTTGAAAATTGCATCACTCAAACAAAGAGTAGCTGGTAGTTGCAGGTTGTATTTACAAATTGAAAGGCCCTCACATTTTTTATTCGACAGAAAATGTAAATTTAATGTCGAAATTTATGTTAAATCTTTTCCTTAATAGATTTAAATTCAGACAAAATGTGCTTAGTGTTTAGATCTGATCGACTAAATTATGCAATATGCCCATTTTCGAACGTGTATTTCATCTTTGAAACAAGTACTGAAAATAATATTGATAGTTTTCCTGTGTAATTTGTTGAATTTGTAAAGTTGAAAAAGTGTTATTTACAGGCGAGATGTTGTTATGCCAAATGAAACCGCTGCACAGGAAAAACATTGAATCCGGCATTAAGTGTGTCCATTTTTTCTTTTATTAACAATAATTACCTTGTGCCACCACAATACCTGTCAGGCCAAACTATTTGCAATTGTGCTTCAATAGAAAAATGAATGAGAAACTTAGCCATTAATCATCTCCATTCAACACTTGCATACTGTTACATGAAGAGCAATATATTGTCTTTTGCTACTGGTTTCATCGAGGGCCACCATCAAGAATGTCTGACAAGAGGGAAGAATTGGATCTACAACAATGGTATTGTGAAGCTGAGCTGGTGTCTCTAGCGCACACTGCACAGTGTCTAGTATTCTAATATGTCAGCTACAAAGTGCAGCAGCGGCTAAAAGGCACTTGGAAGCCTTGCAGTGACTTCCAGATTGTATTGTTGTTAGGGTAAGAGCAGTGGATGGTATACTTGTTAATACCTCTCACAACAATCAATTTGTTGAAGAAGAGATTAACAAATGCCTTCCACTTATTACGATGTAAGTGCTTGGTGTGTGGTGAATTCTTGTTTTTATGGAGTCTTCTTTTGCTAGTGAAATAAAAGTTTTATCAACTGTGGGACTGGACCATACCAGTTTACCTTTTTGCTTCAGCCAATCTGTTTTCTCCCCTTAACAACAGTATGGAATTGTGCTTGCACAGGTCTATTAGTTAATGCTGTAACTATAGAAGACTATCAACGTATGCATGGTGACATTATGTCAGAAACAGGTCATCAGATACTGAGAACCGGAAAAGCTGAAACACGACACCAAATAGAGATGTAGTTGAGGGCCAAACCGCAAAGGGCTAAAGTACTTCCTGTTCTAGAAATATCTTCTTTAGCCTCTCCTCCCGTATAAAATAAATGACTTTTTTCTCTCTTTCATGAAACAAAAAAGCCAGGAAGAGACAGATAAGTTAACAAGGTTCAGCAAGGATCATACATCTTTATGCCACACTGAATGGTATCCTCAGCAATTCATCATTCTGACTTATAAAGAGCCAATTTAATGACCAAGGCATTTTTTTGGTGCACTGGTTGTGCAATGATGACTTAATACATCCTTCCTAGCTCCCAGAGCTACAGTTTAATTACCCCTTTTCCTAAACATGCGATTATGATAACAGTCTTTTGAAGCATGGAGAATTGTGAAACTTGAAGGTTCCCTCATTCTGCTTCTATAAATGAGCTTCTTGACTGTCAATATACAGAAAGGTTATTTTTTAAGTTTCTGCTCTCATTGTTAAATTTAAAAGTAAATTTGCCCAAACGACTATAAAAATCTTTTTAACAAACTTTTTAAAAACCTTCCTACCAATTCCAATCAATCATTATTAGGACTTAATCTCACAAAATCAATCTTGAATAAACAAAAAGCCTTCTAAACATAATTCTACAAATAAGGAAATTCCTCAAGTGTAATTCCTAGTTTTCACACACAGCAACTTCCAATCTTGACGATTTATGGCCACTTAATCTTGCTGCCACGCTAATGCATCAAAGTTAGGTTATGATTACCACAACTTTCTTGTTTCCATCCCGAGGGATACCCTGTAATTTTTGGCAGGAAATTAGCCATCCATCACACACACAGCTGCTGTTTTATATTGACTGAGGCGACCATTTTCGCTTGATATGAAAAAAAAAGGTTGTTTCCACCTGTAGCTAGGGTACAGTAACGTTAAAATTTTGTTTGTCCACATGCAAATTTTTAAAAAAAGCTCGTCCCAGGGTAAAATCCATAGCCCCCCAACTATCGTCTAGTGGGCCCCTTAGAACCCTCAAAATTGTTGTCTAACTACCGCAACAGTCATGACATAAGGCATTTAGAAGCCTAGCATTAACTCTTGAGCAGTCACTTTTTCGTAATTCTTCATGGATAGACTTGATAGTGACACATGACATGCATAGGGATCAGTTTTAAGTACAGAAGGGTACAAAACAGAGTCAGGATTCTGCAATAATTATCATTGTGAAAAAATGTAGGCCTGTCAATGGACGTGTATGCACGAAAATTAAGTGACTTCAGATACAGAGATAAGTAATGGTGTTGAATTTCTTCTTTGTTTTTGTTCTGGTCACAATAGACTCCATGCAATAAAATCAGGAAGTAACAGTTGCTGTGCTGCTAAAGTGAATGTGCAATGAAAAATAGCAGCAGACATAGTATAGTTACAGGACATCCTGTAAACTACAAACATCAAAACACAGTCAACATCGTAGTCTTGTTGCTACAGCAGGTTTTGCACAGCACTCATGTATAATTTTAAACACATGAGGTGAAAGTGATCACCCCAGACCCACCGCACTGTCCTGTTCTGATCACATTAGTGACAGTGAGGAGAATGTGTGTTGTTTACAGCCATTTAATGTGAGAGCAGGTCATGAAATGTGGGAAACGTGAGTTGTGATGGATGCAGACAAACACTTCCATGGCACCACTGATAACAAGGTGTCAATAAAGTTGTTATGTGTGGTATTAGAATAAATGGCATTCTTTCAGTGGTCCCAAAGACAATTTAAAAAAACCATACTGATGGAATGAGTGTTAAATAAAATAATATCATGCTGTTATATTATAATTCAATTGCATAAGACAGTTTCCAGCCTCTTTAATAACATGCTAATAGAACAACCAAGGAATAAGGAAGGCAAAGATGGATGGATGATTGGGGCTTTATGTCCTGTATTTTTCGCACTTGGTAGGCTAACTAGGACAGGAAGAGGACATGGCAATGAGATGAAGGATTTTCCAGTCATTGCTCCAACCTCATATTGAATATGGTATTACTGCTTGGGGAAATGCGAAATGTCCCGAAATAAAACGACTGAAGATACTTCAGAAAAAAGCCATCAGACAGGTCACGAAAAGTAAATACAACAGCCACACAAGCCCGATTTTTAGAAAACTCAACCTACTAACAATTGATGACTTGTTTCTCTTAAATTGTTGCAAATTGTATTATAAATTCTTTCATTCTGGTCTTCCCTCTTACCTCCAATCTCTGTTACAGGTAGTAGGGAATATACATCTCCATAATACAAGACACCAAGATTTACTATATGTTAGGAATATTTTCTCTGAACTCGGAAAGCAGTCCTTCAATTATAAAATAGCACAGGCCTGGAACAGGTTGCCAAGGACACAAAAAGAATATTTATCGGTGTCGATTTACACATTTTCAAGAAAATTGAAACAGTACCTGGTGTCTGAGTACTCATTAGTTTGCACAACAGCCAACTGTTATGTCTGTCAAAACACATAACCATCATCAGTCATTAGAGGTGTACCGATTCTAGATTTTTCCGATACTATGCCGATTCCGATACTGCCTTTGAGTATCGGCCGATACCGATACCGATTCCGATACCTAATTGACCACCAGGTGGTGCTCAATAGCTTGCCTTACTGTTGAGTCATGCCCCACCCCCCTGCCACCCTTCTGACTGCCGCCCGCATAACTCGCCATTAGTCATGCATGACAGCACTGGGTATAATTCCACAGCCCACCTGAACTGATTTCTTTAATTCCGTTTCTTACAGTTAACAAAGAAAATCATAAACTCGAGATAACTATCCAATTTGACTATATTGAAAGATATTTAACAGCATGCAGAGTTACTGTGCTCTTCCATGTCAGGAATTAGTCTTTCAACTTAATTTGTTTTATAAAATTGACTTAAATTTTGCTTCTGTATGCAATTAGATTTTTAGAAAACATGCACAATTTCAGAAAAAAAGCACAGTTGATTGATTGATGGATGAAAAGATAGTTCAATTAAAGGTAGGCCTATTTGCTAAGCCGATTTCATATTAGAATCAAGTTTTAGTCAAAGGTTATTAAGTAGATTCATTGTAGGCCTTAGTATAATAGGCCCAGGCTATACAATGCCAATCAACAATATTTCGCATTTCTCAGTCAAATCAGTGTTGATTGGTTTCATTTCTCCAGGAGAGCCTGCTTTGCTTGCACTGCATGTAAACAAAACGCGGCTTTTTTTAGAGTATTAAATGAAGAAACACTGCCCCTGAAAACTTCTCAGTTATGTCATCTTTACTAATCTGGTCAAAATAAGCATGTTTGGTGGGTTAGATAGGATGGGCTGTGAATCAGATTGACATTTCGCAAAAAATCTAGGGACGACATGAACTGAGTGAGATATATGAGGCAGTAGCTTACTTATTTCGTTAGATCCATCTGAAGTCTTAAAAGACTAAATGCAATTAAGCGTTTATACACATTAGTCACACACATTTCCTTTGGCCAAATATTCATCTTATCTATTGGGACATTCAAATGTTATCCAATTTTTCCTAATCGTTATCTCGCTACATGTTTAATTATTCTCAATTTCTCAATGCATTTTCCCTTAATTCGTTCCATCCATGCACTGCTACATAAATCCCCAAATACGTAAATTTATGTCTATATTGATTTCGTTACATAGACCACCCCAAACAACTGCAACTCATTTCATAGCAGGCCTCTCTGACTGCCATTTATCACGGGTAAATGCTAGTTAATTGTATATCAATAATTCAATTCATGTAATTTCTCACTGAAACCGATCTATCTATCTATCTATCTATCTATCTATCTATCTATCTATCTATCTACCTATCTATCTATAATTGTTTTCTGACTTTAATTGACTTTTTATGCCGAGATTGCAAGCATGCTACATTGTATGACCTTTCACTTCGGTAACAGAGAAAGGCAACTCTGGTTATTTATAACCGGCCAGCAATGGCTCATAATTAAGATGAATACGCTGATATGGGCCTAATTCAAATATATTGTATACAATTGGTGTATAATTCATGCACGTGCACTTAAGCCTGCATGACTAAATTGGTTGTGAACCCGGGAAAATTATGACATAAAATAATTGGATATTCATTACATAAATAAACAACAATGCATATTTATGAAATGTTGTAATTCATTAGTTATTGGCAGACCGTTCAAGATTATAATATAAGACATAGATATACAGATAGACTCGAGATATGATTAAATTTGAGTGATTGGATATAGTTCATATTATATAAACTATTATAAGTAATCAGTGCCTGTCAAAATACCTGTTATTCCGTTTAGTTATGTATGAGTTCAATGTATAAGTATAGGGTCAGATGGGCAATTTTTAGTGGTCCTGAAACATTCAAGAAGTTTTCCTTGAAAGCCTTCACGACAAGTTATTACAATTTGCGTAGATGCTGTTGGCCTATGGAGTGTAATCAGGGCCGTGCAGAGCCTACAGTAGGCCCAGGCCAAAATGAAAAAGTAGGCCCCCCTTCAGCGGCTTCAGGTCAGCAAGTTATGACCATGTTAAACATATTTTCTGGAGGCATAAAAACCAACCCAGGGCCATTACATGGGGTGATTTGCGGCTTTTCCTGTCTCGGTCCATCTTAATTTTTGGTGGGTGCGTGGGATATGGCCCAATGCCCCCCTAAGTACGCCATTGAAACACCAAGCATATTTCTCTTAAGGATAAACTTAATTTATTCACACAAGACTAGTTGAAATTTACTCACTACAGGTTAAAATATAAATTTCAAAGCCCTTATATAAAATATAACCTTAGATTTTGATTTACCAGCAAACATTTAATAAATTCTCCAAATGAAGCTAGCTGACAACTGACAAGGTGCAATTATTATGAAGAATGCAATAGACTTTCTATTTTTGACCTAATCTTACAAAATTACCAAACTGCTAATGGATGCTTAATGTAAAAAGTTCTAGATTACTGAAGATTTTACCTGGGGCAATTAAGATACATCAAAGTACAAATAACAGATTCATGAGTCATGAAAACAATAGTTGCAAAATCCTTGCAATAAAAACGTGAAATTTCAATACAGACTGAGATTCTGACTGTGATACTTTCATCCTTTCACAAATCTCAAGAAAAGATTTAGACTAGTATTTCTGACACAATTAAGTCAGGCACTCCCTTGCAAACTAATCAGCAAATCTTAAAATTAATTGAGTGAAAGCTTTTATTGCTACTTTCGAAAAAAATCTTCAATCAGATTTGAAAATTCCAATGATTTTGTAATATAACTGTTGATTTACAGAGTAGTGAGGTGAGGAGACATTATTTCCCTATCATTGAACAAAGTAAGACACTATTCATATCAGAACATTAAATTTAAAACTGTGTTCATTTGATGAAACAGTTGCCATGATTGACAAAAACATGCAGGGCAACTTGGATTTGGAAACATGTTGCCAAATTTCACTGTAAAGAATTTCCTCATAGATATTCTTCAGGCTGACCAAAACAAACTAAAAATTCACATGGAAGAATCTTTTCAGCAGCAGAATTTCACTCTCCAGATCTTTTGAAAAAAAAAAACATCTCATAATTGATTGATATTGTCTCTTTGTACAACTAGTGCATGTGGAACCTCAATATCTTATGAACAGATTGACCTCAATGACAAATACAGCATTACTCCTTGTTTCTCATCCTGCATCTCACATGAGCAGGAACATACAAATCTTGGGGTAGACTGGCCTATGTGGCAAAGTGGCAGCTGCTACAGGCCCATTTTACTCAGGGCCCCCTGAAAGATGCTAAAAAGATATAAAAATTGAGAAAAACTCTTTATGAAAAACTTTGGATTGCGTGGTACCCGCTCACTGGATCCTGCAGCACGACCTGGAACAAAAATCAAACTTTAAGATGGGGCCCCCAAATTGCTCAATGGAAGAGGGTCTAGTATTGTACAGGGCCCTCTCACATTGGAGGCCAAATGGTTCACCCTGACAACAATTTCACGAAGTACCCACCGATAGAAATCGCAGAGAAAAATATACCATAAACGAGACATCTAAGATTTACTGAGAACAAGATGTAAAACCAATATTGAAAAAAAGCGATCAGTTAAATTTTTTACCTTACACAGTACAATGATAATTATGTAAATTTCAAATTGCCGACAGTAGAGATGTGAGGGCCCACCAACTTATTTTGCTGCAGAGCCAAAAATGGCAAAAGTCTAACCGTGCACAAATCGAGTACAATCTCATTTTTGCAACGTGCGGTTAACCTTACTTTGGAAGTAGGCCCCCTGAAATTTCGGGGCCCCTGCCATTTGGCCCCCCTGGCCCCCCCTCTGCTCAGGCCTGAGTGTAATATGACACATTTCCCCGTGTTTATTGGAATGGACTGGACGGCCGAAACTGGACTTTGGTGTTAAAATTATACTTAGAGATGTTCAATGGAATATACATAATATATTCACTTGAATTATTGTAAAATTGCCAAGTTTAAATCACAACTTATATTAAAAGAGCTAAACTCTTCACTCGCAGTAGACCCACACTGGAGCTAATTGCCTGCTGAGCGCAACGGGCTGCTGGCCACGTGCTCTGTGTTCTGCTTGGTTGCACAGGCTGACTGCATGCAGAGAGAAGGGGGCGTGGTCATTAATTTACACAGCATCGGCAGCAATAAAAACCGATCTGCCGATCCGATACTTGGCTGCCAATATCGGCCGATACCGATACCCGATACCAGTATCGGCACACCTCTATCAGTCATTATACTCATTATCATTATCATTAGCTCATATTTTCTTCCTTGGGATTGCGAAGGGACGGGGATTTAATTTAATGTGGGTTAACTTTGAATAAAATGCTTTTCTTCATAAACATATGTATGACTAATGAATGATAGTGGGTAGGTCGACTACAGCATGAAAATGCTAGTGACTTTCCCCACGAGGTAAAATGTTCTGTTTGTATTAATGTTCTATTCCTCATGTATGTAACAAAGTAGCTCTATATAACTGTCACCATTATAATTGTCATGATATCTATACATACATGTGTAAATTCTCAAATAAATTCAATTCAATTCAATTCAATTCAATATTGAAACAGCCGTCCAACATAGGCCAAGGTGACCCGGCAAGAGCAGGATTCGAACCCTGGACCCAGCGATTGGCAGCCCAGCACGCTACTGCTAGACCAACCCTCCCCCCTACCCCCGACGGATGGCCAAGAAAATGATAGAATATACTTGTAACTTGTGATCTATCATGCCCTAGCATCACAGCTTCTCATTTGTCACCCTCATCTGACAAGTGGCATCCAAGGGGCTTGGTCTGATGAAGAATCTTGACAAAGATATCTCAGGGGACCAAGAGACTATTGGGAGAGACTTGCAGAAGGAAGATTTATCATTTCAAGAATCTATCTTTTATATTTTCAATTTGCTAGAATTGACGTGGAATGATTCTCAAGATACTTTGTTTTATTTACATCTTTACAATCCGTCTGCAACCCATTTAACTTCCTTAAACCTTGTCAGTACCTTTTTCCTTACCTTTTATAAACTTTATACCATATAATGACATAAGGAACCATGCACTACTGATGACCCTGACATTCTGTTCTATGAAAGTGTGACTTGGGTTCCAATCCCACGCTCGAACTCAAATCTGTCAATGTTAAGGTTAGTAAAAACAACCCACTCTTATGACAGGAACCTTCTTGCGGACAAACAACCTTATCATTGCGCTGCGCCAGCTCAACGCTAGGTGGCTAGCAGTGCCTTGTTATCGTAGGCTTCAAGATTCGTCAACTAACATTTTGGTGCAAATTTTATGTATGAGCTCCTAGCCTTCTCACACCACTTTCGGCTCTTCAATTTACATGGATCTTCCATTCCCAGCCTTAAGGTTTTCCCCCTTGTCTTCATATACATCTTTAGAGCTTAATTGTGTCATAGTGCAACAATTTCGCCCCATCTCTGTCTGATCTCTTCACCACGGTGAACATGCTTCTTTGGCCATGAAGCACAGTTTTTTTCCCAGCTCTTCATACTTAATGTATATATATCTGTCATATATTTCATAAATAAAAAACAGGCTATCTATACACTAGGTAAATCAAGGATTTAAAAATAACTATATTCTTGGTGCTGCATGTAAGAGAAAAAAAAAGCAAGAAAGATAGTTAGAAAAAAGGATACATAAGACAGATGAGATTGATAGATAGACAGATAGATAGACAGATAGATAGACAGACAGATAGATATATATAACTTAATAAATAAATAGATAGATTACAACTCAGTAGGAATATACAAAAAATTTAATTTTTACTCGGTCCCATGGCAATTTTTCACTGTTTCCAGTGGCGGATCTAGAGGGGTGGGGACCTAGGGGCTAGGCACCCAATTTACCACTGCGATAGAAATGGCAAACGATGAACAAGCAGGAGAACAATAATAAATGCTATACATTGCCGCATATTCGACCCAACCCTCGAAATTTCTAGACACACCTACAATAACTTCATGCATGTGACTCAGTAGCGCAGCGCACCACTCACCACTCCGTGGTTAGGCCGCGTCTAGTTTATTTTATTAGCTCGACCTCCTGCAGTCGTTCATACAGGCTGAATTTGATTCTTATCAACACGGCTTGATTAAAAAAAACATACGATAGTTCAGAACCAATGCACTGTGAAGTCTTGTTTGTTCAATGGAAATTGCCAGATGGAAATTGGGACGTTGTTTTGTGACGTTGTCACACAAAGCTGCATATCGTGATATTTTCCACTGGTGTTTTTCTTTGATATACATGAAAGATATGTTGTGTATTCACATAGTTTCCTGACATTAGTAATTGTTGCGTTTTCGTTCTAATGGTCATAGCACACGAAGTAGATCTATACATTTATACAGTTCATCAATTATTTGTGACACGAATATTTTCAAATCAACTAAGCATTTGGAATATTAAAATGCAACGAATTTCTAGGTGTTCGTACACATTTTTCTCAGCCTGCTTACTAATACACAAACAGGAATACCTCAAAATTAAGTCTATGAATTGTTTTAGTCTTTTGTTGAGCGCCTACATAGCATTCGATACCATACTTTCACATATTTTTAAAAAATACCTGTTCCGCAATAACTCTTTGCACAGGTGACTATTCAAACTTTGAGATGCTCTCTCTCTTTACAGTAATTGTATGTTTCAGGAAGAAATTAATGTCTTGGAGCCTTGAATTCTTTCATGAATCTGTGGCTCTGAAGCAAAGACCGTTGCCACATTCATCATCAAGTGCCTTCCACAACAGTCAATACAAACTGGAAGTCTCATTCATTCAATATAAAACAGCAGCTGTGTGTGTGTGTGATGGATGGCTAATTTCCTGCCAAAAATTGTAGGGTATCCCTGGGGATCAACACAAGAAAGTTGTGGTAATCATAACCTAACTTTGATGCATCAGGGTGGAAGTGAGATTAAGTGGCCATAAATTATCACAATTGGAAGGTGTGCGTGTGTGTTGAAACTAACAATCACACTTGAAGAAACTACCTTATTGATGGAATTATGTTTGAAAATAACTTTTGTCAATTTAGTGAGATCTAAATATGAATGATTAAAATTTGTGAGACGATTTTAAAAGATTTTGTCATTGTTTTGCAAATGGCACATTTCAAAATTTAACTTTTGCAGCTATCGGCAGAAATTTTTTTTTTAAAACTTATTTTTAACATTGACAGTCAGAAAGAAACAAGAATACAAAACCTTGTCATTCTACATTTCCCCATCACACTGAAACACTATAATTATTATTGGACAATGCAAAAAAAAGTCTAGTTTCAAAAGATAATTTGTATTTCAGCAAGGGAAGATGTATTAAGCACCAGAAATGTCTTGGTCATGTGCTCTTTATAAGCTGAAATTATATTCAGTTTGACAGATGACACTCTAACCCTTGCTGATCCCATATAACCTAGCTGTCACTTCCTGGCTTTTTGTTTCATGTAAGATCAAAGAGCAAAATAAAAAGATTTCATGAGGGAGAAAAGGACACAGAGGATATTTCTAGAAACAGGAAGTACTTTAGCCCTTTGTGGTTCGGCTTTTAACTATATCTTAACAGGAGGCCCATTCCTATTTGGTTCGGTGTTTGGGCTGTTCTGGTTCTCAGTATCTTATGACCTGTTTATGAGAAGTTGTCACCACACAGTGATAGTCTGCTACTGAAAGATCTGTACAACCACTGGTCCAAGCTGTTATTCAGCAGAGATATCAAATTGGATGGAGCAAAAAGACAAAACTGGCTTGGCCTCGTCCTGTCTGCCTGTTTGACAGAAGGGAATATTACTTTTTCCAGTTTTGCTAAAACTCTCATTTCTAGAGCAAACACTCCATAAACAAACACACAATTTGCAACAAAGTGACCGCTGCACAAAGCCATAAATATAGGCATTTTCAAACAGTGACTGAGAAATACACCAAGCACAAGCGTCATAATAACTGGAAAGAATTTTCTCCAATGGGACCACCAACAAATCATTACATTGCAAGAGGGCATTCACAAGAATACCATCCACCATTTCAACTCAACAACAGTCAATGCAAACTGGACGTCACTGCAAGACTTCCAAGTGCCTTCTACTGAAAGTTTTAGTGGCAGCTGCACTCTGCCACTAGAAGATTGGAAGACTAGACACATTGACTAAACACCAATTCTGACCCAGCTGCTCCAAGAATTACTGCACAATAGTAATGTTGTAGTTCCAATCATTCTCCACCCTTGTTGGATATTCTTGGTGGCGCCCCTCAATAAAACCCATGGCAACTGACAGTAATGCTCTGTCTGTTACTGTATATACAAGGTTGAATTGAGATGATTGATGACCAAGTTCCTTGTTCAATTTTTTGTCAAAACATTCACAATTAATAGCAAATGAGTTGACAAGTGTTGTGGCGGTACTAACATTGCATGTTAGGGTATAAAGGGATAATTTGATAAACCTATAGTCAAGGCATTTTATTCTAGCAGTAAGTTTTTAGCTGATAATGCAATCCATGATTAAGTTTGTGCTTTAATTTTTGGATCAATAGGGTAAATGGGCCATTCTCAAATTTCGGGACAAAATGCCCTGGAAAATGTGGTAACGGAGGGGACTTTTGATGCAAAAAACCTGCATTTTGAGCAATTTAAAAATAGAAAAAAAAAGAAAAAAATATGTAAATCTTATTTTCAGAAGTACTTCATCTCATATCAATGGTATTTTTAATTAAATATCGATTTTTTGTGGTAACGGAGTGGACAGGAATGGTAACGGAGTGGACAGGAACGGTTTGGTTTTCTCTTAATAGTGGTTTGTATGTGGGAGACAAAAAGTTTTGATTGCATTCTATTGAATCCTGTCACCCTCAGCAATATATACATAAAATTTCTTTGAAAAGGTATCACTGGTAAGCTCGGAATTGGAGGTAACGGAGTGGACATTTCAGTGGGACCAAAAAATGTTCCAATGAAAATTATGCCTTAACTTGTTGAATACCTGTTTATGAAAATCTGCAAAGCTGTGCTAGTTTGGCGCATGCGCATCTTACGACATTGAGTGGAAATTGCTCATTAAAAACAATAGCGAGCCGAGCTATGCCTGGTAACGGAGGGGACAAAAAAATTAACATAAACTAGTGACACGTCTTTTACATCAATTAATTCAATGATATGAAACAAGAAAAAAGTTAAATATGATGTATATATTAATTCAAGTCTATATTCTCATGAATCGTGCATAGAAACTTTGGAAATGATGGTACTTTAGGAGGAAAATTAACACTTGATTTTGTCATGTCAGGTCCAGTGACAGGGAAAAACCACTGATTTGGCATGGATTACTGGACACAATGCACCAAAAAAAGGTCTAATAAATGACTTTTTGTTCCAAATGCAGTGGTTCTAAATAGAAATATGAATAACAGATGTGCAGTGACGCTTCAGATATCAATTGCATTCAAATTAATGTCAGGGTACTGGAGTGACGCAAATTGTCCCAAAATTTGAGAATGACCCAAATACACCATGACCAAGCATGATTTAGACTAAATTGATATCTTGCAACACCCTAGCTTTAACCTGCAGGCATTTACAATGATAAACTGCAGCTATTCTCCTTCATTTAGAATCTATTTTTAGCCTTAATTAGTGAAATCATCACCTGTGACATCATCAGGGCCGTGCAGAGCCTACAGTAGGCCCAGGCCAAAATGAAAAAGTAGGCCCCCCTTCAGCGGCTTCAGGTCAGCAAGTTATGACCATGTTAAACATATTTTCTGGAGGCATAAAAACCAACCCAGGGCCATTACATGGGGTGATTTGCGGCTTTTCCTGTCTCGGTCCATCTTAATTTTTGGTGGGTGCGTGGGATATGGCCCAATGCCCCCCTAAGTACGCCATTGAAACACCAAGCATATTTCTCTTAAGGATAAACTTAATTTATTCACACAAGACTAGTTGAAATTTACTCACTACAGGTTAAAATATAAATTTCAAAGCCCTTATATAAAATATAACCTTAGATTTTGATTTACCAGCAAACATTTAATAAATTCTCCAAATGAAGCTAGCTGACAACTGACAAGGTGCAATTATTATGAAGAATGCAATAGACTTTCTATTTTTGACCTAATCTTACAAAATTACCAAACTGCTAATGGATGCTTAATGTAAAAAGTTCTAGATTACTGAAGATTTTACCTGGGGCAATTAAGATACATCAAAGTACAAATAACAGATTCATGAGTCATGAAAACAATAGTTGCAAAATCCTTGCAATAAAAACGTGAAATTTCAATACAGACTGAGATTCTGACTGTGATACTTTCATCCTTTCACAAATCTCAAGAAAAGATTTAGACTAGTATTTCTGACACAATTAAGTCAGGCACTCCCTTGCAAACTAATCAGCAAATCTTAAAATTAATTGAGTGAAAGCTTTTATTGCTACTTTCGAAAAAAATCTTCAATCAGATTTGAAAATTCCAATGATTTTGTAATATAACTGTTGATTTACAGAGTAGTGAGGTGAGGAGACATTATTTCCCTATCATTGAACAAAGTAAGACACTATTCATATCAGAACATTAAATTTAAAACTGTGTTCATTTGATGAAACAGTTGCCATGATTGACAAAAACATGCAGGGCAACTTGGATTTGGAAACATGTTGCCAAATTTCACTGTAAAGAATTTCCTCATAGATATTCTTCAGGCTGACCAAAACAAACTAAAAATTCACATGGAAGAATCTTTTCAGCAGCAGAATTTCACTCTCCAGATCTTTTGAAAAAAAAAAACATCTCATAATTGATTGATATTGTCTCTTTGTACAACTAGTGCATGTGGAACCTCAATATCTTATGAACAGATTGACCTCAATGACAAATACAGCATTACTCCTTGTTTCTCATCCTGCATCTCACATGAGCAGGAACATACAAATCTTGGGGTAGACTGGCCTATGTGGCAAAGTGGCAGCTGCTACAGGCCCATTTTACTCAGGGGCTCCCTGAAAGATGCTAAAAAGATATAAAAATTGAGAAAAACTCTTTATGAAAAACTTTGGATTGCGTGGTACCCGCTTACTGGATCCTGCAGCACGACCTGGAACAAAAATCAAACTTTAAGATGGGGCCCCCAAATTGCTCAATGGAAGAGGGTCTAGTATTGTACAGGGCCCTCTCACATTGGAGGCCAAATGGTTCACCCTGACAACAATTTCACGAAGTACCCACCGATAGAAATCGCAGAGAAAAATATACCATAAACGAGACATCTAAGATTTACTGAGAACAAGATGTAAAACCAATATTGAAAAAAAGCGATCAGTTAAATTTTTTACCTTACACAGTACAATGATAATTATGTAAATTTCAAATTGCCGACAGTAGAGATGTGAGGGCCCACCAACTTATTTTGCTGCAGAGCCAAAAATGGCAAAAGTCTAACCGTGCACAAATCGAGTACAATCTCATTTTTGCAACGTGCGGTTAACCTTACTTTGGAAGTAGGCCCCCTGAAATTTCGGGGCCCCTGCCATTTGGCCCCCCTGGCCCCCCCTCTGCTCAGGCCTGGACATCATAGCAGCAGTGGTGACGTCACAATTGCATCACTAGAAACAGTGGAAGAAAATGGCTTCCAGAGCAGGTGCTACAACATGCTAAAGCTTTCAAATACTGATGGAACTGTTTGGTCATGATGTCAGGATTATGTGGAAACAAGAATTATTGACAAGAATCAGTTAGGTTTTTAATAATCAGCTGAAAGCTTACTGCCAGAAAAAAATGCCTTGACTTTAATAAGAATTCAACGCATTTCCTGGACAGCTCTTTCACCAATGCACAACAACATTCAGGAGGCAGAAACAAATTCTTCAAGATTTTGACTTTTCCATTATTTTTCAAGCAGTTTCTGGTCTATAGAAGATGTCCTTCACATCAAGTAATGTATGTAACATGTTGAGGACATGTTGAGGACATGTTGAGGACTCACAACGGCTCTCAAACCTCATCAATCAACTCTCACGAGCACCAAGAACAGGACTGAGAGGGATGCACTTGCTTCATCTATCAATTTATAAATTTTGGTGGCATGTAACTACAAAATTCACACTGCCCTATTTATTCCCATATATATTCCATATTTATGACCAAGAATGTATCGCAGTACAATACTGTATAGATTTACTGTATTGGTCTTGTATTAGAGCCGTTGCTATCATGCAATGTCCATCCCACCTGATATCCCCTGTACAGAACTTGAGGAGCGGAAGTTAACTCTAACCACGCAACAAGGGAGTTATTTTCCAGAACCAGTGGTGTCACTTAGCAACACAAAGTGGATGTCCTTAGGCTAGGAAGTGTGCTTGCTGCGCTTTGTAACGATAGATTCTGTGAAAAAAAACTAAGCATATATTTGTATGCTCCCTCACAAGCCAGAAAAGGTACTCGCGAGAAATTGGATCAAATAAACAAGAACGTGCAACACAGCTCTACATCATAATTAAGTAGATGTACAAATAAGAAAAATCTTTCAAACTAAAAAGAATAATGCTCACATCTCCTTGGTCAATTCTTATGAGTGCCCCAAAAAAACTTGGACTAGAGAGACGATATCTATCTTTCTCTCTGTCTGTTATGTTAAATCAGTTTTTAAAAATGCATAGTAGGTGGGTTGGTGGAGGTGAGGTGTTTTTTAATAGAAATGTTAGAAAGCAGTATGAAGTTTCAAAAAAATTAGATCAATTGAATGATCATTCCAGTTTAAATAAAGACTATTTATTTTCTTGCAAGCCTCTTGTACAGAACCACACAGGAATGCCATTCACTCCACACTCCATGTCTAATAACCATTATCACCACTTCATAAACACCACTACTGCTATTGCTAGTGCCATAAAAGTGTTTGCTCTCATCCATCACATCTCTTATTTCTCACATGTCCATTACTACCGGGTTTATTGTCCCTGAATAAACAAGGAGGTGTTCCATACTAGCAGTTAGTGAGAGTTAATGTGATCAGGTCAGGCCAAGGAGTGTGGATATGAGGTTATAATTTGCATATCATCAATAATAAAACATTGAGTGATAGGATTCTGCATTACTACATTGTAAATTATTGGTACTTCAACAAAGATTTTTACAATGCAGATACGAAAAGATCAGAACCAAAAACAGTCGAAATCACCTCATGATAATTATTGTTCATTAATACAAACTGCATGTTCTCAATTCTGATGCACCATATTAATTGCAATGCTGACCAAAATGTCTACTCTAAATACTCACCAACAAAAACTACACACTAAAAAAAAGAACAAGCCATTACTTAGGACATTCTGCCTTTTCTTAGACTAAGGGGAATACATAGAAATTTGTTTCAACAAAGTCCAAATCAAAAGAGGATTCCAACAACTAAAGTTTCTCATCCAGAAAGATAGCCACAAACTGTACTAGAACTTCATTTTGCAATGTTTTGCTGCAAGCTGTCATTCAGTATTTTAAAACAAAAAACCTGTCTTCAAATACTTCATCTATGCTGATAACTAGTTTGTCTACCAGTCCTTTTAAAACCTTTGGTCATCACCAATATATCATAATTGCTACATGTATATCATTGGTAATTGGTCATAATTATAAGGATATCACTAAATATACATAACCATAAGATACAATATTATAAAGATATTACAAATACCTGTGTCAGTCCTGCGAGTATCAAGGTAATCCACTCAGGCTGTCCTTGTTATTTTCATACCTGAAAGATCAAAGGATAACGGAATGAAAATTTGAATATCAGCATGTAGCCTTTCGCAATTTTGTAAATCATGATCAAATAGGTTGTTTGCAGTTGCATAAATTTCAAAAGTCTTCTGCTTTTTTACAAAGAATTAACATTAAATAACATTGTCTGCTGCCAAAATTCTCCACAGCAAGTCTTTTCGTGTTTCTCATTCACATTGCTAGTGGCTGAAAAGAAAGGCACACAGAAAACTATGAGAAATCTTCTCTTGACTCTTACAACCGTAGTCACATAATCATATAGGAGTACTCAGTTTCTGGATAATGTGCCTCTGGCAAAAATGCATGCATAATATGTACACCTCAGTTGTTATCAGCTTTTAGTAACTTCATCAACAAGCAAAAAACTCATAACGATATGAAATTAGCATAAAATCATAAAGACAATGATACATCGTGTCTAGTATATCAGACATCCAAGTCTGACTTAACCACCACTGAACTTCTGATATATATATAAACAATCTGCATGCCATACACTTGCCTAATTCGTCCACGAGCTTTGAAGTGAGAACAGAATAATTGGAATCTACAGCAACACTGTCTTGCAAGGCCAGGGCCCCGGGGTGGGTACTTTGTGGACTTTCGCATACGGATGCGCCACGGCAATTTTGAAAAACAGAACCATTTTAATCCGGAGACTGCGCCAAAACCACAAACCATTTTAATCCTTCACTAAAATTGTTTGGCAACCAATTTAATCTTCATGGTTTTTAAACCATTTTAATCCTCTTTTGAAGCCGATTCTAACGGTACCAAACATGTTGGGGTTGCGAAAACCAGAACTCAGAATTGCCCAAAAACCAAAACCATTTTAATCCAAGAAGGCCAAAAAACCTAAACCATCCAGCGGCGCCTCTATATACACCCTTATAGAGTGAGTACCCCCCCCCCCCCCGGGGCAAGGGCCAGCTGGGGCAGGCACAGTGTAGTAGTATTCTAATCATGATGGTCTGCAGTCATAAGGCATTTGGAGGCTTAGCAGTAACTCCTGAGTCGTCACCTTTTGGTAATTCTTAATGGATAGACTTGATCATGATAGATGACAGACTGTTCCACATGGGGCACCACTTTCATCTCTGTCATAGCCGCTTGAGCTCGCTCTTTTCTTCTACCAGTTCTGATTAATGGTTCATCGGTCTATCCTTTTTTAAGTGACGAACAGACTAGGAATTATACATCATAGCTTTTTCATAATTTCTAAGCAAGTTAAAAAAAGGAAATACAAGAAAAATTGATATAAGGGGATGTGTGTAGGTGTATGAGAAAAAGCAAGCATGACAGAATATCTCTTTTATTTCATCTTTCCTGAACTGGTTATGTGATGAAAATATTGCAAACACATTTTGTAGGACAGGAACGTCAACTATAAACACAATAAAACAATCTCTTTATGAGGGTGCGTTTCGCACTGCATTCAATGCCGCTCATTTATAATTAATAACCTTTTCAAAATAAAACACATGAGGTGAAAGTGATCACCCCAGACCCACCGCACTGTCCTGTTCTGATCACATTAGTGACAGTGAGGAGTACATTGTTTACAGCCATTTAATGTGAGAAAAGGTCATGAAATGTGGGAAAGGTGAGATGTGATGGATGAAGGAAACACTTCCATGGCACCATTGATAACAATAGAGGTGTCATAAAGTAGTTATGTGTAGTGACAGAATGAATGGCACTCGCTCAGTGTTCCCCAAGACAATTAAAAACACCATACTAATGGAATGGGCATACTAAAAAATCATACAATGTTGTTATATTATAATTCAAATGCAGACAATAGGATAACGAAGGATTGCAGATGGCAAAGAAAATGATAGTATACTTGTAACTCCAGCATATGCACTTTTCCATTTGTCAACCTCATCTGACAAGTGGCATCAAAGAAACTTTGTCGGGTGAAGAATCTTGACAACGATATCTCAGGAGACCAAGAGACTATTGAGGAGAGACTTGCAGGAGCAAAATTTATAATTTCAAAAATCTATCTTTTATATTTTTAATTTACTAGAACCGATGTTGAATGATATTCGAGGCTCTTCATCTTATTTTCATCTTTACAATCAGTCTGCAGCTCAATCTTATTTCCTTGAACCTTGTCATGATATTTTGCCTACTTTTCATATAGACTACTATATAATGACATAAGGAACATTGCACTACTGATTAAAACCCACCCTTAAGACCGAAACCTTCCTGTGGACCCCCAAACTTATCATTTCTTTATTCGATCTGTCTCTGGCAGTGGTTCAAAGCAGATGAATCTGTTTCTAAGCAAGTCTAGCGTCCAAAGGAAAAACCTAGTAAGTCACATTTAGGACATTCTGAGAAAGTTGACTTTTAAATTTCAGTCTGTGCAGTAAGAGATAGACTTATTGGGATTTGCCAGTGTCATTCAGGGATAATGGGCAACTTCTCGAAAATCTAAACTTAATAAATATGTAGAAAGATGTCTCAGAAGTCCTATTTTGACCTTAACTCAATTTGCCCAAAATGTGACTTACGTACTAGGTTTTCCCTTTGGATGCTAGCAGTACTGTTGATTCATAAAGAACAAACCACAGTACATAATCCATGCACTATTGAAGTCTTGTTTGTTCAATGGAAATTGCCAGATGGAAATTGGGACGTTGTTTTGTGACGTTGTCACACAAAGCTGCATATCGTGATATTTTTTTTTTGTGTTTTTCTTTCATATGTAGGACATGTCATGCGTTCACATAACTGTTTTTCTACATAATGATCACAGCACAGGAAGGAGATACATTTATACATTTAATACACTGTTTTCAGCCGGCCATTCATGTGCAAAACTGCCAGTTAGCACCCAATGTTTCACAGCTTCAAAAAATCATGGTGTGTAAATGTCAACAAGTGTTGTTTGTTCCTCCTTCTTATACTTTCTTTTACCATTTTAATTATTTTTTGCATGTGACAAACTATTGGTTTTGAAGATATCCTCCCTCTTTACTGTAATTGTATGTTTAAGGAAGAAATAAATATCTTGAGTCTTGCATTCTTTAAAACTGCATGATCCTGTAGCTTTCAAGCAAAGACATTTATCTCTCTCAATATAAAACAGCAGCTGTGTGTGTGTGTGTGATGGCAAGCTAATTTCCAGCCAAAAAATGTAGGGCGTCCCAGGGTATTGGCACAAGAAGTTGTGGTAATCATAACCAAACATTGATGCATCAGGTTCGAAGTGAGACTAAGTGGCCATAAATCTACATGATAGGAAGTCGCTGTGTGTGAAAACTAACAATTACACTAGAAAGAAATTCCTCATTGGTGGAATTATGTTTGGAACGTTCTTTTTATGCTTGATTAATTTTGTGAGATGTTATGATAAATATTTGAATTGGCAAGATGTTTAAAAATGATTTCATAATTATTTCAACAAAATGATTTTAAATTTAAAACATCGGCAGCCGTTAACAGGAAGTTGAAAGAAATTTTTTTTTAATATTTACAGTAATTTTACCTTTTCGTAAACTCTTATTTTTCTTGCAGAAAGTACACAATTCACCTCAGTTTGACCGCTGCACAAAGCAGCAAACAGAAGCATTTTAAACTGGTGACCGAGAAGGACATCTGCATTTGGTCTCTCCTTCCAACAAATTGGCAAGAGGTACTGACAAGAATACCATACACTGTTCTAACCCTTACAATAATCAATACAATCTGGAAGTCACTGCAATGCTTCCGAGTGCCCAGAAGCCACAGCTGCCCTTTGCGACGGAAGATTAGAATACTAGGCACTTTTTACACCAACTCTGACAGAGCTGCACCAAGTGGTAACTGGTTTTTTCATCATCAGGTCCTTTCATCATCAAATATTTTTGGTCCATTCATCATCACTGCATAAGTCGTTTCATCATCGTTCCACTGGTCGTTTCATCATCCAAAAAAAAGTCCATTCATCATCCTTAATTAGGTCTTTTCATCATCTTTAGTCTTAATCATCATCACTGGTTTTTTTTAGGTTTTGTAGTTTAATTCCACTTATCTGTTTCTTAATTTAATTACACAACTTCATTGATTGTATCAGATTGCAATTAGGAGTGACACAACTTCAGTGATTGTGAGATCAAACAGCCGGCTCGGAAGATGGATGTGCATGACAGTTGTTGTGATCATACAATGTATCAAAATATGCCATAGATAATAATAGGCCTATGCGAATAAAAAAATGTGTTTACTTTTTCAATTTTCTCTGCGGTGTAATCTGTGTCTTGTGAATTATTTTCTATAAGTATGTCTTTCAATCAAATAGCCATATCTTCATATTACATAAAAATCCCAACGTCTTATTAAACTTCACCTATTACATAGGTGAAGTTTCTTGTTTTCGTAAGTATTATTATTATTATTTATTATTTTTCCAGACAAAAATTTCTTCAAAAAAATCTCAAAAAAATCACATACGGAGTATTACATGACCATATTACACTGCCAAAATCGGAATGACCTTGACCTATTTTTCAAGGTCACAGGCCACTTCAAAGTCAGTTTTTTCATTTACTTTAATGATCATATCACGCAAAGTTACAGGCAAATTTCATTTCCCATTTCAATTACATGTCCTACATGTAAATTACATAATCTGACCCAATTTCAAGAAAGTAGGTCAAGGTCAATATTGTACAGGTGCCATTTCACTCCCAGAGGTGTCGGTAGGCAAAGCCAGGATCCGCTAGTCACAGAGTTACAAGCATGACACCAAAAGTTGCACGAATGACTTACGCATTGCGGAAAGGACTGTGGTGATGATGCCATACTTAGTTTTTGAGTTACGTAATTTTAAAGATTGACCGCGTCATCAAAACAGGTGACCTTGGGTGTCTCACCTTGAAATATCGATTTTAGGCCATAACAATGTATAGTGAACCCCCCCAAAGTAGCCCCCAAAACCCCCATATCCACCTTCAAATTTGACCTTGACCTCATTTTTCAAGGTCATTTGGCTCTTCAAAGTGCAAAAAGTGCTTATTTTCAAAAATTCTGAAAATTATGTTTTTTTCAAGATATCACCTTGATATATTATCTATAGACAGACAATAATATGTGCATTTAGAATATGTAATCCAAAGTCCTCTAACATTTTACCTTAATTTTCCACAAAATTCCAAATATCGCAAACCGGAGAACGTTGAAAAATGACAAATTATTGCGTTTTTGACATGGAAATATCGATTCCAGAGAGTTACAATAATTAATTGATCCCCCCATTTTTGCATCCTGATTCTGAAAATTATATTTGTTTTGACCTAGAAACTTATTTTCAAGGTCAAATTCAAGGTCAAACATGATGAAAAATTTTACTATTTTGACATTTGATTTTTTTACACAGGCAAGGAATCAAAATATTGTTACAAAAATGTCACACAAACTTGCTACAATAGTCTAGAGGCAGCGTATAAATTTTCAAGGTCCTCGGATTAACCTACGTTAGACCGTAAAGGTCACAAGGTCAAAAAATTAGGGAAAAATTAACGATATTTTTTCACATTTCTCAATGATAGCGTTATTTCGATCGGCTGTAGCTCTGGTCCTTATTAAGTTACAGAGAATCTGAAAACAGATTTGAAAAGACCAAATTCTCCTCTAGTTTTCGTTTTTGAACTTTTTGTCGTAGCTCTGACGGTTTAAAAGATCGCCGGACCCTGAAAATTTCATGTTTTTTGTCAAATTTTCACAATTTATCATCATTTTGACAAGGAAATAATCATTTTGTTTCAATGAAGCTATTTGAGCATACTTTCATCTTTCGTTCACATAATCCTGCCAAGTTATATATGTTTCCATTGAACCGTTTTGGTTCTAGAGTAATTTTAAGTGAAAAACAACATTTTTTCAGAAATTTCCGAAGTCCACATTTCTGAATTGTACCATAATTTCAATCGGCCTTATCTCCGGTCCTAATAAAGTTACAGAGAATCTGAAAATAGATTTGGAAAGGCCAAATTCTTCTCTAGTTTCCATATATTGAACATTTTGTCATAGCTCTGACGGTTTAAAAGATCGCCGGACCCTGAAAATTTCATGCTTTTTGTCAAATTTTCACAATTTATCAATTTTTGACGGGGACGGAATCATCCTTTTGTGATGAACCTGTCTAGACATATTTCTAACTTCTATTTACATAATCCTGCCAAGTTATATATATCCTCATTGAACCGTATTGGTTCTAGAGTGATTTCCAGTTAAAACTGCATATTTTCAGGAATATCTTAAAGGCCATATTTCTGAGTTGTGCCATCATTTCAATCCGCTCTATATCCGGTCCTATTTAAGTTACAGAAAATCTGAAAACAGATTCGGAAAGCACGCTTTCACCTCTAGCTGGCATATTTGAAGAGCTCTGACGGTTAAAAAGATCACCGGACCCTGAAAAATTAATGTTTTTTGTCAAATTTTCACAATTTATCATAGTTTTGACAAGGAAATAATCATTTTATTTTAATGAAGCTATCTGAGCGTATTGCCATCCTTCGTTTACATAAAACTGGCAAGTTATATATGTTTCCATTGAACCGTTTTGGTTCTAGAGTAATTTTAAGTTAAAAAATACATTTTTTCAGTAATTTCTGAAGTCAATATTTCTGAATTGTACCATTATTTGAATCAGTCGTATCTCCGGTTCTGATAAAGTAACAGAGAATCTGAAAATAGATTTGGAAAGCCAAAATTCTGCTCTAGCTTTTATATTGGAACATTTTCTTGTATCAGGGGCGGATAAAGAGATCGCCGGACCCTGAAAATTGTATGTTTTCAGAAATTGCAGTCATTTCCAAATGTTTTCAGGACTAGAAGTACTTTAGCCAAGAAATTCCTGAAATTCCAATATGAGAATGGTGCCAGTTTCAATCAGCAGTAACTCTAATTGATGTAACTGGTTGATGTAACTGGTTGATGTAACTGGTTGATGTAACTGGTTGATGTAACTGGTTGATGTAACTGGTTGATGTAACTGGTTGATGTACTGGTTGATGTACTGGTTCATGTACTGGTCCATGTACTGGTCAATGTACAGGTCAATGTACTGTCCATGCACTGTCCATGTATTGGTCCATGTTATTCTCTATATATATATTCATGAAGCTCAAATCCTCCTCTTGTTTTCATTCTCTGAATTTTTTCTTGTAACTCTGGCGATTTAAAAGATCCCCTGTCCCTCAGAATATTTTTGAGTCAGTCAGTGTATCAGTCAGTGTATCAGTCAGTGTATCAGTCAGTGTATGAGTCAGTGCATCAGTCAGCGTATGGCCACAAGCCGATTGAAATGTTTCAGTAAGGGTTTATTGCAGGTTTTATTTGTCTGCTGACTATATGTCACATCACGACTAGTCCATGGACAGATTGTTTATATGTACTTTCAAATATCTGTGCACACTATGTACATTTTAATTGACATGCAAAATTACAGGTAATAAATTGATATTGCATGTGATATGATTTAGCATGATATTGCAAGTGATATTGTATGTTTAATACATTGCATGTAACTTTGCATGTGATACTTCATAATATTTCAAGTGATATTTTGTGTGATATTGCATATTACATGTGCAAGACGTGTGCAATTACATTCATGTTCAAGTTCATGTTCAAGTTCATGTTCAAGTTCATGTTCATGTTCAAGTTCATGTCCAATGTCAGTTCCAATATCAGTTCCAATATCATTTCCAATATCATTTCCAATATCATTTCCAATATCATTTCCAATATTATTTCCAATATCATTTCCGTGTTTTCTCACTTTCATTTCATTGCCAATAATTACTATGAAAGGTGAAGTTTTGTCACCGCATCGCGGTTACCCGATTTCTAGTATTCAAGTTGCGTTCGTACTTTCCAAAAAAGGTCCTCGAAAAATTTTCAAAAAATTCATGAAGGAAGCCCACCATGCCCGTATGACACCCACCCGGTTTCGCCGACCTTGATTCATTTTTCAAGGTCGCAGAGCACTTTGAAGTCAGATTTTCCATACTTTTGAAATGCCCAAATCTCATCCGGTTACGCCCGGATTTCGTTTCTGTCACTTTTATTAGGTTCCACATGCTTTTTGCAAGTTACAAAGTGAGACTTCCGAAAACGCAGGTCCAGGTCCAAGATGGCTACGGCCATTTTTAGTACTAAGCGATTGTCGCACGAGATGTCAGAAACCGTAAGCCCCAGGGTTTTCAAAGTGAGGCCAAAAGCTGGCTTGGTGGCCGGGCCAGTGCTGTAAGTTATAACTGTGGTGATCCCATGTTTGGTTATGCAGTTACATAATTTTAAATATTGACCGCGTCATCAAAACCAGCAATTATCCTACGGTGCACCCCCCCCCCCCCCTTTGAATTATGCTTTTTGCTGAAACTCCTGTGGTCTAATACTGTAGAAAGCCAAAATATACCTAATTCTAGCCTTCTCTATGTTATATAAGCAACCTGCAAGCTGAAATACTTGCAGAAGACTCCATTCTAGCAGACGACACATGTCTTATGGTTTCGAGTCCCGCAGTAAACAAAAAGCTGTGCTGTGATTGGCTGACTTAATGCAAGTGAACTTTGAAGTTGAGGCTGCAGGCCAGTAAATAGCATGGAAATTGGTTAGAATGGAGTAGATTAGCATCACTATGGCTGTGACATGGACCGGGATTGCCCCGGAAACAGGTCGAAACAGAAAAACCGCATATTTTTGGCGGGAAAAGCTGAAACACCGCATTGTGGGGGTGCCGGTGGCAGTTTAATGCCTTTCTGGACCCCTTCCCCCTAGAATTGCATGGTTTTGTGATTCTAGGCCTTTGCATAGGCCTATGTGGGTCCATTACGGCATTCGCATGCTAAAAGATAGGAAAATGGGCCTTCCGGTCAGAATCAACCTGAACGTACTCGGGCCAAATGTCTTGACACATTACTAATCCTAACTAGTAGAGCAGCATTTCCTGCAAAAATGATGAAAATCGCATCATTTCTGAGCCCCCAAATTGCCAAAAACCTCCGTTTTTGCATTTTTCAAGAAAAAATCGCCCCGTCACAGGAAATTGATTTAGAGGGCTGAAAGTGGCTCTGAAAGATTGCTTGGAGTCGGACCCATAACCTAATACCCTTACTTTAGTTACATTGTACCAATAACACCCCGATTATAGGCGGTGAAGTTTTGTCACCGCTTCGCGGTTACCCGGTCTCTAGTATTCAAGTTGCGTTCGTACTTTCCAAAAAAGGTCCTCGAAAAATTTTCAAAAAATTCATGAAGGAAGCCCACCATGCCCGTATGACACCCACCCGGTTTCGCCGACCTTGATTCATTTTTCAAGGTCGCAGAGCACTTTGAAGTCAGATTTTCCATACTTTTGAAATGCCCAAATCTCATCCGGTTACGCCCGGATTTCGTTTCTGTCACTTTTATTAGGTTCCACATGCTTTTTGCAAGTTACAAAGTGAGACTTCCGAAAACGCAGGTCCAGGTCCAAGATGGCTACGGCCATTTTTAGTACTAAGCGATTGTCGCACGAGATGTCAGAAACCGTAAGCCCCAGGGTTTTCAAAGTGAGGCCAAAAGCTGGCTTGGTGGCCGGGCCAGTGCTGTAAGTTATAACTGTGGTGATCCCATGTTTGGTTATGCAGTTACATAATTTTAAATATTGACCGCGTCATCAAAACCAGCAATTATCCTACGGTGCACCCCCCCCCCCCCTTTGAATTATGCTTTTTGCTGAAACTCCTGTGGTCTAATACTGTAGAAAGCCAAAATATACCTAATTCTAGCCTTCTCTATGTTATATAAGCAACCTGCAAGCTGAAATACTTGCAGAAGACTCCATTCTAGCAGACGACACATGTCTTATGGTTTCGAGTCCCGCAGTAAACAAAAAGCTGTGCTGTGATTGGCTGACTTAATGCAAGTGAACTTTGAAGTTGAGGCTGCAGGCCAGTAAATAGCATGGAAATTGGTTAGAATGGAGTAGATTAGCATCACTATGGCTGTGACATGGACCGGGATTGCCCCGGAAACAGGTCGAAACAGAAAAACCGCATATTTTTGGCGGGAAAAGCTGAAACACCGCATTGTGGGGGTGCCGGTGGCAGTTTAATGCCTTTCTGGACCCCTTCCCCCTAGAATTGCATGGTTTTGTGATTCTAGGCCTTTGCATAGGCCTATGTGGGTCCATTACGGCATTCGCATGCTAAAAGATAGGAAAATGGGCCTTCCGGTCAGAATCAACCTGAACGTACTCGGGCCAAATGTCTTGACACATTACTAATCCTAACTAGTAGAGCAGCATTTCCTGCAAAAATGATGAAAATCGCATCATTTCTGAGCCCCCAAATTGCCAAAAACCTCCGTTTTTGCATTTTTCAAGAAAAAATCGCCCCGTCACAGGAAATTGATTTAGAGGGCTGAAAGTGGCTCTGAAAGATTGCTTGGAGTCGGACCCATAACCTAATACCCTTACTTTAGTTACATTGTACCAATAACACCCCGATTATAGGCGGTGAAGTTTTGTCACCGCTTCGCGGTTACCCGGTCTCTAGTATTCAAGTTGCGTTCGTACTTTCCAAAAAAGGTCCTCGAAAAATTTTCAAAAAATTCATGAAGGAAGCCCACCATGCCCGTATGACACCCACCCGGTTTCGCCGACCTTGATTCATTTTTCAAGGTCGCAGAGCACTTTGAAGTCAGATTTTCCATACTTTTGAAATGCCCAAATCTCATCCGGTTACGCCCGGATTTCGTTTCTGTCACTTTTATTAGGTTCCACATGCTTTTTGCAAGTTACAAAGTGAGACTTCCGAAAACGCAGGTCCAGGTCCAAGATGGCTACGGCCATTTTTAGTACTAAGCGATTGTCGCACGAGATGTCAGAAACCGTAAGCCCCAGGGTTTTCAAAGTGAGGCCAAAAGCTGGCTTGGTGGCCGGGCCAGTGCTGTAAGTTATAACTGTGGTGATCCCATGTTTGGTTATGCAGTTACATAATTTTAAATATTGACCGCGTCATCAAAACCAGCAATTATCCTACGGTGCACCCCCCCCCCCCCCCTTTGAATTATGCTTTTTGCTGAAACTCCTGTGGTCTAATACTGTAGAAAGCCAAAATATACCTAATTCTAGCCTTCTCTATGTTATATAAGCAACCTGCAAGCTGAAATACTTGCAGAAGACTCCATTCTAGCAGACGACACATGTCTTATGGTTTCGAGTCCCGCAGTAAACAAAAAGCTGTGCTGTGATTGGCTGACTTAATGCAAGTGAACTTTGAAGTTGAGGCTGCAGGCCAGTAAATAGCATGGAAATTGGTTAGAATGGAGTAGATTAGCATCACTATGGCTGTGACATGGACCGGGATTGCCCCGGAAACAGGTCGAAACAGAAAAACCGCATATTTTTGGCGGGAAAAGCTGAAACACCGCATTGTGGGGGTGCCGGTGGCAGTTTAATGCCTTTCTGGACCCCTTCCCCCTAGAATTGCATGGTTTTGTGATTCTAGGCCTTTGCATAGGCCTATGTGGGTCCATTACGGCATTCGCATGCTAAAAGATAGGAAAATGGGCCTTCCGGTCAGAATCAACCTGAACGTACTCGGGCCAAATGTCTTGACACATTACTAATCCTAACTAGTAGAGCAGCATTTCCTGCAAAAATGATGAAAATCGCATCATTTCTGAGCCCCCAAATTGCCAAAAACCTCCGTTTTTGCATTTTTCAAGAAAAAATCGCCCCGTCACAGGAAATTGATTTAGAGGGCTGAAAGTGGCTCTGAAAGATTGCTTGGAGTCGGACCCATAACCTAATACCCTTACTTTAGTTACATTGTACCAATAACACCCCGATTATAGGCGGTGAAGTTTTGTCACCGCTTCGCGGTTACCCGGTCTCTAGTATTCAAGTTGCGTTCGTACTTTCCAAAAAAGGTCCTCGAAAAATTTTCAAAAAATTCATGAAGGAAGCCCACCATGCCCGTATGACACCCACCCGGTTTCGCCGACCTTGATTCATTTTTCAAGGTCGCAGAGCACTTTGAAGTCAGATTTTCCATACTTTTGAAATGCCCAAATCTCATCCGGTTACGCCCGGATTTCGTTTCTGTCACTTTTATTAGGTTCCACATGCTTTTTGCAAGTTACAAAGTGAGACTTCCGAAAACGCAGGTCCAGGTCCAAGATGGCTACGGCCATTTTTAGTACTAAGCGATTGTCGCACGAGATGTCAGAAACCGTAAGCCCCAGGGTTTTCAAAGTGAGGCCAAAAGCTGGCTTGGTGGCCGGGCCAGTGCTGTAAGTTATAACTGTGGTGATCCCATGTTTGGTTATGCAGTTACATAATTTTAAATATTGACCGCGTCATCAAAACCAGCAATTATCCTACGGTGCACCCCCCCCCCCCCCTTTGAATTATGCTTTTTGCTGAAACTCCTGTGGTCTAATACTGTAGAAAGCCAAAATATACCTAATTCTAGCCTTCTCTATGTTATATAAGCAACCTGCAAGCTGAAATACTTGCAGAAGACTCCATTCTAGCAGACGACACATGTCTTATGGTTTCGAGTCCCGCAGTAAACAAAAAGCTGTGCTGTGATTGGCTGACTTAATGCAAGTGAACTTTGAAGTTGAGGCTGCAGGCCAGTAAATAGCATGGAAATTGGTTAGAATGGAGTAGATTAGCATCACTATGGCTGTGACATGGACCGGGATTGCCCCGGAAACAGGTCGAAACAGAAAAACCGCATATTTTTGGCGGGAAAAGCTGAAACACCGCATTGTGGGGGTGCCGGTGGCAGTTTAATGCCTTTCTGGACCCCTTCCCCCTAGAATTGCATGGTTTTGTGATTCTAGGCCTTTGCATAGGCCTATGTGGGTCCATTACGGCATTCGCATGCTAAAAGATAGGAAAATGGGCCTTCCGGTCAGAATCAACCTGAACGTACTCGGGCCAAATGTCTTGACACATTACTAATCCTAACTAGTAGAGCAGCATTTCCTGCAAAAATGATGAAAATCGCATCATTTCTGAGCCCCCAAATTGCCAAAAACCTCCGTTTTTGCATTTTTCAAGAAAAAATCGCCCCGTCACAGGAAATTGATTTAGAGGGCTGAAAGTGGCTCTGAAAGATTGCTTGGAGTCGGACCCATAACCTAATACCCTTACTTTAGTTACATTGTACCAATAACACCCCGATTATAGGCGGTGAAGTTTTGTCACCGCTTCGCGGTTACCCGGTCTCTAGTATTCAAGTTGCGTTCGTACTTTCCAAAAAAGGTCCTCGAAAAATTTTCAAAAAATTCATGAAGGAAGCCCACCATGCCCGTATGACACCCACCCGGTTTCGCCGACCTTGATTCATTTTTCAAGGTCGCAGAGCACTTTGAAGTCAGATTTTCCATACTTTTGAAATGCCCAAATCTCATCCGGTTACGCCCGGATTTCGTTTCTGTCACTTTTATTAGGTTCCACATGCTTTTTGCAAGTTACAAAGTGAGACTTCCGAAAACGCAGGTCCAGGTCCAAGATGGCTACGGCCATTTTTAGTACTAAGCGATTGTCGCACGAGATGTCAGAAACCGTAAGCCCCAGGGTTTTCAAAGTGAGGCCAAAAGCTGGCTTGGTGGCCGGGCCAGTGCTGTAAGTTATAACTGTGGTGATCCCATGTTTGGTTATGCAGTTACATAATTTTAAATATTGACCGCGTCATCAAAACCAGCAATTATCCTACGGTGCACCCCCCCCCCCCCCCTTTGAATTATGCTTTTTGCTGAAACTCCTGTGGTCTAATACTGTAGAAAGCCAAAATATACCTAATTCTAGCCTTCTCTATGTTATATAAGCAACCTGCAAGCTGAAATACTTGCAGAAGACTCCATTCTAGCAGACGACACATGTCTTATGGTTTCGAGTCCCGCAGTAAACAAAAAGCTGTGCTGTGATTGGCTGACTTAATGCAAGTGAACTTTGAAGTTGAGGCTGCAGGCCAGTAAATAGCATGGAAATTGGTTAGAATGGAGTAGATTAGCATCACTATGGCTGTGACATGGACCGGGATTGCCCCGGAAACAGGTCGAAACAGAAAAACCGCATATTTTTGGCGGGAAAAGCTGAAACACCGCATTGTGGGGGTGCCGGTGGCAGTTTAATGCCTTTCTGGACCCCTTCCCCCTAGAATTGCATGGTTTTGTGATTCTAGGCCTTTGCATAGGCCTATGTGGGTCCATTACGGCATTCGCATGCTAAAAGATAGGAAAATGGGCCTTCCGGTCAGAATCAACCTGAACGTACTCGGGCCAAATGTCTTGACACATTACTAATCCTAACTAGTAGAGCAGCATTTCCTGCAAAAATGATGAAAATCGCATCATTTCTGAGCCCCCAAATTGCCAAAAACCTCCGTTTTTGCATTTTTCAAGAAAAAATCGCCCCGTCACAGGAAATTGATTTAGAGGGCTGAAAGTGGCTCTGAAAGATTGCTTGGAGTCGGACCCATAACCTAATACCCTTACTTTAGTTACATTGTACCAATAACACCCCGATTATAGGCGGTGAAGTTTTGTCACCGCTTCGCGGTTACCCGGTCTCTAGTATTCAAGTTGCGTTCGTACTTTCCAAAAAAGGTCCTCGAAAAATTTTCAAAAAATTCATGAAGGAAGCCCACCATGCCCGTATGACACCCACCCGGTTTCGCCGACCTTGATTCATTTTTCAAGGTCGCAGAGCACTTTGAAGTCAGATTTTCCATACTTTTGAAATGCCCAAATCTCATCCGGTTACGCCCGGATTTCGTTTCTGTCACTTTTATTAGGTTCCACATGCTTTTTGCAAGTTACAAAGTGAGACTTCCGAAAACGCAGGTCCAGGTCCAAGATGGCTACGGCCATTTTTAGTACTAAGCGATTGTCGCACGAGATGTCAGAAACCGTAAGCCCCAGGGTTTTCAAAGTGAGGCCAAAAGCTGGCTTGGTGGCCGGGCCAGTGCTGTAAGTTATAACTGTGGTGATCCCATGTTTGGTTATGCAGTTACATAATTTTAAATATTGACCGCGTCATCAAAACCAGCAATTATCCTACGGTGCACCCCCCCCCCCCCCTTTGAATTATGCTTTTTGCTGAAACTCCTGTGGTCTAATACTGTAGAAAGCCAAAATATACCTAATTCTAGCCTTCTCTATGTTATATAAGCAACCTGCAAGCTGAAATACTTGCAGAAGACTCCATTCTAGCAGACGACACATGTCTTATGGTTTCGAGTCCCGCAGTAAACAAAAAGCTGTGCTGTGATTGGCTGACTTAATGCAAGTGAACTTTGAAGTTGAGGCTGCAGGCCAGTAAATAGCATGGAAATTGGTTAGAATGGAGTAGATTAGCATCACTATGGCTGTGACATGGACCGGGATTGCCCCGGAAACAGGTCGAAACAGAAAAACCGCATATTTTTGGCGGGAAAAGCTGAAACACCGCATTGTGGGGGTGCCGGTGGCAGTTTAATGCCTTTCTGGACCCCTTCCCCCTAGAATTGCATGGTTTTGTGATTCTAGGCCTTTGCATAGGCCTATGTGGGTCCATTACGGCATTCGCATGCTAAAAGATAGGAAAATGGGCCTTCCGGTCAGAATCAACCTGAACGTACTCGGGCCAAATGTCTTGACACATTACTAATCCTAACTAGTAGAGCAGCATTTCCTGCAAAAATGATGAAAATCGCATCATTTCTGAGCCCCCAAATTGCCAAAAACCTCCGTTTTTGCATTTTTCAAGAAAAAATCGCCCCGTCACAGGAAATTGATTTAGAGGGCTGAAAGTGGCTCTGAAAGATTGCTTGGAGTCGGACCCATAACCTAATACCCTTACTTTAGTTACATTGTACCAATAACACCCCGATTATAGGCGGTGAAGTTTTGTCACCGCTTCGCGGTTACCCGGTCTCTAGTATTCAAGTTGCGTTCGTACTTTCCAAAAAAGGTCCTCGAAAAATTTTCAAAAAATTCATGAAGGAAGCCCACCATGCCCGTATGACACCCACCCGGTTTCGCCGACCTTGATTCATTTTTCAAGGTCGCAGAGCACTTTGAAGTCAGATTTTCCATACTTTTGAAATGCCCAAATCTCATCCGGTTACGCCCGGATTTCGTTTCTGTCACTTTTATTAGGTTCCACATGCTTTTTGCAAGTTACAAAGTGAGACTTCCGAAAACGCAGGTCCAGGTCCAAGATGGCTACGGCCATTTTTAGTACTAAGCGATTGTCGCACGAGATGTCAGAAACCGTAAGCCCCAGGGTTTTCAAAGTGAGGCCAAAAGCTGGCTTGGTGGCCGGGCCAGTGCTGTAAGTTATAACTGTGGTGATCCCATGTTTGGTTATGCAGTTACATAATTTTAAATATTGACCGCGTCATCAAAACCAGCAATTATCCTACGGTGCACCCCCCCCCCCCCCCCTTTGAATTATGCTTTTTGCTGAAACTCCTGTGGTCTAATACTGTAGAAAGCCAAAATATACCTAATTCTAGCCTTCTCTATGTTATATAAGCAACCTGCAAGCTGAAATACTTGCAGAAGACTCCATTCTAGCAGACGACACATGTCTTATGGTTTCGAGTCCCGCAGTAAACAAAAAGCTGTGCTGTGATTGGCTGACTTAATGCAAGTGAACTTTGAAGTTGAGGCTGCAGGCCAGTAAATAGCATGGAAATTGGTTAGAATGGAGTAGATTAGCATCACTATGGCTGTGACATGGACCGGGATTGCCCCGGAAACAGGTCGAAACAGAAAAACCGCATATTTTTGGCGGGAAAAGCTGAAACACCGCATTGTGGGGGTGCCGGTGGCAGTTTAATGCCTTTCTGGACCCCTTCCCCCTAGAATTGCATGGTTTTGTGATTCTAGGCCTTTGCATAGGCCTATGTGGGTCCATTACGGCATTCGCATGCTAAAAGATAGGAAAATGGGCCTTCCGGTCAGAATCAACCTGAACGTACTCGGGCCAAATGTCTTGACACATTACTAATCCTAACTAGTAGAGCAGCATTTCCTGCAAAAATGATGAAAATCGCATCATTTCTGAGCCCCCAAATTGCCAAAAACCTCCGTTTTTGCATTTTTCAAGAAAAAATCGCCCCGTCACAGGAAATTGATTTAGAGGGCTGAAAGTGGCTCTGAAAGATTGCTTGGAGTCGGACCCATAACCTAATACCCTTACTTTAGTTACATTGTACCAATAACACCCCGATTATAGGCGGTGAAGTTTTGTCACCGCTTCGCGGTTACCCGGTCTCTAGTTTATTATTATATTTGTGCAGATTCTTCTTATTGGCACAAATCATTAAACGAATGTGAATCCATCTTTTTGTTAATCCTATATTAATTAAATTAGTGAAAATGTTTTAGGAGTACAATGTACAAATGTTGTTGGGACGACTGGTTTCCTAGAAATAACTTTGAAACAGCCCAAATTTTGATGATGAAAGCACCAAAAATGGATGATGAATGGTCCAAAAATCGATGATGAATGGTCCAAATTTGATGATGAATGGACCAAAAAAAAAAGATGATGAAAAGACCTGATGATGAAACGACCCGGAGCCCACCAAGTTCAGCCTTCACATGTCAATGTTGTAGATCCAATCATTCTCCTCTCATGTTAGGCATTCTGGGTGGTGTCCCCCAATGAAACCTGTGGCAACCGACAATAATGCTCCCCATGTAACTGTTTACAAGAATTGAATGGAAATGATTGATGGTCAAGTTCCTCATTCTATTTTTCGTTAAAGCTTTCACAACTGTAAATTTGTTCGACTTGACAGATATTGTGGTGACATCAGGTTATAATTGTTGTCAAGGTCTGACAGGATCAGATACACTTGATACAAGATTCAAAACATTTCCTGTGCAGCTGTTCCACCAATCCATAACAACATTCTGGTAAAATAAACAACTGTTCAAGATTTACAAAAAATTGTGCACGCAGATAATATTCTCATAATAATAATTATTCCAAATTAGGTGCATATCTTTATGGCAAAATGCATGGAGATGTCCACATGTCGCTGTTGATACTTCCACATAAGATGAATAACCTAAACCGTATGCAGTCATTATATAGTCCCAGAAATATTCCATATTTATGATCAAGAATGAATCGGAGTACAATACTGTCTGCTAGTTATCCTGCACTGCACCTGTATAAAGGCCACCACTATCATGCAAAGTTTCCCCTTCACCAGTAATCCCCTATACAGAACTTGAGGAACCGGAAGTTAACCCTCGCCACACAGCAAAGGAGTTATTTTCCAGGCCAACGGTGTCACTTAGCAACACAAAGGGGACGTGCTTAGGCTAGAAAGTGTGCTTGCTGTGCTTTGTAACAATACATTCTCTTAAAAAAACTAAGATTATGCTCCCTGGCAAGCTATATGGAAAAGGAATTCAAAAGAAGTTGGTTGGAACAAACCAGATTGTGCGACACAGCCCTGAATCAGGTAGAATGGTAGATGCATCAAAATGAATAACGTTTCAAAGTACATTTAATAAAGTCCGATATCAGATTAAACTAGAAATGCTCTCAGTCTCAGTGAATTCAATAAGCTTCAAATTATATGTTAAGCACTCTCACACTCTCATATATCTTTTTTGTCAACTATCATGAGTGCCCACTCTCAAAAACAGGGCTAAGATAGCCGTTTATCAGTCTGTAAAATAACATTATTGTACATCATGTTTGCCAAATGGATAGTAGATTGATGGTAGGAAAGGTGATACTTTGAAAGAAAGTTTTAAAACTTACTTCAAGTTAAAAATTCAATCAATTGAAATCACTGTTTATTATTTCACACTAAGGACACACAACAGAAATTACACATTGAAGTTCTTTTTTTCAAGACTCTTGTACTGAACCACAAAGGAATGCCATTCACTCCACACTCCATGTCTAATAACCATTATTACCTCTTCATAAACACCACAACGCTATCGCTAGTGTCATAAAAGTGTTTACTCTCATCCATCACCTCTCCTGTTTCTCACATGTCCATTACTACCGGGTTTATTGCCGCTAAATAAACAAGCAGGGTTCCATACTAGCAGTTAGTGACAGTTAATGTGATCAGGTCAGGCCACGGAGTGCTGGCTATGAGGTTATCAATTGCAACTCATCAATAATAAATCATTAAGTGACATAATGCATCACTACTACACCACTGGTACTTCAACATATAGAGGCCCAGCTGTTTTCATTAGGAGATGTGTAAAATTTGAAACCAACAAAACAAATTAGTTATAAACATCTAACACCATGACGTGACGGTGCATATCAATGAGACATAATTCACAGAAAAAAAGGAGGTTCTGTTTCTATTCGATTATAGTATGAAACAAAAATTGTATGAGTGTGATATGGTGCTATTGTGTGTCCTGCACAAAAACATTGTGACAATTCCCTTGAACAAATAAGACTGCTTAGTGAAGCTCCCTGTGTAGCTTGGTATTTTGGCAACAGTTTTTTTTTTAAACGTCGGTCTACGCAGCAGAGATAAAGCATGCATGGTGAGGGTGCTATGCAATGTTATACAATGTCATGTGCACAGTTATGTTCTCTGTCTGCATAATAAAGAACAGTGAACTCTAGGATTCACCATTCAAACAATTTGCAATTTTGCAATCACTATATTTAGGCCTATCTGATTACCTAACACAATGCATATTCTTACAATATTGTAAATGCTATGCCAGTAAATCATTAATGGGAATAGGAGGACGAAAAAAGGCAAATTGCTTCGAAAGAGATGAAAGCGGTGTCCCACGTGGACTACACTGTCACTGTCACGTCTTTCCATGAAGAATTACCAAAAGGTGACTGCTCAGGAGTTACTGCTAAGCTTCCAAATGCCTTATGACTGCAAAACATTGTGATTAGAATACTAGGCACTGTGCATGTTCCAGCTGGCCCTTGCCTAGCACAACACTGGATGAGGTAGATTCCAATTGTTCCGCTCTCACATCAAACCTCAAGGGTGGTGCCTTTGAATGCAACCTGCGGCGACCAACAACAATGGTCCATCTACAAATGTACAGACACGAGTGAGTGGGAATGATGGATGCCTATATTTCACTTTCCATCATTTTAGAGCTTTCACACATCAAATTCTCAAAAAAACAATCTAAAGTTTATTGGGAAGGCAGCTGAAACTTGCAGGAGGATCTATTCACGTATTGTACAAACCATATAAATGGAAGTTGATGCTTTGCAACAACAACTTGACAGCAAAAATATGAAATACAATGTACATCACCAAAAATGTGTATTTGTTATGAAAGCAGAATGCAGAACATCTGCATTGCCTCTGTTTCCATGCAGATTTATAATAACACAATAGACAATCTTTCATGATTTATAGACATATACCTGTCACAAAAAGTGTTCCTTTGACTTTTCTATATGACAAACTATCCTAAAAATAAAGCTGAATATATCACTTTTGAAGTGGGTGATTATCTTTGGAAAAGTTACGTTTCTTAACCATCAGTATAAACAATTGGAAGCAGAAACAAAAACGGCAACTTGCCATGACTGATTGGTTGGCTCGATCATTCAGTTTGCCCATCAGCATAATATTAATTAAATTTCACAGTTGTGTGATATTCTAAAACTATATATATCAGATCACTTACACAAGCGATTGGAGATCAAGACCAACCAAAAAGAAATGAGATTGAGTTTTAGTCTAAGATATAACAGATACTCCAACCAACATTAATTTCAGCAATCTAAAAAGTATATGACATATCAATATTTGCAACTATAAATCTATCTTCTCCAACTTCAAAGTCTCTCCCCAGTAGTCCTATGGTCTCCTGAGATATCTTCGTCAGATTCTTTCTGAGACCAAGTCCCTGCGATGCCACTTGTCAGAAGAGAATGACAAATCGGTTTCTATAATTCTGAACATGATCAGACTCCAGTATATTCTACTCCAACTCTTCTTGGTTATGCTATTCTTTTTGTGAATGTCAAGGAGAACAAATCCGGTCATGTTCTGAATATTAGTGAAATTGAAAATGGAATTTGGCAAATGTTGCTAACAGTTTCCATCCTTCAAACAACAAGGCTTATATAAATCGAGATAAACATATGCAATTATATTCGCACAGCGAACTTAGCTTTTAAAACAACAGCTCATGATAAATTCTGAATCTGTCAGTGGAGTGAGAATGAAGGACAGCCTGAACCTGCCATGGAGTTTGTCTCTGATTAAACAGTTAGTTTCGGTAAAAGTAAACATCCCTGAATTTCTCTTGCAATACTGCAGTAGTGTCTGAAAAATTCCATTTGGTTCTTAACTATCCTATTCTGTTTTGAAAACTTCATTTTTATGCTCATTTATGTCGTTTGCATGAAAAAAGCTTATTTTGCTGACAGGTGTCGCCACCAGTGTAGCATCATGCTTGCAGCGCCACACCCAGGGAAAATGACTGAACTATCAGCAGCCTGCTTGTGAGCAGTGATGTGTGAAGTTTATTTGAGGTGTGAAGTTGAAAAGCTGATTGCTATTACTGTACTAAATTAGCATCAATTAATTTAGGCCCAGCTGATTGTGTTCTTGTTTATCATTATTATACCTCGACCATGAAAGCAGAGCTGTCATTGGCTGAGAGCTGGTCACATGTCAGTCATTATTTTAGTATATTGACCAGGACTATTGCCCTCCAAATTTCTTTTTTCCGAAATTTTTTTTTTTCCCGAAAATTTTTTTTTTCCGAAATTTTTTTTTCCCGAAATTTTTTTTTGTCCTAATTTTTTTCCATAATTTTTTTTTTCCAAAATTTTATTTTCCGAAATTTGTTTTTTCTAAAACATTTTTTCCCTAAATGTTTTTTTTCAAAATTTTCCATACATTTGCAATAGTGCAGGAAAATAATAAAATTAGTGCATTAATTAGTAAAAACCAAAAAAAAATCATCAAAACTAGTAATAATTGTGCAATGTAGGCTATACGTCTGCTTATCTACTCTCGTGTGTGAAAGGAAAACTATTTCCGTCGGCCTTCAGCCTCGTGAAATAGTTTAAATACACACCCTCAAGGGAAATAAATTTGACTAATGCCCTCGAAATCAGCCAATATTTGTATACTATAACATGGTTTCAAAATAAGAACAGTTAATTTGAGCTCCGCGAATCTATGGCATTGCCATCTACATATTAGTATCTGCATTGTATTGTATTTACTATCAGTCATGCACCACAATGCAGGCACAAACTTCGTGGTGAGCCTTCCCCAATGATATGGCTCAGGGCAGCTATAAAACATGCAGCGCCCATAGGCAGAGCAGGAGGAACATTGCCCCAGATTCCCATGTGGGAGTGGAACCGACATTCTGTTCTGTGAAGTTTAAAGATTTTAGCAAAGACCTTATGCTCAAAGCCTACATAGGTTTAGTGTATAAAATTCAAAGCCATACACAGAATACAATTTAGACCTATACAGTATTCTTTGTATACCTTCTTACACCCACCCACATCTATTGAAAAGTCAATCCAATTCTATATACTAAGAGCCTGAAGCTTTTTGTTTGTGACCATGATAGCTCGACAAGGAAAGTTTCACTCAATTAGACAGGAAGGCCGGTTTTTCCTCTAAAATGAAGATATACCATGAGAGTCGTTGTTCAAATGGGCTCAGATGATAAAATGAAGACTAAATGGCATTAGCTTTCACATAATATGTCATGGAATCATTCAATTAATCTAATTTTATTGACTAAAAAAATTGAGAAATTGCAAAAGATTCCTAAATCAAGGACTTGCTTGTTCCTTTTAGGAAAGGAAATGGCGATGAAAGGAATACAAGTTGCATAATTAATTGGTGTTCTTTCTCGTCATTCATTTAAAACAAAAATAAATCAAACTTACTCTGTTTTACCTGTAGAAAGACAACTTGTAGAACACAGAAAATTTGGAAGCAAGCTCTGACAGGGATCAAGGCAGAGGGCAGACAACCATTCTTCAGCAAATGCTATCATTCAGGAAAATGCCAGTCTACAGAAAGCTGGAAGCTACCACAAGGGAATGTAGTAACACCACTATATCAATATATTATTAGTCATGATGTAGTAACACCACTATATCAATAAATTATAGTCATGACATAGTATTATTTCCATGATTTAATGTACATGTAGGCTTTATCAACAATTTACGATATCAGTTCAACTTGTACATTAAGTAGTTGTGTTGCGATTATGTGGGTCCTGTATTTGAAGGCTGCTTGATGCAATGACTGTTTAGAAGCTGTAAGTGATCTACTCTTCAACAATCTGTTTACATAAGCCTGAAATTCATCATAATATATCTTATATCTTATTCACCTTTCCACAATGTAGCAGCTTGGGTAGTGCAAGGTGTTTCACCAGATGTTTCATCATTGTCATCATATTCATAACCCTGTGTAGGAGTCAAAAATTGGGAAAAAATCAAAGCGATTTCCTCGCAGACCTTTTTGTTATTTGGTATTTCATGGCAGATCCTCCGGGACCAAATTGATGTTCTCTGTCTCTTGAGAACTTCACAGCCAGACAATAAATGAATCTCTCTTTCAATGATCCATGCCCTCTTCTACATAAATTAGTAGGAATATCCCCTCCTACACATGTGCATAATTCTAAGCTGACATCCGATAGAGAAAATTATAGATAGAGACTTCATTGTGATGTTTAAAGGTTGGCGGTTATATGGATAGTCCAGTTTAATAAGGGAAGACTTATCTTATGACAGAAAGACAGAGAACCAGAGTGACTGACTGAAATAGATAGCAAGATAAAGAAATGAAGAGAGTGCAAGAGATAATACTTATGGACACAAAGGGCTGAAAAATAGAGAGGACAGAGAAATACAAATGTACAGATGGACAAAATGAGACAGAGAGAGACAGATGGAGATACAATGTAGAGATAGACAGAGAAAGACAGGACAGAGAAAGATGAAGAAAGACAAAGTAACAAAGAGAGACAGATGAAGATGGAAGACAGAAGAAAGAGAGAAAGCGACAAAGAAGGACACAGAGATACAGAGAGAGATGAAGGAAGACTAGAAATACACACATAAAATAAATACTATAGGAACCCATCATTTTGGCAGAGGACATGTCAAAAATTCGCAATTTCAGCTGCTCAATACAACTCACAAGGCAGTATACTACATCAATAACATAAGCTTCACCCTAACACTAGCTGAGACCGAGTGGCAGAAGCAAATGCTGGACAAATGACCAAGCTAATTTGCCCTCAAGCTCAGGCCATGACCCTTGCATAGATCAATTGGGCTTGTGTGGGTTGCCTGTGAAAGGTTTACCTCAAGGTGCACTACTTGCTCCCTGTACTAGCTATCTTTTTGCCTCTATTCCCTCGCCATCAGCTGGAGAGATATATAGTGGCAACAGAAATTTGGCAGGCCCCTATGGAATGATATGCAAGTAAGCATCCTGTGACCATTGGAAACCCAAAATGATATTTTTAAATTACTTCATATGCCTCATCAGAAACAAATATCTCCTCAGTCATGATTTTCTATATATCATTTTGCAACCCAGACAAATGGTCAATTTTCAAGGCAAAATAGTTGCTGATATCTTACCAGTACCAGTCCTATCAAAACCTCTGGTCATTTCTGATATTATATCATTGCAATATCATTTATAATGGTCATATAAGGACACCTTGTCTCAATAAACATAATAATACGACATAATATTATCAAGAAATTACATGTATCTGTGTCAGTCCTGCAAGCATCAAGGTAATCCACTCAGCCTGTCCTTGCTATCTTCATACCTGAAAGATCAAAGGAGAACGGAATAAAAAAGTGAATACCAGAATATATCCCTTTTGCGTTTTAGCGAATTATTATCGAATACTTTCTTTGCAGTTGCAAAACTTTCAAAATCAATTTTTTTTTTAGACACATGAAAAATATCAAATAGCATTGCCCGCAACCACATTCTCAACAGCAAGTCATTTTGTATTTCTCATCCACATTGCTTGTGGTTGCAATGAAATGTGCACTGCAAAGACACAGAAACCTATGAGTTATCTTCTCTTTACTTGGAACTGGTAGAGGAAAAGAGCAAGTAATGGAAATTACAACCAGATTAGAAATATGCATTATACATCATGGCCTCTTAACTTTTTTCAACAAGTTTGAAAAAGGATATAAAAGAAAAATTGACATGTGGGGAGGTGTGTAGGTGTATGAGAAAAAGCAAGAATGGCAGAATATCTGTTTTATTTCATCTTTCCTGAACTGGTTATGCGATGAAAATATTGCAAACACATTATGTTGTAAACATAATAAACAATCTGTTTATTATGAAGGTGGGTTTCGCACTACATTCAATGCCGCTCATCTATAATTAATAACCTTTTCAAAATAAAAAACTTGAGGTGAAATTGATCACCCCAGACCCAACACAATGTCCTGTCTGTTCTGATGACATTAGTGACAATGAGAACTACATTGTTTACAGCCATTTAATATGAGAACAGGTCATGAAATGTGGGAAAGGTGAGATGTGATGGATGAAGGAAACACTTCCAAGCAACACTGATAACAACAGAGGTGTCCAACTGTCCATAAAGTAGTTATATGCAGTGATAATAATGAATGGCATTCTTCCAGTGTTCCCTAAGACAATAAAAAACACCCAAATGGAATAGGCCTCAAACAAAATTCACTGTATGTTATATTATTATTCAAATACATCTGTCGTCCTTTTGAATCACCTGCTAATAGGATAAAAAAAGAATTACAGATGGCTAAGAAAATGATAGAAAGATACATCATTCAGAAAATCTATCTTTTATATTGTCAATTGGCTAGAACTGGTGTTGAATGATATTCAAGACTCTTCTTTTCATGTTCATCTTTACAATCAGTCTGCAACTCAATCGTAATTCGTTAAACCCAGTCATGATATTTTTCCCATTATTCATGCAGACTTCTACTATATAATATAATGACATAGGGAACAATGCACTACTAAAACCCACACTTATGACATGAAACTTCCTGTGGAGTCCCAACCTTATCATTTCTTCAATAGAACTGTCTCGCCAGTTGTTCATAACTGCAGAATTTGTTTCTGAGCCAGAAGTTTTGATTCGTAAAAACATACAATAGAACTACATGTAATCCACATACTATTGAAGTCTTGTTTGTTCAAGGGAAATTGCCAGATGGAAATTGGGAGGTTGATTTGTCATGTTGCCACACGAAGCTGCATATTGTGATATTTTTTTCTGGTGTTTTTCTTTCATATGTAGGACATGTCATGCGTTCACATAACTGTTTTTCTACATAATGATCACAGCACAGGAAGGAGATACATTTATACATTTAATACACTGTTTTCAGCCAAATTAAATCAAATCAAATCATATTTATTTTAACTCGTGGCACAAACAAAGAACATTATATTAGCATATATAGCTATTATGACCGGCCATTCATGTGCAAAACTGTCAGTAAGCACCCAACGTTTCACAGTTTAAAATAGTGATGGTATCTAAATGTCCACAGTTGTTGTTTGTCCCTAATTCTTACACTTTTACTATTTTCACTATTTTTTGCTGGTGACAAACTGTTGGTTTTTAAGATATCATCCCTCTTTACAGTAACTATATGATTAAGAAAGAAAGAAATGTCTTGGGTCTTGCATTCTTTAAAACTGCATGATACTGTAGCTTTCAAGGAAAGGCAGTTGCCTCACTCAATATAAAACAGTGTGTGTGATGGATGGCTAATTTCCAGCCAAAAGCCAAGCATTGATGCATCAGGTTCGAAGTGAGACTAAGTGGCCATAAATCTACATGATAGGAAGTCGCTGTGTGTGAAAACTAACAATTACACTAGAAAGAAATTCTTTACAGGTGGAATTATGTTTGTTCCTTTTTATGCTTGATCAATTTTGTTAGATGTTTTGATAAATATTTGAATTGGCAAGATGATTTAAAAAAGATCTTATAATTGTTAGAACAAAATTACTTTAAAATTAAAAAATTGACAGCCATTAACAGGAAGTTAAAAGAAACTATTCTAAATATTGACAGTCAATAATTTTTACCTTTTCATAAACTCTTATTTTTCTTGCAAAAAGAATGCCCATGAAACAAGTACGTAATTCACCTAAGTTTGACCGTTGCACAAAGCTGCAAACAGAATTAATCATTTTAAAATGGTGACCAAGAAGAACATCCTCTTTTGGTCTCTCCTTCAACAAATTGTGGTTTGAAGAGGCATTGACAAGAATAGCATCCACTGACCACTGTTCCAACCCTAACAATATTCAATACAATCTGGAAGTAACAGCAAGGCTTCCAAGAGCCTAAAAGCCAAAGCTGCACACTGTGACTTGAAGATTAGAATACTAGACACTTTATACGCCAAGTCTGACCCAGCTGCTCCAAGTTCAGCCTTCACATACCAATGTTACATATCAAATCATTCTCCTCTCTTGTTCGACATTCTTAGTTGTGTTCCTCATGAAACCTGTGGCAACCGACAATAATGCTCCACATGAAACTGTACACATGGATTGAATGGAAATGATTGATGGCCAAGTGCCTCATTCTATTCTCAGATAATCAATGGTCCTTCAGCCATTTTTTTTTTTCTGGCTTTGAATTTTCCACAAATTTATCAAGTACTGCAGTTCTAGCCTGTAAAAGATATCCTTCACATCAAGAAAGGTGTATAGCATTTTGAGGACTCCCAATTTCTCTTACATCTCTTCAATAATCACTCATGAGCACCCAGAACTGGTCTTAGAGGGCTGTACATATTGTTCATTATCGTTTATTGTTTATTGACTATGGATTATACCACATCTATCAATTTGTTGATATTCTTCAATAAATTGTGTTGGCATGCAACTTCCGAAATTGACGCAGTTAATATAGTCCATGAAAATTTCCATATTTATAATATAGAATATATCGCAGTACAATACTGTCAGCTATTTACCCTGCATTTCACCTGTATTATTGTATTAAGGCCACCACTATCATGCACAGTTTCCCCTTCACCAGTTTCCCCTATACAGAACTTGAGGAACTGGAAGTTAACCCTAGCCACTCAACAAGGAAGTTATTTTCCAGACCAGCGGTGTCACTTAGCAATACAAAGCAGACGTGCTTAGACTAGGAATTGTGCTTGCTGTGCTTTGTAACAATACATTTGGTGAAAAAAACTAAGATCTATTGTGGTCGCTGACAAAATATATGGAAAATGTATGCAAAAGAAGTTGGTTAGAACAAACCAGATTGTACAACACAGCCCTGAATTAGGTAGATGGGCCAATATGAATAATCTTTGAAAGTAAATTGAATAAAGCCTGATTTCAGACTAAACTAAAAATGCTCTCAGTGAAACCAATAAACTTCAAATAATATGCTAAGCACTCTCGCTGTCTCTTCTATATTTTATTTTTCAAATCTCATGAGGGCCCACAGGCCAGAACAGTTCTTAGAGAGCAGTACAATATCTACTCATTTGTTTATCGGTTCATCAGTCTGTAATATGATATTATTGCACATCATGTTTGACAAATGGATGGTAGATTGGTGGTAGGAAAGGTGATACTTTAAGAGAAAGTTTTAAAAAAACCTATATCAAGTTAAAAATTCAATCAATTGACATCGCTGTTCATTATTCCGTACCCAGGAAACACAAATAGAATTATACATTGATCTTTTTACAAGCCTCTTGCACTGAACCCACAAGAATGCCATTCACTCCACACTCCATGTCTAACAACCATCGTCATCACTCCATAAACACCACTACTGCTATTGCCTGTGCCATCAAAGTGTTTGCTCTCATCCATCACATCTCTTATTTCTCACATGTCCATTACTACCAGGTTTATTGTCCCTAAATAAACAAGGAGGGCTCCATACTAGCAGTTAGTGACAGTTAATGTGATCAGGTCAGGCCACGGAGTGTTGGATATGAGGTTATCATTGCAACTCATCAATAATAAATCATTAAGTGACAAGATGCCTAACTGACAGGCAAGTCTCCCATACTGTTGGCAGGCAAGAGCAACTGACTAAATTCAGTTGAATTGGATATAAAATTGACATCTAGGGCAGTAGACTAGCTCCCTGGTCTGTGCTCAGAACGCAGCAGAACTGTAGGCCGGCTTCAAAAATGCAGTGTGCACGGATGTGAAATAGAACACAATTAGTCAGATGTTGTGGCCTGACATCACGCAGAACTACCACATTACTTTTACTTCAACAAATAAGAGCCCCAGTCGATTTTATTATAGAGAAGTGTAAAGATAGAAACCGACAAAAATCTTATTGCTACAAAATGTTCACAACCATCTCATGATGTTGAATGTGAATGAGACAGAGCACTTGAAGATAATTCAATTGAGCCGATAGAATTTTTCATTTTTTGTTGATTGTTTCACATCATACAGTGCTCACAGAAAATGACACATGATACTATTCAATTAGAGTATGAAACAAAAACTGTGTGAGTGTGACATAGTCCTATTGTGTATCCTCTACAAAAAACATTGCGACAATTCCCTTGAACAAATAAAACTGCTTTGTGAAGCTCTATGTGTAGCTCTCTGCTTCTGCAACTGCATATTTTGGCAACAGCGTTTTTTTCAAATATTACCTAGTCTATGCAACAGATACATTGTATAAGCAATGACAGAGATGAAAGTGGTGTTCTGTGTGGACCAGTCTGTCATCTATCAAGATCAAGTCTATCAATTAAAAGAATTACCAAAAGGTGAATGCTGAGGAGTTATTGCTAAGCTTCTAAATGCCTTATGACTGCGGAACATCGTGATTAGAATACTAGACACTTAGCCTGTCCCAGCTGGCCCTTGCCTAGCACAACACTGGGTGCTGCAGATTCCAATTATTCTGCTCTCACATCAAACCTCAAGGGTGGTGCCTTTGAATGCAACCTGCGGCAACCAACAACAATGGTCCATCGACAAATATACAGGCACGAGTGTAGGGAAATGATGGATGGTTATATTTTACTTTCCATCATTCATAAAGCTTTCACACACCAAATTTCTCAGGAAAAAATCTTAAATTGCATACGAAGCAGCTGAAACTTGCAGGTGGATGTATTATTCAATATGCATGCATTGTACAAACCATATGAATGGAAGTTGATGCTTTGCAACAACAACTTGACAGCTAACAAAAACCGAAATACATCACCAAAAATGTGTAGGCCTATTTGTAATGACTGGAATGCCAGAAAGCAGAATGCAGAACATCTGCATTGCCTCTGTTTCCATGCAGATTTATAATAACACAATAGACAATCTTTCATGATTTATAGACATATACCTGTCACAAAAAGTGTTCCTTTGACTTTTCTATATGACAAACTCTCCTGAGTATTAAGCTGGACTTTTTACTTTTGAAGTGGGTGATTATCTTTGGAAAAGTTACGTTTCTTAACCATCAGTATAAACAATTGGAAGCAGAAACAAAAACGGCAACTTGCCATGACTGATTGGTTGGCTCGATCATTCAGTTTGCCCATCAGCATAATATTAATTAAATTTCACAGTTTGTGTGATATTCTAAAAATATATTGATCACTTATACACAAGTGATTGGAGATCAAGACCAACCAAAAAGAAATGAGATTGAGTTTTAGTCTAAGATATAACAGATACTCCAACCAACATTAATTTCAGCAATCTAAAGAGTATAAGACTATCAATTCTTGCAATTTTAAATCTATCTTCTCCAACTTCAAAGTCTCTCCCCAGTAGTCCTATGGTCTCCTGAGATATCTTCGTCAGATTCTTTCTGAGACCAAGTCCCTGCGATGCCACTTGTCAGAAGAGAATGACAAATCTTTTTCCACAAATCTGAACATGATCAGACTCAAGTATATTCTACTCCATCTCTTCTTAGTTGTGCTGTTCTTTTTATGAATTCCAGGGAGGAAAAATATGGTCATGTCCTGAATATTAGTGAAATTGAAAATGGAATTTGGCAAATGTTGCTAATAGTTTCCATACTTCAAACAACTAGGCTTATATAAATCGAGATAAACATATGCAGTTATAGTATCTGTATTGTATTGTAGTTACTATCAGTCTTGGACCGCAATGCAGGCACAAAATTCATGGTGAGCCTTCCCCAATCATATGGCTCAGGGCAGCTACATATAAAACATGCAGCGCCCATAGGCAGAGCAGGAGAAACATTGCCCAAGGTTCCCATGCCGTAGCATACTCCAGTGTTGGTAACCGCCGTGTGAAGATGAGTGGTGATAAGATTGTGAGTCTGGCACATACCCTGTTAATTTGGGGATTTCCAGAGTTTTTAGTTGCCCAAGCACAGACCACTGGATACAGCACGTCTCCATTTAACGTCCCATGGGCTCAGATAAAATTGAGTACTCAGATAAAATTGAGTTTCAGGAGTGGGAGTGGAACCCTCAATCTGTTCTGAGAAGTTTGAATATATTAGCAAAGACCTTATGCTCATAGCCTACATAGGTTTAGTGTATAAAATTCAATGCCATACACAGAATACAATTTAGACCTATCTAGCATTCTTTGTATACCTTCTTACACCCACCCACATCTATTGAAAAGACAAACCAATTCTATATACCAAGAGCCAGAAGATTTTTGTTTGTGACCATGATAGCTCGACAAGGAAAGTTTCACTCAATTTGATAGGAAGGCCAGTTTTTCCTCTAAAATGAAGATATACCATGAGAGTCGTTAATCAAATGGCCTCAGATGATAAAATGAAGACTAAATGGCATTAGTTTTCACATAGTATGTCATGGAATCAGTCAATTAATCTAATTTTATTGATTTAAAAAATTGAGAAAGTGCAGAAGATTCCTAAATCCAGGATTTGCTTGTTCCTTTTAGGAAAGGAAATGGAGATGAAAGAAATACAAGTTGCATAATTTTAAAAAATTGGTGCTCTTTCTTGTCATTCATTTAAAACAAAAAATTAATCAAAAATATTCTGTTTTACCTGAACAGAGAAAACAGGGAGAACAAAGAAAATTGGGAAGCAAGCTTTGACAGGGATCAAGGCAGAGGGCAGACAACCATTCTTCAGCAAATGCTATCATTCAGGAAAATGCCAGTCTACAGAAAGCTAAAAAAGCTACAACAAGGGAATATAGTGACACCACTATATTAATAAATTATTAGCAATGATAAAGTATTATTTCTAGGATTTAATGTACATGCAGGCTTCATCAACAATTGACTATATCAGTTCAACTTCAAGAAGCTGTAACTGATCTTCTCTTCAACAATCTGTTAACACAAGCCTGAAATTATTCATATTTTTTAATCTTATTCACCTTTCTGCAATGCTGCTGCTTGGATAATGCAAGGCGTTTCATCCGGCGTTCCATCACTGTCATCATATTCCTTGTGTAGGAGTCACAAGTAGGCAAAAAATAAAAGTGATTTCCTCGCAGACCTTTTTGTTATTTAGTATTTCATGACAGATCCTCTGGGGCTGAATTGATGCTCTCTGTCTCCTGAGAACTTCACTAAACGAATCTCTCTTTCAATGATCCATGTGCACTTCAGCATGAATGTCCCCTCCTACACATGACAGAGGAATTATAATGCATTGGAATGTCTGAGCGTTGGCAAGTATATTATATGAATATTCCAGTTCTGCGAGACTTATAAGATGACAGAGAGACAGACAGACAACAAGACAAAAGTAGATAGAGAGAAGAAGAGAACCTGAGCGATAGAGAATACAGATACAAACTACTGAAAGATAGTGACAGTGGGAGACAGAGTCAGAGATAGAGAAAGGTGGAGAAAGACAGAGAGAGACGAAAGAAGATGGAGATACCCACAGAGACACAAAGAGACAGTGAGACATGAGAGACAAAGAAAGAGAAAGGTGCTGAGGTGCACCGAGGCAGGCAGATTGAAACTGACACAAAAAGAAGAGACACAGAGGAGTCCCCACAAAGCATGTTCCAAAGATCAAGTTTACTACTCAGGTTCCTTTTGGACGACAGTAGCATCCTATATATTTGGTGGAGGACATGTAGGCAATTCATAATATTAGCTGGTCAGTGCCACTCACGAGGCAGTATACTACATCAATAACATGAATAAACATCCTAACACTAGCCGGGGCCGAGTGGCAAAAGCGAATGCAGGACAAATGACCAAGCTAATTTGCCTTCAGGCTGAGGCCATGAGCCTTGCATAGATCACTTGGGCTTGTATGGGTTGCCTGTGAAAGGTTTACCTCAAGGTGCACTACTTGCTCCCTGTACTAGCCGTCTTTTTTGCCTCTATATCCTCATCATCTACAGGAGATTTAGCACTGACAAAAATTTGGCAGGTCCAGTGGGAATTATATGCAAGAAAATATACTTTGACCGACTCAAACACAAAACAATAAATAAATTCCAAAAGTACATCATATGCCACATCAGAAACAAATATCTTCTCTGTCATGATTTTTTTGTATCATTTTGCAACCCAGACAAATAGTATATTTTCAAGTCACAATAGTTTTTCAGTGTTGATGCTTATCAGTGCCAGTCCCATCAAAACCTTTGGTCATTACTGATATAGTGTAATTGCAATATCATTGATATTGGTCATATAAAAAATCCTGCCTAAATAAACATAGTCATAAGACAAAATATTATCAAGAAATTGTATGTACCTGTGTCAGTCCTGCAAACATCAAGGTAATCCAATCAGCCTGTTCCTGTTTTTTTCATACCTGAAAGATCACAGAATGAAAAAGTGAATACCAGCATATATCCCTTTTGAAATTTTGTGAATTATGATCAAATACTTAGCTTGCAGTTACAAAACTTTAAAAAGTTAACTTTTGCCTTTTTGAGAAAAAAAAACATCAGATTATATTTCATGCAGCAAAAATTAAAAAATTGTGACATAAGATTTCTTAATTGTTTGAAAAAAATTACTTTAAATTTTTAAAAAACATTGACAGCTGTTAACGGGATGTTAAAAGAAAATTTTCTTAATATTTACAGTAATTTTAACTTTTCGTAAACTTTTATTTTTCTTGCAAAAAGTACACAATTCACCACAGTTTGACCACCGCACAAGAATACCATCCACTCAACTAACCCCAACAGTCAATACAATCTGGAAGTCACTGCAAGGCTCCCAAGTGCCTAAAAGCCACAGCTGCACTTTGCAACTGGAAGATTAGAATACTAGACCCTTTTTACACCAACTCTGACCCAGCTACACCAAGTTCAGCCTTCACATACCAATGTTGTAGATCAAATCATTCTCCTCACTTGTTCGACATTCTTGGTTGTGTTCCTCATAAAACCAGTGGCAACCGACAATAATGCTCCCCTTTTAACTGTATACAGGGGTTGAAAGAGATGATTGATGGTCAAGTTCCTCATTCTATTTTTCGTTAAAGCTTTCACAACTGTAAATTTGTTCGACTTGACAGATATTGTGGTGACATCAGGTTATAATTGTTGTCAAGGTCTGACAGGATCAGATACACTTGATACAAGATTCAAAACATTTCCTGTGCAGCTGTTCCACCAATCCATAACAACATTCTGGTAAAACAAACAACTTCTTCAAGATTTACAGTAAGATTTTTGCAAGCAGATAATATTCCATATTAGGTGCATATCTTTATGACAAAATGCATGGAGAGGTCCACATGTCGATGTTGATACTTCTGTTGTACATTTGCTCTTGAATAAAACATTGGAGTGATTGGAATGGCTTTCAATTTGTGATGCACTCCACAAGTCCCAAACAATCATGGGATCCCAGTTAGAAAGATGCAAATGTCATTTATCATTGACCAAGAACCAACTTTGCCTACTGGCAATCGTCTGTACTTCCAGCCATACATCAACTCTCAAAGATTCAATGGTCATTCAGCAGTTGTTTTCTGGCTTTGACTTTTCCCCAAATTTATCAAGTACTGCAGTTTCTAGCCTATAAAAGATATCCTTCACATCAAGAAAGGTGCATAACAGTCATGTTGAGGACACCCAATTTCCCCTACATCTCTTCAATCATCACTCATGAGCATCCAGAACTGGTCTTAGAGGGCTGTACATACTGCTCATTATTGTTTATTGACTATGGATTATACCACATCTATCAATTTGTTGATATTCTTCAATAAATTGTGTTGGCATGCAACTTCCGAAATTGACGCAGTCATATATAGACCCAGAAATATTCCATATTTTTGATTAAGAATGTATCGCAGTGCAATACTGTCTGCTAGTTACCCTGCATTGCACCTGTACAAAGGCCACTGATATCATGCACAGTTTCCCCTTCACCAGTTTCCCCTATACAGAACTTGAGGAACTGGAAGTTAACCCTAGCCACTCAACAAGGAAGTTATTTTCCAGACCAGCGGTGTCACTTAGCAATACAAAGCAGACGTGCTTAGACTAGGAATTGTGCTTGCTGTGCTTTGTAACAATACATTTGGTGAAAAAAACTAAAATGCTTGCTGACAAAATATATGGAAAATGTATGCAAAAGAAGTTGGTTAGAACAAACCAGATTGTACGGCACAGCCTTGAATGAGCCAATATGAATAATCTTTCAAAGTAAATTGAATAAAGCCTGATATAAGATTAAATTAGAAATGCTCTCAGTGAAACCAATGAACTTCAAATAATATGCTGAGCACTCTCGCTCTCTCTCCTATATATTATTTTTCAAATCTCATGAGGGCCCACTGGCCAGAACAGTTTTTAGAGAGCAGTTCAATATCTACTCATTTGTTTATCGGTTTATCAGTCTGTAATATGATATTATTGCACATCGTGTTTGACAAATGAATAATAGATTGGTGGTAGGAAAGGTGATACTTTAAGAAAAAGTTTTTAAAAAACATACATCAAGTTAAAAATTCAATCAATTTACATCTCCGTTCATTATTCCGTACCCAGGAAACACAAAAGGAATTATACATTGATATTTTTACAAGCCTCTTTCACTGAACCACACAGGAATGCCATTCACTCCACACTCCATGTCTAACAACCATCATCATCACTCCATAAACACCACTACTGCTATTGCCAATGCCATCAAAGTGTTTGCTCTCATCCATCACAGCTCTTATTTCTCACATGTCCATTACTACCAGGTTTATTGTCCCTAAATAAACAAGGAGCGCTCCATACTAGCAGTTAGTGACAGTTAATGTGATCAGGTCAGGCCACTGTGCAGTGGATATGAGGTTATCATTTGCAACTCATCAATAATAAATCATTAATTGACAAGATGCCTAACTGGCAAGCACGTCTCCCATACTGTAGGCATGTGAGAGCGACTGACGAAATTCATGTCAAATTGGATATCAAATTGGCATTTAGGGCAGTAGGCCTGCTCCCTCATCTGGGCTCAGCAGAACTCAGCAGAACTGTGAACCAGCTTTAAAAAAATTAGTGTGCACGGATGTGAAATAGAACACCATTAGTGAGATGTTGTGGCCTGACATCATGCAGAACTACCACATTACTGGTACTTCAACAAATAGAGTCCCAGTTGTTTTTACTATGGAGAAGTAAAAAGATAGGAACCAACAAAAAATATTTTTGCTACAAAATGTTCAAAACCATCTCATGATGTTGAATGTGAATGAGACAGAGCACTTGAAGATAATTCAATTGAGCCGATAGAGTTTTTTTATTTTTCGTTGATTGTTTCACATCATACAGTGCTCACAGAAAATGACACATGATACTATTCAATTAGAGTGTGAAACAAAATCTGTGTGAGTGTGACATAGTCCCATTGTGTATCCTGCACAAAAAAACATTGTGACAATTCCCTTGAGAAAATAACATTGCTTTGTGAAGCTCTGTATGTAGCTCTCTGCTTCTGCAACTGTATATTTGGCAAAAGGTTGTTTTTTTTTTTCAAATATTAGTCTACGCAACAGATATGAAGCATGACAGAGATGAAAGTAGTGTTGTGTGTGGACCACTCTGTCATCTGTCACTATCAAGTCTATCCATGAAGAATTACGAAAAAGTGACTGCTCAAGAGTTAATGCTAGGCTTCTAAATGCCTTATGACTGCGGAACATCGTGATTTGAATATCAGGCACTTTGCCTGCCCCAGCTGGCCCTTGCCTGGCGCAACACTTGGTGCTGCAGATTTCAATTATTCTACTCTCATGTCAAGCCTCAAGGGTGGTGCCTTTCAATGTAACCTGAGGCAACCGACAACAATGGTCCATCTACAAATAAACAGGCACGATTGAATGGAAATGATGGATGGCTATATTTGCTTTCCATCATTTAAAATTATTTCACGCACCAAATTTTCTCAGGAAAAAAATCTTAAGTTGCATGTTAAGACAACTGAAACTTGCAGGTGGATTTATTCAATATGCATGCATCGTACAAACCATATGAATGGAAGTTGATGCATTGCAACAACAACTTGATGGCAAGGATCCTGGAATATATCATTAAAAAAATGTATTTGTAATGAATAGAATGAGAGAAACAAGCCATGAAAAATGTCTGCTTTGTCTCTCTCTGATCACACAACGTATAAAATAACACAATAGTCAATCCTTCATGATACATTGATACATACACGTATGCCTCTTTGTGCAAGAATGTCAATTCGCCAGTGCAAAAAAGTATTCCTTTGACTTTTCTTTGTGACAAACTCTCTTGAATGAAACAATAAAATATTACTTTTGGAGCAGGTTTCCCTTAGAGAATTTAGAATTTTAACTGCAACCGGAAGTTGAAACATAAATCACAACCTGCAATGAGTGATAGGCTGCTTTTGGTGAGTATGGATTGGCATAACTCAACGGCTAACAATTTGCTATCTGAAGTTTTATTAGTTTCTTGTTTGGTATCATTCAATTGGTCCATCAGCAGCATATCAATTACATTGGAGATCCTGACCAACCATAAGTGAAATTAGATTGAGTTGTAGTCTATGATAAATTATACGCAACAAAGCAGTATTAATTTCTGCGATCGAAAAAAGTATAAGTCATATTGATATTTGCAAATTATAAATCTATCTCTTCCAAGCCTCTTCTCAATAACCTCTTGGTCTCCTGAGATGTCTTTGTCAGATACTTTCTGAGACCAAGTCCCTTGGATATCACTTGTCAGAAGAGAATGACAAATCATTTTCCACAAATCTGAACATGATGAGACTCCAGTATATTCTACTCCATCTCGTCTTGTGCTATTCTTTTTGTGAATTCCTGGGAGGAAAAATCTGGTCATGTTCTGAATATTAGTGAAATGGAATATGGAATTTGGCAAATGTAGTTAAAAGATGGGACAGGTGTCTCGTCCCTTATTTCAAACATGAGACGAGTGAACCAGATGGTTCAATAAAAAAAGTGATTCAGACATCCCATAATATGATCCTGGCACTTTTTTCTAATCATGCGTGACTACCAAAAATGTTCCGGAAAAAAAAGATAACCAAAAATGTTTGAAAAAAAATTTGCCAAAAATGTTCAAAAAATTTAAAAATCTCTCAAACACAAAGAGTGGAAAAAAAAATTACCGAAAATGAGCGGCAGAAAATAAAATCACCAAAAATGATCGACAGAAAATAAAATTACCAGAAAAGTTTCAAAAAAAAAATTTTCTTTTAAAATATTACCTTTCCACCCTATTTCTCTTTGTCCAAAATGAATTTCGAGAAATAATTAAGTTATTACAATTTAGAGTCTGTCTTTTAAAATGTATTTTTTGGCGTTCAGGTGGTCCCGTCTTCATGCTTTGGCATTTTCATATTAGTTTCCATACTTCCAGCTACAAGACTATTATAAATTGAGATAAACATATGCAGTTACATCTGTTTTGCATTGTTTTTACTGTGAGTTATGCATCACAATGCAAGCACGAAATTCATGGTGAGCCTTCCACAATGATACGACTCTGTGTGTCATAAAGTGATCTAAAGTTATTTATCAGATTTTTTGCAGTCTGAAATAGTTCATTACGGTAGCTCTGATTGTTTGGGCAAATAATCCTATATAGCATCTACGTATACCTCCTTGCACCCACCCACATCAATTGAAAAAGACAATCCAACTTTCACTTTTCAATTGCAAAATGAGATGAGGAGCTTGTGGTCTAAGGTTGTGATCTAAGGTTGCTAATCAATTAGCGTCCACCACCCAGAGTGAAGTGGCGTCCACCTGATACAATAGATCTTTCATCTTATAGTCCGTAAGATCCCCTCACAAAAGCCGCATTCAAAATTAGATTTCCTTCAAAAAGATGTAATACAAGACAAGCCATTTTTCAGGTGGCCTTCATGAAAAATTGAAACTAAATGACATTAGATTAGATTTTATATTAAGTGTTATGAAATCACTTAATTTGTCTAACTTTATTGATTAAACAATTTTTTTAATTGCGAAAGATTTGAGATTCCAGGATGTGTTTCTTTCATTGTAGAAAAGGAAATGGAGTTGAAACAAACATCGGTAGCATAATTAATTATTTGCGTAATTAATACTTTGTGTAAATAATTCCTGTTCTTTTTTTTCTTCCTCTTTCAGGCGGCAGCGGGTAACCGGGAGAACAAAGAAAATTGGGAGACATACTCTGACAGGGATCAGGGCTGAGGGCAGACAACCGTTCTTCAGTAAGTGTCACCCTTCTACAAAATGCCAGTCATCAGAAAGCAAGAAGCTGCCACAAGAGAATATAGGAACATCCTACATCGATTAATCATCAGTCATGATTTAGTATCATCGTATTAAGTATTATCTCTTGGATTTTATGCTAGCTTTATTCATTTATCATGTCAGTACAACTTATTCATTAAGTATTTGCAATTGGATAAGATGTGGCATTGTAGTTCAAGCTGCACTTTGCGGAATGATTGATGAGTAGCTGGAACTCATCTGTTCTTCCACAACCCGTTTTTACAAGACAAAGATTCAGCATATCTCATATCACATTCACCTTTTTGTAATGCAGCTGCATAGATAATGCAAGGTGTTTCACCAGATGTTTCATCATTGTCATCATATTCATAACCCTGTGTAGGAGTTAAAACAGGCAAAAATTCAAGTCGATTTTCCTAGCAGACCTTTTCTATTATGTAGCATTTCATGGCAGATCCTCCGGGACCAAATTGATGTTCTCTGTCTCTTGAGAACTTCACAGCCAACACTAAACTAATAGATCTCTCTTTCAGTGATCCATGTGCACTTCAGTAAGAATGTCCCCGCCTACACATGTACATAATTCTAAGCAGACATCAGACAGACAAAATTATAAATAGAGACTTGATGGTGAGATCTAAAGGTTGGCAGAACTTTATATGGATAGTCCAGTTTTATAAGGGAAGACTTATAACTAGAGAGTCAGAGAGACACAGTGACAGCAAGCCTAAGATGGATAGCAAGATAGAGAAATGAAGAGAGTGAAAGAGATAATACTTAGAGACAAAAAGGGCTGAAATATAGAGAGCATAGAGAAACGACAAATGTGCAGATAGACAAAATGAGACAGAGAGAGACAGAGGAAGAAAGAGGGGGACAGAGAGACACAGGGACAGGGACAGAGAAAGATGAAGAAAAACAACAAAACAAAGATTGATGAAGACAAAGAAAGACAGAGAGCATCAAAGAAGGACAGAGAGAGATGAAGGAAGACTAGAAATACACACGTAAAATAACTACTATAGGAACCCATCATTTTGGCAGAGGACATGTCAAAAATTCACAATATTAGCTGGTCAATACAACTCACAAGGCATATACAACATCAATAACATGAATAAGGTTCACCCTAACACTAGCTGAGACCAAGTGGCAAGAGCAAATGCTGGACATATGACCAAGCTAATTTGCCTTCAGGCTCAGGCCATGACCCTTGCATAGATCAATTTGGCTTGTGTGGGTTGCCTGTGAAAGGCTACCTCAAGGTGCACTATTTGCTCCCTGTACTAGCTCTCTTTTTTGCCTCTATTTCCTCGCCATCAGCTGGAGAGATATATAGTGTCAACAAGAATTTGACAGGCCCCTATGGAATGATATGCCAGTAAGTATCCTGTGACCATTGCAAACACAAAATGATGTTTCGAAATTACTTCATATGCCACATCAGAAACAAATATCTTCTCAGTCATGATTTTCTATGTATCATTTTGCAACCCAAACAAATGGTATATTTTCAAGACAAAATAGATTTTCTGTGTTGATGCTTACCAGAACCAGTCCTATTAAAGCCTTCGGTCATTTCTGATATTATATAATTGCAATACCATTGATATCAGTCATATTTTTTATAGGGGCATAATGCCTAAATAATCATACGACCAATAATTACTATCAAGAAACGAAATTTACCTGTGTCAGTTCTTGCAAGCATCAAGGTAATCCACTCAGGCTGTCCTTTTTATTTTCATACCTGAAAAATCAAAGGATAACAAAATTAAAAAGTGAATATTGATGTAGCCCTTATACAATTTTGTATATTATTATGAACAAATAGGTTGTTTCAGTTGCAAAACTTTCAAAAGTGAACTTCTTCTGTCATTTGAAAAAATGAATATTAAATAACATTGTCTGCTGACAAATTTCTCAACAGCAAGATCTTTTTGTGCTTCTCATCCACATTGCTAGTGGTTGAAATGAAAGGTGCACTGTAACAGCAAAGAAAACTATGAGTCATCTTCTTCTAACTCTTACAATCTGAAGTCACTTTAGCATATAGGAGTACTCAGTTTCTGGATAATGTGCCTCTGGCAAAATGTATGCACAACCTATACACCTCAGTTGTTGATAGCTTTCAGTAACAAAACACCCTTTATGATATGAAATTAGCATAAAATCATAAAGACAATGATACATCGTGTCTAGTATATCAGACATCCAAGTCTGACTTAACCACCACTGAACTTCTGATATATAAGCAACTTTCATGCCATACACTCTCAAAACTGATTATTGACTCATTTGTCCATGAGGTTTGAACTGAGAGCAGAATAATTGAAATCTGCAGCATCCAGTGTTGTGCCTGACAAGGGCCAGCTGGGACCACCGAAGTGCCTAGTATTCTAATCACGATGTTCGGCAGTCATAGGGTATTTAGAAGCTTAGCAGTAACTCATGAGCAGTCACCTTTTGGTAATTCTTAATGGATGGACTTCATGGTGACAGTCTGGTCCACATGGGACACCACTTTCATCTCTGTCATAGCCGCTTGAGCTTGCTCTTTTCTTTTGCCAGTTCCCATTAATAGTTCATCGGTATATTCTTTTTTAAATGACAACCAGATTAGGAGATGTGCATTATAAATCATGGCTTTCTTATAATTTCAATCCGACGCAAGTTTAAAAAAGTACATAAGAGAAAAAAATTGATATGCAGGGATGTGTGTAGGTGTATGTGAAAAAGCATACATGACACAATATATATTTTATTTCATCTTTCCTGCACTCATTCATGACATAAGGGAAAGTTTTATGCTCTAAAAGATAAAACAGAAGTGTCAGGTTCCAGTAATAATTATCACTGTGCAGAATGAGATTGATAAATATATATAAAACATATGCATTTTGGTGACTTCAGAAATACCATTCTAAAAATAATTTAATCCTTCTCGTCTGACATTGAACAAACAGTAAATGATTCAATGTAATAAAATCAGGAAGAAACTGTGCTTCCAAAGTGGTTGTGCGATAAAATATTGCAGCATAATGCAGGAATTGTAGGACTAGTTAGTCCAGTCAACTATAAACAACTATCAATTACACTAGAAAGAAATTCCTCATTGGTGGAATTATGTTTGGAAGGTTCTTTTTTTGCATGTTCAATTTTGTGAGATGTTATGATAAATATTTGAATTGGCAAGATGATTAAAAAAAGATTTCTTGATTGTTTGAACAAAATTACTTTAAATTTAAAACATTGACAGCTGTTAACAGGAAGTTAAAATAAATTTTTTAAAATAATTACAGTAATTTTACCTTTTCGTAAACTCTTATTTTTCTTGCAGAAAGTACACAATTAACAACAGTTTGACTACTGCACAAAGCCACAAACACAAGCATTTTAAAACGGTGACCAAGAAGCACATCTGCATTTGGTCTCTCCTTCAACAAATTGGCAAGAGGAATACCATCCACTCTACTAACCCCAACAATCAATACAATCTGGAAGTCACTGCAATGCTTCCGAGTGCCCAGAAGCCACAGCTGCCCTTTGCGACTGGAAGATTGGAATACTAGACACTTTTTACACCAACTCTGACCCAGCTGCACCAAGTTCAGCCTTCACATACCAATGTTGCAGATCAAATCATTCTCCTCACTTGTTCGACATTCTTGGTTGTGTTCCTCATAAAACCAGTGGCAACCGACAATAATGCTCCCCTTTTAACTGTATACAGGGGTTGAAAGAGATGATTGATGGTCAAGTTCCTCATTCTATTTTTTGCTAAAGCTTTCACAATTGCAAATTTGACAGATATTGTAGTGACATGAGGTTATTGTTGTAAAAGTCTGACAGGATCAGATAAACTTAATACAAGATTGAATGCATTTCCTGTGCAGCTGTTCAACCAATCCATAACAACATTCTGGTAAAACAAACAATTTCTTCAAGATTTACAGTAAGATTTTTGCAAGTAGATAATATTCCATATTAGGTGCATATCTTTATGACAAAATGAATGGGGAGGCCGTGTCGCTGTTGATACTTCTGTTGTACATTTGCTCTTGAATAAAACATTGGAGTGATTCGAATGGCTTTCAATTTGTGATGCACTCCATAAGTCCCAAACAATCAGCAGATCCCAGTTAGAAAGATGCAAATGTCATTTATCATTGACCAAGAACCAACTTTGCCTACTGGCAATCGTCTGTACTTCCAGCCATACATCAACTCTCAGAGAATCAATGGTCATTTAGCAGTTGTTTTCTGGCTTTGAATTTTCCACAAATTTATCAAGTACTGCAGTTCTAGCCTGTAAAAGATATCCTTCACATCAAGAAAGGTGTATAGCAGTCATGTTGAGGAATCCCAATTTCACTTACATCTCTTCAATCATCACTCATGAGCATCCAGAACTGGTCTTAGAGGGCTATACACATTGTTTATTGTATTGATTATATAGATTATACCACATCTATCAATCTGCTGATATTCTTCAATAAATTGTGTTGGCACGCAACTTCCAAATTGACGCAGTCATAAATAGTCCCAGAAAAGAATATTCCATACTTATAATCAAGAATGTATCGCAGTACAATACTGTCTGCTAGTTACCCTGCATTGCACCTGTACAAAGGCCACCGCCATCATGCACGGTTTCCCCTTCACCAGACATCCCCTATGCAGAACTTGAGCAACCGGAAGTTAACCCTAGCAACACGACGAGGAAGTTTTTTCCAGACCAGCGGTGTCACTTAGCAGCACAAAGTGGACGTGCTTAGGCTAGGAACTGTGCTTGCTGTGCTTTGTAACAATAAATTATGAGAAAAAACTAAGATTGTGCTCGCTGACAAACTATATGGAAAAGGAATGCAAAAGAAGTTGGCTTGAAAAAACTAGATTGTGCAACACAGCCCTGAATTAGGTAGATGGGCCAATATGAATAATCTTTCAAAATAAATTGAATAAAGCCAGATATCACATTAAACTAGAAATGCTCTCAGTGAAACCAATAACTTCAAATAATATGCTGAGCACTGTCGCTGTCTCTCCTATATTTTATTTTTCAAATCTCATGAGGGCCCACAGGCCAGAACAGTTCTTAGAGAGCAGTACAATATCTACTCATTTGTTCATCGGTTTATCATTCTGTAATATGATATTATTGCACATCATGTTTGACAAATGAATAGTAGATTGGTGGTAGGAAAGGTGATACTTTAAGAGAAAGTTTTTAAAAAACATACATCAAGTTAAAAATTCATTCAATTGACATCGCTGTTCATTATTCCGTACCCAGGAAACACAAAAGGAATTATACATTGATCTTTTTACAAGCCTCTTGCACTGAACCCACAGGAATGCCATTCACTCCCCACTCCATGTCTAACAACCATAATCATCACTCCATAAACACCACTACTGCTATTGCCAATGCCATCAAAGTGTTTGCTCTCATCCATCACATCTCTTATTTCTCCCATGCCCATTACTACCAGGTTTATTGTCCCTAAATAAACAAGGAGGGCTCCGTACCAGCAGTTAATGAGAGATAATGCGATCAGGTCAGGCCAAGGAGTGGTGGATATGGGGTTATCATTTGCAACTCATCAATAATAAATCATTAATTGACAAGATGCCTAACTGACAGGCAAGTCTCCCATACTGTTGGCAGGCAAGAGCAACTGACCAAATTCAGTTGAATTGGATATAAAATTGACATCTAGGGCAGTAGACTAGCTCCCTTGTCTGCGCTCAGCTGAACGCAGCAGAACTGTCGGCCAGCTTCAAAAATGCAGAGTGCACGGATGTGAAATAGAACACAATTAGTCAGATGTTGTGGCCTGACATCACGCAGAACTACCACATTACTTTTACTTCAACAAATAAGAGCCCCAGTTGTTTTTATTATGGAGAAGTGTAAAGATAGAAACCAACAAAAAATATTTTTGCTACAAATTTTCAAAACCATCTCATGATATTGAATGTGAATGAGACAGAGCACTTGAAGATAATTCAATTGAGCCGATAGAGTTTTTTTATTTTTCGTTGACTGTTTCACATCATACAGTGCTCACTGAATATGATACATGATACCATCCAATTAGAGTATGAAACAAAAACTGTGTGAGTGTGACATAGTCCTATTGTGTATCCTGCACAAAAAAACATTGCGACAATTCCCTTGAACAAATAAAACTGCTTTGTGAAGCTCCCTGTGTAGCTCCCTGCTTCTGCAACTGCATATTTTGGCAACAGGCTGTTTTTTTTTTTTCAAATATTAGTCTACGCTAGAGAAATAAAGTATGACAGAGATGAAAGTGGTGTTCCGTGTGGACCACTCTGTCATCTATCAAGATCAAGTCTATCAGTTAAGAATCACCAAAAGGTGACTGCTCAGGAGTTACTGCTAAGCATCCAAATGCCATATGACTGCAGAGCATCGTGATTAGAATACTATACGCTGTGCCTGTCCCAGCTGGCCCTTGCCTAGCACAACACTGGATTCTGTAGATTCCAATTATTCTGCTCTCACATCCAACCTCATGGGTGATGCCTTTGAATCCAACCTATAGCAGCCATCAACAGAGCTCTATGTTCAAATATACAGGCCCTGTCAGGCAGTGAATAGAAATGATGGATGGCTATATTTCACTTTCCATCATCTATAATGCTTTCACGTGCAAAAACCTTAAGTTGCTTATGAAGGCAGCTGAAACATTATTATTAATTAAATTTCACAGTTGTGTGATATTCTAAAACTATATTGATCACTTACACAAGTGATTGGTGATCAAGACCAACCAAAAAAAATGAGATTGAGTTTTAGTCTAAGATATAACAGATACTCCAACCAACATTAATTTCAGCAATCTAAAGAGTATAAGACTATCTATTCTTGCAACTATAAATCTATCTTCTCCAACTTCAAAGTCTCTCCCCAGTAGTCCTATATGGTCTCCTGAATTGTCTTTGTCAGATTCTTTCCCAGACCAAGTCCCTTGGATGCCACTTGTCAGAAGAGAATGACAAATCGTTTTCCACAAATCTGAACATGATCAGACTTAAGTATATTCTACTCCATCTCTTCTTAGTTGTGCTATTCTTTATGTGAATTCCAGGGAGGAAAAATCTGGTCATGCGCTGAATAGTAGTGAAATTGAAAATGGAATTTGGCAAATGTTGCTAATAGTTTCCATACTTCAAACAACTAGGCATATATAAATTGAGATAAACAGATGCCGTAACGTCTGTGTTGTATTGTATTTACTACCTGTCATGCATCGCAATGCATGCATGAAATATGTGGTGAGCTTCCACAATTATAGGGCTCAGAGCAGCTATAGAACGGCGTCCATGGGCAGAGCAGAAGGAACATTGCCCAAGGTTCCCATGCTGTAGCATACTCCAGTGTTAGTGACCATTGTATGATGATGAATGATGAGAAGACTGTGAGTCTGGCACATACCCTATTCATTCAGGGATGTCCAGAGTTTTTGGTTGCCCACGCACAGAACACTGGATACATCACGCCTCCATTTAATGTCCCATGGGCTCAGATCGAATTGACTTTCAGGAGTAGGAGTGAAACCCACAATCTGTTCTGAGAAGTTTGGAGATTTTAGCAAAGACCTTACGCTCATAGCCTACATGGGGTCAGTGTGCAAAATTAGACCTATATATAGCATCTATGTATACCACCTTGCACCCACCCACATCTATTGAAAAAGACAAACCAAGTTTCACTTTTCAATTACAAAATTAGATGAGGAGCTTGCGGTCTAAGGTTGTGGTCTAAGGTTGCAATCAGTTAGCATCCACCTGATCATGACATAATAGATCTTCGATCTTATAGTTCATAAGATCCCCTCACAAAAGTAGCATTCAAAATTAGATTTTCTTCCCTGTGGGCGTAAAATCGGATAGAAGGTCATTTTTCCTCAAAAAGATGTAATACAAAACAAGCCATTTTTCAGATGGCCTTCTTGATAAATTGAAATCTAAATGACATTGCATTAGATTTAATATGAAGTGTTATAAAATAACTTAATTTGTCTGATTTCATTGATTTAAAAAAAAATGTAATTGCGAAAGATTCGAGATTCCAGGATGTGCTTCTTCCATTTTATCTTAATTAATTCTTGTTCTTTCTTGTCAATACCTACACAAAATAATTTATTTTACCTCTTTCAGGAGGTAGCGGACAACAGGGAGAACAGAGAAAATAGGGAGACATACTCTGACAGGGATCAGGGCTGAGGGCAGACAACCATTCCTCAGCAAATGCCATCCTTCTACTAAATGCCAGTCATCAGAAAGCAAGAAGCTGCAAGGGAATATAGGAACATCCTACATCAATTAATCATTAGTCATAACTTAGTATCATTGTATTTTGTATTATGTCTAGGATTTCATATAGGCCTTCTTCACTATTTACAATGTCAGTACAACTTATTCATTAAGTATTTGCAATTGGATAAGGTGTGGCATTGTAGTTCATGCTGCACTTTGCGGAATGATTGATGAGTAGCTGGAACTCATCTGTTCTTCCACAACCCGTTTTTACAAGACAAAGATTCAGCATATCTCATATCACATTCACCTTTTTGTAATGCAGCTGTATGGATAATGCAAAGTGTTTCACCAGGCATTTCATCATTGTCATCATATTCATAACCCTGTGTAGGAGTTAAAACAGGCAAAAATTCAAGTCGATTTTCCTAGCAGACCTTTTCTATTATGTAGCATTTCATGGCAGATCCTCCGGGACCAAATTGATGTTCTCTGTCTCTTGAGAACTTCACAGATCAGAAGGAATGTCCCCTCCTACACATGTACATAATTCTAAGCTGACATCTGACAGACAAAATTATAAATAGAGACTTCATGGTTAGGTCTAAAGGTTGGCAGTTATATGGATAGTCCAGTTTTATAAGGGAAGACTTATAACTAGAGAGGCAGAGTGACAGAGAAACAGAGTGACAGCAAGCCTAAGATGGACAGCAAAATTGAGAAATGAAGAGATAATAATTAGAGACACAAAGAGCAGAAAAATAGAGAGCATAGAGAAACGACAGAGAGATGCAGGGACAGGGTCAAAGAAAGATGAAGAAAAACAACAAAACAAATATCGATGAAGACAAAGAAAGACAGAGAGCGTCAAAGAAGGACAGAGAGAGATGAAGGAAGACTAGAAATACACACATAAAATAAATACTATAGGAACCCATCATTTTGCCAGAAGACATGTCAAAAATTCGCAATATATATTAGCTGCTCAATACAACTCACAAGGCAGTATACTACATCAATAACATAAGCTTCACCCTAACACTAGCTGAGACCGAGTTGAAAGAGCAAATGCTGGACAAATGACCAAGCTAATTTGCCCTCAAGCTCAGGCCATGACCCTTGCATAGATCAATTGGGCTTGTGTGGGTTGCCTGTGAAAGGTTTACCTCAAGGTGCACTACTTGCTCCCTGTACTAGCTCTCTTTTTGCCTCTTTTCCCTCACCATCAGCTGGAGAGATGTATAGTGTCAACAGAAATTTGGCAGGCCCCTATGGAATAATATGCAAGTAAGTGTCCTGAGACCATTGCAAACACAAAATGATATTTCAAAATTACTTCATATGCCACATCAGAAACAAATATCTTCTCAGTCATGATTTTCTATGTATCAAGGCAAAATACTTTTTCTGGGTTGATGCTCACCAGTACTAGTCCTAGTTGGTCATTTCTGATCTAATACAGTTGCAAAGTCATTGATATTGGTCATAATTATAAGGATATCATGCATAAATATACATAATTATAAGACAAAATATTATCAAGAAATTGTATGTACCTGTGTCAGTCCTGCAAACATCAAGGTAATCCAATCAGCCTGTTCCTGTTTTTTTCATACCTGAAAGATCACAGAATGAAAAAGTGAATACCAGCATATAAATTGTATGCAATTTTATGAATTATGATCATATGTACTAAAACTTTCGAAGTTGAATTTCTTTTCCCCTTTGAAAAATTGACATCGTCCACTGCAAAAATTCTCAACAGCGACTTATTGTGCTTCTCATCCACAGTGCTTGTGGTTGCAATGAAATTTGCACTGCAAAGACACAGAAGTCGTCTTCTCTTTACTCTTGACTCTCACAACCTGTAGTCACATAAGCTTATACAACTACTCAGTTTCTGGATAGTGTGCCTTTGGCAAAATGTACGCATAATCTATACATCTCGATTGTTGTTAGCTTTCTGTAACTTCATCAAGAAACCCTCTACAATATGAAATAAGAATAATATCAACAAGACAATGACACATCTTGTCTAGTGTATCAGACATCCAAGTCTAACTAAACCTCCACTGAACTTGTGATATATATAGTCAACTTTCATGCCATACACTCTCAAAACTGATTATTGACTCATTTGTCCATGAGGTTTGAACTGAGAGCAGAATAATTGAAATCTGCAGCATCCAGTGTTGTATCAGGCAAGGGCCAGTTGGGACATGAAAAGTGCCTATTATTCTTATCACAATGTTCTGCAGTCATAAGGCATTTGGAAGCTTGGCAGTAACTCCTGGGTAGTCACCTTTTCGTAACTCTTAATGGATAGACTTGATAGTGATAGATGACAGTCTGGTCCACATGGGACACCACTTTCATCTCTGTCATAGCCGCTTGAGCTTGCTCTTTTCTTTTGCCAGTTCCCATTAATAGTTCATCGGTATATTCTTTTCAAATGACAAACAGATTAGGTAACATGCATTATTATCATTTTAGAGGGCATTGTCTGTGGGTTAATGCTCATTTCGCGGGCGTTAATGGCCGTTAACGTCCGCGAAAGCGCCCCCTGGTGTATTGTACCGTATCGTGACGTCATCACAAGTGACGTCATGGCAATGTTGTGACTTCAGAAATTGAATCTAGCTGTCTATTTGGATCAATCTCGGCTAAAAATGGTCCGTTTTGAAAAATTTAAAAGCCTAGAATTATCAAACTCAGCATGGTGAGTTCATTTTTGGACACGGATTTGCTGCAGCTTTAATAATAAGGCCGTACGAACGGAAAAATCGGCGCGGGCATTCAGTGAAGGTAATTTTTTTCCTGGATGTTAAAAATGATAATAATGATAATAACATTTTGTTGTCGGGCATTATGGGGTATTAATCAGTTATGGCCCTCGGTCAGAAATCATTTAATGCCCTCGCCTGGCGGCTCGGGCATTAAGTTAATGATTTCTGCCCTCTGGCCATAACTGATTAATACCCCATAACGCCCTCCAAAAAAACGTTATTGACCAATTATACATCACAGCTTTTTCATAATTGCTAAGCAAGTTTGAAAAAGGATATGAGAGAAAAAATAGATATGCATGGATGTGTGTAGGTACATGTATGTGAAAAAGCATGCATGACACAAGTTCTATCTTATTTCATCTTTCCTGTCTCATCCATGATATAAGGAAAAGTTTTTTGCTCTGAGAGTTAAACAGAAGTGTCAGGTTTCGGTAATAATTATTGCTGTGCGAAATGCACTGATAAATATGCACAATATTATGGATGTGAGTGACTTCAGAAATATCATTCTGAAAAGAAAATGATCCTTCCCATCTGACATTGCATGAACAGTAAATAATCCAATGTTATAAAATCAGGAAGAAACTGCGGCTAAAGTGGTTGTGCAATGAAAATCTTGCAGCGGACACGTTATGTAGGAATTGTAGGACTGGAATGTCCAGTCAACTACAAACATAATAAAACAATCTCTTCATGGCACTCTATTCAATGCCGCTCATTTATAATTAATAAACATTAATTACAAATCAAAAGTCAGAGTAATAACCAAAAAAAAAGAATACTAATGAGCTAGGTGACCTCTTTATGATACTTACAAGTATCGCTATCAAGGGGCCACCAGGGCTACATAAAAATTGTAGGTCTTGCACTGACCCATCACAGTGTCCTGTCCTGATCACATTAGTGACAATGAGGAGTATACATTGTTTACAACCATTTAATGCTAGAGCAGGTCATGAAATGTGTGAGATGTGATGGATGAAGGAAACACTTCCATGACACCATAGATAACAATAGAGGTGTCCATAAAGTAGTTATGTGTAGTGACATAATGAATGGCATTCATTCAGGGTTCCCCAAGACAATTAAAAACACCATCCTGATGGAATGGGCATAATACAAAATAATACCATGTTGTTGCAAAATCGAAACTGTTGCCATTAATAAATTAATTTTATATAGTTTTTTAATGATTTCTAATTGTCTGTCAACTTGCAATTGCAATGTAAATCCAATGTTGATCTATTTTCAGTCACTGCAAGGTGGCCCCTCGATAGTGGAACTTAATCCTCAGGAGGGGTCTCCTTTGCCTAATTATTAATGTTGTATTTTATTTAATGTAACTTGCAATTTTTTTTTTACGCAGAACAAACTGAATCTGAGTCTGAGTCTGTTTTCTTATAATTCAAATGCATTTGAGGGTCTCATCCTTCTAAATCGCAGACCAGTATATATCATAACGAAGGGTTACAGATGGCAAAGAAAATGATAGTATATACTTGTAACTTGCGATTTATCCTGCCCATCATCACACTTTTCCATTTGTCATCCTCATCTGCCAAGTGGCATCAAATAGACTTGGTCGGATGAAGAATCTTGACAAAGATATCTCAAGAGACCGGAGGACTATAATATTGCGAGACTTGGTGGAGGTTCATTTATCATTTCAAGAATATTTTTTATTTTTAATTTACTAGAACTGATGTTGAATGATATTCAAGACTCTTCATTTATTTTCATATTTACAATCAGTCTGCAACTCAATCTTATTTCCTTAAACCTTGTCATGATATTTTCCCTACTTTTCATATAGACTACTATATAATGACATAAGGAACCATGCATTACTGATTAAAACCCACTCTTATATATATTATGACCGAAACCTTCCTGTGGACTCCTAAACTTATCTTATCATTATTAGATCTGTCTCTGGCAGTGGTTCAAAGCAGATGAATTTGTTTCGGAGCCAGTACTGTTGATTCATAAAGAACAAACCACAGTACATAATCCATGCACTATTGAAGTCTTCTTTGTTCAAGGGAAATTGCCAGATGTAAATTGGGAGGTTGTTTGCCACACGAAGCTGCATATTGTGATATTTTTTTCTGGTGTTTTTCTTTCATATGCGGATATATGTCAGGCGTACACATAACTGTTTTTCTATATAATGATCAAAGCACAGGAAGGAGATACATTTATACATTTAATACACTGTTTTCAGCCGGCCATGCATTAACATGCAAAACTGCCAGTTAGCACTCAATGTTTCACAGCTTAAAATAATAATGGTGTCTAAATGTCCAAAATATTGTTGTTCGTCCCTCCTACTACTTTCTTGAACAAAATTTACTATTTTCACTATTTTTTGCTGGTGACAAACTGTTGGTTTTTAAGATATCCTCCCCGTTTACTGTAACTGTATGTTTAAGGAAGAAATAAATGTCTTGAGTTTTGCATTCTTTAAAACTGCATGATACTGTAGCTTTCAAGGAAAGGCAGTTGCCTCACTCAATATAAAACAGTGTGTGTGATGGATGGCTAATTTCCAGCCAAAAAATGTAGGGCGTCCCAGGGTATTGGCACAAGAAGTTGTGGTAATCATAACCAAACATTGATGCATCAGGTTCGAAGTGAGACTAAGTGGCCATAAATCTACATGATAGGAAGTCGCTGTGTGTGAAAACTAACAATTACACTAGAAAGACATTCCTCATTGGTGGAACTATGTTTGGAAGGTTCTTTTTTATGCTTGATCAATTTTTGAGATGTTATGATAAATATTTGAATTGGCAAGATGCAAGATGATTAAAAAAAGATTTTTTTATTGTTTGAACAAAATAACTTAAAATTTAAAACATTGACAGCTGTTAACAGGAAGTTAAAAGAATTTTTTTTTAATATTTACAGTACTTTTACCTTTTCATAAACTCTTATTTTTCTTGCAGAAAGTACACAATTTACAACAGTTTGAACACTGCACAAAGCCACAAACAGAAGCATTTTAAAATGGTGACCGAGAAGGACATCTGCATTTGGTCTCTCCTTCAACAAATTGGCAAGAGGTACTGACAAGAATACCATCCACTCTACTAACCCCAACAGTCAATACAATCTGGAAGTCACTGCAAGGCTCCCAAGTGCCTAAAACCACAGCTGCACTTTGCGACTAGAAGATTAGAATACTAGACACTTCTTACACCAACTCTGACCCAACTGCACCAAGCTCTGCTTCACATATCAATGTTGTAGACCCAATCATACTCCTCTCATGTTAGGCATTCTTGGTTGTGTTCCTCATGAAACCTGTGGCAACCACCAATAATGCTCCTCATGTAACTGTACACAAGGACTGAATGGAAATGATTGATGGCCAAGTGCCTCATTCTATTTTTTGCTAAAGCATTCACAACTGCAAATTTGACAGATATTGTGGTGACATCAGGTTATAATTGTTGTCAAGGTCTGACAGGATCAGATACACTTGATACAAGATTCAAAACATTTCCTGTGCAGCTGTTCCACCAATCCATAACAACATTCTGGTAAAACAAACAACTTCTTCAAGATTTACAGTAAGATTTTTGCAAGCAGATAATATTCCATATTAGGTGCATATCTTTATGACAAAATGCATGGAGAGGTCCACATGTCGATGTTGATACTTCTACGTGAGATGAATAACCCAAACTGTACATTTGCTCTTGAAGAAAACATTTGCATGATTGGAATGGCTTTCGATTTGTGATACACTCCACCAGAATAAAAAAATCAGCGGATACCATTTGGAAAGATGCGAATACCATTTACCATTGACCGAGACCAATTTTGCCTATTGACGGGTGGTAATGGTCCGTACTTCCGGCCATTTGCCAAATGTCGGAGAATCAATGGCCCTTAAAAAGTTTTTCTCTGGCTTTTGACTTCTCCACACTTTTATTAAGTACTGCAATTTCTAGCCTGTAAAAGATATCATTCAAATTAAGAAAGGTGTATAACATGTTGAGGACACCAAGTTTCTCTAATATCCTCAATTATCACTGATGAGCATTCAGAACTGGTCTCAGAGGGCTGTATAAATTGTTTATTATTGTTTATTGTTTAGTGACGATGGATTAACCACATCTACCTATTTGTTTAAAAACATTCTTCAATACATTTTGTTGGCATGCAACTTTCAAATTGACGCTGTCATATACAGTCTCAGAAATTCTCCATATTTATGATCAAGAATGTATTGCTGTACAATACTGTCTTATAGTTATGCTCTATAGCATCTGTATAAAGGCCACTGCTGTCATGCACAGTTTCCGCTCTACCAGACATCCCCTATACAGAACTTGAGGAACTGGAAGTTAACCCTAGCCACTCAACAAGGAAGTTATTTTCCAGACCAGCGGTGTCACTTAGCAATACAAAGCAGACGTGCTTAGACTAGGAATTGTGCTTGCTGTGCTTTGTAACAATATATTCTGCGAAAAAACTAAGATCGAGCTCTCTGACAAGCTGTATATGGAAAAGATATTCAAAAGAAGTAGTTTTGAACAAAGCTGATTCTGCGACACAACCCTGAATTAGGTAGATGTGCAAATATGAATAATCTTTCAAAGTGAATTGAATAAGGTCTGATTACAGATTAAAAAGGAAATGTGCTCAGCGAAACCAATAAACTTCAAATAATATGTTGAGCAATGAGCACTCTCACTTTCTCTCCTACATCCTATTTTTATATAAGAAAAAAAAAACAGGAATTATACATTGAAGTTCTTTTTACAAGCCTCTTGTACAGAACCATACAGGAATGCCATTCACTCCACACTCCATGTCTCATAACCATTATCACCACTTCATAAACACCACTTCTGCTATTGATTGTGCTGTAAAAGTGCTTGCTCTCATCCATCACATCTCTTATTTCTCACATGTCCATTACTACCGGCGTTTATTGTCTCTAAATAAACAAGGAGGGCTTCCTACCAGCAGTTAGTGACAGTTGATGTGATCAGGTCAGGCCAAGGTGTGGTGGATATGGGGTTATCATTTCCAATCCATTAATAATAAATCATTAAGTGACATACTGCAGCACTACCACACTAATTTTACTTCAACTTGTAGGGGCCAAGCCATTTTAACTATCGAATATAGAGATGCGTAAAGACTGAAACTGACACAAACTTTTGGTTATAAACAATTTATACCATCTCATGATAGAGAATACTTGCAACACACTGCACTCAAAGATAATCACTATAGCAGACAAAGATTCTGTATTTTGTGTTCCTGCCTTCACATCATACACTGCTCAATAAGAATGACAAACGATACTATTCAATCATTCTATGACATAAAAACTCTGTGTGACATGGTGTTATTATTTATCCTACACAAAAAAAAAACATATTGTGACAATTCCCTTGAACAAATGTGACTGCTTTGTGTAGCTCCCTACATCTGTACCTCTATATTTTGCCAAAAGGTCCTTTTTTTCACATTAATCTACACTGCAGATATAAAGCATGCATAGTGGGCATAATACAATGTCATACAATGACATGTGCAGAGTTTTATTTTCTATCAGCACATCAATGAATATAGAAAGGAATATAGAACTCCAGGTTTCACCATTCAAACAACTTGCAATAACCACTTCATTGGTCTATCTGAGCTGATTGCCAAATGTAATGCATATTCTTTACAATATTGTAAAGGTTAGCTGTAAATCATTAATGGGAACACACGGAAAAAAAAGGCTATTTGCCATGGCAGAGATGAAAGTGGTGTCCCATGTGGACCAGACTGTCATCTATCACTATCAAGTCTATCCATTAAGAATTACCAAAAGGTGACTGCTCATGAGTTACTGCTAAGCTTCCAAATGCCTTATGACTGTAGAACATTGTGATAAGAATAATAGGCACTTTTCATGTCCCAACTGGCCCTTGCCTGATACAACACTGGATGCTGCAGATTCCAATTATTCTGCTCTCACATCAAACCTCATGGGTGGTGCCTTTCGATGCAACCAGCGGCAACCAACAACAATGGTCCATCTACAAATGTACAGGCACGAGTGTAGGGAAATGATGGATGGCTATATTTCACTTTCCATCATTTATAAAGCTTTCACGCACCAAATTTCTCAGGAAAAAATCTTAAATTGCATGCGAAGCAGCTCAAACTTGCAGGTGGATGTATTATTCAATATGCATGCATCGTACAAACCATATGAATGGAAGTTCATGCATTGCAATCAGACATGGGGTCAATTACTTAGAAAGTAATTAATTACAATTACAATTACATTACAAAGTACCCAATTACAAATACATTGCAATTACACTAAAAATTGAAAGTAATTAATTACAATTACAATTACTTTTGCAAAGTAATTTCAATTACAACCAATTACTTTAAATTACATTGCAAGAAAAAAACTCAGAACCTATTTTAAATTCACAGTACAGCTGTAGCGTTGCAGAAAAAAATCTGCTTGTAACTTGCTGTCTAATGTAGAAGTGTTGCATATCGTGTTGGTAGATCATCCCTGACATTTGCCCCTTTAAAGTATAGATATGTACACAGACTCTTTCTAAATGTATGCCCAATTTGGTGCTGCTGATGGAACGTAAAACAAACTTATTCATTAGACATGTACAGAGATGATGTGCAAGTAGTAGTGAAAAAGTCAATAATAGCTTCTGTTATTGATTCTATTTGGTTGGATTTGATTTGTTGGCATCATTAGAGAACTATTTCTGAACTGCCTGACAGTACAATGTTATGCAAAATTTGATTATGAATGCTGTTCCTGTATTATCAGCTATTATCTAATTTATCATAACGTAATTAAAGCTCAGGTTAGAGCATTTCTGAAAATGATCTCGTATTCTGACTAGGACATTGTCCATGAAATTATATTTTCAAATAACTTATGAGCAGAACATCGACTTCTGAAAAATATCATTTTATCCAACCTTTTCCTTTGATTTGCTCTCTTTGGGTTCAAAGATTGTCTAATTGCCCCTATCTACTGTCATTCTTTATCCATTCATGTGTACCCTCATTGTGATAGCATTGTGTGTTATCAGATCAAGCATAGTGCACCCCTATTGCATAATCATCTTATAGTCTATTACTGCAGCATATCAAAACACATTGATATGTGGTGATAGAATCAAAAGAAAACTTTTCAGTGTGACCATCAGGTACTTTTTAATATATTTTTGGAAATGAATTGACAGATATTAAGAGTAATTGATATGTAATTGAAAAGTAATTGAAATTTCAATTACTTTCTCAATGTAATTTCTGCAATTACAAATTACTTTCCATTTTTTATGCTCAATTACAAATTACATTCAATTACTATGAAAAATGTAATTAATTACACTCAATTACAATTACAAATTACAATTACCCCATGTCTGATTGCAACAACAACTTGATGGCAAGGATCCTGGAATATATCATAAAAACAGTGTATTTGTAATGACTAGAATGAGAGAAACGAGCCATGAAAATTGTCTGCGTTGTCTCTCTCTGATCACACAACGTATAAAATAACACAATAGTCAAACCTTCATGATACATACACGTATGCCTCTTTGTGCAAGAATGTCAATTCGCCAGTGCAAAAAAGTATTCCTTTGACTTTTCTTTGTGACAAACTCTCTTGAATGAAACAATAAAATGTAACGTTTGAAGCAGGTTTCCCTTAGAGAATTTAGAATTTTAGCTGCAACGGGAAGCTGAAACATAAATCGCAACCTGCAATGAGTGATAGGCTGCTTGTGGAGAGTATGGATCGGCATAACTCAACGGCTGACAATTTGCTATCTGAAGTTTTATTAGCTTCTTGTTTGGTATCATTCAATTGGTCCATCAGCAGCATATCAATTACATTGGAGATCCCGACCAACCCTAAGTAAAATTAGATTGAGTTGTAATCTATGATATACCAAACACTCCAAATCAGTATTAATTTCTGCAATCGAAAAAAGTATATGACATATCAATATTTGCAACTATAAATCTATCTCTTCCAAGCCTCTTCTCAATAACCTCTTGGTCTCCTGAGATATCTTCGTCAGATTCTTTCTGAGACCAAGTCCCTGCGATGCCACTTGTCAGAAGAGAATGACAAATCGGTTTCTATAATTCTGAACATGATCAGACTCCAGTATATTCTACTCCAACTCTTCTTGGTTATGCTATTCTTTTTGTGAATGTCAAGGAGAACAAATCCGGTCATGTTCTGAATATTAGTGAAATTGAAGACGCAATTTGGCAAATGTAGTTAATAGATGGGACAGAGCCACCAGCTCACCGAGCGGAGCGAGGTGTCTCGTCCCTTATTGCAAACATGCAAGGAGTGAACCAGATGGTTCAATCAAAAAAATAACGTGCAAGCACTTTAAGAGATGCTTGTAGATAGACTGCCCATGATAGTATCTACCCCTTTGCCTGTCTCCTGCACAAGGGTATCTGGCATGTGAGACCTGCAGAGGGTATCTGGCATGTGAGACCTGCTGGAGGGTATTTGGCCTGTGACCTACTTTTGGTGATTGACCTTTGACCTGCAGAAACTCAGCCTGCCTGTTTTCTTTATTAATATCCTCAGCTCAGAAAGACACCAAAAGTTTATCAACGCAAGATAAAATTCTATTGAGACTGTATGCAAAGTTTCAATGACAGAGATGAAACAGCATGACCAAGGCAGTTGTCATAAGTTTCAGAGCCATCCTCCCACAATAGAGATGCCGCTTGCAAGCAAGCAAGCATCTCTAAAAAGTGATTCAGACATCCCATAATATGATCCTGGCACTTTTTTCTATTCATGCGTGACTACCAAAAATGTTCGGGAAAAAAAATTACCAAAAATGTCAGAAAAAAACATTATTTAAAAAAAAAAATTACCAAAAATGTTCAAAAAATTTGAAAATCTCCCAAAATCAAAAAGTTGAAAAAAAAATTACCAAAAATGATCGACAGAAAATAAAATTACCAAAAGAGTTAAAAAAAAAATTTTTTAATATTACCTTTCCACCCTATTTCTCTTTGTCCAAAATTGATTTTGAGAAATAATTAGGTAATTACAATTTAGAGTCTGTCTTTTAAAATGAAGACACTGCTGCTAAAGTGGTTGTGCAATGAAAATTTTGCAGCAGACACATTATGTAGGAATTGTAGGACTGGAACGTCTAGTCAACTAACATAATAAAACAATCTCTTCATGGCACTCTATTCAATGTCACTCATTTATAATTAATAAACATTAATTACAAATCAAAAGTCAGAGTAATAAGAAAATTAAAAAAGAATACTAATGAGCTAGGTGACCCCTTTATGATACCTACAAGTATCACTATCAAGGGGCCACGTAGGCTACATAAAAATTGTAGGCCTTGCACTGACCCATCACAGTGTCCTGTTCTGATCACATTAGTGACAGTGAGGAGAATGTGCCTACTTTGTTTACAGCCATTTAATGTGAGAGCAGGTCATGAAATGTAGGAAATGTGAGATGTGATGGATGAAGGAAACACTTCCATGGCACCACTGATAACAATAGAGGTGTCCATAAAGTAGTTATGTGTAGTGACATAATTCAGGGTTCCCCAAGACAATTAAAAACACCATCCTGATGGAATGGGCGTAATACAAAATAATACCATGTTGTTGCAAAATCGAAACTGTTGCCATTAATAAATTTATTTCATATAGTTTTTTAATGATTTCTAATTGTCTGTCAACTTGCAATTGCTATGTAAATCCAATGTTGATCTATTTTCAGTCACTGCAAGGTGGCCCCTCGATAGTGGAACTTAATCCTCAGGAGGGGTCTCCTTTGCCTAATTATTAATATTATATCTTATTAAATGTAACTTGCAATTTTTTTTTTTTACGCAGAACAAACTGAATCTGAGTCTGAGTCTGTTTTCTTATAATTCAAATGCATTTGAGGGTCTCATCCTTCTAAATCGCAGACCAGTATATATCATAACGAAGGGTTACAGATGGCAAAGAAAATGATAGTATATACTTGTAACTTGCGATTTATCCTGCCCATCATCACACTTTTCCATTTGTCATCCTCATCTGCCAAGTGGCATCAAATAGACTTGGTCGGATGAAGAATCTTGACAAAGATATCTCAAGAGACCGGAGGACTATTGCGAGACTTGGTGGAGGTTCATTTATCATTTCAAGAATATTTTTTATTTTTAATTTACTAGAACTGATGTTGAATGATATTCAAGACTCTTCATTTATTTTCATATTTACAATCAGTCTGCAACTCAATCTTATTTCCTTAAACCTTGTCATGATATTTTCCCTACTTTTCATATAGACTACTATATAATGACATAAGGAACCATGCATTACTGATTAAAACCCACTCTTATATATATTATGACCGAAACCTTCCTGTGGACTCCTAAACTTATCTTATCATTATTAGATCTGTCTCTGGCAGTGGTTCAAAGCAGATGAATTTGTTTCGGAGCCAGTACTGTTGATTCATAAAGAACAAACCACAGTACATAATCCATGCACTATTGAAGTCTTGTTTGTTCAAGGGAAATTGCCAGATGTAAATTGGGAGGTTGTTTGCCACACGAAGCTGCATATTGTGATATTTTTTTCTGGTGTTTTTCTTTCATATGCGGATATATGTCAGGCGTTCACATAACTGTTTTTCTACATAATGATCACAGCACAGGAAGGAGATACATTTATACATTTAATACACTGTTTTCAGCCGGCCATTCATGTGCAAAACTGCCAGTTAGCACTCAATGTTTCACAGCTTAAAATAATAATGGTGTCTAAATGTCCAAAATATTGTTGTTCGTCCCTCCTACTACTTTCTTGAACAAAATTTACTATTTTCACTATTTTTTGCTGGTGACAAACTGTTGGTTTTTAAGATATCATCCCCGTTTACTGTAACTGTATGTTTAAGGAAGAAATAAATGTCTTGAGTTTTGCATTCTTTAAAACTGCATGATACTGTAGCTTTCAAGGAAAGGCAGTTGCCTCACTCAATATAAAACAGTGTGTGTGATGGATGGCTAATTTCCAGCCAAAAAATGTAGGGCGTCCCAGGGTATTGGCACAAGAAGTTGTGGTAATCATAACCAAACATTGATGCATCAGGTTAAAAGTGAGCTCAAGTGGCCATCAATTATCATGATTAGAAGTGACTGTGTGTGAAACCTATCAATTACACTAGAAAGACATTCCTCATTGGTGGAACTATGTTTGGAAGGTTCTTTTTTATGCTTGATCAAGTTTTGAGATGTTATGATAAATATTTGAATTGGCAAGATGCAAGATGATTAAAAAAAGATTTTTTTATTGTTTGAACAAAATAACTTTAAATTTAAAACATTGACAGCTGTTAACAGGAAGTTAAAAGAATTTTTTTTTAATATTTACAGTACTTTTACCTTTTCATAAACTCTTATTTTTCTTGCAGAAAGTACACAATTTACAACAGTTTGAACACTGCACAAAGCCACAATCAGAAGCATTTTAAAATGGTGACCGAGAAGGACATCTGCATTTGGTCTCTCCTTCAACAAATTGGCAAGAGGTACTGACAAGAATACCATCCACTCTACTTACCCCAACAGTCAATACAATCTGGAAGTCACTGCAAGGCTCCAAAGTGCCTAAAACCACAGCTGCACTTTGTGACTAGAAGATTAGAATACTAGACACTTCTTACACCAACTCTGACCCACTGCACCAAGCTCTGCTTCACATATCAATGTTGTAGACCCAATCATACTCCTCTCATGTTAGGCATTCTTGGTTGTGTTCCTCATGAAACCTGTGGCAACCACCAATAATGCTCCTCATGTAACTGGATCTCCGGGAGGCAAAGTGAACCAACCCTGAAATTCAAAATTTCAGGAAATGGCAAAAACAGTTTTGACCATATTTGTAATGCTCATGGTTTTGAAGCTATTTCAATTACATGTTTTACAATGATAACAACCTGATTGGGGCTTTTGAAATTTACTATTCTAAATTTAGATTGATGATCTAGTTCTTTTTCCACTTGGAAAATGGCGATTTTTATGAAAACATCCATAGCAAGGAAAAGTGAACCAACCCATATTTTGCTTTAAACTTCTGGTGATTTCGGGTCAAATTGGTCAAATAAATAAATAATAGCAGTGAGTTTAAGATCTTTCATGACCATCACAACTTCAGGGTGGCAAATTAATTAATTAGCCTCACTCTGGAGAGCGTATTCTTCAGAGAAAGTTCAAAATATGGGTTGGTTCACTTTGCCGCAAAATGATGGTTGCTTGGGTTGGTTCACTTTACCTTAATACTGAATCCTCGACCCAATGAATGGCAATGCTGGTCAGCCAAATGGTTGAAAATGACCCAATACCAACCAGGGAGGGTACTTAAAGTCTTTGGTTGAAAATCTACTAATTAGCCTCATCCTGAGGCGTGGAATTGCTGCAATAATGATCAAACCTTGGGCTGGTTCACTTTACCTTGAAATGTATGGGTTGGTACACTTTGCCTTGAGATGTGTGGGTTGGTTCACTTTGCCTTGCGACTAAACTGAGTTTTGGCCGCATTGGGTTGGTTCACCCCCTATGAAAATAGCCTTGCTATTGGAAATTAAGGTAGGTCACCTAACCATCAGGTAGAGGACACAGTTATATGCCCAAAACCATTGAAACATGGAAATGCCAAAATTCAGGGTTGGTTCACTTTGCCTCCCGAGGACCCAACTGTACACAAGGACTGAATGGAAATGATTGATGGCCAAGTGCCTCATTCTATTTTTTGCTAAAGCATTCACAACTGCAAATTTGACAGATATTGAGGTGACATGAGGTTATTGTTGTAAAAGTCTGACAGGATCAGATACACTTGATACAAGATTCAAAACATTTCCTGTGCAGCTGTTCCACCAATCCATAACAACATTCTGGTAAAACAAACAACTTCTTCAAGATTTACAGTAAGATTTTTGCAAGCAGATAATATTCCCATTAATTATAATCCACATCAGGGGGCGCATACCTTTATGACAAAATGCATGGTGAGGTTCACATGTTCTGCCTGAGATGAGTAACTCAAACTGTACATGTGCTCTTGAATAAAACATTGGCATGATTGGAATGGCTCTCAATTTTGTGATACATTCCAGAAGAATCAAACAATCAGCGGACCCCAGCTGGAAAGACGCAAATGCCATTTACCATTGACCAAGACCAATTTTGCCTATTGACATGTGGCAATGGTCCGTACTTCCGGCCATTTACCAAATGTCGGAGAATCAATGGCCCTTAAACAGTTTTTCTCTGGCTTTTGACTTCTCCACACATTTATTAAGTACTGCAATTTCTAGCCTGTAAAAGATATCATTCAAATTAAGAAAGGTGTATAACATGTTGAGGACACCAAGTTTCTCTAATGTCCTCAATTATCACTGATGAGCACTCAGAACTGGTCTTAGAACGCTGTACAAATCATTTATTATTGTTTATTGTTTAGTGACCATGGATTAACCACATCTACCTATTTGTTTAAAAACATTCTTCAATACATTTTGTTGGCATGCAACTTTCAAATTGACACTGTCATATACAGTCTCAGAAATTCTCCATATTTATGATCAAGAATGTATTGCTGTACAATACCGTCTGCTAGTTATGCTCTATTGCATCTGTATAAAGGCCACTGCTATCATGCACAGTTTCCCCATCACCAGACATCCCCTGTACAGAACTTGAGGAACCGGAAGTTAACCCCAACCCCCAATAAGGGAGTTATTTTCCAGACCAGCGGTGTCACTTAGCAACACAAAGTGGACATGCTTAGACTAGGAACTGTGCTTGCTGTGCTTTGTAACAATATATTCCGCGAAAAAACTAAGATCGAGTTCTCTGACAAGCTGTATGGAAAAGATATTCAAAAGAAGTAGTTTTGAACAAGGCAGATTCTGCGACACAGCCCTGAATTAGGTAGATGCGCAAATATGAATAATCTTTCAAAGTGAATTGAATAAGGTCTGATTACGGATTAAAAAGGAAATGTGCTCAGCGAAACCAATAGACTTCAAATAATATGTTGAGCACTCTCACTTTCTCTCCTACATCCTATTTTTACATAAGAAAAACAACAGGAGTTATACATTGAAGTTCGTTTTACAAGCCCCTTGTACAGAACCACACAGGAATGCCATTCACTCCACACTCCATGTCTAACAACCATCATCATCACTCCATAAACACCACTACTGCTATTGCCAATGCCATCAAAGTGTTTGCTCTCATCCATCACATCTCTTATTTCTCACATGCCCATTACTATCGGGTTTATTGTCCCAACATAAACAAGGAGGGCTCAATACAAGCAGTTAGTGACGGTTAATGTGATCAGGTCAGGCCAATGTGCAGTGGATATGAGGTTATCATTTGCAACTCATAAATAATAAATCATTAATTGACAAGATGCCTAACTGACAAGCACGTCTCCCATACTGTAGGTATGCGAGAGCGACCGACGAAATTCATGTCAAATTGGATATCAAATTGACATTTAGGGCAGTAGGCCTACTACCACATCTGGGCTCAGCAGAACTCAGCAGAACTGTGGGCCAGCTTTAAAAATTTAGTGTGCACGGATGTGAAATAGAACACCATTAGTGAGATGTTGTGGCCTGACATCATGCAGAACTACCACATTACTGGTACTTCAACAAATTGAGTGCAGAACTACCACATTACTGGTACTTCAACAAATAGAGTCCTAGTTGTTTTTACTATGGAGAAGTAAAAAGATAGGAACCAACAGAAAAAACTTTTTGTTACAAAATGTTCACAACCATCTCATGATGTTGAATGTGAATGAGACCAGAGCACTTGAAGATAATTCAATTGAGCCGATAGAGTTTTTTTATTTTTCGTTGACTGTTTCACATCATACAGTGCTCACTGAATATGACACACGATACCATGCAATTAGAGCATGAAACAAAAACTGCGTGAGTGTGACATAGTCCTATTGTGTATCCTGCACAAAAAACATTGCGACAATTCCCTTGAACAAATAAAACTGCTTTGTGAAGCTCTGTGTGTAGCTCTCTGCTTCTGCAACTGCATATTTTGGCAACAGGGTTTTTTTTTTCAAATATTACGTAGTCTATGCAACAGATACATTGTATAAGCAATGACAGAGATGAAAGTGGTGTTCTGTGTGGACCAGTCTGTCATCTATCAAGATCAAGTCTATCAATTAAGAATTACCAAAAGGTGACTGCTGAGGAGTTATTGCCAAGCTTCTAAATGCCTTATGACTGCGGAACATCGTGATTAGAATACTAGACACTTAGCCTGTCCCAGCTGGCCCTTGCCTAGCACAACACTGGACGCTGCAGATTCCTATTATTCTGCTCTCACATCAAACCTCAAGGGTGGTGCCTTTGAATGCAACCTGCGGCAACCAACAACAATGGTCCATCGACAAATATACAGGCAAGAGTGTAGGGAAATGATGGATGGTTATATTTTACTTTCGATCATTTATAAAGCTTTCACGCACCAAATTTCTCATGAAAAAATCTTAAATTGCATACGAAGCAGCTGAAACTTGCAGGTGGATGTATTATTCAATGTGCATGCATTTTACAAACCATATGAATGGAAGTTGATGCTTTGCAACAACTTGATAGCAAACAAAATGGAATACAACACCAAAAAATTGTATTTGTAATGACGGGAATACCAGAAAGCAGAAAGTGGAATATCTGCATTGTCTCTCTCTGCGCAAACAAAATTTATAATAACACAATAGACAACCTTTCATGATGTATGCTTTTTTGCGCCAAGTCCATGTCACAAATCATTGTTCCTTTTACTTTTCTATTTGACAAACTCTCCTGAATATAAAGCTGGACTTTTTACTTTTGAAGTGGGTGATTATCTTTGGAAAAGTTACGTTTCTTAACCATCAGTATAAACAATTGGAAGCAGAAACAAAAACGGCAACTTGCCATGACTGATTGGTTGGCTCGATCATTCAGTTTGCCCATCAGCATAATATCAATTAAATTTCACAGTTGTATGATATTCTAAAACTATATTCTAAAACTATATTGATCACTTACACAAGTGATTGGAGATCAAGACCAACCAAAAAGAAATGAGATTGAGTTTTAGTCTAAGACATAACAGATACTCCAACCAACATTAATTTCAGCAATCTAAAGAGTATAAGACTATCAATTCTTGCTACAATAAATCTATCTCCTCCAACTTCCAAGTGTCTCCCCAATAGTCCTATGGTCTCCTGAGATGTCTTTGTCAGATTCTTTCCCAGACCATGTCCCTTGGATGCCACTTGTCAAAAGAGAATGACAAATCGTTTTCCACAAATCTGAACAAGATCAGACTCAAGTATATTCTACTCCAACTCTTCTTGGTTATGCTATTCTTTTTGTGAATGTCAAGGAGAACAAATCCGGTCATGTTCTGAATATTAGTGAAATTGAAAATGGAATTTGGCAAATGTTGCTAACAGTTTCCATCCTTCAAACAACAAGGCTTATATAAATCGAGATAAACATATGCAATTATATTCGCACAGCGAACTTAGCTTTTAAAACAACAGCTCATGATAAATTCTGAATCTGTCAGTGGAGTGAGAATGAAGGACAGCCTGAACCTGCCATGGAGTTTGTCTCTGATTAAACAGTTAGTTTCGGTAAAAGTAAACATCCCTGAATTTCTCTTGCAATACTGCAGTAGTGTCTGAAAAATTCCATTTGGTTCTTAACTATCCTATTCTGTTTTGAAAACTTCATTTTTATGCTCATTTATGTCGTTTGCATGAAAAAAGCTTATTTTGCTGACAGGTGTCGCCACCAGTGTAGCATCATGCTTGCAGTGCCACACCCAGGGAAAATGACTGAACTATCAGCAGCCTGCTTGTGAGCAGTGATGTGTGAAGTTTATTTGAGGTGTGAAGTTTAAAAGCTGATTGCTATTACTGTACTAAATTAGCATCAATTAATTTAGGCCCAGCTGATTGTGTTCTTGTTTATCATTATTATACCTCGACCATGAAAGCAGAGCTGTCATTGGCTGAGAGCTGGTCACATGTCAGTCATTAATTTAGTATATTGACCAGGACTATTGCCCTCCAAATTTCTTTTTTCCGAAATTTTTTTTTTTTCCCGAAAATTTTTTTTTTTCCGAAATTTTTTTTTTGTCCCAATTTTTTTCCAATTTTTTTTTTCCAAAATGTTTTTTTCCGAAATTTGTTTTTTCTAAAACATTTTTTCCCTAAACGTTTTTTTTCAACATTTTTCTTTCAAAATTTTCCATACATTTGCAATAGTGCAGGAAAATAATAAAATTAGTGCATTAATTAGTAAAAACCAAAAAAAAATCATCAAAACTAGTAATAATTGTGCAATGTAGGCTATACGTCTGCTTATCTACTCTCGTGTGTGAAAGGAAAACTATTTCCGTCGGCCTTCAGCCTCGTGAAATAGTTTGCACTTACACACCCTCAAGGGAAATAAATTTGACTAATGCCCTCGAAATCAGCCAATATTTGTATACTATAACATGGTTTCAAAATAAGAACAGTTAATTTGAGCTCCGCGAATCTATGGCATTGCCATCTACATATTAGTATCTGCATTGTATTGTATTTACTATCAGTCATGCACCACAATGCAGGCACAAAATTCGTGGTGAGCCTTCCCCAATGATATGGCTCAGGGCAGCTGTAAAACATGCAGCGCCCATAGGCAGAGCAGGAGGAACATTGCCCCAGATTCCCATGTGGGAGTGGAACCGACATTCTGTTCTGTGAAGTTTAAAGATTTTAGCAAAGACCTTATGCTCAAAGCCTACATACAGGGTGGTCAAAAAAAAACTTTACAGTTGATATTTCATTTTCCAGGCTGCCATGATTGAGTCAGTGCCTGGGTACTTATTATTATATATATTTATACAAGCCAAGTATGTTAGATCTTTGGAAAATTGGTTAATAATCAAAACGGTTCATTACTTTTTTGATAGCAGACAAAATAGAAGCCGGGAGTGCTCCTGCGTTTTTACTACTCTGGGTTGTTCATGGCCCATCAGCAATTTTGAAGCAACTGAGCTTCACAGGACAAAATAAATACAACATAAAATGAAATTGAGAAGACAGAGGCACAATTCAGCATAAACTAGAAGGTGCTAGAGCAAGTTCAGACTTCACTATGGCCATTATAAGATTTTAAAACAAAGCCGTCTCAAGGTGGATGATCAGGGTGTTGAAATCACCTGAAAAGTACACATTAACATCTTGAAAGAGCATCTAAAGCCCTGGATAGATAAGACATACAGTGCCACAGATAATTTGATCTTCAAACAAGACGGGGCATCAGCCACACTCCCTTGCAAAGCCCAGAACTGGATCAAGGTTCGCTCTGTCAAGTTTCTCGGCTGGACAAAATGGCCCCTGCTATCACAAGATCTCAATCAATGTGATTATTCTGGGTGGGCAAACTTAGAGGCAGATCCCTGCAAGACACCACAGACCTTAGTTGCCCAATAAAGGCACCCATTACGTTTGTATGGGAAAAACAGACACAAAGTTCCATTTTTGACACCTCTGCATCATTTAGGCCCACTGCAGAAAAGTCATCAGTCCAAAAGGACCTCCGAATGAATAAATTCTCTCTAGAAGAGTTATTCTTTGCTATACAAGTTGTTTTTGCATTGAAAAATAAGCATTTGTTACAATGAGTATCATCCAAAAAATTATTCATAAGTGTAAGGTTTTTTTTTGACCACCCTGTAGGTTTAGTGTATAAAATTCAAAGCCATACACAGAATACAATTTAGACCTATACAGTATTCTTTGTATACCTTCTTACACCCACCCACATCTATTGAAAAGTCAATCCAATTCTATATACTAAGATCCTGAAGCTTTTTTTTTGTGACCATGATAGCTCGACAAGGAAAGTTTCACTCAATTAGACAGGAAGGCCGGTTTTTCCTCTAAAATGAAGATATACCATGAGAGTCGTTGTTCAAATGGGCTCAGATGATAAAATGAAGACTAAATGGCATTAGCTTTCACATAATATGTCATGGAATCATTCAATTAATCTAATTTTATTGACTAAAAAAATTGAGAAATTGCAAAAGATTCCTAAATCAAGGACTTGCTTGTTCCTTTTAGGAAAGGAAATGGCGATGAAAGGAATACAAGTTGCATAATTAATTGGTGTTCTTTCTCGTCATTCATTTAAAACAAAAATAAATCAAACTTACTCTGTTTTACCTGAACAGAGACAACTTGTAGAACACAGAAAATTTGGAAGCAAGCTCTGACAGGGATCAAGGCAGAGGGCAGACAACCATTCTTCAGCAAATGCTATCATTCAGGAAAATGCTAGTCTAGAGACAACGAGAAGCTACGGCAAGGGAATGTAGTAACACCACTATATCAATAAATTATTAGTCATGATGTAGTAACACCACTATATCAATAAATTATAGTCATGACATAGTATTATTTCCATGATTTAATGTACATGTAGGCTTTATCAACAATTTACGATATCAGTTCAACTTGTACATTAAGTAGTTGTGTTGCGATTATGTGGGTCCTGTATTTGAAGGCTGCTTGATGCAATGACTGTTTAGAAGCTGTAAGTGATCTACTCTTCAACAATCTGTTTACATAAGCCTGAAATTCATCATAATATATCTTATATCTTATTCACCTTTCCACAATGTAGCAGCTTGGGTAGTGCAAGGTGTTTCACCAGATGTTTCATCATTGTCATCATATTCATAACCCTGTGTAGGAGTCAAAAGTTGGGAAAAAATCAAAGCGATTTCCTCGCAGACCTTTTTGTTATTTGGTATTTCATGACAGATCCTCTTGGGCCAAATTGATGTTCTCTGTCCCCTGAGAACTGCACAGCCAGACACTAAACGTATCTCTCTTTTGACGATCCATGTGCACTTCTACACACTCGTATATCAGTAGGAATGTCCCCTCCTACACATGTACATAATTCTAAGCTGACATCTGACAGAGAAAATTATAAATAGAGACTTCATTGTGATGTTTAAAGGTTGGCGGTTATATGGATAGTCCAGTTTTATAAGGGAAGACTTATCTTATGACAGAAAGACAGAGAACCAGAGTGACTGACTGAAATAGATAGCAAGATAAAGAAATGAAGAGAGTGCAAGAGATAATACTTATGGACACAAAGGGCTGAAAAATAGAGAGGACAGAGAAATACAAATGTACAGATTGACAAAATGAGACAGAGAGAGACAGATGGAGATACAGTGTAGAGATAGACAGAGAAAGACAGGACAGAGAAAGATGAAGAAAGACAAAGTAACAAAGAGAGACAGATGAAGATGGAAGACAAAAGAAAGAGAGAAAGCGACAAAGAAGGACACAGAGATACAAAGAGAGATGAAGGAAGACTAGAAATACACACATAACAGAACTACTATAGGAACCCATCTTTTTGGCATCAATAACATGAATAAGCATCACCCTAACACTAGCTGGGGCCGAGTGGCAAAAGCAAACGCTGGACAAACAACCAAGCTAATTTGCCCACAGGCTGAGGCCATGAGCCTTGCATAGATCAATTGGGCTTGTATGGGTTGCCTGTGAAAAGTTTACCTCAAGGTGCACTACTTGCTCCTGTACTAGCTGTCTTTTTTTACTCTACTTCCTTATCATCTGCTGGAGATATAGGTTACTGGAAGAAATATGCAAGGTGTGTTGCAATGACATAATTGTAAATATTCTGCGTCTGGTGCAAATGAAAAACAATATTTCAAAGATTCGTCATATGCCCCACCAGAAACTGATGCCTTCCCTTATTCTTATAAATGAATAAATGTATCATTTCACAACCTGAAGAGCAAAACAAGATCATGACAGTATTTTATCCTTAAACAGGGTCTGCACTGGGCATGTAGAGGAGATACTGACCAGCCCCAATTAAGTTAGGTTGTACTATAATCTAAGATACATATCATGTAGGATTCATTTTGTTAGTCGTAAATTGTATTTGACATAACAATTTTACACAATTATAATTTATTCTCCCCCAAGTCTCTCCACAAAGACCTTATACTCTCCAGAGATATCTTTGTCAAATTCTTTCCCAGACCAAGGTCCTTTGATGCCACTTGTCAGAATAGGATGACAAATCGGTTTTTGTAATTCTGAACATTATCAGACTCCAGTATATTTTGCTTCATCTTTTGTTGAATGAGATATTCTTTTCTATCAGGAGTAATAAGAAACACGGGCCATTCATGATTCATTGCTTTTCCTTTCAGCCACTTGGTGAGAAATAAATCCAAAATTCTTCTGCTTTTTTTTTACCTGTAAAGAGAGACCTCTCAGAGACTAGAGAGAACAAAGAATATGGGAAGCAGGTTCTGACAGGGATCACAGCAGAGGGCAGACAACCATTCCTCAGCAAGTGTCACCCCATAAGGAAATGCCAGTCAACAGAAAACTACAGAGGCTATATCTCTCATGGAGAGCAAAGAAGCATCCCTGCACAAGTCTAATCATACATGTATGTTGTTTGATTCTATATCGTCTGCAGTATTCAATGAGGTATTATTCACAATTTACTATGTCAGTTCTACATTGATAAACCATACTCTGACATGGTGAAGCAAGTAGATATGGTTCTGATTTCAGATTCATATCTTTTATTTTTAGCTGATATTTTCAAATAATGATTTATAGATCTAACAACATTAGTATATTTTATAAAACAAGCTACATGACCTCCTGAAGGCAATATTATGCCACTGTCGAGGAGCCCCTGCTGTCTACTAGATTTGGTAATTGGTATATTTTTCTGATGAAAAGGATCTTCGCATTAAGCGCAATGAACTTTACAGAAGGACAAATGCTATTTGTGCTCATTTTAAAGTTGAGAGTAAAAAACCATACCGTCTCTTTGACAGTAACTGCTGCTCCTTTTATGGCAGCCAGGGACTTTAGCAGGCCATACATGAAAAACCTAGAAACTGCATGGAAGAAATGTGTCAAAATCGTGTTGAAACTCCCCCAAATGACTCCCACAGAAATTGTTTTATCTCTCTGCAAGAAACCTTGTCTGATGGGTCAGCTTGGGGTAAGATTCAAGAATTTTATCAAAACTATTGATATAGGAGAGAATCTGTTGCTGAAATTTGTCCATCAGAACAGCAGCATATATAATGGACTATTGAAGAGAAATTCTGACTATTTTGCCTCTCGTTGGAACAGTAACACTCTAAAATTAAATTTCAAGCCGAAGGAGCCACACACAGTGGAAGAACTTGTTGATATCCATGATGATAAACTGGAGGTGAAAGACTTTACTAAGCTGAAACCAACTTCATACTTAATTGTCTGTGCTCCGGCACCATTTAAACTCAATTTTTCAGATATACCCTTTCTTTTTGTAATTGTACTAAAGTACGAATAAATGCTTATAGTACATTGGTACATAGGCTGGTGACGTCAGATAATTTTTAAAGAAAGATAAATTAAAACCCTTTAATGGTGCACTAAGGCACTGTATGCAAAATCACACTTTCTAGAGCGACTTCTTAGAAGCTTAACTCCTCTGTCGGTCCCAAATCAAATATTTGCAAGCTTACAATTCATTATATTTGTCTTTCCACCACTTTTATTTATAATTCAAGGACTTTCGCAAATGTCATTTTAGTGTATGAGTTACAGACATGCAAGAATCCAAGCGATTATCCTTGAAATTTTTTCACTTTTTTCATTATTTATTATTTCATGACAGATCCTCTGGGGACAAATTGATGCGCTCTGTCTCCTGAGAACTTCACAGCAACAACAGAAAAGAAACTCTCTTTCAACGATTCATGTGCATTGTGTGTTTCTCCATAAGTCAGCAGAAATGCGTTCCCTCCTACACATGTACACAATTCTGCAGCATACACATCTGACAGAGAAGTTATAAAATGGAGGTTTCATTGCGATGTCAGACCTATCTTATATACAGTGGTCAATTAAACATCAGAGTTACACTGGTGGGAAGGTTGCTTTTCATAAAACGACTACTATAGGACCCCATATATTTGGCAGAGGACATGTCAGAAATTTACAATATTTACCAGTCAGTAACACACATGAGGCGGTATACGACATCAATAGTATGAAAAAGCATTACCCTAACACCAGCAGGGGCCGAGTGGCAGAAGCAAATGCTGGACAAATGACCAAGCTAATTTGCCCTCAGGCTGATGCCATGACCCTTGCATAGATCAATTGGCGTTGTGTGGGTGGTTTGTGAAAGGTTCACCTCAAGGTGCACTATTTGCTCTCTATGTACTAGACGTCTTTTTCGCCTCTATTTCCTTACCATCTACAAAATTGGCAGACATGTTGGAATAATAGTAGGTAAATATTCTTCATGACTGATGCAAACACAAAAAGATATTTCCAAAATACCTTATATACCCCATCAGAAACCAATGTCTTCTGGGATTCTTATGTTCATTTTACCACTCAGTAAGCAAAACAGGATAGAGACATTCGATTTTCTTTTTTCCATGAGTTTGTCCTTTAAATGAAAATAAGCACTGTATACTTATGTTTGGGTTTGTACTGTAAGTATGGAAGATCCTGACCAGCATTAATGAATTGAATGAAATGGGATTGGCTTGAAGTAAGATATATCAGGCAGCATTATTTTCAGAAGTCGAAATATGTAAAAGACATATCAAGTTTTGCAATTATAAATCTTTCCCCTCTGAGTCTTTTCCTAATTTTCTCCAAGTCTATCTTTGTCAGATTCTTCACCACGACCACCCCTTGGATGCCACTTGTCAGAATAGATGACAAATCGGGAATCCGAGCGAGTGCGAGTTTGATCAGTCTCCAGTATATTCTACTCTATCTTTTCATGTTAAAAATTTTTTTTACTACAACAAACAATATGCTGAAACACAGAAAAGAATGTCTCAAAGAACATTTTATTGCAATATAATGACATAAAGAAGAGATTTAGACTCATCTCACTATTTCTCTCAGACCAGCTTACAAGCTTACTAAGCTCCAGGCTTCAGAAGACTTCATACATATGCTGACAAAAGGGATCTGGTGTTATATGAGACGGCTTGAAATTAATTTGAGACATCACACCGAGTCATTCAAGGTGCTCGTGTGAGAGGAGAGAAATCAAAGAGATTCTCCATTTCTCTTTTGTGTCATTCAATATTTCGGAGCAGATCCACGAATGCCAAATTGATGCTCTCTGTCTCGTGAGAAAAACAACTTCACAGACGGATCTCTCGTTCACTGATTGTTTTATGCCGAAAAATCATATATTCTTACTGTTGGGTATTGAATGAGAAATGAAGGAAAGTTAGAACAGCTTTCACTTGTTCCACAGGGCTGGTTATTATATCAATTTTTTTGGCGTCAAGATGGCTAGTAGAGCATGTAATGGCATTACAGAATGAGTGATATTTCTATGTAGTGTCTTATAATTAATGTGCAATTGTTTTGAATTTATCACCCAGTTCAATAAGACATTTACTTGTTTCTATACCATTATAATAAGTGGTAAGTGAGCTAATTTTTAAGAAATCTATGCAATATGAGAACAGACCACAAATCCATGAAAAAGGCACTACTACAAGAGGGGGCCTTACAATTCAAGGACTGCTGCATTATTAAAATTCCCAGTGTGTGAGAATTTTGCCCAACATAATCTAGACCCTGACAGAAGGGCCAAACTGAATTTAGGAAAGGTAGAATAGTTGAATTGGGTACACTTGTTCCTACAAAGCTAGTTGCTACACCGGTTTTTATGGCATCGAGATTCATTGTGCCAGTAACAATGTCCCATGAGTTAAGTGATAGTCTTATGCAGTGCCTTATAAATGTGCATGCAGTTGTTTTGTATTCACTACCCAGTTGAATCAGAAATAAAAATAAATTGATCTGTTATTACAAATCTGTGAAGCCACAAACTGTGGTCATGTGACTTTGGAGGTTATATAGAACATTGTTTACCGATTCAAGAATCTGTTTTCTCATCAATTGATGCAATATGGAACAACACTTTCGTTTGAGGCCTGCAGTTCTTAAAAAACCTCTAGTTACTATCTCTATGCAGATTTTGTGGAATGTTTCTACAAGAAATCTGGTTGTCAAATAGCGCTTTAACTTGAATCGACGAATTTTGGCCTCCAAGCAGGGAATCGACCATTTATATTCATGACTTCTCAGGTCCTTTAGAGGAGTTCCTGCCACATTTGAATGGCTTGTTTTGATCATTGAGATTACGGCAATGCTAGAACCAAGGACTTGTTTAGCAAGTCAAACTTATTAATAGTTTTTGCAAAAATCCGTTTTAAGCATTCAGAGTTAGAATGCTTTGGCAAAATGAAGGATGAAAGGTTGAAAAATAGAACCATTTCATGTTTTTTCCATTGACCTTCAAGAACGAAATCCTTTGTGGATGTCATTTTGATAGTAAGTTACATTATATCACTTCTGTGGGGGCCAAGTAAGAACTTTGTCTCTTTCCTGATCAATCAAAATCCTGTTATCTCATTCAAATGGAATACTTATGAAATGTTGGGCAGAAGATTCTACCGTAAAACGGGGTTACTTTGGCCGCTTCGGAGCGCCAAATTTGTGTTCTGAAAAAAACTATTCGTTAGATATCAACAGTTTTATGCCATAATACAGCCAGTACATTTAGGTTTCCATCTGTAAAAAAGTTTTCCAAAATCTGTGATGGTTCTATGTTTTATTACATAATTAAAGGGTCGGCCAAAGTAACCCCAGAGTTGGGGTAACTTTGGCCGCCTTAGATTTTGAACATGTAATACCATTTACCGCAGTAGAATTTAATTAGTTATGTTATTTTGGCCACCCAACAAGCCGAGGAATGTATTTTTGTAATCTAGAATGAATTGTGGCTCATTCGCAGATTCTGAACAAAAATTAAGTATTCATACGCTTACCACAGTCTATGTACTACTGCCTCCTAATTTAGAACATTATGTGAGCATACCCCAGTTTTTAGGTCACAAGAATGAAAGATATGCTACCAGTCATAAAAGGATTTATTTTAAAACAATTTTTATCAATCATATAAAATTTTACATTTCTATTCTAATTTTCAATTTTTTGCTTAATTCACCAATGGAACATTATGTTGACAAACACCATAAAAAATTTTCCAATATGAAATAACTTTGTCTGATGCTATTTTGGATGGAATTGTATGTCTAGTAATTGTCTACGGTGGTTCACAGCTTCCCTAGCAGCCAGTACAACATCGGTATATTATGCTTGTTAAATGACACAAATTGCAATTATTGCATTGGGCCATTTATGGTATTTTTTTAGTATCTATGGCATTCAACATGATTTTCAGGGTCATACACCTGTTTATCAAATCAAGGTTTATACCTCCTTGAGTGCTATTAGCTACAAATTGTTCCAACTTTTGCCAATTGCCTTTTCCTGGGGTGGCCAACAGGGACGGACTGGCGGCATTTCGGACCCCATGGCAAAATAAGTCGATAGGCCCCTACGTCCGTAGACTCTCCATCGTCGGCATCATTCCAATTAAAAAATATAAATACTGCAGACCTAATTTGGCAAATTTTTCATATAAGTGGCCTCTACATTCTGTCTGTTTCAGTAAGTGTTTAGTTGCAACACTTAATCATAAAATTGACAGCAAAATGTTGCTGTTTTCTTAAATTTTTTAAATTTTTGACATCTTGCATGGGCCCCCTGAGTGGATGGACCCGAGGCAGTTGCCACTTTGCCTCATAGGCAAGTCCGCCCCTTGCCAGAGAAATCGAGAAATCTAGCTCAGTGACTCTTGTATTATAAAAACACTCAATTGGTAAAGGTGTGTGTCAGAATATGAAATAGGAGAAGTTTTAGTCACAGCTTTGTTTATTGTGGCTTTTCTCTGTTGGTTTTAAGTAGGGTTTTCGTGGGAAACAAGATGCAGAAGTAAAGCATTGCCTTGGTAACTGATTGTTCACAGGGGCAGACTGGCGGCATTTTGGGCCCGTGGCAAAATAAGACAATGGGCCCCCGCGTCCATACCAGCGGCGTTATTTTCAAATGCAAAGTTTGAATTACTGCAGCCAATTTGATTTGGTAAATTTTAAAATAAAAATAACATGGTAGGGGCCCCAAACGTGAGGGGATCTTGTCCTTATCAGTTGTTTGTTGCATCCCTAAGATGGCTAAGTTTTGCCTTTTGGTTTTTTTCTTGGAATTTTATTTTTTGGACATCTTGCATGGGCCCCCCTGAGTGGATGGGCCCGTGGCAGCTGCCACTCTGCCACATAGGCCAGTCCGCCCCTGGTGGCCAAAGTAACCCCGACACTGACTTGGAGATTTGGGGTAACATTGGCCATAGCCCTAAACTCACTAAATTGCATAACATATAAAAAAAATCCTGTGTAGTTTGAATCTGTGATATATTATCTTTAAAAATCGTCCACAGTTTTTGCAGTGTAAGCTTGCATTAGACCCACCCAGAACAAAGTAGACACTTCCCTGCAAAATCACACTTTTTTGCAAATCTGCTTTTTCCCAGAATGGCCTTCACAAGAAGCACTAGTATCATGATATTGAAACAAAATTTATGTACATAAAAAGTAGACAAGTAACTCTAGCAGACGCAAAAAGAAATTTCCTGATATCTATATTGGTTTTAGAGATACAGGATCCTGAATCTTTTTCTCATTTGGCGGCCAAAGTAGTACAGAACGGCCAAAGAAACCCCGTTTTACGGTACCAATAAATAATAATTGTTCATTCTAAGACAAGGGAAGTCTTTTGATCGTTGAAAGTGGCAGGCTTCCTATAAAAGGCCTATTATCAAAATGATAATCTGTCCCACCTTTAAAATCAAATTCAAGAATGATTCTGAAACACATGACATTGTTAAAGAAACGACCCCATAAATCCGAGGAACTGAGGAAGCTCACGGCCTCCGGCGAAATTAGCTTGGTCATTTGTTAAAGCTGCTGCGTCAATATTGATGAGCGCAAGACCAACACACTTGGGGCGCCCCTCTGCAAATGTGCTGTTTGCAAATACTGAGCACTCAACAAGGAGCCGTGTAACAGGAGACCATTGAGTTTCACACGTGTTGTCCGATCAATGAGCAAATGGAGTAAGCCACTGACTGCTACTGATTGTTGATTTGCAGATCCACATCAGCTTGTTTAGCCAAAAATCAACTTAATGATTAAATTAAAGCTCAAGCAGGAAAGTCAATAACGACATACTATCCTGACATGTGACAAAAAAGTTTATCAACAGCTATTGTACTTGATTGATTGGTTTTTATGAAAATCTTACTTGGACATAACATTGATCAGAAACATACTATATACGGGTAATATTCTTCTGATTTCATATTTTCATATCATCGACCAACAAGTGAGGTCTGCACATTATGGTTTAAAGGTACTCTAAAACAACATACGTACTATAAATCTTGTAATTTACCATAATATTATATATTTAAACATCATTTGAATCCATGACTTGATGTTGGTTGTGCTCTCTCCGTACAGTCATCCTTAAATCTTTGATTTGCTGCATAATAATGTTGGGGGGGGGGGAAACTTTCAGAAGATTGCTCGTGAGTATTATGGCCGTAGCAGGGACCCCAGTTCGCACATTGCTTTTAATATTAAAGGCCTTTATCTTCCAGTTACATTCACAGCCTTTCTGCATTTTTGGCTTTCTCAGTGGTAACACCCTAGAGTGCTCCCACGGCTCAAGCAAGTAACAGGGCACTTCAGATTGCTATGTATTCATGAGGACTGGGATGTAGCAGCTGTTATGGAAAGTGGGTCACTTCTATGTGCAAATTAGCTTGCAGGTTGCACAACAAGAATTTCAATTTGGTGCCATCATATAGGCCTACTCTTCCGCATGGTGATGTGTTTTTCTCTTTAAATATATATTGCCAGAAAGCAAGATATATGATCATATTGCTACATGTATGTGACATAAATCCTTGGTGCTAAATTCTGTACTTGAGTGGCTGTACATCTTTCTATGATTGGCCCTTGATCATAGCACACTCTGCTTATTTGTAGCCGAATATCCAATAAAGGACAAGGGGATTCAGAATATATACACAATGTAATAGCAATAAATAATCCTATATTTTGACATAATATCTCCTCTTGACGTTTATGCATCTTTTATTAGACAGATTATTGGTCTCGCCCCTGATTCTTAACCCAGACATAATATTCTGGGACATACCCAGATTGGACCCAATAGATCGCTCCATGCAAGTCCAGCATTCAGACCGACAGGCTCGAGGGTCCCTAAAGCATTGCTTCATTCTGCATAGTCTAGGCTAGACATAGCAGCTGGAATTTACAGCCATAATGCTACCACAGAAACTGCAACCCTCATGTTTAAGAAATGAGGGCTAACCTGACACAAAGTAAATTTGAGGGTCGAGGTCTGGTCTGAAGAGTATTTACCCAGACAACAGAAACCAACTTGGGAGTCAAATTGGCTGTGATAACTTAAGCATGATTTGGCATGGACATTGAATTTCAAAATCTTTCCTAGAAGTGTTCGCACAATTCCTTCATTAGCTAACATAGAAATGAGCAATTGTGTAGCCTTCTCTGGCAATTCATGAGTTACAATAATATAATAATGGAGTCCAGGTCTTTTGTTGGGGTGTAGTGTGTGCCATGTATAGACAGTAAGAATATTAGGAAATTTATTTGGCCGGAACTCGCATAACATTAGTCTTCTTGACTATTTGTTTATTGGTAATGAAATGAGTTGTGCTTGTGATGCAGATGGAAAGTCTCCCTAGTTTGGGTTGCCCGGCCCATGGATTAAACTTGGATCCCACCAGTCGGCATCCCAGAGTAATGACTTGGCTTTGGGTTTCCGGAATTCCTTAATATTTCAGGAACATCGCTTTTGTACTTGAGTGGGTTAAGGAATTCCTTGATATTCCAAACACGTCCTTTGGTGTGCTTAAGTACTTAAGTGGACCTTTGCGCTGAGCATGTGGCTAAAACATGGCTATCTCCTTAGGGTTTAGTGAAGCAGTTTATTGGCCTGCCTGCCTGTCTCGTTTTATTTAGTGTGTATGCCCATATGATACAGTGATGATGTCACATGTATGAAAAGGTGAATAGCAGAAAGCCTCAACACTATACCAATTCCATGCCTGGATCTGAGTTGTGCAGTAAATCAAGCATTGGTCCATTCATATTAGTATTTAGCTACAGTGTTTTCTATTGTCGCTTGTGCCATTTTGCCATTTATGTGAAAGATGGTAATCTGCATCATGCCATATCAAAGGGATAAGAAGCTTTACAAAGATTATAAGCTGTCAAAGGGCTTCTGTTACTGTGTCATCAAAGTTATTTTCTGTTTCAAGTTGCTCTGCAGGTAGATCAACAGGTGTTAAGACTAGGCTATTACACTTTACCTGTTTCAGTTCTCAGTTCAGAGCATCTCAGAGACCCAGAACTTCTGAAGGATGGACCTCATTTAGAAACGAGCACAAATTACCCCCAGAACCTTGTAGACATCTACCTATCCTTCCCTGGATATATGCTTTCTAGTCCATCCTCATTTATCGTGCACTGCCAATACATCCTACTTTAATAGCACTCCAGCTTGTCAGTCTGCATGACTCTCATGTAGATCTACTGGGTCGTTTATAGGTTGCAATCAGGGTATGTCCCGGAATGTTATGGCTTGGTCCAGAATCGATGGCAAAGCAGAATGGGCTGAGGTCGGTCAATTGCAAGATGCATAAATGTCAAGAAGAGACATTACTTAGCAATATATGATTATTTATTGCTATTATATCTTCAAACTACTCAGAAACCCAAGTAGTCCTTTATCATGTAGTCTGCAAGTAAGAGTTAACTGCGCCAAATAGCCTATTCCGAAATGCTGTACAGCAACTCAAGCGTGTTGTACAAATGGCCGTACACATGAGTTAATAAGATGTATCAGCTTGCTTTCTCCAAAAGTAAATATGACAGCTTCCATAATTCATGTCAACATGTTTAGCATGGCCGTACGTATGTGACAGTGATTATTGGTTGCAATTATGGGTTTAAAATAAACACTTCTAATACCAGTAACAAATTTTAACATTAGAAATAATGCTGCACTTCATTGAGCTTTGATCATAGTTCAATTCAATTTCTCAATTCATCTTCAAACTCCTATCACTAGAGGATCGAGAAGTGTTTCAGGGTCACAAAGGGGGATTTTATCTCTCCACTTCTCACACAATTCTTCAGTAAAGCTTTATTATCCATTTACATGATAGTGTCCTCCCAGCCTGGTGCTATTCCCAGGGCAGTCAATGGGGTGATGAAAGTAAAACTAGACATGCAACCTCCTGCTTCATGATCCTCACATGCAATGATACCAGAGTGTAATTCAATTGGCAAAAAAAGTAACACCACTGCTCTGCAGATTGCACAGTACAGTTGATCTAAATAAAAATTCGACTGTTTGAATTATTATCAGTTTCATAGCTATCGGTTTTTGTGAAGTTCAGATAGTACAAAGTAGAGAAACACATAGCTATGAAAATGATGATAAACAGTTTTCGGCCCAAATTCAGAATAACATAATTGGAAATGAGTTTTCAAACTTTTCGTGGGCCATATCTGAACCTCACTTTTCTTTTTCATATATACATTGTAGATTTCTGGGGAGCGTACAAGTAAGGATTTTGTTGACAGCACACAAAGATGACCACGCATTCTCAACATATAAATCTTTCTATAACCTCTTTACCTCATGATTCAGGAACAATCCGGGAGCCATATGGTGATGTTCTTGTTTAAGCTATCATACTGGAGTAGCCTGTATAATTAATTATATACTGCATGTATAGCCTGTTCTTGCCTTACATCTAAATTTTTTATGAGCCTTTTTTATACCGTAGAGATTCTTACCTAACCTTTTTGTATTTTTATGATCATGAACCAGCCCTGCATGTAATGGGACTGCCAGTTCCTTTGCTCCTAATATAATCGAAAGAACCTACCTTAAAATTGAAATGACGTTGACAATGGCTTGTACTTTACTTATAAATGATCAGAAAACATGTCTCGTGAACAGTCTAGATACTAAAAATCAGTCATATTTGGAATTACTTGCCAAACGTAGTATGTGGAGATCTACAAAGATATCAATATGATGAAACAATCAGCAAAGAACCAGATTTACGACAAAGAACCATTTTTAAAATATAATAATGCCAAGAAGGGCTTATCTCAGACCAGCTCACATCTAGCTTACTAAGCTCCAGGCTTCAGAAGACTTCATACATATGCTGACAAAAGGGATCTGGTGTTATATGAGACGGCTTGAAATTAATTTGAGACATCACTCCCGAGTCATTCAAGGTGCTCGTGTGGGAGGAGAGAAATCAAAGCGATTCTCCATTTCGCCTTTTTGTCATTTGATATTTCGGAACAGATCCTCGAATGCCAAATTGATGCTCTCTGTCTTACAAGAAAAGAACTTAACAGAAAAATCTCTCTTTCGCCGATTAACATCTGCAGAAAATCTCATTAATTACATTTGGATGTTGAATGAGAAATAAAGGAACGGTAGAACAATGTTCACGTGTTCCACAAGGATGGTTATAACATAATTCTTATGGCATCAAGATGGCTAGTAGTGCACATAATGGCCTTATTAAGTCATAATCTTTGTGCAATTGTTTTGAATTTATCACCCAGTTCAATAAGACATTTACTTGTTTCTATACCATTACAAAATCTTTGATGTCATAAACAATGTGAGCTTGGTGGCTATATATATGATTTGGCTTACATTTTTGTATGAGGCAGAGATAGTGATACTCACAGCCTATGGATAATATCAAGTGGTAAGTGAGCTATTTTTTAGAAATCTATGCAATATGTGACCTGCTCCATCAAAATGAGTTCAAAGTAGGCAATTTAGATCTCCCAGAAAAGTGCAAAATGTGTCAAAAGGTCACATTTTGATGTCTTTTAGCTGTTGTTACCATGTTTTAGCAAAAGCCATTTTCTTAGATTAATTAAGACCATTTTTACCAGAAATTGATTTTAAATTATCTAAATTAGATGTCCTTCTTGAAATTCTCAGTGGTTTCATTGCAATGGCGGGACATTTAAATGCCATTTTCTCAAAGTTTGATGTTTCGCATCACCGACGTTTGAGGTGTCACATCTTCGGATGGGATTGAGATATAAAAACATATGAACCACCATTTTAAAGCCTAATTCCTGCACAATAAAATCATTTCCACAACTAAATATGATAGGAAGCCGACTTTGAACCCATTTTGGTGGAGCAGGTCACATATGTGAACAGACCACAAATCCATTAAAAGGGCACTATGATAAGAGGAGGCCTTACAATTCAAGGACTGCCCACAGGATAAAAATTACCAGTGTGTGAGAATTTTGCCCAACATAATCTAGACCCTGACAGAAGGGCCAAACTGAATTTATCTTTTTGGGAAATGAAGGAACGGTTGAATAGTCAAAATGGGTACACTTGTTCCTACAAAGCTAGTTGCTACACCGGTTTTTATGGCATCGAGATTCATTGTGCCAGTAACAATGTCCCATGAGTTAAGTGATAGTCTTATGCAGTGCCTTATAAATGTGCATGCAGTTGTTTTGTATTCACTACCCAGTTGAATCAGAAATAAAAATAAATTTATCTGATATTACAAATCTGTCAAGCCACAAACCGTGGTCATGTGACCCTGGAGGTTATATAGAACATTGTTTACCAATTCAAGGATCTGTTTTTTCATCAATTGATGCTATATGGAACTACGCTTTCTTCTGAGGTATGCAATTCTTAAAACACCTGTAGGTACCTGTAGTTACTATCTCCATGCAGATTTTGCTGAATGTTTTTGCAACAGATTTGGCTGTCAAATAGCGCTTTTTACATGAATCGATGAATTTTGGCCTCCAAGCAGGGAATCGACCATTTATTTTCATAACTTTCCAGGTCCTTTAGAGGAGTTCCTGCCACATTTGAATGGCTTGTTTTGATCATTGAGATTACGGCAATGCTAGAACCAAGGACTTGTTTAGCAAGTCAAATTAGTTTTTCGAAAATCCAGTTTAAGCAGTCAGAGTTTGAATGTTTCGGCAAAATGATGGAAGAAAGGTTGAAAAATAGAACCAAAATGGCAAAATGACGGAAGAAAGGTTGAAACACACTATAAATTTATGTTTTTTCCATTGACCTTCAAGAGCAAAATCCTGTGTGGATGTCATTTTGATAGTATGTTACATTATATCACAATTATGCGGTGGCCAAGTAAGAAACCTTGTCTCTTTCCTGATCAATCTATTAATGATTCTCTTATCTCATTTAAATGGTAAAATACTTATAAAATGCTGAGGTGAAGATTCTACCAATAAAGGATAATTGTTGTTTTTCTCAGACAAGGAAAGTCTTTTACAAGTGTGCTAATAAAAGCGATAGGTATTCTATAAAAGGCTCCTTATCAAAACGATGATCTGTCCCTCCTTTAAAACCAAATTCAAGAACGATTCTGAAACACATGACATTGTGGAAGAAACTACCCGATAATCCAAGGAATTGAGGAAGCTCACGGCCTCCAGCGAAATTAGCTTGGTCATTTGTTAAAGCTGCTGTGTCAATATTGATGAGCCCAAGACCAACACACTTGGGACGCCCCTCTCCAAATGTGTTGTTTGCAAATACTGAGCACTCAACAAGGAGCCGTGTAACAGGAGACCATTGAGTTTCACACATGTTGTCCGATCAATGAGCAAATGGAGTAAGCTACTGACTGCTACTGATTGTTGATTTGCAGATCCACATCAACTTGTTAAACCAAAAATCAACTTAATGATTAAATTAAAGCTCAAGCAGGAAAGTCAATAACGACATACTATCCTGACATGTGACAAAAAAGCGTATGAGGGGTTATTGTATGTGATTGATTGGCTTTTTGCAAATCTTACTTGGACATAACATTGATCAGAAACATACTATTGGTAATATTCTTTTAATCTCTTCTAATCTCATTCATATCATCAACCAACGCTTGCAAGTTAGGTCTGCACACTAAGGTTTGAAGGTACTCTAAAACAACATATGTACAATAAATCTTGCATTATGAAATCATACCATTATAAATTATATATTTAAACATCATTTGAATCCATGACTTGATGTTGGTTGTGCTCTCTCCGTACAGTCATCCTTAAATCTTTGATTTGCTGCATAATAATGTTGGGGGGGGGGGGAAACTTTCAGAAGATTGCTTGTGAGGATGGTGGCCATAGCAGGGACCCCAGTTCACACATTGCAATAAATATTTATGCACTTTATCTTCCAGTTACATTCACTGCCTTTCAACATTTTTGGCTTTCTCGGTGGTAACATCCAAGAGTGCTCCCAGAGCCTGTGCAAGTAACAGGGCACTTCAGATTGCTATGTATTCATGAGGACTGGGATGTAGCAGCTGTTATGGAAAGTGGGTCACTTCTATGTGCAAATTAGCTTGCAGGTTGCACAACAAGAATTTCAATTTGGTGCCATCATATAGGCCTACTCTTCCGCATGGTGATGTGTTTTTCTCTTTAAATATATATTGCCAGAAAGCAAGATATATGATCATATTGCTACATGTATGTGACATAAATCCTTGTTGCTAAATTCTGTGCTTGAGTGGCTGTAGAGCATTCTAGGATTGGTCCTTGAACATAGCTTATTTGCAGTCAGACAATCCAATAAAGGACTAGGGGGTTCAGAATACATTGACAATGCAACAGCTATATAATAGGGTGGGCTGAAAAAAACTTTTTTTGGAAATTCAATATGCCAGTGGTATAGAAAGTTGGCTATGGCCAAAAAATGAAAATTGGTGCAAAAAAAATTTTGTGGGACGCGACTTGTGCCGGGCCACTCCGGCTTTTATGAAAATGCATATTTTCAGCCATTTTGCATGCTTTTTTAGACCATTTTTTGGCCTGAGTCAGCTTCCTTGGTTTCAGAAGGCTCAATGGCATACTTAAATCTTCTTTGAAGGCCATTTTGGATATGAAACACCGTAAACAGGTTGCTTATATTTAAGATATAGCCATTTCTGGGTACATGTTGGGTATCAGGATTTGGCTTTTTTTGTTAAAAATTGCCCGAAAAAATTGAAAATATCGGAATTGACCCAACAAAAAATGATTCCAAGGGAATTGTAATTACTCCAAGTCGTCCCTAACACCCTAAAAAACACTTTCAGCGCACTACCTGCATGAATTTGTGGTTTCAGGGACAGGTATAGGGGCAATTCCGTAAAGTCAGATTTACAGATTTGACACTTTAACAGCTTGTGTAGCCCTACAATTACACCCCATTTATTTCATTGTTAAATAGGGATGAGACCAGGTATTAGGGGTATCAGACAAGCCATCAACCAAAGCTCCAAGTGCAATAGGAGCTAAGCTACAAGGCAAAATGTCATCATGTCGAACATACGGCGCGCGAGTACATCCGACAACTTGGAGACAAGATGACATTTCACCTTGTAGCTCAGCTCCTATTGCACTTGGAGCTTTGGTTGATGGCTTGTCTGATACCCCTAATACCTGGCCTCATGTCTATTTAACGATGAAATAACTGAGGTGTAATTGTAGGGCTACAAAAGCTGTTAAAGCGTCAAAATCTGTAAATCTGACTTTACGGAATTGCCCCTATACCGGTCCCTGAAACCACAAATTCATGCAGGTAGTGCGCTGAAAGTGTTTTTTAGGGTGTTAGGGAGGACTCGGGGTAATTGCAATTCCCTTGGAATCATTTTTTGTTGGGTCAATTCCGATATTTTCAATTTTTTCGGGCAATTTTTAGCAAAAAAAAACCAAATCCTGATTCCCAACATGTACCCAGAAATGGCTATATCTTAAATATAAGCAACCTGTTTATGGTGTTTCATATCCAAAATGGCCTTCAAAGAAGATTTAAGTATGCCATTGAGCCTTCTGAAACCAAGGAAGCTGACTCAGGCCAAAAAATGGTCTAAAAAAGCATGCAAAATGGCTGAAAATATGCATTTTCATAAAAGCCGGAGTGGCCCGGCACAAGTCGCGTCCCACAAATTTTTTTTTGCACCAATTTTCATTTTTTGGCCATAGCCAACTTTCTATACCACTGGCATATTGAATTTCCAAAAAAAGTTTTTTTCAGCCCACCCTACTATATAATATCCTATTTTGACATAATATCTCCTCTTGACGTTTATGCATCATTTATTTGACAGACCCCCCCCCCACACCTATTGGCCTCGCCTCTGATTCTGGACCCAGACATAACATTCTGGGACATACCAAGATTGAAACCCAAACGAGACCCAATAGATCTCCACATGCAAGTCCAGCAGACTGACTGGCTTGAGTATTCTTAAAGCATTCCTTCATTCTGCATAGTCTAGGCTAGACATAGCAGCTGGAATTTACAGCCATAATGCTACCACAGAAACTGCAACCCTCATGTTTAAGAAATGAGGGCTAACCTGACACAAAGTAAATTTGAGGGTCGAGGTCTGGTCTGAAGAGTATTTACCCAGACAACAAAAACCAACTCGGGAGTCATTGGCTGTGATAACTTTTAGCGTGACTTGGCATGGACATTTAATTTCAAGATCTTTCCTAAAAGTGTTTACACAATTCCTTCATTAGCAAACATAGAATGAGCATTGTGTAGCCTTCTCTGGCGATTCATGAGTTTTGAAATAATAATGAAGTTCAGTTCTTTTTTTGGGGTGTAGCGTGTGTCGGGTATAGACATTAAGAATATTAGGAAAAACATGTGGCTGAGACGTCAACTCGCATAACATTAGTCTTCTTGACTATTTGTTTATTGGTAATGAAATGAGTTGTGCTTGTGATGCAGATGGAAAGTCTCCCTAGTTTGGGTTGCCCGGCCCATGGATCAAACCTGGGTCCCACCAGCCAGCATCACAGAGTACTGCCTCTTTCTATCTTGGCTTTGGTTACAGGAATTCCTTAATATTTCAAGAAAATCCTTTTTGTAGTTGAGTTGGTTCCAGGAATTCCTTGATATTCCAAACACGTCCTTTGGTGTGCTTAAGTACTTAAGTGGACCTTTGCGCTGAGCATGTGGCTAAAATGTGGGGTTTAGTGAAGCAGTTTATTGGCCTCACTGTCTCGTTTCATTTAGTGTGCATGCCTATATGATACATTGATGATGTAATACATATGTGAAAAGGTGAAGTCCATGCCTAGATCTGAGTTGTGCAGTATTTCAATCTTTGGTACATGTACATAATATATGGATATAACTATTCATATTTATATTTAGATACAGTGTTTTTCGCGGTCTCCTGTGACATTTTGCCATTTCTGAGAAAGATCATATATCTGCATTATGCCATATCAAAGGGATAAGAAGCTTTACTAAGATTATAAGCTGTCAGCGGCTCCTGCTACAGTGTCATCAAAGTTATTTTCTATTGCAAGTTGCTCCACAGGTAGATACCCCCAAAACCTTGTATACCCATCCTCCCCTAGATATATGCTTTCTAGTCCCATCCACCATTTATCTTGCCCAGCAAATACATCCTCCTTTAATAGCACTCCAGCTTGTCAGTCTACTGGCCTTTCATGTAGATCTACTGGGGCGTTTATGGGTTGCGATCTGGGTATGTCCCGCAATGTTATGGCTTGGTCCAGAATCGATGACACGGCAAAATAGGCTGAGGTCGGTCAAATGCAACATGCATAAATGTCAAGAAGAGACATTATGTAGCACTATATGACTATTTATTGCTATTACTTCTTCAAAGTATTCTGAAAACCCAAGTAGTCCTTTATCATGTAGTCTGCAAGTAAGAGTTAACTGCGCCAAATAGCCTATTCCGAAATGCTGTACAGCAACTCAAGCGTGTTGTACAAATGGCCGTACACATGAGTTAATAAGATGTATCAGCTTGCTTTCTCCAAAAGTAAATATGACAGCTTCCATAATTCATGTCAACATGTTTAAAATGGCCATGACAGTGATTATTGGTTGCACTTATTGGTTTTAAACAAAAAATTTCCAGTAAAAGCAATGAATTTGAACATTACCAATAACACTGCACATCATTTGAGCTTCGATCATAGTTCACATTTCATGTCACAATGCATCTTCAAACTCCTATTACAAGAGGATGGCGAAGTGTTTCAGGGTCACAAAGGGCGATATTATCTCTCCACTTCTCACACAATTTTTCAGTTTAAGCGTTGTCATTCATTAACTTGATGGCATCCTCCAAGCCTGTTGCTGTTCCCAGGGCAGTCAATGGGGTGATGAAAGTAAAACTAGACATGCAACCTCCAACCCCATGCTCCTCACATGCAATGATACGAGAGTGCTATCTGTTTTTGTGAAGTTCAGATGTTGTCTTAGGATAAAGCTAAGTACAAAGTAGAGAAACACATAGCTATGAAAATGATGATAAACTGCTTTTGGGCCAAATTCAGAATAACATGATTGGAAATGAGTTTTCAATCTTTTCGTGGGCCATATCTGAACCTCACTTTTCTTTTTCACACATGTATATAATACATTTCTGGGGAGGGTACAAGTAAGGATTTGGTCTATCACCCCACAAAGGTGGCCACACATTCTCAATGTCTAAATCTTTCTATAACCTCTTTACCTCATGATTCAGGAAGAAGAATCCTGGAGCAATGGTGATGTTTTTGCTTGTGCTATCATGCAGGAGCAGTCTGTATATACTGCATGTATAGCCTGTTCTTGCCTTACATCTAAATTTTTTATGAGCCTTTTTTATACCGTAGAGATTCTCACCTAACCTTTTTGTATTTTTATGATTATCAACTAGCCCTTGCATGTAATGGGACTGCCAGTTCCTTTGCTCTACGAACAGTTTTATGCGGGTCATTTCTGAGTAAAAGAACCTACCTTAAAATTGAAATGACGTTGACAATGGCTTGTACTTTACTTATAAATGATCAGAAAACATGTCTCGTGAACAGTCTAGATACTAAAAATCAGTCATATTTGGAATTACTTGCCAAACGTAGTATGTGGAGAACTACTAACAAATTAATATGATGAAACAAGCACCAAAGAACCAGACTTACGACAAAGAACCATTTTTAAAATATAATGATGCCAAGAAGGGCTTATCGCAGACCAGCTCACATCCAGCTTACTAAGCTCCAGGCTTTGGAAAACTTCAGACAGATGCCGACAAAGGAATCTGGTGTTATATGAGACAGCTTGAAATTAATTTGAGACATCACACAAAGTCATTCAAGGTGCTCGTGTGAGAGGAGAGAAATCAAAGAGATTCTCCATTTCGCGTTTTTGTCATTTGATATTTCGGAGCAGATCCGCGAATGCCAAATTGATGCTTCCTGTCTCACGAGAAAAGAACGTAACAGAAAAATCTCTCTTTCGCCGATTAATGTCTGCAGAAAATCTCATAATTTTACCCTTGGATGTTGAATGAGAAATAGAGGAACGGTAGAACAATGTTCACTTGTTCCCCAAGCCTGGTTGCTATACATTAGTTTTTATGGTGTCAAAATTAATAATAGTGCACATGACCACATGACAAGAGTAAGTGATATTATTATGCGGTGTATCAAAAATGTGCCGTTTTTTTAAAATTCACCACCCAGTTGAATAAAAAAATCTGTTATATCTCTGTCATTATATGTGTAGACACATACCAGTCATTTGACCTTTGTATTGAGGTAATATAAGTGATATCATAGTTTATATATTTGCATGAGACTGTGATGTTCATATACTCACAGACATTGCATAATTGAAAGTTGCATGTGAGCTAATTTTCAGAAATTTATGCAACCCGGGAACAGACAACATCTCCACAAAAATGGCTTCCTGACAAGTGCCAGTCTCACAATTCCCGCTCCACAATTTTTTTAAATTGCATCACGCAGGAGATTTTACCAAACATGATTTAGGCAGACGTGCCAAACTTGATTTTTCTTTTTGTCTAAAATTCTAACATTCATTTAGACTCTGATAGTATTTAATATGTATGTTGGTCCCATTCACTTACTTTAAGTTATTTTATACTGGTCTTCACTGGGAACTTCTTTACTGATGCATCAATATTCATCTCATATCTATAGATATGTTTTTCTCATATCGAAACCTATGTTTTCTCATGAATTAATGCAATGGAACAACAAGAACTATCCTTCTAGGCCCATATTGCCGCTCCGTAATTTTTAAAACACCTGTAGTTATTAAATTCTGCAGATTTTGCTGAACGTTTTACAACAGATCTGGTTGTCAAATAGCGCCCTAACTTGAATCGATGAATTTTGGGCTCGAGAGAGCGAATCGACAATTTATATTCATGGCTTCTCAGGTCCTTTTGAGGAGCCTCGACCGCTTTTGAATGGCTTATTTTGATCATTGAGATTACAGCAAAGCCAGCACCAAGGGCCTCTTTAGCAAGTCAAATTGTTTGCTGAGATAAGAAAATCCATACTGAAAAAATCCATATGAAGCATCCAGCGTTAGAATGTTTTAGCAAAGTGATGGAAGAAAGGATGAAAAACACAACCGTTTTATGCTCTTTTCTAATCTTATGATTTTTTTTAATGCTAACTCAAACTCCCTGCAGTATCAAGATTGATTCATGTATCTAATTTTTTTGAGCAATCTGATTTTTTTTTACCCTACTGCAGAACATTGTGTCCATGTTGCCCATTGTTATTTTTACCAATTTGATTATGATATTATGTTTTTAAAGAGTAAGCAACATATTCAACAGCAGGCCTACCTATAATAGTATTCAGGGAGACATAATCAACATGTGATATTCAGACTTACAGATACAATGAAAGATGCAAGTTATTTCAATAAGTTGCTGTATGATAGAATGTTTTTTCATTCTCATGCTACACAAGTAAGAACTACACATCATCACAACACACTTCGGATTGTGAGCAATTTCCCATCAATTTTCGATCTGCGCCATATCTCCTGCAGATGGTAAGGAAATAGAGGCAAAAAAGACAGAGCTGTAGTACAGGGAGCAAATAGTTCACCTTGAGGTAAACCTTTCACAGGCAACCCATACAAGCCCAATCGATCTATGCTGGGCTCATGGCCTGAGCTTGAGGGCAAATTAGCTTGGTCATTTGTCCAGCATTTGCTTCTGCCACTCGGCCCCAGCTAGTGTTAGGGTGATGCTTATTCATGTTATTGATGTAGTATACTGCCTCATGTGTTCTACTGACTGGCAAATATTTTAGATTTCTGACAATGTCCTCAGCCGATGTATGGGTTGGGTTCCTTTAGTAGTCACTTAATGTGCGTAAATCTAGTCTTCCCTCATCTCTCTCTGTCTCTCTTTGTCCTTCTTTATCGCTGTCCATTTTTCTTTGTCTTCATCCATCTTTCTTTGTTTCTTTGTCTTTCTTTATCTTTCTCTGACCCTGCCCCAGTGTCCCTGTCTCTCTCTATCTCTCTCTGTCTCTCTCTGTCTTATTTTGTGTATCTGCACATTTGTGTTTCTCTGAGCTCTCTATATTTCAGCCCTTTTTGTCTCTAAGTATTATCTCTTTCACTCTCTTCATTTCTCTATCTTGCTTTCTGTCCTGGGGTCTCAGTCACTCTGTCTCTCTGTCTTTCTGTCATATGATATGTCTTTCCTTATAAAAGTGGAAATCCACATAACAGCCAACCTTCAGACATCACAATGAAGTCTCTATAATTTTCTCTGTCAGATGTCAGCTTAGAATTATGTACATGTGTAGGATGGGACATTCCTACAGATTTACGAGTGTGTAGAAGTGCACATGGATCATTGAAAGAGAGATTCGTTTAGTGTCTGGCTGTGAAGTTCTCAGGAGACAGAAAGCATCAATTTGGCCCCAGAGGATCTGTCATGAAATACTAAATAACAGAAAAGGTCTGCTTGGAAAATCACCTCGATTTTTTGCATCCTTGTTACTCCTACACAAGTTTCTGATGACAATGGTGAGCAGCATGATAAAATGCCTTGCGCTATCGATGCAGCTGCATGTAGAAAGGTGAATATGTTATGAGATATGATGAATCTCAATCTCGTAAAAACGGATTGTAGAAGAACAGATGAGAGCTAGTACAGGAGCAAGTAGTGCACCTTGAGGTAAACTTTTCACAGGCAACCCATACAAGCCCAATTGATCTATGCAAGGCTCATGGCCTCAGCCTGTGGGCAAATTAGCTTGGTCATTTGTCCAGCGTTTGCTTTTGCCACTCGGCCCCAGCTAGAGTTAGGGTGATATGATGTTTATTTGTGTTATTGATGCAGTATACTGCCTCATGAGCATCACTGACAGGTCCAGATTTTTGCATGAGCTCTCTTTTCTTAGCGCTATTTCTGCCAATAGATCTTTGGTTTAAAAAAAATTCACATACGTCAAGTGTGCTATGCAATCAGCAGAGCAATGGTTTAAGTGCCAATTGAATTGCACTCTGGTATCATTGCATGTGAGGAGCATGGAGCTGGAGGCTGCATGTCTGGCTTCACTTTCATCACCCTATTGACTGCCCTGGGAATAGCACCAGGCTGGGAGCATTAGCACACCATTACAAAAATTGATGATAATGCTTAACTGAAGAATTGTGTGAGAAGTGGAGAGATAAAATCGCCTTTTGTGACCTTGAAACACTTCTCAATCCTCTAGGTACAGGAGTTTAAAGATGCATTTTGAAATGGAATGTGAACTGAGATCAAAAGTCACTCAATGTGGAATGGTATTGCTAGTATTCAAGTTCATTATTTTAAAAATAAAAATTTTAACAGATAACTACATCCAATTATTCAGGCTTAATACCATTTTACTTCGAAATTATATATATATTCAATTTGATACTTTGAGATATAGCCTTCAATAAATGGCAATATGCAACATTAGACCGAAAAATGCTGGCATGTCTCAAGCAGCCACTTCAAGTCTTGAGTAATGGAACGCATTAGAACGGTTGGTGTTATATATTCTTAATAATGTAATTATTCATTGCCTTGGCATTTTAAATGATAGGACAATACAAAAATTACATATAGCATTATCACTGTCATGCCCATCCCTCAACATGTCCAGATGAGCTGTGGAAGTTGCCATATTTGCTTTTTGCAAAAGCCCAAAGCCCCTGCTTACATATCATAACTCATGTATACGGCCAATTACACAACACGCTAGAGTGGCCGTATAGCATTTTGTGATAGGCTAGTACACACCGTATACTCTGATTATTTGCAGACTACATTATAAAGGAGTACCAGGAGTTTCGGAGTACTTAGAAGATCTAATAGCAATAAATAATCATATATCTCTAAATAATGTCTCTTCTTGGCATTTATGCATCTTGCATTTGACCTACCTCAGCCTATTTTGCCAAGCCATCGATTCTGGACCAAGCCATAACATTCCGAGACATACCCAGAGTGCAACCAATAAAAGACTAGGGATCTACGTGCAAGTCCAGCAGATTGACAAGCTGGAGTGTTATTAAAGTAGGATGTATTGCAATTGCACGATAAACAGGGGGGGGGGGCTAGGATGCACATATCCAGGGGAGGATGGGTAGATGTCTACAAGGTTTTGGGGGTAATTTGTGCTCGTTTCTAAATGCGGTCCATTTCAGAGGCTCTGGGTCTCTGAGATGATGTGTACTGAAACATTCAACAGGCACCATGTGGAAGCCCTCACCTTTGATGTCCTTAAAACATGTAAATCTACCTGCAGAGCAACTTGAAACAGAAAATAACTTTGATGACACAGTAACAGAAGCCCTTTGAGAACTAATAATCTCTGTAAAGCTTCTTATCCCTTTGATATGGCATGATGCAGATATGTGATCTTTCTCAGAAATGGCAAAATGGCACAGGAGACCATCGAAAACACCATCTAAAATACAAGTATGAAAAGTTTTATCCATACATATATTATATACATGTAACAAAGCTTGATTTACTGCACAACTCAGCTCTTACCATGGACTTGGTATATTATATGGGGTGGCTTTCTCCCACTCATCTTTTCACACATGTGTTACATGATCACTGTATCATACAGGCATTCACACTAAATAAAACAAGACAGGCGGACCAATAAACTGCTTCACTAAGCCATTAGGAGATAGCCATGTTTTAGCCCCAGCCAAATGTCCACTTTAGTACTCAAGCACACTAAAAGACATGTTTGGAATATCAAGGATTTCCTGGAACCCACGCAAGTACAAAATGGATGTTTTTTGAAATATCATAAAAGAAATTCCTGAAACACAAAGCAAAGATAGAAAAAAGCAATACTCTGGGATGCTGACTGGAGGGACCCAGATTTGATCCACGGCTCAGGCAATACAAACTAGACATTTTCTCCTTCTGCATCCCAGGGTGACCCCATTTCATTATCAATTAACAAATAGCAAAAAAGTTGGACATTATAACATTATCTGGAGTCAAAGTTTTAGTCAGATATATTTTTTAATATTCTTACAGTCTGTACACTGCACACACTACACCCCAACAAAAGACCTGGACTCCATTATTATTTTACAACTCATGAATTGCCAGAGAAGGCTACACAATTGCTCATTTCTATGTTTGCTAATGAAGGAATCGTGTAAACACTTTCAGGAAAGATTTTGAATTTCAATGTTCATGCCAAGTCACGCTTAAGTTATCACAGCCAATTTGACTCCTGAGTTGGTTTCTGTTGTCTGGGTAAATACTCTTCAGACCAGACATCGACCCAAAAGTTTACGTTGTATCAGGTTAGCCCTCATTTCTTTAACATGAGGGTGGCAGGAGTGTGCGGAATGTTTTGGCTAGGTCCAGAATCGGGGTGTTGCCAATAGAAGCATGGCTGATCAAACAAAAGATGCACCTATGTCAAGAGGTGACATTACATCAGAATAAATGATTTTTATTGCCATTACATCCCAAAGGTACCAGACATGATAGTGTTCTTCGAAGAAACATAGTATGCCAAGTTCAAGAGTCAATCATAAAAATGCTGAACAGCTACTCAAGTGCAGAATTATTTATCAAGATATCATATTAACTGCACGTAGCAATGTATCATGCATTGTTCAATGTATATTTAAACAGTGCATCAGGACACCCAATTGAAATTCTTGTTGTGTAGCCTCCAGGCTAATTTGCCATAGAAGTGACCCTCTGTCCATATTATCTGCTACATCCCAGCCCTCATGAATACAGAGTTGTTACTTGCTTGGGCCCTGGGAGCACTCTTGGGTGTTACCACTGAGAAAGCAAAAAATGTCGGAGGGCTCTTGATGCAACAGGAAGGTGAAGTGCTTAAAAATTTATACATAGGTGAAAATTGCACTCTCTGCTATGACCACTCCACTCACAGGCAATCTCCCAAAGCCGTTACCCCAATATCACACAGTTAACTTAAACGGCAAATCAGTGATTCAAGGATGACCACACACAGACAGAACACGTAACATCAAGTCAAGAATATTAATTATGTTTTAATATATGATATGATATAATCATGCAAGATTTACAGTGTATCCACCTATCTCAAGAATGTGATGTTGTAGTTCTTTCAAACCTTAGTCCTTAAAGACTTTCTTGTTTCCAAGGGATGATTGATGAGATTATAAGTTGCTATGAGAGCAGATCACAAAAATGGTATTATGTTTTTGTTCCCCATCATGTAAGAGCTTCAAAAAGACCAATCAATCAGTTATAAAAACCGTCAACTAATGTTTTTTTCATATTTAATGGTAATATTTTATTATTTACTTTTCTTCTTCAGTCTATTTAAACATTAAGTTAATTTTTGGGCTAAACAAGCTGATGTGGATCCACAAATCAACAATCAGTAGCAAACAGTGGCTAACTCCATTCGCTCACTGATTTGACAACATATGTGAAACTCAATGGTCTCCTGTTACACGGCTCCTTGTTGAGTGCTCAGTATTTGCAAACAACACATTTGGAGAAGGGCGCCCCAAGTGTGTTGGTCTTGGGCTCATCAATATTGACACAGCAGCTTTAACAAATGACCAAGCTAATTTTGCTTGAGGCCTCGAGCTTCCTCCTTTCCTCAGATTTAATGGGTCATTTCTTTAACAATGCCATTTGTTTAGAGAATAATCTTAGAATTACAAATTATCAATTTTGACAGGAGGCCTATTGTAAGGTACATACAAAATAATTCCCTTGTTTGAGAATAATAACAATCACAAGTAGAATCTTCTGCCCAACATTTCATAAGTATTCCATTTGAATGTGATAAGAGAATCAATGGATCATTGATGGATGAGGAAACAGACGTGTTTTACTTGGCCACCACAGAAGTGACATAATGTATAACATATTATCAAAATGACATCCAGCTGGGATTTTGCTTTCTAAGGTCAATAGAAAAAACATAAATAGGCTGTGTTTTTGGCCCAGTCGTTCAACATTTTGCTCCTCGAAACGACCTGAGAAGTCATGAATAAAAATTGTAGTTCTGCTCCCTAGCCAAAAATTAATCAATTCAGGTAAATGCTATTTTGCATCAAGCTCCCTTATAAAATGTTAAAATTTCTTATTCTACTGGGTGAAAAATGTATACAAAATTACTAAATGTTTATAAGGCACTGCATAAGAATATCAAGTTTCCCTTGTGACACCATTACATATAATAAGCAAAAGTGTACATTATTCAAAATTTCCTTCATTTCTCATTCAACGCCCAACAGTAAAATTATACAATTTTCCGTAGACACCAATCAGTGAACGAGAGATCCGTCTGTGAAGTTGTTTTTCTCACGAGACAGAGAGCATCAATTTGGCTTTCGAGGATCTGTTCCGGAATATCAAATGACAAAAAAAGGGAAATGGAAAATCTCTTTGATTTCTCTCCTCCCACACGAGCACCTTGAATGACTCGGGAGTGATGTCTCAAATTAATTTCAAGCTTTCTCATATAACACCAGATTCCTTTTGTCAGCATCTGTCTGAAGTTTTCTGAAGCCCGGAGCTTAGTAAGCTAGATGTGAGCTTGTCTGAGATAAGCCCTTGTTCGCATCATTATAATTTAAAAAGTGGTTCTTTGTTATATATCCAATTCTTTGCTCCTTGTTTCATCATATTAAGCTGTTTGTAGTACCCTGGGCCATACGCAAAAAGTCTATCATATTTAGGGGGCAGAAGTACAACATGATCAGGTCTCCTGATCATTAATCTGCTTTTGTGCGCAGCAAAAACCACCCATTAGGAATGCACTTACAGTGTTGTTTGTAAGTAAGTGTAACAGGTGATGTTTTGAAATTTTAAAGGTCAGTGCTAAACATACTCAAACAAACTGTCAGTAAGAGGGGGCACGGATTCTCATCTAATGAGATGAAAAAGCATTTCAACTTGGAGGATGACATTCTAGGCATGTCTTACACAAATAGCTGAACATGTTCTTAACCATACTCAAGAATTACCTATTTGTCAAAAGATATAAGTAAATGAATTTAAGTTACATGTAAAGGCTAATTCAGTTTGTAGATAGCTTCACTTTCCTGCACAGACAACGCAGCTCATTATGAATGAGGTAATGCTCTTATATGGATGTCTTTGTATAATGATGAACAAATTTCTTATTTTTCCTTGAAATGTATACGAATGAAAAAAAAATCAGATTCTTAATTTTTGCCAAAAAGTCTGAAATTTAAACAATTGTGATATTGATCAACTATGCTATGCAGTCAGCAGAGCAATGGTTTTAGTGCCAATTGGATTGTGCCTCAGCATTATTGCATGTGAGTAGCGTGGAGGTTGCATGTCTGCTTCACTTGCATGACCCCATTGACTGCCCTGGGAATAGCACCAGGCTGGGAGGACACCATCATGTAAATGGATAATAATGCTTTACTGAAGAATTGTGTGAGAAGTGGAGAGATAAAGTCCCCCTTTGTGACCCTGAAACACTTCTCGATTCTCTAGTAATAGTTTGAAGATTCATTGCAAAATGGAATGTGAACTAAGATCAAAGGTTAGGTGCAGTGTCATTGCTTATATTCAAGTTTATTATATGGGAAATTGTATCTAGCAAGCCACCTAGTGACAATTATGTACCAGTGAACTCCACCTGGTGTCTATATGCTGATGAAGAAGCAGCTTACTGAAGGACAACAACAAGGAAATTGTTTAAAAACCCTACTTATAATCATTAGGCCCTATACCATGCAAATGTTCACTATGCAGCACAAGGAACAGATACCATAATTCTGCTTATTTGGTACCCTTATCTTTTAAACAAAAACAGGACACAATGTAGCTGATGGGCTTGCACTTGCAGCCTAATCACTGTCAAGTTCATTCTGAGTTTGTTTAAATGAGTTATGTAAGCCACCACATTTGCATGGGGTAGAAGCACCTCCTAAAATTTCTGGACTCATGTGAACGGCTATTTGCACAACACGCTAGAGTGGCTGTTGCCTGTACAGCATTTTGTGATCGGCTATTGAGCATAGCACACGCTGCTTATTTTTTGGAGTACATCATAAAGGACAACTACGGGTTCAGAGTAATTCGAAAAAGTAATAGCAATAAATAAACGTATATTGCCATATAAAGTGTCTTCTTGACATTTATGCATCTTTTATTTGACCGACCCTCCCCTGATTCTGGACCAAGCCATAACATTGCGGGACATACCCAGATCGCAACCCATAAACGCCCCAGTAGATCTACATGAAAGGCCAGTAGACTGACAAGCTGGAGTGCTATCAAAGTTGGATGTATCGGTCTGGCACAATATATGAGTGGAGCGTTAGAGGGCACACATCCAGGGGAGGACTGGCATGGGCCTACATGGTTTTGGGAGTAGTTTGAGCGCTTTTCTAAATGTGCTCTATCCTGCTTTTCTAAATTTGCTCTATCCTGCGCCTCTGCAAGTGTGCATACTGAAACATTCTTCAGGTACCATGCAGAAGCCCTCACCTTTACGCCTATCAATCTACCTGTGGAGCAACTTGCAACAGAAAATAACTTTGATGACACTGCAACAGGAGCCCCCTGACAGCTTATAATCTTTGGTAAAGCTTCTTATCCCTTTAATATAGCATAATACAAATATATGGTCTTGCTGAGAAATGGCAAAATGGCACAGGAGACCATAGAAAACCCTATCTAGATTAAAAATACAAATTAGATTCTAAATACAAATATGAACATTCATATCCATACATATATATGTACAAAAGCTTGATTTACTGCACAACTCAGCTCTAGGCATGGACTTGGTTATGTGGTAAGGCTTCCCCTGTTTACCTTTTCAAATATGTATACTGTATTACGCCATCACTGTATCATATCATTCTATAGGCATGCACACTAAATGAAACGAGACAGGCAGGCCAATAAACTGCTTCACTAAACCCTAAGGAGATTGCCATGTTTTAGCCACATGCTCAGCCCAAAGGTCCACTTTAGTACTTAAGTACACTAAATGACGTGATTGGAATAACAAAGAATCCCTGAAACTTAAGCCAAGATATAAAGTGTTAAGTGCTCTGGGATATATGTATGCTGCATAGTGAAACCCGGGTGTAACTCATGGTCTGGCGACCCAATCTATACCAGACATGTTCCATCTGCATTCACAAGACCTCATTTCATTACCAATTTGAGAAAGGCTGACATTATTGACTGGACATCTCAGTGAGAGAATGACACATACTATTCCCAAATGAAAGACCTGAACTCCATAAGAGTTAATTGCTTATTTATAGGTTTGGTAATAAAAGAATTGTGTAAACAATTTAGCAAAGATTTTGAAATTCAATGCCCATGCAAAGGCGCGCTCAAGTTCTCACAGCCAATTTGACTCCCAAGTTGCTTTCTGTCGTCTGGGTAAATACTCTCCGGCTAGACTTCGATCTATAAATTTACATTGTATTAGGTTAACCCCTATTTCGTGAACATGAAGTTAGCAGCAGTCTGACCTAGCATTCTGTGCTGCAAATTCCAGCAGCTTTATCAATCCTAGACTGTGCAGAATGGAACACATATTTTCCTCCCTGGATATATGTGCCTTCAAGCCCACCCTCTCCCCCATTCATCGAGCACTGCTGATACATCTTACTTTAATAACACTCCAGCCTGTCAGCCTGCTGCATATAGAGATCTACTGGGTCTTTTATGGGTTGCAATCTGGGTATGTCCCGGAGTGTTATTTCTTGGTCCAGGATCAGGAGTGAGGCCAATAGAAAGAAGGTTGGTGGAAAACAATACGCATAAATGTGGAGACATAACTTCAGAATATATGGTTATTTACTACTATTAAATATCCAAGATACTCTGAGCAACCTGGACCTTTATTGTGACAAGTAAAGATCAAACTAAAATATAGTTCTGGCTTGTGATCTAAGCAGAAAACCATAACCCTATTAGTCCTGGTGTACAGTACATCATGGCATCAAATTGAAATTCTTGTTGTGCATCCTCCAAGCTAATTTGCATATAGAAGTGACCCACTTTCCATAGCAGCTGCTACATCCCAACCCTCATGAATACAGAGCTATCTAGAGTGCCCTGTTCCTTGCTTGGGCCCCAGAAACACTCTAGGGTGTTACCACTGAGAAAGCCAAAATTTCAAAGGGCTCCAGATGAAACTGGGAACATAAAGGTCTTAAATATTTAAAGCAATGTGCAAACAGTGGTCCCTGCTATGACCTCCCTCATCCTGAAGAATCTCCTTGATGTTTTCTGTCTATTTACACATTGTTATGCAGTATATCAAAGATGCCGGGAAGAAAAAACATAAACAGCACACCCGACATAGCTACAGACATGAATGTAAATTATGTTTCAATATGGTATGATATTACATGTATGCAATATTTATAGTACATCTCACCTATACGAAGGTTGTGGTATTGGAGTTCTTTCAAACTTTAGTCCTCGTGGACCTCACTAGCAAGGGTTGATGAGATGCAATATGAGATAAGGAGATATTAGAAGAATTTTTGTCATTGTGTTTCTGATGACAATCATGTCCATGTACTATACTAGCTTTAAAGTTGTAAAATTTTTATGTAACTTTTTTTTCACATGTCATGATAAGATATTATTTACTTTTCTACTTGAGTCTTTTTAATCACTAAGTCGATTTTAGGAGAACAAAGCTGATGTGGATCTGCAAATTAACAATCAGTAGCAGTCAGTGGCTTATTCCATTTCAAATTGATCGGACAATATGTGTGAAACTCAATGGTTTCCTGTTACACGGCTCCGTTTTGAGTTCTCAGTATTTGCAAGCACCACATTTGCAGAGGGGCGCCCAAAGTGTGTTGGTCTTGCGCTCATCAATATTGATGCAGCAGCTTTAACAAATGACCGGCCAATTTCGCCTACGGCCGGCAGCTTCCTCAATTCCTTGGATTTATAGGGTCATTTCTTTAACAATGCCTTTTTTTTTCAGCATCATCTTAGAATTACAGATTATCAATTTTGATAGGAGGCATATTATAAGGTAATTATTGCTTTTAAAGGCACAAAATACCTTGTTTGAGAATGATAACAATTATAATTTATTGGTAGAATCATCAGCCCAGCATTTTATAATTATTCCATTTGAATGAGATAAGAGGATATTGAAGGATGAGGAAAGAGACAAAGATATCTTACTTGGCCACCGCAGAAGTTATATAATGTATAACATATTATCAAAAGGACATTCAGCTAGGATTTTGCTTTTTAAGGTCAATGGAAAAAACATAAATAGGCTGTGTTTTTGGCCCTGCCGTTCAACATTTTGCTCCTCGAAACAACCTGACAAGTCATGAATAAAAATTGTCCTTCCGCTCCCTGGAGCCAAAAATTAATCAATTCAGGTAAATGCTATTTTGCATCAAGATGCCTTATAAAATGTTAAAATTTCTTATTTTACTGGGTGAAAAATGCATACAAAAATACTAAATGTTTATAAGGCACTGCATAAGAATATCAAGTTGCCCTCGTGACACTGCTACGTACAATGTGCAAAAAGAGTACATTATTCAACCCTTCCTTAATTTCTCATTCAATGCCCAACAGTAAAATTAATTTTCCATAGAAAACAATCATTGCAAGAGAGATTTATCAGTGAAGTTGTTTTTCTCACAAGACAGAGAGCTTCAATTCAGCTTTCGAGGATCTGTTCCGAAATATCATGTGACAAAAACGCGGAATGGAGAACCGCTTTGATTTCTCTCCTCCCACACGAGCACCTTGAATGACTCGGGAGTGATGTCTCAAATTAATTTCAAGCTTTCTCATATAACACCAGATTCCTTTTGTCAGCATCTGTCTGAAGTTTTCTGAAGCCCGGAGCTTAGTAAGCTAGATGTGAGCTTGTCTGAGATAAGCCTTTCTTTGCATCATTATAATTTAAAAAGTGGTTCTTTATTATATATATCCGATTCTTTACTCCTAGTTTCATCATATTAATTTGTGTGTAGTACCCTGGGCCATACGCAAAAAGTCTATCATATTTAGGGGGCAGAAGTACAACATGATCAGGTCTCCTGATCATTAATCTGCTTTTGTGCGCAGCAAAAACCACCCATTAGGAATGCACTTACCGGTTTTCCTTAAAGTGTAACAAGATACGTTTTGCAATTTTTAAGGTCAGTGCTAAACATCATGAAACAAACTGTCTGTAAGAGGCAGTACGGATTCTCATCTAATGAGATGAAAAAGCATTTCGACTAGGAGGAGGATAGTCTAGGCATTTCTGAGAAAAACAGCTGTAAATTTTCTTAACAATACTCTAGATTTACCTATTTGCCAAAAGATAAGTAAATGAAATTTAAGTTAAATGTTAATTCAGGTTGTAGATAGCTTCACTTTCTTACACACACGATGTGGCTCCTTATGTAATGATGAACGAACTTCTTGCTGATAAAAATTTCTAATAATTTAGGATTCTGATTTTTTCCAAAAAGTCTTCAATTCAAACAATTCTGATATTGATCGACTATGCTAAGCAGTCAGCAGAGCAATGGTTTTAGTGCCAATTGGATTGTGCCTCAGCATTATTGCATGTGAGTAGCGTGGAGGTTGCATGTCTGCTTCACTTGCATTTCACTTGCATGACCCCATTGACTGCCCTGGGAATACCACTAGGCTGGGAGGACACCATCATGTAAATGGATAATAATGCTTTACTGAAGAATTGTGTGAGAAGTGGAGAGATAAAGTCCCCCTTTGTGACCCTGAAACACTTCTCGATCCTCTAGTAACAGGAGTTTAAAGATGCATTGCAAAATGGGATGTGGCCTGTGATCAAAGGTAAGGTGCAGTGCCAGACTCCATGAGTCCCTCTAGTATTTTTTTTTTGCCGATGACACACAGTGTCAGAGGGACTCCTTGAATTGGATTGTTTGGATTTTCCAAAAATGTTAATTGATTGGTTATGTAACTTTTCATAAACATTGGTTTTTTGTTTATGTCCAAAAACACATTGTGTGATTAATTAGCAAAACTTGCTATGTCACTTTGTTTTGATTCTCCCATTGTTCACTGTATAACTTGCACAGGCACTAATAACTTAACAGTATAAACATTCATTTTGTTATTCAATGTCACTGTTAGTAATCCATAACAATTAAAAATTCTCACAGTATGAAAGAAAACAATTTGTTTCAAGCCATATCTTGCTCATTTGCACGTTGCCTGTGCTCATTTGCATTGCCAGTTCCAGTAGACTGGAAAATGTATTACATCATCACTGTATCATATCATTCCATAGGCAAGCACACCAAATAAAACAAGACAGGCAGGCCAATAAACTGCTTCACTAAACCCTAAAGAGATTGCCATGTCTTAGCCCAATGTCCAGCCCAAATGTCCACTTTAGTACTTAAGTACACTAAATGACGTGATTGGAATAACAAAGAATCCCTGAAACTTAAGCCAAGATATAAAGTGTTAAGTGCTCTGGGATATATGTATGCTGCATAGTGAAACCCGGGTGTAACTCATGGTCTGGCGACCCAATCTATACCAGACATGTTCCATCTGCATTCACAAGACCTCATTTCATTACCAATTTGAGAAAGGCTGACATTATTGACTGGACATCTCAGTGAGAGAATGCCACATGCTGTACCCAAATGAAAGACCTGAACTCCATAAGAGTTAATTGCTTATTTATAGGTTTGGTAATAAAAGAATTGTGTAAACAATTTAGCAAAGATTTTGAAATTCAATGCCCATGCAAAGGCGCGCTCAAGTTCTCACAGCCAATTTGACTCCCAAGTTGCTTTCTGTCGTCTGGGTAAATACTCTCCAGACCAGACTTCGATCTATAAATTTACATTGCATCAGGTTAGCTCCCATTTCCTCAACATGAGGTTAGCAGCAGTCTGACATAGCATTCTGCGATGTAAATTCCAGCAGCTGTATCAATCCTAGACTATGCAGAATGGAACGCATATTTTCCTCGCCGGATATATGTACCTTCAAGCCCATCCCCTCCCCCATTTATCGAGCACTGCGGATACATCTTACTTTAATAACACTCCAGCCTGTCAGCCTGCTGCATATAATGTATTAGGTTAGCCCCTATTTCCTCAACATGAGATTAGCACCAGTCTGACATAGCATTCTGGGATGTAAATTCCAGCAGCTGTATCAATCATATAGACCTATACTATGCAGAATGGAACGCATATTTTCCTCGCCGGATATATGTACCTTCAAGCCCATCCCCTCCCCCATTTATCGAGCACTGCGGATACATCTTACTTTAATAACACTCCAGCCTGTCAGCCTGCTGCATATAGAGATCTACTGGGTCTTTTATGGGTTGCAATCTGGGTATGTCCCGGAGTGTTATTTCTTGGTCCAGGATCAGGAGTGAGGCCAATAGAAAGAAGGTTGGTGGAAAACAATACGCATAAATGTCAAGTGAAGACATAACCTCAGAATATATGGTTATTTACTACTATTAAATATCCAAGATACTCTGAGCAACCTGGACCTTTATTGTGACAAGTAAAGATCAGACTCTCTATGGTTCAGGCCTGTAAGCTTAACAGAAAACAGTAACACTATTAGGCCCCTGGTGTACAGTACATCATGGCATCAAATTGAAATTCTTGTTGTGCATCCTCCAAGCTAATTTGCATATAGAAGTGACCTACTTTCCATAGCAGCTGCTACATCCCAGCCCTCATGAATACATTGCAATCTAAAGTGCCCTCTTCATTGCTTGGGCCCTGGAAACTCTCTTGGGTGATACCAATGAAAGCCAAATTTTCAAAGGGCTCCAGATGAAACTGGGAACATAAAGGTCTTAAATATTTAAAGCAATGTGCAAACTGTGGTCCCTGCTATGACCTACCTCGTCGTGAACAATCCTCTTGATGTTTTCTGCTCATTTACACATTGTTAGGCAGTAAATCAAAAATGCTGGGAATACAAAGCATACGCAGCACACCCGACATACAGACATGAATGTAAATTATGTTTCAATATGGTATGATATTACATGTATGCAATATTTATAGTACATCTCACCTATACGAAGGTTGTGGTATTGGAGTTCTTTCAAACTTTAGTCCTCGTGGACCTCACTAGCAAGGGTTGATGAGATGCAATATGAGATAAGGAGATATTAGAAGAATTTTTGTCATTGTGTTTCTGATGACAATCATGTCCATGTACTATACTAGCTTTAAAGTTGTAAAATTTTTATGTAACTTTTTTTTCACATGTCATGATAAGATATTATTTACTTTTCTACTTGAGTCTTTTTAATCACTAAGTCGATTTTAGGAGAACAAAGCTGATTTGGATCTGCAAATCAACAATCAGTCGCAGTCAGTGGCTTATTCCGTTCCAAATTGATCGGACAACATATGTGAAACTCAATGGTCTCCTGTTACACGGCTGCTTGTTGAGTGCTCAGAATTTGCAAACAGCACATTTGCAGAGGGGCACCCAAAGCATGTTGGTCTTGGGCTCATCAATATTGACGCAGCAGCTTTAACAAATGACCAAGCTAATTTCGCCGGAGGCCGTGAGCTTCCTCAGTTCCTCGGATTTATGGGGTCGTTTCTTTAACAATGTCATGTGTTTCAGAATCCACTTACGATTTCATTTTCAATGCTCGGATGGATTAAAATATTGATAGAAGGCCCAATATGAGCGACGTATCTTGTTTTAATGCACAAAAAACTAGAAAATGAATGAGATTGATTTTTACCGATTGTTGATTTGTGGAACTGAAAGCAAATTAATGTGAAATGGACTTTAAGAAAAAAGGAAATAATTACGTATTAGCCCCATTGCTTATATTTTGCATATGTTGCATTGACCAGTTATTCTTCATTTAAGATTCAGCATAGCATTCAGCATCTTCAATTTCACTTCTACACAGCATCCATCTAACAGTCTATGGTCACTCATTCAATATTTTATAGCATCACATTTAGCAGTCTTTGGCAATGGGAAGCACCTGTTATGGTCTTTGGGGAGCACCATACACCCTTGAGCTTCCTTCACCCCTTGCCCCACGCAACCCTGTGGCCAAGGCAATTACTGAAGCCCCCAAAGACACCCCCTATTCCCACAGTACTGAAAAAGGTGACGGCTGAGCGGTACCTATGTGAGGCTTGACATGCAACAACATGAATAGCATTCCCATGCATGGAATTGGCCTGTATCAGGTCAACTTGGGTTATTTTCAGCTTTTTTGGAGGCCTTTATAATATAGCATCACCAATTTCTTATTTATATTATATATTACAAGGTCTGTAGAGCTCTTAGATTGTAGCAAAATATAAAAAATGTATATTGGTATATCTTTAGAAAGTAGCCATTGCAAAAATTTAATTTCAGAGTAACACAGCATGAAATATCCTGATGCTGTTACACTGAAACAATTCAAGCAAAAGGGCCAGCTACGAGAGATCAGACGCTCCATCATTCTGACTGATGTCAGCCGTTTAATTAAAAGCCAGTCCTGGGACAATCATTGTCTGTCAAAATTCAACTGACAGAATAATTCTGAGTCTAGACAATTGGGACTACATTATGACAAAATGCTTTTATGCTTTGTCATGTCACTTAGGGATCTATTCTATCCCATTTCTATAATAAGTTGTTCTATTCAATTCTACTCTACTGTACATTTCAAAACATTTTGTAATCCTTTAGATGCTATCTTAAACACCACTTTTCTACCTACATGGCACATTGGCAACTGAGAGGTTGCAGGTTCAATTCCCAACCATAGCACGGAGGAACTGAGTACTGTGAGCAGAGCCTCCATAACTCTTTGCTTCACTTCACCAGGTGGAAATGGGTACTTGGCAATAGGCAGTCATGGCAATTGTAGAGTGACTTAGCATTGTGTGCGCTGGAAACGGCTGTCTGACTGTATACTCCCCAGGGAGTTGAGAAACGCTCATGCTCGAACAGGCCTGACAAGGGTGTAATTGTAAAGTCTGTTAAAACTGACTTCGTCGGAGTAATAGACTGTAAAAAATCCTACATTTACATCATTTACATTTACAATTTACATCACACTCTGTTATTTTCTGTACGTATCTAAAAAATCAGCATTAAATTCCACTATTTTTATTATGCACTCTTCTGGTTCATCCTATTCAGTTCATTCTATTCTTATGTCCTTCTATTCTAACTTTTCTATTCTTTTCTATTCTGTCTCATCATATTCTGTGCCACAAAATACACCATACACTTGCAATACCAGCAACTTCTAGAGATATCCTTGTGCAGCAAAGTACTCATCAACAATCGCACATTGTAATGAAACTTGAAGCCTCGCAGCTGTGGATTTTAATTAGAGGTAGAGCTCCTACTCAAAATTCCTTGAGGTGGGGTGCAATTTATAGCACAGAAGCTAACAGTACAACCAACATATAGAAGTCTAGATATCATCAGCATGTGAACAACACTGCTATTCAACAATCCTATAATAAAGCTAGAAGTCTTGCATCTGTGGATTTTAATTAGAGGTAGAGCTCCTACTTTGAAATGTCTTGGGGGTGATGTGCAATCTATAACACACATTTCTAAATTCTGTCGAGCAGATCCCAGTTTCAATTTGCTGTAATCAAGACTCAGGAAGCAACCATGCACTCTTAATTATAGGGTTTATAATTTTACTTTCACTGACTGAGGAAACAGCGAAAGACAATTATATTTCTTGCATAACAAACTCTACAATAGGTACAACTACCAGAGGGCTGTGGATTAGTCCGTTGTAACCACTGAACTTAAACTGTCTGAAACAGAACCTGAATGACCTCTTGCTACACAGCTCCTCGTTGAGTGCGAAGTATTTGGAAACGCAACATCTGCAGAGAGATGCCGCAGGTGTATTGGAATTGGGCTTATTGACATTGACACAACAACTTTAACAAATGACCAAGCTGATTTTCCCTTTGGGGGTTCTTCAGAATTATGGGAGTATTTGTGATGTTGCTTCTGAATAATTCTTGAATTTGAATTTTAAAGAGTGGACAAATTGTAATACTGATAGACAGTTTATATGAAGCTCTTCTTCCCAGGAAAATATCACTGACTTAATTTGACACTTCTTAATTTCTTGCTGGCAGATTATAATTCGTCCGATCTGAATGTCCAACCAAGATAGGCATTCCCAAAAATTTATTGATGGACCTTAATGAACAACATATCAGCAGGATGTCATTCAAAGATGTAATCGGCCCTTTAATTGGAGTGATAATGTACTGCATCTTCCCTCCCTCTAACTTAATATAGCTACAATTACCACCACAGTAATATGTACCTATTTCATTCAAAAACATATAATATCAATAAGTATCTGTCAATCTTTGAATCTATATGTACAGTGTACATATTACGAGACACCGTGGAACTTAGTCTTGTATTAAGTCCTAGAAATTTATGACCAGAATCACATCCTCTCCACCCACAAGGGTTAATTTCCAGAGCTGGGGAAGTTGCCTTTGAAGAAGTCATGCTTTATTCGCTAAGGTGCCTGAAATCTCACCAACAGTTAACCCTGCCTTACGAGTTACTTCAAAAGTCTTCTCAGATGCTGGGAAATTTAAATTTGGTGTTTGGCAAATCCTACAGCCCAAGAGAAGAAATAAACAATTGCAATATTGTGTGTCCTTGATCATTTGGTATTTCATGTCCAATGGTTTAAAATTTGATGAAACATCTTTCATATTCTTATTATCCTAATATCCTATATTCCAGTAAATTCCACAGAATAGCGCTTAATATGGTGCTGACTCCTCAGAATCTGTCACAATGTGGAATAAGCTTTGAAATCAAATCATTTAATTTAATAATTCACAGGTTTCATCAAAGAATAAAATACAGTTTTCTGGTCACGGAAGCATTCCATTACTCAGAGTTAAAGTAAATTTCCTTCTTGACGAGAGTTAAAGGTTATATAGTTCTAAAACCAAAACCAAATCACTAAGCCAAGTCACGAAATGGTGGTCTAAGTAAATCTCTCTCAAGTAGAAGTTCATGTTGTGTCTGAGTACCTAAACACTGTATGCATTAAGTTTAAGGTCTGTGTGGCCAGTTTCATCACTTCAAATAGAATGAGGTGAAGCAATGGAAATTGACCTGATGTGGTCACAGATGTAGCCAGCATATGAAATGTTTAGCCAAATTTTTAATTTTAAGAAAATTGAGAGTTTTTTTTTTTTTGAGACACAGAGAGAGCACAATGATTTTCGTTAGAGCAATTGTCCCACTTCAGCACAAATTAACAGGGTTTATAATTGCAGTGATAATTTCGTCTACCACAATAAATGTACATCTCGGTTAGTAATTTATTTACACTGTTTGTATGACTACCATCACATGAACTACAACATTAACCATTTTGTACCATGACATACAGCACATCAAAAATACTATATAGCATCACATTCCAAATTGCATTTAGCAATTTATAGCATAACACTAATGATCACATGTAGCAGTCTTTGACAATGGGAACTGCCTTTTATGGTCATCAGGGGCACTGCTCACCCTTGAGCTTCCTTCACCCCTTGCCCCACGCAACCTTGTGGTCAAAACAATTACTGACGCCCCCAAGACACCTCCTATTCCCTGAGCACTGAATAAGGTGACAGCCATATGTGGCTAAACATGCAACAATCATGAATAGCATTCCAATGCATGGATTTGGCCTATGTCAGGTCAACTTTGGGTTATTTCTAGCTATTTTGAAGGCCAATCACCTCCCACATCTCATTTGTTTTATTGTCTGTTGTTGACAATTTTACCACATTAAAATATTTATGATACATTTAGTTGAAGCAGATATGGCAAATGGTATCATATCAGAGTAATACAGCATAAAATGTCTTGACATCACTGCACTGAAACAATTTCAAAATCAAGGGCCACTTAATTTGAGAGATCAAACGCTCCATATTTGGACTTACGTCAGCCATCTGACTGGTAACTCTTCCTGGGGCAATCATAGTCTTTCAAAATCCAACACACATCATATTTCAGAGTCTAGACAATTGGAGCCTACACGGCTTCGATGTTATTATTTTTTCGCCATATACGTTATATTCTAGTCTGCACAGACGTACCAAAACTTTAGTTGAATCAAAATATTGCTCCCTCTTAAAAAACATGTCTGCTTGCAGTTCATATACAAATATATATGCTAGTCACTTCTATCCAAATCTCCTCTTTTGTATTGCGTTCTTCTTCTTCTTTTCTTACGTACCATCTATTTTTCAGCTTAGCCTCCATGTAACCCTTTCTTTGTCATATATGTTACTTGACACAGCACTGATCCACTTACTTTCACAGAACATCAGATTATAATTGTATAAGGCGATCATGTAATTTTATTCTATTCTTTAAATTCATTCTTAATCATATGGCATATTCAAGTTTACTCCATCGTATTGCATGTAACTCCATACTAATCTGATTTGTTCTATTTTAAAATAAAGCTCTATAACAACTATCCGCTTTCTATATTTTATCAATTTCAAGATAACACTCAACTCTATTCTTCCCAATTTTGTACCACACCATGTGCTAACATCTAGAAATCTAGACATTATCTGTGTGTGCTGAACACTACTCTTCAACAATCTCATAATGAAACTGGAAGCCTCATATCTGTGGATTTTATTTATATTAGAACTTCACTCTTAATAAAAATGTTTTATATAGAACCTTTAAGGGTTCTATAAGCCGGTATAGATAAGGAACCCTAAAAGGTTCATTACTCAACTTTAAAAATGTTCCAACAGCAAACGAAAACAACATTTAGATAATCCAGCTGCACTGAACTCCCACAATGGAACCCGTTTCTCTCAAGTTGGGAGCACAGGGTCTTTTAGAACCTTTTTTCGGCTGTAAGTTCCTTATATATATTATATACCATCAAGAATCTTTTTCGTTAAGAGTGTTCCACTTTAAAATGCCTCATGGGTGATGTGCAATTTTATGACACATGGAAATTCTACCGTGCAGGAGGATCCCAATATCAATTGGCAGTTAAAAAACATTCGGGATGCAACAATACCCTCCTTATTCCCGGGCCATATTTTACACGACTGTCACAATACAAAATTATTAAATGGCCAGCAGCTGCGGGAGGCAAAATATTACTAATGTGCCACCTTATTAACATATATGATATAATTATTTACATGTATATAAGTTTTTTGTTTTGAAGCATAATATTGAATTCCAGCCAAATAAACTGCACAACATTCGCAGAAGGTCACCCCTAGTGTGTTGGATTTGAGCTCTCTGACATTGACATTGCAGCTTTAACAAAGGGGCAAACTAATTTTTCCTTTGGGGGTTCTTCAGAATTATGGGATTATTTGCAATGTTGCTTCAGAATCATTCTTGAATTTTAAATTTCAAGAGAGGCAAAAGTGTAATATTGACAGAAAGCTTGTTTTATAAGCCTTTAATTTCTAACCAATATATCAGAGGTTAAATTAATACAGAATGGATCTAAAGCTGACATATTTTCACATTTTTTGTAAAGGAAAACTGTTCTTCTGGCCGGGACCTTTTTGAGCAACATATCATCTGAATGTCTGTTCAGTGGTGATGTTGGTGGCCAAATATTGGTCTAGTGGTGGGCATCTCTCTCATTTTACCGATTTTAAAACAATGACAAAATGTATCCATACCAGAATGACAATATCTATTTGTTTACATAATATATAATGCATATGATTGTAGGCCTACATTTATCAGTTCATTTTGAAACTACTTTATATCACCAGACATTTTGGCACCAAGTTGTGATATTGAAAGTCCTGGATATTACAGAATAGAATAGTATTGCTGCCTTGCTGGTCACAAGGGTTAATATCCGGGGCTGAGGAAGTTGCCTTTTGAGGAAGTCACGCTTTATTTACTAAGGTGCCTGAAATCTCACCAACAGTTCACCCTGCCTTGCAAGTCACTTCAAAAGCTTTTCCAGATCACCAGAATGTAATGTTTAATGTTTAATGTAAAGCCAAATCCAACAGCCAAAGAGAGAAAATGCAAATTGCATTATGTTTATCCAAGATCATTTGGTGTTGCACGCCTCACTGTTTAAAAATTTATCTTTCTGATTTGTGTAATCCACTTTCATGTCTTTCTTACAATTTATCAATAATTTCTTATAAAGTTTTAGTAGCACATTTTTACAGAGAGGCAATATGTATGTGGTTTACACCTTGAAGTCATATGGTATCTCCTTCAATAAAGAAAAAATACAGCTCTCTGGTTATGAGTTAAAGACATTTACCTTGTTGACAAAAGAGTAAAAGTTTTTAGAATTCTAAAACCAAAACCCAATTGATCACTAAACCATGTCACGCAATGGTGGTCTAAGTAAATCTCCCTCAAGTGGAAGTTTTTGTTGTGTCTGGGTAACTAAACACTGAGTACATGAGGTTTAAGGTCTGTGTGTCCAGCTTCATTGCTTCAAACAGACTCTGACTAAAGCAATAGAATTTGACCTCGTAGGTTCACAGATTGATTTTCCGAGAGATGGCTGCAGTGGTCACTGGTGAAGTTTGGCAAGCAGACACAGGAGCATTGGGAGGCATGACGAAATTAAGGCATGAAATTACTGGAATATGATTATGAATAGTGTCGTCCTCTTTAATTTATAAACGCACTGATGAAGGTTACTTTGAGACACAGGTATCTAAAGCACAGTATGATTGTTATTGGAATTACACAGTTCAGCAAAGCTGGGTGAACTGGGCTGATAATAGACAACTTGAATGAATTTAACTCCCTCACCAATAAGAAGTCCAATACACAATTTAGTCAGTTTTAAAGCTGTTTGCCCATCACATTGACTGCATTAACCAGTATTGACATAGCATTCAGCAAAGCATAACAATAATAAAGCAGTCTTCAGCATCATACAGTTAATGGCATCACAATTTCATCTCCTATTTAGGCTATTAGCTAGTTTATAGTACAACATTTGGTGGTTTATAGCATCACATTTAGCAGTCTTTGGCAATGGGAAGCACCTTTTATGGTCATTGGGGGGCACTGTTCACCCTTGGGCTTTCTTCACCCTTTGCTCCACAGCAACCCTGTGGCCAAAACAATTACTGACGCCCCCAAGACACTCCCTATTCCCACAGCCCCATATAAGGCGATGGTTGTGTGTGGCTAATCATGCAACGATCATTCCAATGCATTGAATTGGCCTGAATCAGGTCAACCTGGTTATTTTGAATGATAAAGAATCGCATTCCCATGCATGGAAACTATGGCCGCTCAAGGAAATAGACTCGGGCAGAAATACAAATATCATAATATCATAATCATAATCCATGGGAATATTCAAAGCTAATATATTTTGATTAGATATCTAAGTCACTTGTCACAGGGAAACCAAATGGCCAAGCAAAAAAGTTTTTGTATGCAGTTGAGGACTTGAGGTATTTGTTGCAAGTTTGAATAGAACTATATATATTATCCATCCAATAACTATGTATCCTTTGAACTTGCTAAAGGAAGCTCATTTGGAAATGTCATGGTACACCAATGCATAAAAGCTCCATCATGTGGAAGGAATCGAATGTCAGTCATTTAATTAGCTGTCCTTGGACAATTATTGCCTGTCGAAATTCCGCACACATCATATTTCAGTGTCCTGGAGTTGACAATTGGCCACTACCTGGTGAGCTCATTTTCTTCCATTATGAAATTAGCCATCTCATATAATGTTCTACTCCATTTCATTCTGATCTAGTCTGTTAAAATTCTATTGAATACTACTCTATGATATTGTGCAGCTTAAAAACATGATCTCAACCATGCACCCTGTCAGCATGCCTTGGCGGTCCAACGTCGGCTCAGCGTCAGTCCGATGTCAGCTGCGACGGACCAGCTTTGGGCCGACGTTGGACCGCCGAGGCATGCTGATGGGCACCCTGTGTTGGCAATGTAGTGAGTGTACTATTCCACTTTTTTCACATTGCAGTAATCTTTTCACATTTATATACCAGTGGCGGATACAGGGGGGGCCTAGGGGGCACGGGCCCCCCCTAGACCACTGAGATTAATAATAGTATTTTGAAGAAAATACGCTGCGACGCGAGCCCGCGAATGCCCGAAACACGCCCGGCCCCCCCCCTAGATGACCACGTCTGGATCCGCCACTGTATACCCCTTTGCGATTATATTCCATCTCGTTCTATTCTGTTCTATTCTGGTGTAGTCTGGTCTATTATTTCAAAATTCATAGTTTCTTGTTCAATCTACAATATTGGATCTTTATCTAATCTAGTGGAGACTTCAAAATAAATAATCTATTCCAACTTAATTGTGTAATCTTCTGTTCTAATCACTATATTATATTAGCATAAATTCATGTTCATTTTCCCCAAATACTGTGGGGGGGGGGGATAGTTGGTCTAGCGGTAGCGTGCTGGACTGCCAATCGCTGGGCCCAGGGTTCGAATCCTGCTCTTGCCGGTTCACCTGGGCCTACATTGGACGGCTGTTTCAATCATCCTTCACCTCATTGCCGTGTCCTCCTCCTGTCCTGATTAGCCTACCAAGTGCAAAAATACAGGACGTAAAGCCCCAATCATCCATCCATCTTCCAAAATTGTTGTGTAGTATTATTATCACCTACACTCAGTTCTATTCTGTTGCAGAACAACTCTTCTACAATATCAGCAACATCTAGATATCATCTGCTGTGCAGCAAAGTGCTCATCAACAATCGCACATTGTAATGAAACTGGAAGCCTCGCATCTGTGGATTTTAATTAGAGAAGGAGCTTCTACTTTAAAATGCCTTGGGGGTGAGGCCCAATTTGTAATGCACGGAAATTCTACCAGGGGGATCCCAATTTCAATTTGCTGTAATTAAGATTCCAGATACAACAATAGACTCCTAATTTCAGGGTGTGTATAAGTCACTGTACGAAGAGTTGAACAGCCACATAAGAAACTCTATCCATTGCTTGCGTCACACCTATCTGTGTATCAATGTAATTAGTAGCGATGACACCCATAATTTGCTAAGATAATTATATCATATTTGTATGGAAAATTGGAGATTGAATATTTAGGCCTTCCACAATTCTGCAGTGTTTCCATCTTTTATTTATATAACGCAACAACAGAAATCTTCTTGGCATTCTCTAAAGTGACCAACGAAAATAACTAATCTTGGCCTGCAATGTTTGTTAACTAATTTGGGAATTCCTTTGCAAAAGTTCAATATTGGGCACTATTTATTTGAGTACATATCTATGATTGTTATAACCTGTACACGAAGTACTTTTAAGTATATTAGAGAATAAATATATAAATCTACATCAGCCTGGAATTATATGTGTCGGCTTCTGTCCTTGATCATATCACAAGCTTAGCCTCGTACCAGTAGCCATTTGGTTGTACAGATACAGTATGATGCAAATTACCATACAGGAGAAGCTATTGTATACACTGCAATAATGAGCACCAGTTCCTCATAAGCAAGACTGCTGGTCCCCATGATAAGAATAATTGGCTCGTCAAAATATCACATATGATGTGGGTTTACACAGATATTTCTTGTAAAGAAAACTATGGATGTATCTATAAAGAAGAATTATATTTATCTATGTTATCTATTTATCTATTTGTCTATTTATTTATCTTTCTATCTATTAATCTGTCTATCTATAGATCTGTCTCTTATCTATGTCCAACTATCTGGATCGACATTTCAACCAGTCAATGCATCAATCAGATCAGCCAATCAATCTTTATTGGATCATTGCATTGTTGCATTATTGCATTAATCTATCCATCGATCTATCTACCCTACCTTCCTATCTGTCTGTCTATATAATCAAATGAGCAATCCAGCAAAGCTATCTAACTTTATCTATCTATCCTTCTCTCATCTAGCGTGCAAGCCAGCACATATATCAATCTTTTTGTTTGCCCATCTATATCTATATCTAGCGAGAAATCACGCAAATTTATATATCTGCCTATCTATCTGTCTATCTATCCATCTATCTATCTGGAACATTTCTTCAATATCACCGTACATGACCAGTTTCACTACAACTAGCACAGAATGATAGCATAAGCTGACATTGTTGGTGACATAGAGACCCGCAACGAAAGCTGAGCACAGATAAATTCTGAACATGAAATGGATTGAATCGGGCCATCATTGTGCATTATTGTTAGGCATAATTGTGCATTATTGTGCATTATTGCATTAGCAATAACATGCTTTAATGGTCATCAAAGTTGTCATTGTTCGGAATTTAATTGAGCATGCCGCATGGCATTCACAACTGCTTTGGCAAACACCCAGCATTCGCCAAATACTGATTGGAGTTCATCCTGATTGTAAATGTGGTTCATCTACTCCATAAATGTGTGTTGGTCTGAAATGTGAAATCTAATAATAATTGCTGTTGTAGCTTGCAAGCAATTATACTCGGATTGAAGAATAACAGAAATATGTGGCTTAAAATAAAGCTACTAAATGGTAAATTAATGAGGTTCTTAATTTGGGAAGGTATGGGGACAGGGAATAAGTAAAGTGGCCAAGGGACAGGGGTGCACAAAACCCAATCCTGAGCCTCCTGTTGAATTGTATAAATACACAGTTTCATGTCATGGTTTAATCACCAGCTGGTAATGAGCCATTGTTTATAAATGTTAAATGGGGATCACTCTTATTTAGTTATCATTGGAATATATAAGGGCCTAACCTAGACCATTGTAACACCCTTATACAGCTATTAAGTAATTATATCATATTTTGAATGCATGCATCACAAACTTTGTCAGATCTGCAGCTATTCTTCGTTGTGCAAAAATATTGAATATTGCAGGTATAGAAGATAATTAGATTATAATACAAGTGTAAGAATTGTAGATATCAACTCTTGAGCCAAGCTCTTCCAACTCGTGATTTTAATAGCCAATCTCAACATAGCTACTTATTTTTTCAGGGATAGGCCTAAACAAGTAGGCCTACACAATTCCGTTTTTAAAAGCAGCTATCCTAAATGTTATATTAAGGAATTATAACCAGAAACCAAAGGAATTGCCTTCCTAAAGCAGGCATTTAATATTCCATAGTAGCAATCTCAAAGACGTCTTGAAACAGGAAATTACATAGATTCTAAATCCAACCAGACTTCAAAACAAATAAATCATAGCAATGCTTACATGTTTAAATTGATTGCCTTTACCAGTCTTTTAAGAACAATCCTCTTAACTCTTAAGGCTGCATCTTAAGGCAGTTTGAGTCCATGCAGCGTAATCCAATTCGGTTGTCAATCATTTGCTCCAACCTGAGAAAAAAAACTATCTCTGGTGTATGAATGAAGGACTTCAGAAATATAGAATAGACACCCCTATTTGTGATTTGCTTAGAGCTGGGATCCTCATAACTGTGGAGGCAAGTCTATTTGGCACATAGCCTAATGACACAAAATTTGCTTACTTGCATTTTGTACTAGGCCTAATTGTACAAGGTGTGTTATGTAATTACCAATTGTATAAACAGCATTGTGGTTTTGATAAGGAGCAGAAAATATCAAAACAAAGAAAAGAAATGGTCATGTAAGAAATGGTCATGGTTTCCTGAAGAGAAATATCTGCTGTACCAGATACTGAGAGAAACATGATTTAGGCCTAATCATTATTCTAAATGCAAGATAGTCTATAAAAAAGAAATACATATTATATACGATTTTCTGTCATACAAACTAAAGTCATACCTCTGCAAAGAGCACAGGCCTATATATATTTAGAAGTCCTGGTATTCAGTAGCTGTACAGGATAGGTCTGTGTTTTTCAGCATAGAGTAAAAACATCGCAGTATTCTCATACCTATCTTGCATTTGCTAAATAATATTAAAAACATTCACTAACCTCAGATGTGTTGGAGATATTGCACAGTACCATCCAGAGTGACATACAGATCAGGCCAATTCCATCGCCTCTCCAAGCCACTGGAAGATAGCAGGCTGCAAAAATGGTATCCTCAAAACTAGCTGTCCATGAACATTAATGCTGAAGTCTAGACGATGTATGTAAACAGTCTGACAGCTGACAACAGTTGGATCCTAACTGGAGTGACAGAGATCACAGTGACGTCATACAGATATCACACTGTGACCTCACACTGTGCCTCTCCAGGTCACACTGTGTTTATATCGTGAGCATCTTCACAATCAGGACATCACCACTGCAGCTTCATGCAGCTAGCTCCAACCTTCTGCAGCTAGCTCCAGCACAGAGTGACCTAGTTGGACCGGTCCATTTGTAGGCAGGGAAGGCAGGCAGCACCAATCAATGGCTGTGGGAGTGCTTCTACAGTTCCTTTTGGCCCACTCTTGCCTCCCCTGCCTGCTTCTTCTTTCTTCTGATTCCATCCAAAGCTTCTATTTTACAGAAATGCTTTATGTGGCTTTTCTTTATGTTGCCCATTTATTTCTCAATGCAGCACAATCCCAAGTCAGGGGCAATTATTTTTTTCTCATGAAATGTATCTTTCAGATTTTGTTTGTCGTTTTTTCCCAATGACAATTTTCATTATTCCTGTGCGCCAATAATGCTGATTTCTTCAGATATAATGTATTTCACTTAATTGCTTATATGTGTCCTTCCTATCATATTTAACCTACTCACTTGCACCATATTTCAATTCTTTTGTCATGATGTATCTATTTATCTGAAGTATTTCTTCTACGATCATCCCAAAGTCTGATATGACTGCTTGATCCTTTCTCAGATTTGAATATTTTCAATATATATACAATTCACTTTAACAATTTTGTTCTTTCTCATGATATCACTTAAAGAGCTGTGAATCACAATACCCTGTAGACCTGTACTTTAATTATTTCGCATTAAATGTATTTTGCTTGAATTAGTCCTCATGAGAATAAAGACCGTTGATGAATGGACTGCCAATCATGGACTACAAATCCTGTTCTACCCTCCCTGTTCCAGAAGGCAACACACTAAAAAATTTCAGACAAAATTGGTTTTTTAGATTCAAAATGGTTTTTTGAAAAACCAAATTTAAAAAATCCATGTTGGTTTTTTGCATTGAAATTTGGTTTTTCAAAAAACCATTTTGAATCTAAAAAACCGATTTTGTCCCGACAATTTTTAGAGTGAACATCATCATTTCTTTGCTTTTTACTTTGAAATACAGTCTTCCTTCTTCATCTAAAGTTGCAATCAGAGAATGCTATAGGGGAAAATCGGGTACGTTGCGCCATGGCCCATGGAGTAAGTTGTGTCGGCCACTGTTGGGTCGAAATGAAGAACCAAGTATATGAATGTAGCCCTGGACCCCTAGGGCTAATATGAATGAGGCAATGTCACCAATGCTATTATTATGTATCATGACAAGTAGGTACCACTAAATATAATGCTGTGAAATGCTACACTCGGGCACAAGTTTTGCCACTTGACCTACTTTTTTAAAATTTGTATGATCATCTTGCTGATGGTCGAATTGTCCTGCAACTAGCCTTGATTTTGGTCAAAAATGTAATATTTTCATATCTGACATTCACATTGCCTGACAAAGATACAGTTTATTGGCAAATCAGCCCAAAGTTTATTCTGGTCTGTTTTTGGTTTTTTTTGTCGCTGTTCATTATTTAGAACAAGGATGGAACAAATTGGCCTGTTCATGTCCCATGTCGATGTTGTACATCTGAGAGCTTTGGCCCCATGCAAAAAAGTGGCACAACTTACCATATTGTCCCTGTGAACTGAAATAATTCCGGTTTCTGTCATTATTCCTTTGATCATACAACAAAGAAACTCTTCAAAAATTAAATCAATAAAAGAGAAGCCAAATTATATGTCGCTGATAAAGACTGGAAGTGGAATAAAAACACTCATCAATACTTTCATGTCGTATTCATAAAAATGTTTGAAGTCTCATTATTGACATGGAGAGGTAGTTTTACAAAAGAAGTACGGATTTTTTTCAGTGTTCCTTATATATCACTTTCGAAAAAAGGATGTAAACATGCAGTTATGTTGGGCAATGTGGGAGTGAATAACATTCTTATATGCATGTATAACTGTAACTGACAATGAATCACGCCTTCCTCCCACATAATGTGAGCAGTGTGCATATGGTAGTACAATAACTACAATTGCGATAAGATCTTGGTTTATGATACGGTCTATATCAGATGAAATGGTTATTTCTCATGATGTTGTGCAGTCCATAACCTGACAGCCATCTTTAATGGAATCAGATATCAGATGGCCTAAGGCGACCACACTTATCATGGTGGTGCCCTCCCCCTTTCAGCTTTGCTGCATCAGTTCAGCTTTGCTGCATTTGTTCAGATTTGAGAATTGTCCTCTTCTGGACTATCATCGCTGAATAGTGAATATGCTACTCGCATTATTTAGGGAAGCAAGGTGGCAACCTTAGTCCAGATGTGGCTGCTTCAAATGAACATGAATGCACTGTGAAAAATAATAAGTTTTACATGTAAGGATGTCTGTGTCAGAAATTTAAGACAAAATGCAGGGTCAACACATCATCTTACATTCTTATTACCTATAAAGCTAGGGTTTCTTGGCACATCAACCCAAAGCAAAAACTTGCACAACTAACCCCAGTCTCCTCTTCTGAAGTTAGTTAAGGCCTGATGCATGAACTCTTTATTGCTGATCTGTTTATTTCTTCATGATTTTGTTCTTTTTTTTAGCTGTTCATTATCAACCAGCGGGTATTGTGATGTCAATACAACATCATTCTGAAGTCAGATTTAATGTTTAAACTTACATTGTAAACAGTGAAGGTAGATTTGCAAAAAAACAAAATTGAATCATAACCTTGGGTGTACACCAAAAGTTGCTGTGAATGCAATGTCATATTAATTAATTCCTTGTCAGCGTGCATCGGCGGTCCGGCGTCAGCCCGGTGTCAGTCCGATGTCAGCAGCATCGGACCGGCTTTGGGCCGACATTTGGCCGCCGAAGCACGCTGATAGAGTTGGAGTTACATTCAGATGGGCATCTGGCTTCAATATGACGTCAGTAGAAGGTTAGACAAAAACATGGCTGAAGGACAAAGTTTATGTGACATACTTTGTAATTCCTTAGCATCATTGTTAGGTCCCTTTCTGAACTCAGTCTGATGTCAGAAGAAGATCAGTCAACCGTTACAGACAATGCAATGCTGACATATGCTTTTGACTTCTGAGTGTGGAGAGACAATAACGTCACAATGACTTTATATAGGCCGTGATAGTGGAACTCTCCTTTTTCCAGCTCTCCTGTGTTGACGAGTAGAATAAAACTATTTCCGGGAACAAGCTGCCATTTTTTTCAGTGGAGCTGGCATTCCAGGCCCCAGGGCACTTTTAATCCATTGAAAACATTACGGATTTGCATTGCTGAGTCTTAAATGGAATGTTTAGCATGGATTGCCACCATATTCCAGTACTGTCAGGCTGATTAGACTTTGTTACGGACCTTAGAAACCCCAGCTCCATTGTAAATTCCCAGGCTGATGTTTCCGGAAATAGTTTTATTCTGCTCGTCAACAAAGGAGAGCTGGAAAAAGGAGAGTTCCACTAACGCCAGCTATTTGAGTCAAGGTCAGGCATGACCTAACAAACCCCAAATACAAAACCGAACTGACATCACAATGCTCGCTGGGCAAGAGTAACGATGAAACAACTTGGCCTTTCACCCCATGTTGTCTGTCTGACAGCTTCTGAGCTTTGTATTGCCCACAATATTTTCAATTAAAAAGCTGAGTAAATGTTTACAAAATTTACCCCATGCAAACAAGTGGCACAACTTACCACATTGTCCCTGTGAACTAAAATTATTCCTGTTTCTGTCATTATTCCTTTGGTCATACAACAAAGAAGCTGCTCAAAGATTAAATCAATATGAGAGAGAAGCCAAATTTTGAAATATATGTTGCTGATGCAGACTGGAAGAGGAATAGAAACAGTCATCAATACTTTCATGTTGTATTCATGAAAAATGCTTTGAAGTCTCATTATTGACGTGGGAAGTCATTTTACAAAAACTACATAAGAAATAAGGAATTTTTTTAGTGCTCCTTATATTACTTATGAAAAAACGATGAAAACATGCAGTAATGTTGGGCAATGTGGGAGTGAATAACATTCAGTAACAACTTCACATCCATTTTGTATGGTGAGGTTATTGGAATAGATATTATGTTCACACAAATTAATAGAACAGGGGGAGGGGGGGGGGGGGTTCAATGTAGATGCCAGTTAAGGCTGTTTCAATTAGATACCATGCATCAAATGTCAGAGATCATTGACATGTGAGGAGATCTGTTGTTTCAGAAAATAAAGGAAGAAACACCAGGTCTATCTCAAACCCAACCCTTATTGTAACAGTATTTTGACACTCACCCAGGGTCGGTTTCACATCTGATGGGTTGACCCTGTGCTTTGTCATTAAATTTCTGTAACAGACATCCTTACAAGTTCATTATTTTTGACAGTTCATGTAGGCCTATATCTCAGCGACACATCCATAACTGGAACTGACAATGAATCACGCCTTTCTCCCACAAAATGGGAGCTTGTGCATATGATAGTACAATAACTACAATTGCGATAAGATCTTGGTTCATGATACGGTCTATATCAGATGAAATGGTTATTTCTCATGATGTTGTGCAGTCCATAACCTGACAGCCATCTTTAATGGAATCAGATATCACATGGCCTAAGGCGACCACACTTATCATGGTGGTGCCCTCCCCCTTTCAGCTTTGCTGCATCAGTCCAGAATTGAGAATTGTCCTCTTCTGGAATATCATCGCTTAATATGCTGCTCACATTATTTAAGGGAGCGAGGCATCAATCATAGTCAGTTCCAGGTGTGTTTGTTTCAAATAAACATGAATGAACTATGAAAAATAGTAAGTAGTGAATGTAAGGATGTCTGTGACAGAATTTAATGACAAAACACAGGGTCAGCACATCATCTTACTTTCGATTGCCTGATAAAGTTACGGTTACTTGGCACATCAACCCAAAGCAAAAAATTGCACAACTCACTGTTCATTATTAAGAACTAGTATGGAACAATTTGGCCAGTTCATCTCCCATGTTGTGCATCTGAGAGCCCTGGCCCCCATGCAAAAAAGTGGCACAACTTGCCACATTTTCCCTGTGAACCAAATAATTCCTTTTTCTGTCATTATTCCTTTGATCATTCAACAAAAAAGCTCTTCAAAGATTAAATCAATAAAGAGAAGCCAAATTTTGAAATATATGTTGCTGATACAGACTGGAAGTGGAATAAAAACACTCATCAATACTTTCATGTCGTATTCATCAAAAATGTTTTGAAGTCTCATTATTGACGTGGGAAGGTAGTTTTACAAAATCTCTTATAATTATGTTCATTATTTTTGACAGTCCAACCTATCTTACTGAAACATCCATAACTGGAACTGACAATTAATTGCACTTTGCTCCCATATAATACAAGCAGTGTGCATCATATGATAGTACAATAACTACACTCTAAACACAGGGCGGTCAAGATGACAACTCTAGAGTGGTAATTCCTGGTGCCTAAACCGACAACTCCTCGAGTCAAAATTACTAAAAGGTTGTCAATGTGACAAATATTGGATTAGTAAGCTGGTAATCAAAGCTACCAGATGGTGATGAAATTGACTACCTTTCGGACACTTACATAGTCAACATAGTCATTTTGATTATGATAGAATAGTCAAAATGACTTTCCAGAAAGTCAATACCATATTTTTGCAACCATTACTACCCTAAAGTAGTGATAAACTAGTCACAGTGACAACCAGATGTTTAGAGTGTACAATTGCGATAAGATATTGGTTTATGAAACCGTCTATATCAGATGAAATGGTTATTTCTCATGATGTTGTGCAGTCCATAACCTGACAGCCATCTTTAATGGAATCAGACATCAGATGGCCTAAGGCAACCACACTTATGATGGTGGTGCCCTCCCCCTTTCAGATTTGCTGTATCAGTCCAGATTTGAGAGTTGTCCTTTTCCCCCAGTATCACTACTGAATACACTTCTCACTTTATTTAGGGGAACAACGTGGCAATCATAGTCAGTTCCAGATGAGGCTTTTACAAATTATCTAATGGGTAAATTGGGCACATGAAGATATGTACACCCGATAAAGTCCGAGTTGTACATGACATCTCATGTCCCACAACTTACCCATTATACAATTGTTTTGAACCATGAAACCCCTATTATGACAAGACAGTTATAATTACGAGCCAAATTGTGCAAAAAAAATTAAATCAGGAACATGTCTTATTTCAAAAATTAAATCAGGAACATGTCTTATTTCAAAAATTAAATCAGGAACATGTCTTGTTTCAAGAGAAAAAAAATTAAATGAGGAACATGTCTTATTTCAGAGCATTTATGGTTACAATTCATGGTGATGTAAAAGCTGCACTCACCCAATCCACCTATTCATAGATATTTATGAGGAGATTTTAATCTTTCATTCAACATTGAATGGATTTATTTCACTTCCCATGAAAACGTATCTCTTTGATTGTGGCAAATTACAATGTGACTTCAAAAGGGATAGTGATTATAATCGCTTTCCTAATAAGATGTTTGTGATGTTCATATTATCAAGGCTTTCCTAATAAAATGTCTGATTTTCATATCATCAAGGCTTTCCTAATAAGATGTCTGATTTTCATATTTTCAAGGCTTTCCTAATAAGATATTTGTGATGCTTGTATAGTGTATTCGTGGCTTACTTATAAGATGTCTGTGAAGTTCCTTTATCCATGGCTTTCTTAATAAGGTGTCTGTGATGCTCCTATTTTTATGGTTTTCCTAGTAAGATGTCTGTAATGCTCCTATTGTCATGGCTTCTTAGATGTCTGTGATGTGCATGGCTTTCCTTATAAGATGTCTGTGATGCTCCTATTTTCATGGCTTTCATATTAAGATGTCTGCGATAAGAAAGCTGTGATGTTCATATTGTCATGGCATTCTTGTTTTAAAGGATTTCTGTGATGTTTCATATTAATGGCTTTTCTTATAAGATCTCTGTGATTTTCATATGTTCCTGGCTTTCCTAGTAAGATGTCTGTGATGTTCATATTGTCAAGGCTTTCCTAATAAGATGTCTGTGATGTTCCTATTGTCATGGCTTTCCTATTAAGATTCTGTGATGCTCCTGTTGTCATGGCTTTTAATCAAGATGTCTTGATGTACTCATATTCATGGTTTTAATAATAAGATGTCTGCAATGCTCCTATTGTCATGGTTTCTTATTAAGATGTCTTGATGTGCTCATATGGCCTTCCTAATAAGATGTCTGTGATGCTCCTATTTTCATGGCTTTCATATTAAGATGTCTGTGATAAGAAAGCTGTGATGTTCATATTGTCATGGCAATCTCGTTTTAAAAGATTTCTTTGATGTTCCATATTCATGGCTTTAATAATAAGAATGTCTGTGATATACCAATTGTGATGGCTTTCTTGACAGCTGGAGACATTCCCTCATGACATCTGACTTTCACCATCATGTCCAAAGTAGTCTAACTTAACAATGATGATGTAGCTGCTGACAATCCGTGACATCTCTTTCTCATAAGGTTCATAATGATTGATATCAACGAGGGACGTTGAGCCGTTGAGGTTGAATAAAACCGTCATTGATTGGTACAGCTTTGTGAAAAAAACTCACCATCACATGCACAGTCAATAATTGTGAAAAGCGTCATATCTTATGATGAGGAATGTAAATGTAGTCCATTAAACCGACGAAGTCAGTCAACACCAAGTGCCAAGTTATTAGGCAGCGCCAATTTTTGGCTATATTTCCAAAAGTATTTGAAATATTTTTATTTCCTTCACCCACAAGAGTGGGTTAGGGTAGAAGATCATTGAGCAAATTTTGTCCCGTTCTGTTCATGCAGTCAGAATTTATGGCATATAATAAAGGTTTTGGGTGTGCCAAGTTAGGGGAGAGTGGGGACCGATGGGCCGCTTGACAAATTATTGACCATGGAGGCAAATCTGCTTCAGATAAAGGATTCATACTGTGCACCTTATTAGCTGGTGTAATTCTCTTTAAAATGATATAAGATTCACATAGATCAACCTAGGAAGAAAGATTAGAAAACACCTTTTCTGTCAAGAAAGATGGTGGCCCATCGGTCCCCAACCATGGGGACCGATGGGCCATCCCATGGGGTCCGATGGACCATGTTAATAACTTGCCAAAGGGTAGATAAAGAATTCAAAATTTGTTTCCAATATGTTTTTGTTGATCCATCTGAGTGTATAGCACAATAGGAGATCGAAAAAATATAGATATGCCCAGATTTTACACTTTGAAAAAAAGCTTAATTTTCACAAATGTCGTTAGTTACTTTTTGTAGTTATAGTCTATCTATTGCGATGATATTTAAGCAGTACATGCACAGATGCATTAAAAACTATATTGGTGAATTCCAAAACGATTGGTTCATTGGTTACTAAGAAAAAAAATTATTTGATATTTGGTCGATACAGAAGTTTGGCTACCACCGTGATCATCAAAATCAAGGCTAATACCTCAAATTTGTTGATGAATATTAAAAATGAGAATATTTTAATTTTTTCTCCATCAATGAATCATTTCTGTCACTTATATAGATTTTTAGGGGAAAAGTAAAATTTTCCAAAGATGCTGTACTAGTATGCCACCTGCAGGAGAAATCTTGACTCAAAGATTCATCAATAACTCTCCATTATCTTATATTTTGGTGAAAATTTAACCTACACTCAATATAGCATCAATGTCTAACGAGGTCCTTATGTTTATTATATCCCAAATACTACCTAGATCTAGATTGAAAATTTGTGATTATGGATGTTTTAAATTTCCACTACTTTGTGTTTGAAGCCATTACTAGGCAAATCTATCACTGTAAATTCGAGGGCATTCATTTAAGTAAAAACTTATCATTTAAGGATGCAAACTGAAGTTCTATTGTGCTTTTTCGTATAAAAGACTTTAATATCTAGCCCCATGCCAATACGCCACCTATAGAAAATCTCAAGAAATAGTGGCCCATCGGTCCCCATGTTGGGTGGCCCATCGGTCCCCAAAAGCTATCTGAACAGTTAAACCCCTCTTTTTTGGTGAAATATGGTTCTTGTTCCTAAAATTCAATGTGTAAATTGTCACCAATATATAGGACAAATCATGATAGAAAATATATTGCGTCCAGTCTACACACTTTTGAGATATTAAACTTTTTCTGAATCAGAAAAAAGAAATTTAGATGTTGAAAATTTCATTTTGTCTCCTACACGCTTGTGCTATAACTTATTGATCAGTGGTCGATATGGTATTCATAGATGTGATAAGCAATACTAAAAATGCAAATTAGATGTTATGAAACGTTTTTGATGTGGAGTTAAGAGGATGGCCCATCGGTCCCCATGGCCCGTCGGTCCCCATGTGCCCCTATTAGGTACATTTTCATGTTGCATTAAAACATACACAAAAACTTTGAAATCTCAAATGAAAATGACCTGAATATATTCCTAATATTAATTTCCATAAAGTTATGCCAAATTCAGAAGATTTTATGCCTTCAGTTGGAAGCGATGCCCCTTATTCTTTGTCATTGGAATACCATTGAATTTACCTGAATTTTGACAAAAACCTCGCTTCGACTAAAAATAAGTCATATCATTGAATAAATTGTTACCTTATGCAATTAACTTTGTGCTGCAGGAGTTTCAGCCAGATTGTATCTCTTCATACAAGTCAAAAAAAAATTACGATTTATCAAATCCTATTTGCCATGTTATTCCAAAGGGAGTTCAGAATGAGACTTTTGACAAGTTTTTGAATTGCTTTGTATTCAAGCACAAAGGCCAAAATTGGCTGAAATCAGCACAGGACAAAGTCAATGGCATCATAAAAGATTCGGAGGAGTTTTTTCACTAAAATTATTATATCCAATTCAGGAGAGGCTTTGTTTGTGGAATTTTAGCTAAATCCAATGGTATTCAAATGGCACAGAATAAAGTGGATTGCTTCAAACTGAAGCCATGAAAGCTTCCGAATATGGAATAACTTTATGAAAATTAATATTAGGAATATATCCAGGCCATTATCATCCTTGATTTCAAATTGTTTGTCTATATTTGAATGCAACATGCCACTGTACCTAATAACTTGGCACACCCAAAACCTCTAATAAATGCCATAACTTCTGACTGCATGAATGGAATTGGACAAAATTCTCACAGAATAATCTTCTACCCTAACCCACTCTTGTTGGTGAAGGAAATTAAAATATTCGAAATACTTTTGGAGATAGGGCAAAAAACCACTGCTGCCTAATAACTTGGCACTCGGTGTAAACAGCCAGACGTTACAATTACTCCCTTGGCAGGCCTGTTCAAGCATTAGCTCAGGGAGTGTACAGCCAGGCAGCCATTTCCAGCGCACACAATGCTAAGTCACTCTACAATCGCCAGCACTGCCTATATCCAAGAACCCATTTACACTTTGGTGACGTGAAGCAAAGAGTTATGGAGGATCTGTTCAGCTCCTTCATACCATGGCTGGGAGTCGAAACTGCAACGTCTCAGTTACCAGACGAGCACCTTATCCACCAGGCCATGGCACCTTTACATAATATGTACATATTACATAAGCTTATGGCACTGGCAATAGGGCACTGAGCCGCTAAGCTCTGGGACCCGGATTTCAATCCTGTCTGGCCACCGAAGTAAACCGGACAGATGTTTCATCCAGTGCCAAAGCAAAGTTTTGCCTTGCCTCATTACCATAATTTGCATGATCATGTAAATAGAGAGCATAAAACCTCATCAGATAACAGTAAACCGTACATGTATATGACACCCTGCATGCACATGATATTAGAATTCTGCATCGTATGACAATACTATGGTAACGTACACAGTAACATAGTCAGACATCATTCTTTTGTTTCTTCATGGTTCTCGAAAACACACGCCCCAAACATTCTGTGAGACAGCTATTGTATATGGCTGTCAAAGTACATCAAGTCGGTTCATCTTAAGCCCCTCGGTCTTCTGCTTAGCCATTCATATTCCAATAAAATACATCAAGGCAAGACAGGTAGTTAAGCCGCTCAGTCTAGCACAATTGAAGATATGCTATGAAACCAGGAGGTCTATAGCAGCTCCGCTAATCCCCCGCATCCGAAGCATCTCTTCAAGGAGTCCATCAGCCTCCTTCTTCTAATCTTCTCAGCTGCGCCATGCTGCTTCTATGCATTGTCGGATCCAGGGTAAGACCCATTAGCTGGAACTATGATATTTTCCCCCTAAAAGGCCTAGTAACCAGTTGAGCGAAAGGGCCAACCCCCAAGCCAGGTGCTTAGGAGCAACCTATTATGTGCAACCTCCTCCTCCTCCCCTCCTCCTACTCCACCCCTACTCCTCCTACTTCACCTCCTATATATCCTCCTCCACCTCCTACTCGACCTCCTCCTCCTACTCCACCCCTGCTCCTCCTACTCCACCTCCTCCTCCAACTCCTCCTCCTCTTCCCACCCCACCTCCCACTCCACCTCCTACTCCACCTCCTCCTTCTACTCCAGCTCCTCCTTTATCTTCTCCTTTCCCTACTCCACCTCCTCCTCTACTTACTCCACCTCGTTCTCCTGCTCCACCTCCTTCTACTACTCCACCTCCTTTCTACTCCACCTCCTCCGACTCCACCTCCCATTCCTCCTCCTCCATCTCCACCTCCTTTTTTTACTCCGCCTCATCTTCCAACTCCAACTCCTCCTCCTACTCCATCTCCTCCTCCTCCTGCTACTCTGCCTCCTCTTCCAACTCCACCTCCTCCTCCTACTCCACCTCCTCCTTCTACTCCAGCTCCTCCTCCTCCTCCTGCTACTCTGCCTCCTCTTCCTACTCCACCTACTCCTCCTACTCCACCTCCTCCTACTCCACCTCCTCCTACTTCTTCTCCCACTCCACCTCTTAATCCACCTCCTACTCCACCTCCATCTCCTGCTACTCCTACTCCACCTCCTCCTCCATCTCCTCCATCTCCTCTTCCGACTCCACCTCCTCCTCCAAAAAGGATATTCACTGAAGCTTCTATATTTCATTAATTCTACTCTCATGGTGTCACTTCTTGACACTTGGAAAATTGCCTGTCAAACAGTCTCAAGATCTTTTGCATTTAGAAAAAACATGCATCTCAGTTGTGCTTGCTGGTCCAGAAAATAAGATTGAAAGGCAAACAATGGGCTGGTTTAAATTGGACACTACTATTGCCCATATTTTCATTGAGTTCATATCAAATCCAGTTTACGGATTATGCTAAACATAATTATTCTTTAGCTCCTCAAGTTCTGCTTGATGGTCCAGAAAATAAGGGGAAAAAACTAAACTTGGGGCTGCTTTGACCATGGTTGCATGTATATAGAGTAGGTCGGGGCAAGAAGCCCGGGTTAGGTGAGAGGCCCCCCCCCCCGGCTTATATCCAAACTTACATTTTTGGTGCGTTTATCTATTGATAGGATTGAAGCTAGAGGCGTTTTAGGTTACGTCACAAATTTTCAGGGCAAACAGCACCAAACCATAGTAGAAATTAAAGAAACAAAATAATGTGCATGGTTTTTGTAACTTTGACTAATTCTTTGAAAGGGGTTGTCAGGAATAACTTTAGACATTTTTAAAAGTATAATGGATATCTGAATTGCTTCACTTTATGACTATCACATAAATATGATTTGGATCATGTTTCTTGCGTTTAGTTAAAAATATAGAGGTCAAATTAAAATATGTGGGTTTGGGGCGAGAGGCCCCACATGATGTAGGGCATGAGGCCCCCTTCACTGGGGGTTCAAAGCTGCTCCAGGAACCGTTATTAATGTGTACTTTACCTTAAATCTTGATAGAATAGGTAATTAAAATGGAAAAAAAATTTGGCCCGAAATTGAAACAGGGTAAATAATATCAAAAAATAAAAGTATGAACAGAAAAATTCTGAAATTCAGAAAAAGTGAATAGAATGCCTTAGAAAGGATAGAAGAACTCTAAGAAGTAACTTTCAAGCTGAATGCGCTTGTAAAAAAAATTGCCATAGGAATAATATAGGGGGGCTTCTTGCCCGATGGGTGGGGTAAGAAGGCAATTTTAATTTTTTTACAAAAATGGCCGTAGTTCCTTTATTAAAATTGGTAGACATTTGTTTCACTAGTTATTAGTAGAGTCAAGTGATCCCTTCCTGGCAGCATAAGCATTCAAATAATTGCCCATAAAATGTAGGTCAAATCGCACCTCGAAGTTAAGGGGGGCCGCATGCCCCGACCTACTCTATATTATTTAATTTCATTTTAAAAGAAAAAACTATCCGTTTAATATCAATTGCGACTTCCCATCAAAGATTAAACTTGATACCCCCTTCCTTGAGTACCAAGCTTAGGTGTTCAATTTAGTACCACCCTTCTTTCTTTACGACTAGTCCTGTATATAGTGCCAGCAACACTTGGTTTGGGAGCCTTCTTACTCGGCTGGCTCCCAGTGAGATACAGCCCTTTGTTATCCGGGCAGCCGCTATTGAAAACCTGTCTCATACATGATGGAGAGACTTGGATAGGAGACCCCAGGACAGAAATGCCATCAATAGGTGTTGGATGTGACAAAGCAACTTGCTCATTCTTACTGGCTAGAGAAGCTGCTCAGAAACAACACTGAAGCTGCAGATCCATAGTAGCGGGGCTATAGGAGCCAGATAGATAGACAGAGATAGATAGATATATATAGATAGACAGAAAGATAGATAGCCACTATTAGACAGATAGACACAAATAGACAGATAGAAAGATAGGTAGATAGATGAACAGATAGATAGATAGAAGGATAGACAAATATATAGATAGACAGATAGATAGATATATAACAGACAGATAGATAGATATACAGATAGATATACAGATAGACAGATAGATAGACAGATAGATAGATGATATCAAAATTCGGCTCACAAGGGTTGATTGATGAGATGAAAGAGGGAGTGGGAGTCCTCAATGTGTAACCACTCTGCCACCCAGCTGCCTAATTTACGATTGTTGGGTGAGTGATAAGGATTTACGTCTTGTATATTTGCACTGCATGGTGTAGCATACCTACGTATCAGAAGAACAGTTGTATCTTGCAGAGGTGCATTTTAATTAAAAATTGGCAGTGAAGATGAATCATGCGTCTCACATGGGTAGCCAAGATCGTTTTCAAGATCGAGAATCAAATTCAAGACCCAGAGGTAAGCAGCCAGACGCTCTACCACTCACCATTAATTTTCCCAGTGCCTGTTCAAGATCTTAAAAAATAGCCTGGGTCTATAAAATCAATACAATATTGTCACATTCCATGTGAACCCACAAAGAAGTCTAACTTCCTATAGATTGACCAATCAGAAAGCAGGATTTTGGCCAAAAAAAAATGTAAAAGAAAAACGCAACCTCCAAAATGGAACCTGCAAGTTTTCTCAAGAATGATGCACACAGTTGACTTAACCATCAGTCATCAGAAAACGGACTGCCTTCCAGCAGAAATATTATAATAGATAATTATACTTGATGGAACAATACTATACTGTATCTTTTCATATCAAAGGAAAATTTCCGAACCCAAATTTGATATTTGTAGTGTCGGGCAATCATCAGTTACAGCCTTATTTGCACCAGCACCATGGTTTTGCTTCATTTCGTGAACAGAATTTTCACGCAAAAATACATCACTTGTAATTTTGCATCTCTGAAAAATAATGGAAAAACTAAATTTTCTGTTTCTTATACACTGTACCATAATTTGATACATTTTATTACAATGTTAATTTGGCACATTCATGTCAGACATGCTACTCATGATATCATTAGACGTATACTGGAGTATAGCATTACATAAATATCACAATACATTTGTGTTTATTTGGAGAAAACTAAATCTATCTCAAAACTCTTAATATTCATAATTTTTGACAAAATATTTTTTTGTTAAAATTTATGTAATATTTAAACTAGTACTACTTAAGTACGAAAAAATATCTAAAGGCCCTAATAACGGTTTAACACGAATAACATTTTCATAAATGGACAAATCTTTTTAAAACCTCACAATTTTTGCTTCAAACTTTCATTGTGTCCCTTATTCAGTTGCCTAAAAAGAGACCGAAATTTTTAATTCAAATCATTTTCGAAACAATGATTTCTCGTCTTGACTTAGAAGAATTAATCAAAAAGTTTTGAAGAATCAGAAAACATATCTCAGAACAAGAACACAAAATAAATCTTAAAATCAATCCAGAATTTTCAATTTGGTATGTCATGGTTAGCTATTCATCCACAAATTACATGTGAAAATATTTCCTAAAGGGTTACAACAAGTTACAACAAATGAAAATATCCAATAAAATCAATCTCATTAAAGAAAAATCTCACTTGATGATAAATTAATTCATATCACACAATTTAAGTCTTCGCAAGAGTCAAGTTATCAATATCAATAGTCGTTATTGTAGCATTTAGTTATTTTTTCTATCAAAACTGGGCACTTTCACATATTTTCCTATTCCAGTCACTCAGCAGCTCACAGACGACAAATAGTCTAAGACTCGTTAAATTTGTTCTAAGAGTAACGGAGAGCTACTAAAACTGAAATCAGATATCACACTACGTTACAAATATCTGTGAAAACTTGAGCTGTTGGAATATTGACGCTGCTCAGAAATAAAATTGTCATAACTTTTTTATGCTATGATAATCGTACTATGTCACAATGGTATATTCGATAGAATACAAACTTCCCGTAACATCATACCTGCACTGCGTTCCCAATTATTATGCAGCTATGCTTTTTTGCATTATTTCAAAAGGATATAACACTGTTTGAAAATCCTTTTCACATAATGATAAGTGTACCATGGAGCTAATATTCTGCCAATTTTGTCCAATTCCATTGACTCAGTTGGGAGTTATGCCATATAATGATGTTTTGAGGTGTTCCCAATTATTATGCAAATTCTTGAAAAAGCATCCATGGCCACTCAAAATGACCCAAACTAATCTAAAGATGCCACCAACATATACCCCTTAACACAAAAGAAAAAGTATAACCATCATTTCAAACATAGAAGCATTCATAGCCAAGAAATTCATGTTTTTCTCCTGCATTGAAATAGCATTGAAATTACAGTTTTATTGCAATAAAAAGTCTCTGCTAGCCAGACAAAATGAAAAATCATTACCAAAGTCATTTTCCACTTTCCTTAGGTTTAGAACTCTCCTGTAAACCAATGGCAATTAAGTTGCACCACTGTATTTGACAAATATATTGAAATGAATTGAATGCATCGAATTGCCAATGCTATTCCAATGGGAAACAGAAGTATGTTTTTGATTTGGTGTCATATTTTGTAGAGACACCTGATTTGGTGTTTCATCACACAGTATGACCGCGGTGTGCTATAGATATATTCTAAGCTGGAATTTAATTGATATTAATTTTTTTAAGAGCATGGGAGGCTTCTTTACTGAGAAAAAAGCCAATTTCAATGGTTTTTCAATGCAGTTGTATTATATGCATTTCTTGGTCATGAAGGCATCCACATTTGAAATGATGGTTCTGTTTTTTATTTAGTGTTATGAGGTATATTCTAATGTCAATTCATAATCAACTTTGTTGATTTTGGGTGGCAATGGAAGCTTTTCAAGAATTGCATAATAATTGGGAACACCCCAAAAACTTGATTATATAGCATAACTCCTCACTGAAACAACAGAACTGTACGAAAGTCACAGAATATTTGCTTTATGACGCAAATGCCATTGTGTGTAAAGGATATCCCAATAGTGCTATTTCTTTTTGAGATATTGCAAAAAAGCATAGTTGCATAATAATTGGGAACGCAGTGTATCACTTACAATTACAAAACTCCCAACATTTGTTCCTAGAAACAAGAACATTATTTAAAGCGGATTTCTGAGATTTCTCAAAAAGTATTTTTAACATTTCCATGGAAAATCAACATCAAAATTTTGATAAGGTTTCTTCTATAATTATAATATATATGTGACCTGCTCCACAAAATGAGTTAAAAGTAGGCAATTTATATTTCCCAGCGATGAGCAAAAGGGGTCAAAAGGTCACATATCAATGTTTTTAGCTGTTAGTTCTTATGTTGCAATGGTGGGAAATTCAAATGCCGTTTTCTCAAGTTAGATGTTTCGCATCATCATTGTTTGAGGTGCCATATCTTTGGATTGGATGGAGATATCAAAACATATGAACCATCACTTTAAAGCCCATTTCCAGTAGAATAAAGTCATTTCCACAACTAAATATGATAAGAGGCCGACTTTGAACTCATTTTGGTGGAGCAGGTCACATATATATTGTCAATGTTAATAGTCACAAAAGGAGCATCAAAAACACAACCTTAAATTCAATAAATACAAAGGTCAGTAAACTTGTCAAGTGATCAAAATGCTTCATCGGCATAATACTCTGGATGTGACTTAGCGAAATCGAAAGTGAAGTATTTGTAATCCATATGAAGATCAGAAATTAGCTGCATCTGATCCCAATCGAGTTGAAAATCATAGATGTTATAATTCTCTTCAATTCTCTGAGGATTTGTGCTTTTCGGCAAAGGAGCAACGCCAATTTGCTGGAGATATCGCAATAATATTTGCGAGTTAGTCCTGTGTAAAGATTTTGCGATTTTAGTGACGATTGGGTCTTGGAGTAAACTTGGCATGACACGACCGATTCTGTGTCGGTCGGGAAGGGTAGGACATCCGAGAGGGGAGTAACCGGTGACGAGAATATCCCTCGCTTCGCAGTAACTCCGCAGTTCCGGTTGTTGGTTATAAGCGTGACACTCCAATTGTAGGTTTGCCGGTTTGATATTGGCCCTGTACCAAATGCGGTTGATCTGTTTCGCGGAGAAGTTGGATAGGCCTAGGGATCTCACTTTGCCTTCGTTGACTAAATTCTCCATTGATTTCCAGGTTTTGTGAAGATCGTGATGAAACAAATCTAACTCTCCATTTTCATTCTCAGGTCGGAGGTTACCGTCGCCATGGTTACGCACTCCAAACGGCATGTGAATCAACAGCATATCAACATACGTCAACTGCATATCGTCCAAAGACCCTCGGACACTGTAACGCACATCTTTCTCGTCAAGGTAGACGGGGGGAACTTTAGTCGTGATGAATAGGTGCTTTCTTTTCGATGTTCCCGCTTTAAATCTGTCCGCTAGAGCCTCTCCTATATCTTCCTCATTCTCATACAGTCGAGCAGTGTCAATATGTCTGTACCCAACCGACAGAGCGCAATCAACGGCATGTTTCAGCTTATCCCCTTTGGTTTGCGATGTTCCGAGAGCAAGATTGGGCATCCGCCATCCATTGTGTAACAACCAATACCTCGGAAAAGGCACAGGCATCGTGGTAAGTGTGGCATTCACCTAAAAGAAAAATCAAATATCAAATTGGTGTAATAATAATAATAAAAGTATAGATTTGTATAGCGCTAGTTTCAATTGAATTGCTCACCAGCGCTGTGAGAAAATACTATTATCTGATATCGTAGCTGATTTTAAAGAGATGGGTCTTTAGATTTCTTTTGAAGCTTAGTAGAGACTTTGAATTCCTGACAAAGTCTGGCAGATTATTCCAGAGACTTGGGGCACTACGAGAGAACCCACGATCCTCTATAGCTTTGTTATTTATTCTTTTTGGGACTGACTGCAAGTTTTTGTTGTTGCTTCTCATTTCGCGTAACTGCAGTTCCTTAGTCTTGATCAGTTGTTGTATGTAGGCAGGGGCTTGGTCATTCAGGGCCTTCCACGTTGTTGTCAGAATTTTGAAGTTTATGCGGGCTGGTATAGGCAACCAATGTAGTGATTGTCTATACTTGCTGATGTTCTCATAGCGAGTGAGACGCTCGATTAGTCTAACAGCAGAATTCTGGGCTACTTGCAACCGATTAATTGGTTTCTTTGAGATGCCTTGGAGCAAACCATTTCCGTAGTCCAAGTGTGGGGTAACTAATGCATTAATGGCCATTTTTGTGGTTTCCTTGTCGAGGCTGTTCCTGATTTTGGATAAATTTCTCAAGTTGAAATAAGCACTCTGGCACATCTTGCCAACATGTCTGTCCATTTGCATATGCTTATCGAATGTGACTCCGAGGTTGCGCACTTGTTCAGAGGCTTTTATTTGAATACCATCAACTTTGATGGAGGAGATTAACAGTTTGCTAAGTTGATGAGTTGAGCCAATGATTATAAATTCTGTTTTGTCACCATTGTTGCACAACATATTTTTGCTGAGGAATAGTCTAATGTCAGAGATACATCTTTCAATTTTAGCCACCGCATTTGTCTCCTAGATAATGCCTTTCGGTTTGAAGGACAGAAATAGCTGCTCATCATCAGCATACTTTTCGTCCTCAACATTGTTGTTTCTAGCAATATCACTAACAGGTGCAATATAAGAGTTGAAAAGAATCGGACCAAGTTTGGAGCCCTGGGGGACACCACACTTGAGAGGTATCTTTGTTGATTCAGAGTCATTAATGGTAACTGATTGGGATCGATTTTCCAAATAAGAACAGAACCATTGCAGGACGGTCTCATTTACATTGTACCTAGCTTTCAGTCTTTGTATAAGTATTTTGTGGTCGATTGTGTCAAAAGCTGCTGAGAGGTCCAGTAGAACAAGTAGTGTCACTTCACCACGTGCCATATTTAGTGTCATGTCGTTGTGTACTTTCGTAAGGAGTGTTTCTGTGCTGTGGAATTTTGTATAGGCAAACTGCTTTGCATCATCATATTGATTCGCTGCAAGTTCACTGATATATTGACTGATTACAGCACTCTCTATGACTTTTCCAAGGAAACTTAGATTGACTCGGGCCTGTAGTTCTTTTTTTCCAGGTCAAGTACTGTCCATGTTTCTTCAGTAAAGGATGGACCAGTGCATGTTTTAGTTCATTCGGCATAATTCCTAATTTTAGGGAGAGCCTGATTGTAGGCCTAATATCGACTGTCAATTGTAGGCCTAATATCGCCTGTCAATTGAAATTAACAATGCATGCAGACTAGCAGGGGCATATCTGGAAATGGCCGGAGGGGAAGCCATTACGTCTGGGTGAACATGCAGCACTCGGTGGCATTTCCTATCTCTTCCATGTCAATTTTGGGCTGGGGGTGGGGGAGGGGGCATGACCCAATGCGCCCCCCCCCCCCAAAGCTAAATACGCCACTGCAAACTTGTCAGGCCCAGCTACTACATTCAACGTTGATTCAACGTTGTCATTCACTGAGTTAAATTGATTCAAGTTAATTTTAAACAACTGTCAGTGTCATGTTGACAACTCTGGTTAGCTCCTTTAAATAGAAGTACTGAGTACGTGCATAATCAGGACTGGATCATACTTTTTCTTTGATCTGCAACTCAACTGTCATCAGTAATTATTGAGTTCTGGACAGTTCTGAATCCACATTTCACTTAATGATCAGAAAATACTGCAGAATGCACATTACCCGCACAAATGCAAACTATCATAAAGTTCATAATTACCTATAGATCTTCAAAATAGGACATTTTTGACATCTTTCCAGAATTTGACAGCTTGTTTTGACAGACGACGGAAACGCTTTGCGCGCATGCTCAAGAAAAATTTCCACCAGCTGGCAGTGTTGTTTCATTATTAGATTGTGGCGCCACAGTGGTGCGTGGTTCATCACACTTTTTTTTTTGCAAAAATTCTAGTTATTCTGCCATAAACGATATGCTTAATAATAAGTTAATATGTATACTATTGGATGTTATTCCATACAGATTTGTTCTTGACAATTGGCGATGAAGTCAGTTTGTTGAATAATTTTTTTTATACTTGAAAATACAAGAAAGAAAAACAATGAAACTTCTTTTTTTTTTTCATATTAATGGTTCAACAAGTTTATTTATCAAGTATAGTTCTATAAGTGTATAAAGACATCACTACCATGCGTTTATCAACCAAGAATATAATTCACACTAAGAATTAATCTACTGCACCTCAAACTTTTACTTCTAGTCAATTAATAGACTTACAATCAAGCCTACAATATATATGTGTATATGGGAGCTAAAATTAAATCTCACAAGAGCAAAATTGTATGTATATAGTTCAAGATCAATAAATATCTTGGAATCAGAAATTAATCTAGCAAAAGATGAATATTCAAACCGGGCAAGATGAAACATAGTAATATTCAAAGTTTGTACATTTAAAATACTAAAACAATTGATGGCAGAACCAGGTACATTACAAGGAACAGTATGTATGGGGTAAGTATATTATACGTTTTATATATATATAACTCACAATATTTTCAATCATTTACATATGACATGTATGATATATATATTGTTTTTTGGTATGAACAATTTTCAAGGTATCTCCACTGGTTATAGATTGTTATTGGTCAACCACTGAAGACATTAGGTAAAAAGTGGATATCAAATTATAGGGGTACATTATTTCTACTATATATGTATTCATTATATATATTATATATTCAACTCTTAAACTGTGTTTTCACTGAATAAATTATACAAAAAATAACCATACAATAACCATTAATCAGTATTGTGAATAAACTTGTAATGATAACTCATCAACGAGGTTCAACATCATTAAAAAAGAAAGAACAAAAATAAAAATATTGTTGTAAATGATGTATGGAGGTGATGTGTTATAAACATCTATTATCAATTAGGTTATTGTAACAATTATAAATTAAGGTCAATTGAAAAACTAAAAACTAGTTTCTCAAAATTGCTTGAATTACAAGTCATTAGCCTAATTAAATAAAAACTTTTAAAATCTTAATAGGCATGTTTAAAAATGGTAGAAATATGAAAATCTATGTTCAATATATATACAAAAATAAATGTAGCAATCATTAATAGCGGAAGAGTCTACAGCCATATGATAATTCCATATGATAATAATATAATTACAATGTGAATTAAATATAATAAATTAAGAAACTGTACAGTGAACAATATATATTAATTTCACCTATACACATATAAAAATCACAAAGAAATATTTTACATGTAAATTGGTGTTTTTACACTAACATATATATATAAGGAAAATGTTTACATATAAATTGGAATGATTCACATAATATGTAAATAAATATCCATCTACTTTATATCAATAGTTAACAGATATAACAGCATAATAATATATATAATCAATTAATTATCCATGCCATAACAATCAACAATAATTATATCTAACGTTCCTCCATCTAAATGAATTTTCTATCACCCTCCAATCTAATTACCATAATTAAATTCAATCTAATCAATTTCTAACAAATTCTCTAACAAATTTCTAATAAATTTCTATTGATTACTAATAAATTCTATAATTACAGACAATAGAAACATAATATCTACATACATTTTTCACATATAATCATCATATTTTTATCACAACCTATATTATATAATATTATTATGTGCAGAATGGTATGTACTGGGTTTTTTCAAGCTACTTACATGTAACACAATACAGCTGTTTCGTAATTTGTGAAGAAATAGGGGAGCATTTCTCTGTGAAATGTGGTAATAGCCATAGAGGATGTCATGGGTCGAAACAGTAGGGATGTAATTGCCTGGAAATGTCTAAATCTCCCTTGAAATTTTGGAAGATGGCACACAGATTTTGAAAAATGGCTTCTGATTTTTGTGATGTCATATAATGCTTTCCCTTAAAATGGCAACTGTAGACCAGTTGAGCTAAAGGGCTGGCCACAAGCTAAGGAGGAACCTATCATAGCCAAACCCATTATACTACAATTTATAATCACCAGCTTTAAAATATATGTTGTTTCCCATCTTGAAATATGTTCACATTGCCTTTTTATTTGCCTGTTAATCCTCATTTTAATATCCACAGAGGCTGTTGTGATAGTCTCTATCAAAATGATATGTCATTCTGACTTTCGTATAAGAATCAAATTCATAATCCTGTCGTTAAAAAATTATGCCAAAAATACCTTTTTTAGTACATATGTTGAAAATTGCCATATAATTAATTGCTACATATGTCAAAATTAATCGGATATTGTCTTCTGTGTCCTACTGAATGACTCCAAAAGATATGTAAATTTTCTTTTATTACTCAATTTGCAATATAGTTTCCGTATATTTATGTTTATTAATTCATCAACTGTAACCACTGTGTGTAAGTCTCTCACTGCTGGCCTGTGACAAAGTAACTATATATATTATTATTAAGTTCAAACTGGGTGGCCTCTCAATAGCGGTACTTCATTGTACCTTCGAGAGGTCTCCCAGCTCCATTACTGATTCCATTTAAAATCATTTCTATTGTAATTAATTGTAAATGTATCTGGAGCCAATAAATAATTTTGAAATTGAAATTTGAAATTTGTCAGTCACGAAAAAAAGAAGCTGCAATAAATGAATTTCTCACCTCAAGTTGAATCGCTGTTGAAGCTCACTATTTGATCATGACACGTCATCGCCGTTATGACTACCCATGTGCAATTTTCAAAGTGAAACGGTCCCCTATTTCTTCACGAATAACACAACAGCTGTACTTTTGGTGTGAGAATTCATACAACCTTGAGACTGATATATAATAAAAACGCATATGTACCTGTATGATTAAATATACCATATAAGCTAAGAGCAATCATTGAGCAACTTTGCATCAGGAGGTATATATATATATAAGAGAGCCAAATTTCTGTTCATCAATATAATACTAAGACAATTCAATGTCTAGCAATGAATGCTAAAGTCAACATGGATAGCACAAGTGATTGGAAATAAAATTAATTTTTAAAAATCAAACATGAAATGTTACAACATTTGAATTAAAACAGATTGCATTTTTTTGGTGTGCTGAAATTAATAAAATATTTGAGTAAGTGTCAGCTATAATTATATAGGGGTAGCATAAGTAATTAAAAGTTATTAAATTAATATCAGAAAAGAATATTAAAGATTGGACATAATACCTTACAACATTTGAATAAAATATTTTGATGCATTTAATTGTGTAATGAAAAAAGCATGCTTCAGTGGGATATATATTTGGTTTGACTGAGGAAAATCAGTTACTTGAAAGCTTTCAGTGCTTTGAAATTTGATTTCTAAGTGCAATGTTGGGCAATTCCATAAGGTCCGATTTACAGATTTGACAATTTAGCAGCTTGTGTAGCCCTACCATTAAACCTCAGCTACTTCATTGTTAAACAGGGATGAGGCCAGGTAATAGGGGTATCAGACAAGCCATCAACCAAAGTTCCAAGTGCAACAGGAGCTGAGCTATGTCAAAATGTCATCATGTCGGACATACATCGTGTGATTATGTCCGACACATTGACATTTTGCCTTGTAGCTCAGCTCCTGTTGCACCTGGAGCTTTGGTTGATGGCTCACGAGTATAATACCCCTATTACCTGGCCTCATCCCTGTTTAACAATGAAAGAACGGAGGTTTCATGGTAGGGCTACACAAGCTGCTAAAATGTCAAATCTTTTAACATTAGTTAAATTTGGTATGCAAAATGTTATCAAATAAAACATTACCTTTGGTACAGTGTATGTTAATCACACATTTGGTATGGCTAATTATGGGTTAGTTAGGATGTGTTAACAATAGTGATGTCTAATCATCATCACCACAAAATTCCATTCAATAAAATGTTAAAAAATTAGGACTTTTGTGAATGCTTGAACAATTGTCTTGAAAGGAAATTCTAATAAATTATCAATATATCCAACAAACTTCTGAAAAAATCTGATAGTGGTGTTCATTTGGGAAAAAATTAAATATTTCAAATAAATGCTACACCTCAAATTAACAAAATCATATCTACTCGAGGGAAAACAGTTTTTACCCCTAGGATTACATTTTATTTCACCGTTGGAGTGATGACAAATATTTCATATTAATCATTAGCAGCCAACTTTCTCTTCAATTTTAAGCGATAAACAATTTTTTTCTATTTGAAATCCATGTTTGTCATCTAGTTTGTCCCTTAATGACTTAATGCAAAATAAAGAATTCACATAAGTCATCATACGTAACAATCGACAAAGTCAAATTCTGTCCTATTGTGACGATAACCAGATGGAAATCATTTTGCACATAAACGATTAATAAAGCTACCAAGTTGAACACATTTAAATATTTGGAATGATTAACAAGTTACATACTTCTATATCCTTAAACAAAATACAGAAGTGTATGTAAATACAATATGTATCTAGGTCTTTGCGGATAAATATATTTGGATGCTTTAGTAACAATTGGTTTTGTGGAATGATGTTTTTACATTGTGTAAAGTGCATAATCTGCAGATTACACTCTAAAAAATGTCAGGACAAAATTGGTTTTTTAGATTCAAAATGGTTTTTTGAAAAACCAAATTTCAATGCAAAACCAACATGGATTTTTAAAAAAATCCATGTTGGTTTTTTGTATTGAAATTTGGTTTTTCAAAAAAACATTTTGAATCTAAAAAACCAATTTTGTCTGAAATTTTTTAGAGTGTAGCATCACCGTTGCAACATGAACAGCTCAGAGGTAACGGTTTGACTTATCGCCACAGCAAACATTATTTTGAAATATATGCCAATTAACAATGAGGCCTATTCTTTTTTAGTGTAGGAGATTCTCAACAGGGTCATCAGCTGGTCACATGACTGCAAATAGTCAAGTCATGTGACTGGAGGTTGCCGAAATTATGAGAATCCGATTAACATGAGATTCCGATTTTTAAGTTCTAAATGAGATTTCATACAGAATAGCAGTTCACAAAGATAAGCCCCTTCCCTAAATAAGCTTTAATATCACAAAGACTTTTTCTCGAAAAGTTTATGATAATATTGTGCAGTGTGGGCATACATATCGACATAGATCTATAGTGATATACCATGCGAGTAGCTTTTAAAAATGTGTTATTTCTGCCTTTGTCGGTGCACTTCGAGTGAGCCTACCCTGTTTTTTTTTTATTGCAGGCCTTTGAAATTTTAAATGGTTTGTGAAGTTCACCACATGGCGGAGCCACTGACTAGTTTACTTATTAATCTATTTAGTTGACCACCGGTTCTTTGGCAACTTTTTTTTTAGCATTTCGGGTTCTGCTGTCAGAACTCTTCTCATGAAATATTTCCTATAATTCCTGTATATTTTTGGACTCCTGTGATTTCCTATATTTTCGAAAAATGCCTGTATTTTTTAAGTTTTTAATACATTTTTTGCGCGTGTACATATTTTTGTGCGGAACCAGTCATAACTACAAAATTTGTGTTAAACTTTCTGTTATGGAATATCAAAGTTTTTTGGAGGGACTTATCTTTGTTGAATTTGGTATGGTTGATTCAAATATATTTAAAAATGGAAAAAAAATTTCCGGACAAAGGGGTTTCTGAACTTATTTTCTATTCATTTCAAAGAAATTTTGTTTGAACTACTACAGATTGTTGGAATTTTTTTTTAAGAGCCAAAATACCACCAAGATATCTTCTTCCAATAACTGAACAAAGTAGAATTCTGGAAATAATTGATTTGAGCCAATAATTGACGAGTAACAATGATAACAATTATGACGAGACTATTTTGTGCGACTTATGGATTATGGATTGATAAAAAAGTTCTGATTCTTAAGTCGAAGAACATCTACCTCACTCGTAAACCAGTATTTGGCAACTTGCAATTGGGAAGCTATAACTGGTATACTGGTCACAACCTTGGATGCAAAAATTTACTCTAAGTTAAAATCGTTTTAAATCTCTCAAATGCAGCTTTTCAAATTCTGGTCAAATAGATAATCCAAATATTTTTTGTCACAGTTTTAACATCTTTGATCTTTTAAATGGTGATTTCTCATGAATGAGTTGCCCGGTACTGGTCTCAAAAGCGAGGGCAAATATTTGTGCAAAATAATTTCAAAATGAAATATATGAGAAAGTTGATTAGGAGACATCCTAGTCTACCCCTGATAATGAAATATTTCAACAGCAATACACTCCACTATATATGTCCATGCGTGACTATGATATAACAATAACATCTCAATATAAGTTCATTAGTACAAGATGAAAACATGCCGTGAGTTAGAGGGCTTAGTACATGTAAAAACCACTAGGTGCGACAAGAAAAAAATGGCGGGAAATTCAAATATTAAATAAAATTTGAAATTAATGTCTATTTATCTGCTTCAAGGTATGAGCATGATGCTGTAACATGTCTAGTTATTGCGGTTGTATTGAAGATGCTGAATGTGATCAAAGTAACATATTTTTATATCAAACATAGCGGCTTGCAACAATTAATTATCATAGCGTAGCATTGCAATTCCCTACACAAAGCCAAAATTAGCTATTAATATAGTAATGTCAATAAAAATGTTAGCAAAACTTGTAATGAGTTAATTGAATAATTCCTATATAATTATATATATATATGCTAAGAATAATATCCAAACCATATATATGAGCACCATGGAGTTATATATATATATTTCTGAAATCACAGGTATCTAGCTTATCAATATAACACCTTCAATATAGGAGGGGTTGTCTAAAAATAATAATAGTACTAGTCATCTTACTCGTAAGCTGCTAAATAAAATGCAGCAGAAATAGAGGGTTGTACTTCTATGTATATAAAAATTTGGTTAATTGACTAAAAACCTCATAGATATGTGGGAATCATTTAAGGTAATTTCAATGGTTAAATGAATACCACATGTCTCAGGTAAATGTTGTATGAATGCAATATGGGTATGCTATATATATATATATATTCAATACCATGTCAATTTCAATTATATCAATGTCATGTATTAATAATTTAATATTATATAATAATGTCATCATAATGTCATCATAGTAATGTCATACGTAATATGAAAGAGCATTAGAGTAACATCATCACTTCTAAGTATCAATGAATATTTTATAATTGACCACAACCTATATATGAATGATTTTAGAATGAGCATTGCTAAGTCCTTTAAAGGGAAGTATCGTAGAAGTCTAAATGGCGAAGTACGAAGCATCCATCATACAGAGATGGGAGTCGTCTCTTCCAGAAAGTCATATAATGGGAAGTCGCAACACATCAAGAATCGCAGGGTAGGCGCAAGTTTCGCGTAAATGCTGTGCGGCATCGGAATCAGGACGCTGGTCCCTTTCTTATAGCTCTGGTACTCCGGGGATCTGAAATCATGAAAAGACAACAAAGTGCATTTACTGTCATCCTGTTATACTGTATGTCCAGAATCCACTTTAAAAAGTCATGGTTCATAATTATGAACCGCGCTATGTTCTGAAAAGGATGGAAGAGCGTTACAGAAGAAGAAGAAGTTCTCCAGAGTTATATTGCAACCATACTTTTCATTATATCACCAAAATGAATAACACTATTTGGAATACTCATAGCCATAGATGTTCCAAGGAGCCAATATTCTGTGAATTTTGTTCAAACCTGTTGGCTCAGTGAGGAGTTTATATATATATTGTAATAAGAGCTGATGTTCCTATTTTGTTTAATGTAACCCCATTACAGCAGGATTATGTATCACTTTTTAAAAGGGGTTTCTTGTTCACTCATCAGAACAAAGAAAACCTGATATTTGAGGTATGCAAAATTAACTAGTTAAAATGCTATAATGTCCATGTTGGCCTTGGGGAGGGGTTGGAACTGTATGTCAATCACTATAATAGATTGATATTTTGAAAATTTTTATACTTATATAAGCCAACAGAGTATCTATTAATTAATACCTTCTTTTTCTAACTCACAATAACATAAATAGAAATTTAGCTTACAAATTTGTCATTTGTGACCAAGTTGTCAACATCTGTGACATGTATGCATGCAGCCACCAAAAATTGCTTCTTGGAGAAACCGCAACAATACTTTGAATTATCAGACGAAGAGCATAGCAAGACAGTAACAAGAATTAACCTTTAAATTAAAAATTTTACACATGAATCCAAAACTTTGGTCGTACCATTGTATACAGTAGAATTTTGGACAAGCCACAAAAACAAATGAGCAGATATGTCATGGATGTTGACAATTCAGTCAGTGCCAGCCACAAAAGGAAAAAATACCTAAACCATTTTTTCCATTCTGCAACAGGGGTATGTTTTTGGTGATCACTCTCCGAAGATTTAGATCGTTCAATGGTATTCTTGAATTAATGCCATTTCTAATACAATGCAGGCCTATATAATAAAGTATCTTTGTGTAATGTGGTTATTAAAGAAAAAAGAATTTGTTTACATCTTGGGTACGCTACGCAGGTTTCTAATGTAAAGCTCAAAGAATTATCATACATAATATCCTTAAAAATTAAATTTTTGGTTTGAAATTAACATAAATCTAACCTTCAAATTTTGATAAAATCTGCAGATGAGGGTCAGAGGCCTTTGAATTTACCATTAAAAACACATTATCTCAAAAACAAACTCAATACGCTTTTTAGTTTGGAATAAATAAAAATAGCACATACTTGCCGTAAGTGAGGTCGGACTTCCGCTCGAGGAGGGGAATTCCACTTATGAACAGCAGCAGGACAGTGGTGAAGACCGGACTCAGGACTGCCACCCACTGGAAGTTATGCAGGATACTTGTGCTCACCAGCCACGCGCCCCACCAGACGATGATCTCGCCAAAATAGTTGGGGTGCCTCGACCACTTCCATAACCCTGCATGACAAAAGGAACATATACGGTATCATTAGCATACATGTAGTTATTTATCATCTTTTATATATGCTGTTTATGATATCTTTTTTTAACACCTCTTCAACTCAAATATTACATTATTGGGCCCCTCTCCATTATGTTATTTTCATCTCTTGAAATGAAATCAGCCTATCATCCAATCCTCCATTTCCTGGGTTGATAGAAACAGACAGACAGAAATCTGTACAGCCAGTGTCATCCATGATTGGACCGGTCTCTTCGATCCATATATGGCCAATGTACGCAAAAGTGGGTAGCTGTTTAAAGTTAGATCAGACATTACTGTGTCAATATTTAATTGTTGGTGGAGGGAACAAGAACGAAACAACCCCGGAATAGGAAATGGGCATTGGGCAAGGTTGGAAATTACTACTCCACATGTATACTGAATTTTGCGGCACCCATGTTCGCAGATCTATTTGAAAATATGTCTGTATTACAGTCGACTAACCAATTGAATTCCTGCTTGGTCAGTCATGATAAAATTCAACCAAATCCAGAGTCTGGGGTTGTTCATAAAAAGATAATAAGAAACATCTTACCATAATTACAACATTTGCCTTTATTTGCAGGCTTAATCCTGAAGTAAAATTTCTGCATGTCAGCAAAAGTCTCCAAGAGCGTCCCGAAGATGAATAACATAATGCCGATGACGTCCTGTGCTGTTCCGAACTTGGGTCCGTAATACTTGTGGCGACATGAAGGCGAGTTAATGAAAATGATAGGCAAACTAACTGTAAACACCCAAACACACTGCAAAGGAAGGAAGAAATTATTATTTTATGTTTTACAAATTACAAATTTATGTTAGGAACAAGCATTATAAGTAGCTAGTGTCTGTAGAATGTATTGTGTAATCAGTAAAATGTTCAAGTGAAAAAAGCCAAAAGAAATTATCCACCTTAATCATTTCTCGGTGTTATTTCACCAAAATAAAGCATTTTTTAGAAAATGAGCAAAGAATTTGTCTGACTTTACAGAATAAGACACTGGCCAGCCAAGGTTTGTTTTTTTGTTTTCTGCTTCACACAACAGATTTTAAAGTATGGATATTCTACAATCTAGCAAACAGAATCACACACTCATTGAAACTGCTGCTACATAATTATCTATGTACAATTTTATATTTATAAGCATACTTCCCCTACATCAAACCCTCTGGACCAAAGAAACAAGTCTGTCGAGCGAGCTTGAGCTGGACATACATGCAGCATTGCAGCTCTACCCTTGGCGGATACTACAACTACATGATAACAAGATTTCCGCAGAGCTGTTTGCTGATTAGCGATTCAAATAGTCTCAAAATTAACTTTCAACTTGGTTGTGTGATGTCACTGGCTTATAAATGTTTTGTTTGTGTCAGTTATGTTTAATCAGTTGACGCAGTGCTTATCATATCCAGCAGCATATGGGACAATAAACAAACTAATTAGGTGACTTAAAGTACTTCATCAAGTAAGAAGATCAGGAGACCAACAGAAAATTGTCAATGACGCAGCATAGCCAGTTCACAAATTGAAAATAAGAAAATTATTTTTCTCGTAGACTGCCAATCTGCAAAGAGCTCTAATACTTTTTGTCAAATGTTTTGTTTGAATGAAATTTTGCCAGTTTCAGTCTTGGGTAATTTCTCAGAAAGAATGTTCAATAAGATGGGCGGGAGGGTCCACAAAATCAATCTTAGTCAATTTTGAGGTCATACAGAATCATGCAGGGGCCAAAACTGGGTTAAGAGGGTGAAGCATGAGAGGTCTAGATTGTTCAACATAAACGATCGACATGGCAAGAAGCTTTTTATAATTTTAAAGCAGGCATTAAACACCTTATCTTCTCTATACCGACTGGAAGGACTCACTCAAAGGAAGTGTAAAGGGAGTATTTTTAACAGTCTAGGGGGTTAAACTCAGTGCGCTATGAAAAGAGACCGCCCATAGAAGTTAGTCATGAAATTTTTACAATTTATCATAGTGACGCTTTGACGGCACATGCGTTGGGATGTTGCCTTTTCAATCAATTAAGATGATTTGGTCAGGTGGATTGTCTTTATCAAGCATCTCCAATGCCCTGGATAGAAAATAGTGAAAAGGGCCTCCGTCATTTTAAATCGGAGACCCTCCGATTTAAAATGTCTCGTCTGGATGACACCCTGCTCAGATGTCGCTCATGAGGATGTTACAGAAAGAGAGAGAGAGAGAACATTCTTTATTTCTGTGAAATGGGCTCGCAAACTATCCCCCAGCCCTCTTGGGCTTACAATTCACTTAAAAATACACGTAATACAAAATGACCATTGAAGGTGAACAATAAAACTTTGAATTTAAATTTGAATAATTTGTCAATATATACACATTTCACAAATTCACAATAAACAAGAGCAGGTACTGCCTCCATATCCCCCACACCCTGCACATCTACCTATACTCACCAAAATCCCATTTTACTTATGCCAAATATTTCCACCAGGGGGGAAATCATGCTAACATGCATGTGGGTGCACCTGTGGGTGAACTTTGCTTTCCAAAATAAACATGGCTGCAGGCCTAAAGCACTGCAACCCAGCTGACAAATGTATATGGGATGTGGAACTGGTTATGAATTTATCGATTTAAGATAACATTTGACAAGTTTAGGGGGTCTTCGAATGTTGGGAAAGGATGAGCATTGTGCATGGTGGCTTGTTTGAAATATTTGATGGATACCATGAAATGGAGACTGAAAGTAAATCCCACCATCGCATAGCGTGGGGATAATTAGTCCTCTTTATAGATCTGTTTGAAAATATGTTAAAATTGCAGTGGCCCAATAAAGGCACCTGACCAATGACCATTACACATACATGTAACTCGCCGGGGTCTCTCCTCATCATAGAAATACATAGGACATGAGGCTCCCGCAGATGAAGCAACCAAAACCTCCATCTTGGAACTGTCCTGTATCCTGGCACAATGTAACTGTGACGTCACCAATAACAGTGATGTCACTTATAAATGGCATGACGTCACATCATAATTAGTCTATTGTGACGTCATGTCTCAGGGCAGTTCCAATATGGCGGATTTGGTGACCTCATCTTGAGGTGGCATCATACAGCCACATGTCCGTTCTATGTATTTCTATGCTCCTCGTAGTAAAATACTTACTTGAAAAGACCAGAATGCTGCGAACTGTTTGAGAGTGGTGTCATCGCTGAACCGGTTGTCTTCTGCCACGTGGAACATCCGGTACATGAGGTAACCGGACAACCGGCAGCCCCAAGCAGCGACAAGCACAGTCATCACAATCTGACGCCAGTAATATGTCTAAAAAGAAAAACGTTAATTAACCCTTAGTGATTAAACAACACATCATTTTCAGGAGTTGCAAGTGACATCAAGTGTGAACGCTGATACCTGATTTTTTAGTGGGTCAGTCATTGGAAGTAGTTATGATTTACCACTCTAAAAAATTTCAGACAAAATTGGTTTTTTAAATACAAAATGGTTTTTTGAAAAACCAAATTTCAATGCAAAAAACCAACATGGATTTTTTTAATTTCGTCCCGACATTTTTTTTGAGTGAATGGGACCATCATGTGCTCCAGGAGAAGTTGCCAAAGTCATCAGATTTGATAACGATTGCTGAAGGATTTCATATTTATGAAAGCGATTGTATATATCTCAGATCATCTGGCTGCTTTACAATCAGTGATGAATATAAATGATCAGACAATCGAAGCAATTAGGGGTATCAAAGATTAGTACTAATTATTGCTAATCTATAATGATTATATGTCAGTAAAACCTTCACAGTGCACTCTAAAAAATGTCGGGACAAAATTGGTTTTTTAGATTCAAAATAGTTTTTTGAAAAACCAAATTTCAATGCAAAAAACCAACACGGATTTTTTAAAATCCATGTTGGTTTTTTCCATTGAAATTTGGTTTTACAAAAAACTATTTTGAATCTAAAAAACCAATTTTGTCTGAAATTTTTTAGAGTGCATAGATCTGCAAATACATGTGGAGCTATTCAATAATGATAAATGGATGAATACAACTTGAGCGACTAAAAAAGTAATACTGCCGATTTGTTTGCCTTAGCGAGTTATCGAAGCAAGCTGTTGCGAAAATATTTACTGATCTTTTCTGTATATGTCACCGTGAATGAGTTGAACCTGCTCCCCTAATACACTCAGCATTTATATTTGGACAGATGTTACGTCTGCTTATGAATGTGCCAAAGATTAAGGTTGCATTTATACATATCGCTTTTCTCATTGTGATCGATATGAAATTCTAGATCTATTTGACTTATCTGATATTTCCAACATCGCATATATAGATACTGTTATATTTATAACCGCTTAGTTTTGCTTTTCAAGGCATCAATTTTGCACTGATTCATATGGATCATTTTAATGAAATGATTGTTAGGCCTCATGCAGGATACTCCCTCATCCCCAGGGGTAACTGAGAGTAGTTGAGGGAAGGCGAGTTTGGTCAATGGGAAGTGAATTTAGTTGGGGGAGATGAATTTGGTTGAGAGAAGGCCACTTTAGTTGAGGGAAGACGAGTTTGGTGGAGGGAAGGCAAGTTCAGTTGAGGGAAGGCAAGTTTAGCTAAGGGAAGGTAAGTCTAGTTGAGGGAAGATGAGTTTGGTTGAGGAAAGCGATTTTAGTTGAGGGAAGATGAGTTGAGTTAAGTTGAGGGGAGGCAATTTTAGTTTAGGGAAGCCAAGTTTAGTTGCGGAAAGCTGAGTTTGGTTGAGGAAAGTGAGATTATTTGAGGGAAGACGAGTTGAGTTTAGTTGAGGGGAGGAGAGTTTAGTTGAGGGAAGCCAAATTTAGTTGAGGGAAGTCAAGTTTAATTGAGGGAAGCTGCAAACTGTTTTGTTGAGGGAAGACGGAGTAGTTGAGAACAGATGTTAATTGAAGGTGGCAGAGGTTAAAAGAGGTAGTCTGGAGTAAAAGGGGTTAACTTTCAGGGTACCTAGTGTATGAGAGAGTGTGTGGGATACCAGGGGAGGGGTATATCCAGCAATTAGGCCTGTTGTTGCCTTTCAGAAGTTTGCCGGGGACAAATAAGAGCAAATATTGCTTTTTCGATGGAGAGGCAGCCTATTATATAGCAAAGCAGGAGTCCTCAAGATTATACACATTAAGTTTTACCCCATTTGAAGGATACTTTACTTATCCAGAACAGACACTTTTACGAGGGGATGCAGATGTATTGCGCTTCGAATTACATCTGACGACAGCCCACTATTTTACCTATTTTACTTTCATCAATCTTGCTGTCTGTAATCCTCTATCCTATAGATAATATTGTCTCCATCCAGGAAACATCTATATATCTTGGCTTATATCTATTTCTCCATCTAATCTATCTATTAATCTGTATATCCATGTATATCTACGCCACCCACCTGTCCAAGGCACAGAGTTAGTAAAGCGACGAAAAGGAAGTTGCTTCCGGCCGCGAAGTCAGAGAGTTTGTCAACACGACAGGACCACGTGACCAGGAAGTAGACCATTTGCAGCAGGGCCGTTGCTATGGCAACTATGGCCAGGTTGTCGTCGTCAATCACCTGCATGGGTTCTCCCAAGGCTCAGCAGGCGGCGTGGCATGTCATTCACATGGTCACATCTGAGTAGGAAGAGAAAAAAAGACAAGACACCGTTAGAATGCCAAAGGCCAAAAAAATGTTTTCATGGTATTGAGATATATATAGCACTAGTCTAGTGGTATCGAAAAGTAAGGATGAGTGAATAGACGAGCTATTCTCCTGGAGTCCACTGATTCTCGGAGACGGTCATTCCGAAAATAGTGACAATCATGTAGCAAAGGCAGATAGACATGATATGCGCTGAGAAGTTTATTTAGACAATAATAGTAACAATACATGCAAATTTATCGACTGACATACTGGGATGGTTATTCCAATAATAGTGACATCAAACTCACATGAGCAAGTAGACATGACACACTCTGAAAAAGGTCATTTGATAAAAATGACATACAAGGATGATGAGTATAGACATTATACTAGCGACATCCAAGTAGACTGACAAAATAGATATGATATGCACAAAGAAAGGTCATTCTAACAAGAGTGATTTCATTGTCAAGTAGGATACTAAAATCGACATGACATGCATTGAAAAAGTCATCCCGATAACAGTAACATAAAAGTAGCAAGATAAAATAGACATGACATGCACTGAAGAGGTTATTCTAATAATAGTGACATTTTAGTAGCATAAAAAATTAGACAACACATGACGAGTAACGTCATTCTGATAACAGTGATATGAAAGTCACTTGAGAAATATAGACATGACCAGCATGAAAAAAGGTTGTTCCAATAATAGTAATATGAAGGTGGCATGATAAAATAGACATGACATGCAGTGGAAATGTCGTTCCAATAATAGTGACATTGAAGTTACATGATGAAATAGATGTATGACATGCACTGAAAAAGGTTGTATAGATAATAGTTATTTCAAAGTAGAATGAGAGAATAGACACGACATGCACTGAAAAATGTTGCTCCGATAATCGTGAATAGAAATTCACATGATAAAATAAACATGATATGACCTGAAGCAGGTTATTCTGATAATAGTCATATACCAGTAGCATGAAACAATAGACATGACATACGCTGAAAATGGTCACTCCAGTAATCATGAAATTTTAAAATTTACATGATAAAATAGACATGACAATGTCATGTGCTGTAAATGTTTATTATGATAATAGTAACACAAAAGTGGCATAAAAAATCAGACCCAACATGACCAAAAAGATGATAAAATAGACATGAAATGCGGTGAAAAGGCCGTTCCAATAATAGTGACACTGAAGTTGCATGATGAAATAGATATAACATGCATTGAAAAAGGTCATATCGATAATAGTTTCTTCAAAGAAGCATGACATGCACTGTAAAAGGTCATTCTGATAATAGTAACATTGAAGTTGCATGATGAAACAGATATGACATACACTGAAAAGGGTTGTTTGGAAAATTGTTTCTTCAAAGTAGCTTGAGAAAATAGCCATGACATTCACTGTAAAAGGCCGTATCAATTGATGACAGTTACTCGAAGTAGCAGGAAAAAATAGACATGACGTGCACTGAAAAAGGTAGCGCCAATGATGGTGACATGAAAGTAGCATCATAATATAGACATGACACACACTGAAAAAGATATGACATATAAGTTCAATGAAAGAAAACTAAGCTCAGTTTTCATATATTCTGTCTTTCCAGACCCTTGTTCAAAGGGTCAATTCCAGCTCTAACTGGGTCACATTGAGACCTGGCTACAATCATAGTACAATTTCATTCATCCTACTATCCTCAGGCTGATGCACCATATAATACATTCCTCTTAAAGGTCCGCTATCAAACCAGTTGAGCTAAAGGGCCGGCCCCAAAGCCAAGTGCTTAGGAGCAACCCATTATACCCAACCCACTATACTATACTAATTACCCACAAGAGTACATATAGAGGACGTAAAGCCCCAATCATCCATCCAGCCAAGGTTGGCAAAAGCTGTATCTGGTTAGCTCAGCCCTAGATGAGAATGTATTCATTGACCTGTGCTGTTATCAATCCTAGGCCACTGATAATGTTATTACTGCACTCAAGTAAAATCCCAAATCAATAACTGGCCAATTTTCAGAACTCGTCTTATATTTCATTGTGTGTCGACGCATCCAGACCGATGGCCCACAGAAACAAACTATTGAACTGAAGCGGAAGGAGACTATGTATATGCCCACGGGTATTAAAATTATGTTGCAAAGTTAATGTGTTGATGTTCCACTGAAGCACCTGTTATGGATGAATTAATTTTTGAATAATTTATAGCAGTTCCCCACCAACTCAATATATCCTGCTAACAGAACTATGTAAAATACAAGCCAATTGAGTGGTAAAATCAGTAGAGTGAATCAAAACACACACATAGTACAAATTAGGAAAACTAGGTTATCTTCTCATATCAGAACTGCAGGTTTAAATCAATTGCTTAAAAATATAGATAGGTAGATATATAGATATATATATAGATAGATATATAGATAGATAGATAGATAGATAGATATATAGATAGATAGATAGATAGATAGATAGATAGATAGATAGATAGATAGATAGATAGATAGATAGAGAGATAGATAAATAGATAGATAGATTAGATAGATAGATTAGATGGGTAGATAGATAGAAGTGTTTTGGATCAGACCGTTTTTCAGCGGTGCAGTCAAGTACCACTGACTTTTCAGTATCGCACCCCGCAACAGCGCCACAAAACACTGGTACCTGGTTTGTCCTGTGGGGTATTTATGTATGATGGTGTTGGGCCATCCCCCCCGCCGGCCAACAATTAAATGCATGAAAGAGATTGGAAAAGCCGCCTAATGCCACGTATTCGCCTCATGTTATAGCCCCCCCTAAGCCATTCTTAGAGGTAACCCAGGGTTTGTCTGTACCATTATACGGAGGGTACGGTTGAAAAACTTGAGAAGTAAAAATGGGTTATCACTTTTCACACCGTTACTTTCGTCTTTATGGGGATTTCTGATAAAATTCAGCAGCATAAATCAATAACTGGTAAGTGCCAGACCACCTATCCCCTGAACCAGTACCTGGTGGGGGGTAGTTTGGTCTGGTCCGCAACATTACAGCTGACGTACATATGACTAATAATGCATACTGAATTTCACTGACATTTTTCCTTGTGAGGTCGTCTCTATCACATGTTGTTCTCCAGGGGGGGATCCAGAAAATTCCGGTGGGGGGGTCTATCGGGCTATCACGTCGAACGCATAGCTCACAACGTAATGCGACTGCGCACGGATAAAATTAACATGTAAAAATATAACAATTTTGGTCTGATGGGGGGTATGCATCCCCCATTCCCCCCCCCGTGTCCGTCCCTGTTGTTCTCCATGACACATAACTAGTCATAAGCGATTTGTGAGGTCATATCATACACTTCCAATGCTATCAAAACAAATGCACCTACTCTGAGTCACAGCACTCATCAATGAGTTACTGAATGACAAATTGACACTTCATTTCAATGCAAATAACAGGGCCTGTTGTGAGGTCATTGGTGGCCGCAAACGGCTGAATGTAAGTACTCGCCATTCTTTAACTGTAACAGATAAATATATCAAATAAATGCAGTCAGAAGCAAATGATCTGTAAAAATAGATCGGATAACATGAATGATAGCGGATCTATTGATTGGCATGATGAAGATTGAACGGATCCAAGATGGAGGCTGCACTTTGTTATTATTGTTAATAATGTGAGCAGCGAATTTGGCTGTCTGTGCACTCTAAAAAATGTCGGGACAAAATTGGTTTTTTAGATTCAAAATGGTTTTTTGAAAAACCAAATTTCAATGCAAAACCAACATGGATTTTTAAAAAAATCCATCTTGGTTTTTTGCATTGAAATTTGGTTTTTCAAAAAACCATTTTGAATCTAAAAAACCGATTTTGTCTGAAATTTTTTAGAGTGTGTGATGTCTGATCATGTTGATCAATCGCTGGCCAAGAGTACAAGATTGGTGCAATTTTCCTTTGAAGTCCACTGGCAAACTCATCAAACACAGCGTCCAATCAATTACTTGGGACATGTGTTCATATTGATGGCCAATACCTGACTGCATCCTGGGCCTACAGATATTAGACTTGATCTTATACAGTTACAAAAATTAATAGACCCTCATTTATACTTTATACAATACAATGGCAACAATACATGCAGATATGTGTATTTGTGTTGGCCAGCAGTTTCAATCAGCTGCCAAAGTGACACAGCTGGTTTCAATTCTTTGTCCCTATATTATCTGTAGAGTAGGTTGGGGCATGCGGCTCCCCTTAATTTCGAGATGCGATTTGACCTACTTTTTATGGGCGATTATTTGAATGCTTATGCTGTCAGAAAGGGATCACTTGACTCTACTAATAACTAGAGAAACAAATGTCTACCAATTTTAATAAAGGAGTTACGGCCATATTTGTAAAAAAATTAAAATTGCCTTCTTACCCCACCCATCAAGCAAGAAGCCCCCTATTATAATCCAATGTCAATTTTTTTTGTGAGCACATTCAGCCTAAAAGTTATTTCTTTTTCTGAATTTCAGAATTTTTCTGTTCATACTTTTATTTTTTAATATTTTTTGCCCTGTTTCAATTTCGGGCCCAATTTTTTTCTATTCTAATTAGCTATTCTATCAAGTTTTAAGGTAAAGTACACATTGATTATGGTTCCTGAAGCAGCTTCGACCCCCCAGTGAACGGGGCCTCATGCCCCATATCAAGTGGGGCCTCTCACCCCAAACCCACATATTTTCATTTGACCTCTATATTTTGAACTAAAATGCAAAAAACATGAGTGAAGCAATGCAGATGTCCATTATACTTTAAAAAATTTCCGAAGTTATTTCTGACAACCCCTTTCAAAGAATTAGTCAAAGTTACAAAAACCAGGCACATTTTTTTGTTTCTTTAATTTCTACTATGGTTTGGTGCTCCTCTAGCTTCAATCCTATCAATAGATAAACGCACCAAAAATGTAAGTTTGGATATAAGCCTGGGGGGGCCTCTCACCTAACCCGGGCTTCTTGCCCCGACCTACTCTATACACTCTTTTTTTAAAAGTTGTCCATCACTGTGGCACTGCAGCACTGGTGTACCATATTGTCTATTACTCTACACGGAGTGCCAAGTTATTAGGCAGCAAGATATTTTTGGTCATGTACCTCAAAAATTATTTTGGAGTTTTTAAAATGATTTTCTTTGAACATAGCAGTGAAACCTAGGGTGGTCCACATTTCAATGGGAAAAATAAAATTTCCTAAATCCCCCAATTTGAAAACAAAAATTGATGACCACATAAGGCCTAATTCAAAAATAATGAAGCCATGCAGCATATTTTCTGTAGGGGTCTCAAAATATGAGAATGGCTGTATGTGACAACTTCATGATACACCATTGCTTTAATTACATTCTTGTGCAACTTTCCTGAAAATTTCATGACATTCTGTCTCATAGTTATTGAGATAGAGTTGAATTACATTGAAAAAATAGCATTTTTTCACAAATAAAACGTGACACAACATTTTTGACCTATTGAATTCTTTCAGTTTTACAAATTTGGACATATTCTGAGGCAATTTCTCAACACTTTTTTGAATCTCTATATCCTCAGGCTTCATAAATCCATCAAATCAAGTATTTATATTTGCCTGGGTTGACGTTATTGAGCTATTTGGATTCAAAGGTTGACTTCCAAAAATTTAGTCAAATTTGACGCTTACTGATCTGGGATGCTCTCGTGTCCCTTTGACATACGTCAGCTGAATCTTTTGGTCCTTGAGACCTAGTCTTATATCTTCTTACCCATTTCGGAAGCTTCTTATGGTTGTGGAAAATTTAGTTCACTAAAAGATTCCAATAACTAGCAGGGTGGGTGATTCCGTCGCAAGCGTAACACTCAGAATACTATGTAGTGCCACCGAGCAATAAAAGCTCCGTTTTAAATCTGGTTTGGCTTGTAATGTTGCAAAATCTGTGTAGTTTTGAGAAACAATCAAGTAATCCAGGTCTGCAGCCGGTTTCTGGAGGTAACATACAAAGATTTCTTAAAAGTGGCTTTGTCGCAAGCGTAACACTATGAAAAATATTGGTCATATTTTCATGGTTTTCTTGCAAGGAGTAATGCAATCATTCTAGTATTACTTGTGTTGATAATCAGCACAATATTTCAGTAATTGGAGTATGTTTCAATGTTTCATTAACAAAATTTTGCTCATTGTGAAGCTTTCCTTAAAATTTGGGGCCAATTTGTTGAAAAAGGCAATAGCTAACACAAATTTCACTTTAATTTTATAATTACTCTTACGCTTCATCCAGAGTTATTATTGATAATGCATATAAAATCGATTTTTGTCAAAACCAGAACACTTTTTTTACTTTTGTGTCACAGCATTACCCAAAACTGGCTTTTTATCTGGAAAAATAGGCTAAAAAACACGCTTCTATCATCACTTGCTCTGTTCGTAATCACTTTGGTGGCACTTATTTGGTACCAATTCGAAGCCCATATACAGACGCATAACACTGGACAGGTGAAATAATTTTAGAGGAAAATTTGTACATCTGAAGTGAAAATATTTAACTTTTTTTTTTTAATATTTCAACAAAATTCGAAAAATTATGTTTTCCTCATAAAAATTTGGTGAATTTGGATGAAAAGTTCCATGGAGACTTAAGAGTACATGAGATTTGTCATCCAATAAAAAAATTAGATTTAATTTGAAGATAATTTACCATTCAGTCTACTTTTCTTTTACTCCCATGGAAATAAAAATAAATAAAATTTGGTAATATTCCGCTTTTATCAGTTATTTCCACAAACCACAGCAAAATGGTACATACAGTTTCTAGAACTTAGACATATTTGTCACAATATTATGTGGTCATTTGATACATATAAACATTTTAAAATTTTGATGGTCATGTCACATTTTGGCTTCATTATTTTTGAACTAGGCCATAAGTAAAACAAACACATGCAAAATTTCAGCCAAATCGGTTAATATCTAGAGGTGGCACAAAGCCCTCGAAGTTTCCAATATAATTCCTCATTGGCGCAACTGAAAAATTGGGCAACTTCTCCGATCTTTCTTTGAGTGAATGTTTTTTTCCTGATTTTTTAGTGTATAATAAAATTGGCATGGCAAAATAATATCTGGGGGTTATATTTGATTTATTATTCATAGTAAGTGAAATATTTGCCTGATTTATGAAAAAAAGGCTTGATAAATAACCTGTGTAATATCTATGCTGACCTGCTACGAAACTTAGTAAGTCAGACAGAATATCAGGACTGGATTTAGCATCCTGGACATAATTTAAGAAAAGGTTACTTGATCGAAATAATACACTGTTACTGCAAGATTTGCAAATACCGATGATTTTGAGGTCTGCCGATGGGCAATTGCATGTTAAACTTCAACGGCTTTGTGCCACCTCTAAATATGAATTGATTTTGCTGAAATTTTTACACAATAACTTCTGTCCATATAAGATTTTTAGAATGCACGATTCAAATCAGAGAAATTCTGAAGGAAGTGTTTTTGGACCACCCTCTAGAGTGAAACCCCATGGTGCACCTTACCCTACTCTAGAATACAAAGCCTAAATATTATATAGGTTTCAACTCTATCATATTATATGTTATCTTGGAACATAGTCTATTATTGTTTTATACTGACCATAAGTGTTGTTTTGTCTGTAACTCCATTCAATTGAATTAGATGTAAATGCATGCACTATAAAGCTACACCTAGTCATTCTATTGGCTCTAACTCTATCAATTTTCTTATAACTTTACATTGTACATTGTATCTTACTGTATTATTATTAAGCTGTCCATGGCAGTGTATATTCATCTATTATACCATTCGACATCTCTGTCAGCCAATCACATGCCAGTATTGCAGGGAAATAATTCCCATATTCTTTGTTGTCCAGTTATCCTCTCATGTTTGACTGTTTGTGTGTTTGTCTCATGGTATAAGCCGGTTATTCACCACGGGATTAGGAATATGTGTTTATCACACCTCGGGCTAAAGCCCTCGGGTAATAAATCACATATTCCCTCTCTCGTGGCGAATAACCTATATAGATACTTACTTCATTAGAATAGTTGCATGCAAATATGTTTCTTGAACACAATGCCTAAATGCTATTGGTTCCTAATCTATCAGATTGTTTATTACTCTGATACATTGTCAATTACTGTTTTACATAGACCATAACAGTGTTGTTTTGTCTATAACTCTACTGAAGAAGCTCCTAGAGCATTTACTTGACTGCAACGCCTGAATATCATATAATATTATCTGTGCTAACGCTATCAGATTGTCTATTACTTTGATACATATTGACTTTATACTGTATGAAGTTGTCCATGACAGTGTCATGATATTGTCTATTACTCTATTGAAATAGCTACAAATGCATGTACTTGAATGCAAAGCTTGAATGTTACCTGGGTTCTTACTTGAAAAGATTTTCTATTACTGTGACACAATATCTATAACAGTGTTGTTTTGTCTATAACTCAATGTAATTTAAGAAGCAGCAAATACATGCACTACAAAGCAACCCCTGATCATTATATAACACAGAATTGGCTTTACCTCTATCAGATTTCTATTACCCCAACACACTGTCTTTTATTAAGTATTCAATGATTTTTTCTATAACTTTCTATAAGCTTAAAGTGCATGTACTTGAATTCAATGTCTAATATTACATTGACTCCCTTTTGGTCAGCTTGTCTATTATTCAGATATATTGTCAATCACTGTATTAACCTGTCCATGACAGTGTTGAATTGTATTTTACACTATTCGTTGTCATTTTCATAGCTATGTGTTTTTGAAAACTTCTTAAACCGTGAAATCATTAGGGTATCTGTGATTGTGATTGGTCTAATCTTCAATCTGTGACATATCAGTTCAGAGTTTGACATCACGGTTTATAAATGACAAAGAAAATTAAAACTGCCAGGCAATGTTATGTTTTGTTTACAACTACAGCAGGCAACTTCTGTCTAAGCCAAGTGTTACATCTTACCAGAAGAGTCTCTGTTTCAATGTTTCCCAAAGAAAGCCTGCTTTATTGTTTTTCACAAGACACTCGTCTTCACAATTTCAAATCACTTTGTGACATTTGTTCTCAGTCATCGTACACTGCAGGACAAAAGTTTGGAAACAGTATTTTGCTTGCTATCGGAACACTGTTACAGAAATTTGCCTGTGGGTGCATGGATTTTTATCTGATTAGTAAAAAAACCCATAATTGGAAGAGAGATTACATGAGTAGTTTCCACAGTGTACATGAATGGCATTCAGTTTCCTTTGTTGCTTTCAAAATACTGATTGCCCCAAGCAAGTGGTCAGGCATTTCAATATTTTTATATAGGTCCCAACTCTTTTAGATAGCCTATTACTCAAATACTTTATGAAGTACTTTTGTCTATTACTCAGATTCATTGTCAATTTCTGTTTCATCTTGCGTGTGACAGTGTTACTTTGTTTACAACTTTACTAAAGAAGATGAAAATGCATGCACTTTAATTGAATGCCTCAATATTATACATTTCTTTATATTATATTGACTCCAATATATCAGATTATCTATAACTCTAGTTTGATGTCCATGACAGTGTTGTATTGTCTAGGGGAGTGTGGGGACCGGTGGGCCGCTTGACAAATTATTGACCATGTAGGCAAATCTGCTTCAGATAAAGGATTCATACTGTGCACCCTATTAGCTGGTGTAATTCTCTTTAAAATGATATAAGATTCACATAGATCAACCCAGGAAGAAAGATTAGAAAACGCTTTTTCTGTCAAGAAAGATGGTGGCCCATCGGTCCCGAACCATGGGGACTGATGGGCCATCCCATGGGGACCGATGGGCCATTCCATTGGGTCAGATGGACCATGTTAATAACTTGCCAAAGGGTGGATAAAGAATTCAAAATTTGTTTCCAATATGTTTTTGTTTATCCATCTGAGCGTATAGGACAATAAGACATGGAAAGAAGATAGATATGCCCAGATTTTACACTTTGAAAAAAAGCCTAATTTTCACAAATGAGTTACTTTTTTGTAGTTTTAGTCAATCTATTGAGATGATGTGTTAGCAGTTATCATGAACAGATGCATCAAAAACTATATTGGAGAATTCCAAAACGATTGGTTCATTGGTCACTAAGAAAAAAAAATTATTTGATATGTGGTCGATACAGAAGTTTGGCTACCACCGTGATCATCAAAATCTTGTCTAATACCTCAAATTTTTTGATAAATATTAAAAATGAGAATAGTTTAATATTTTCTCCATCAATGAATCATTTCTGTCAATCATGTAGATTTTTAGGGGAAAGGTAAAATTTTCCAATGATACTGTACTAGTATGCCACCTGCAGGAGAAATCTTGAATCAAAACAATAAAATTCATCAATAACCCTCCATTAGCTTATATTTTGGTGAAAATTTAAATTACACTCAATATTGCATCAATGTCTAACGGGGTCCTTATGTTTATTATATCCCAAATACCTTGGTTGAAAATTTGTGATTATGGATATTTTAAATTTCAACCATTTTGTGTTTGAAGCCATTACTAAGGCAAATCTATCAGTGTAAATTCGAGGGTATTCATTTAAGTCAAAACTTATCATTTAAAGCTGCAAGCTGAAGTTCTATTGTCCTTTTTCCCATAAAAGACTTTAATATCCTGCCCCATGCCAATACGCCACCTATAGAAAATCTCTTTAAATAGTGGCCCATCAGTCGCCATGTTGGGTGGCCCATCGGTCCCCAAAAGCTTTCAGAACAGTTAAACCCCTCTGCTTTGGTGAAATATGGTTCTTGTTCCTAAATTCAATGTGTAAATTGTCACCAATATATAGGACAAATCATCATAGAAAATATATTGCGTCGAGTCTACACACTTTTGAGATATTAAACTTTTTCTGAATCAGAAAAAAAATTTTTAGATGTTGAAAATTTCATTTTGCCTCCTACACGCTTGTGCCATCACTTATTGATCAGTGGTCGATATGGTATTCATAGATGTGATAAGCAATACTAAAAATGCAAATTAGATGTTATGAAACGTTTTTGATGTGGAGTTAAGAGAATGGCCCATCGGTCCCCATGGCCGGTCGGTCCCCGTGTTCCCCTTTTGGCCTATTAAAATAGCTGCAAAAGACATGCACTAGAATGCAACACCTAAGCATTATTAGCTTTGGTTCTTGTCAGATTTTCTATAACTTTACATAGTCTTTACTGTACATCAAACGGTCCATGACAGTGTTGTTTTGTCTATTACTCAAGCTGCAAGGACGAACTTTATAGTTAATACAATGCCAAAATATTATATATTGGTACCAACTCTGTCTGACTGTCTATAACTCTGGTACGGTACATGCACTATTACTGTTTTAAACTGTCTGCAACAGTGTTGTATTGTTCATTACGATACTCTCCATTGTCCCTCACATGTATTTTATTGAAGTGGATGCAATGCCCAAATATCCCATTGTCTCTGCTTATAACTTTATCGTATATATTAGCTATGCCGAAATAATTTTTATCCTTTGTCTCTGATTATAACTATAATTTGAATTGTCTGCAACTCTGATCAATTATCTCTTACTGTTTCACAAGTTGTATTTCCAATTGCATTATATAACATTATCTGCTATATTGTGTAAGGAAGTGGCAACTTAAAAAGCTGAAATGCATACATTTGAATTCAATGCCTAAATATTGTATTTGCTTTTACTCTATCAGATTGTCTACCACCCCGATACATTGTCTTTAAGGGTATATTCAGTCCATGATAGAGTAGTATTGTGTATTTATACCTGCAAATGCATGGACAAAAATGCAATCTTGCAATACCTAAATATTATTTTACCTCGACCTAAGACTGCCTTATTGATGCACCACATTCTACATTTCCCATTGTCTTACAAGCATTAGTACTTTGTGTATGGGAGCGGCTACTTAAGAAGCCGAAATGCATGTACTTGAATGAAATGCCTGAATATTGTATCAAATTGGCTATAACTCTATCATGTATATAACCCTGATACATTGTCTTTAATGGTTTCAATCAGTCCATGATAGAGTAGTATTGTTTACTTATAACTGCCAATGCATGGCCAAGAATGCAATCATGCAATGCCTAAATATAACTTTGCCTCAACCTCTATTAGATTGACATATTGATGCACCACATAGTGAACACATACTATACATTTCCCATTGTCTTACAAGCACTAATTTTTTTGGTTACTTTGTGTATATTAGCGGCTACTTAAGAAGCCGAAATGCATGTACTTGAATGAAATGCCTGAATATTGTATCAAATTGGCTATAACTCTATCATATTGTATATAACCCTGATACATTGTCTTTAATGGTTTCAATCAGTCCATGATAGAGTTGTATTGTTTACTTATAACTGCCAATGCATGGCCAAGAATGCAATCATGCAATAAATATTGTCTTAACCTCTATAAGATTGCCTTATTGATGCACAACACTCAACATTTCCTAGTGTTTTACATACAGAGTAGCTGGTACATTGTGTTTGGAAGTGGCTGCTTAAGAAGCCGAAATGCATGTACTTGAATGAAAATGCCTGAATATTGTATTGGTTATTACTCTATTATATTGCATTGTCTCTGATGGTATCAATCAGTCCATGATAGAGTAGTATTGTTTACTTATAACTGTAAATGCATGGACAAGAATGCAATCATGCAATGCCTAAATATTATTTTGCCTCGACCTCTATAAGATTGCCTTATTATTGCACAACATTCTACATTTCCTATTGTTTTACATCGATAGATTATCTGCTACATTGTGTTTGGAAGTGGCTACTTAGTTGTTGGATCCTGGGATGAGTATCATGAGAGGTGGTTTTATCAGGTCTATTGGCCAACAATGAACAGTTTAAATCACATAGCCTTGTGGGATTGGGATCATGCGATGGATTCTCCTAGGAATTGTTATGGACCCCCCCCCCCTCCTCTCTCTCTGTTTGGAAGGCTTGCAGAAGCTTGCAATGCCTGTAGTAGTTTGGTGAGAGCAGCATTTTTGTGTTAGACTCAATACCCTGGGTATTTCCAGCTACAACCACTGTGGTCCACTGGCAGTGCAATCCAATTGAAATCCCAATGCCCCTATCCCCCACAACAAACAGGGTAGGGATTTAAATACCAAGGGATGATAACCACACTCAGGCATGGCCCATTGGGGTATTTAATGTATACAAAAAGCCCCAGGAGACAGGCTATATCATGTTATACACCAATGGACTCTGTATAGGGTGCTGCTGCATGTTTAATATCCTGCTAGACTGCCAATAATAAAATCAATGGATTGATAAATGGGCTGATCATCTCCTAGAGAATCTTTCTGCGTAGCAATGCATGCATTCCATTATATTTCACAGCCATAAACAAGCATTGTTTACCACATAGGCAGAAGCACAAGACACATGTATGTATGCAGACCAGAGGCAATTAAACACAGTGTGCATAGGTAATCATCTGTATCTCCTTGCAATCCACTCACCTGACTAGTGGGTAAGATTGAGCAGTAGGGTGGACTATTTAGTGTATACATCCCCTCATCCTTTTGCTGGTGTTAGTGGTGGCATAATGTCCCTTTTGCAGTAAATGCATGGAGCAGGCAGCTATAGCCTAGCTGCTACTAGTAGCCAGCATCTATACTGGGTGATGCTGTAGCTGATGCTGTATCTTGGAGCCTGCTGCTGGTGTTGTGGGCTTTCGCAGCATCTATACACAGAGCCTCAGCAGCAGCAACTAGAGGTTTATTGATTGGTGGTAGCATCTCTGTTTTACACCGCTTGAGCTCCCGGGCCTGTCCAGTCTTTTCACATTATCGCCACAAAATATATGTATTAATAATACACGGCTAATTGCTATCATACATACTCCACCATTATAAAGATATGTATAGACTATAGTTAATTTCAATTGACATGTAGCCATTGCATAGAGCTCATGAATTTAACACATGTCCTTTAAGACTGCATGCATGATCAGTCATTGTACATAACCCTTGTACACAGCAATGTCATCTATAGTTTTGTCACATAACAAAAAGTCAAATTATACGCATCATAGAGGACTAATTACTATCATATTATTATTAGAAAATACACATGGGGCTAATTAATGTCAATAGACAAAACCCTTGCACATATATAACCTTAAGTAACAGATTGTCCTGGAGCATCTTCTGTGACATTGCTGCCACAATGTGTATTATAGAGGACTAATTGCTATCATATTTTTAGAAAAATACTGTAGGCCCGGCATAGGGCTAACCAGTTCCAAGGAATATAACTCTTGCACATAGCCTAAAGTTACAGACTGCCCTGGTGCATAGCCATGACCAACTATAGTTTTGTCACATTACTACCACAAATCTGTATTACAGAGGACTAATTGCTGTCATATTTTTAGAAAACATACATATCTCTTATTAATTCCAATGGATATAACCCTTTCATGCAACCTAAAGTTTCAGATAGCCCGGTGCACTGTCCTGACATTTATAGTAGTACCATCACATTTTGTCCTACATATATAAATGTATCATAGAGGACAATTTTTTTGTTTATTACATTCCATTTTGGACCATTATCACAGGTTTTTGCAAATAACAAATGATTTCTCCTTAAGATATAACTGTAGACAGCATGCAGTATTATATAATTCATTTACGTTCAACAGAAAATGTATTTTGAGGGAAAATAACCACCATATAACATTAGTTTATCATATTTTATCTTTATTGGATTTTTTGTGAGTAAAAGTGTGTGAAGTTTAGACAATTGTAGGCCTACACAAGAAAAGACAATGGTCTTCTAACAAGAACTGTGTTATCTATTGTAGATGTGATAATCTTCTGTTTGTCAAATTTTCCACAAATAGGTCATGTCAAGACTGACACAGTCTCTCTGTGTCGAACAGCTGTAGCTGGAGAGACTGAGGGATTTCCATGACCCAGTTCCATGCATGAGTTACTAATCCTCTTATCTGCTCTGTAAAATCAGACTGTGTTTTGACATTTGTAGTACAGATAGCTTATAATCAAACAAACAATGTTATACAGACAGCTTTGAGTAAATCAGTGTGTACTTTTAACACTAATGTTGCCGGCACCTTAAAGCAAACAGACACTGTTATAAAAAAATCTTTAAGTATCTGTTTTAACTACCAGCTGAGAATGCTTGCTGTTCTCATAGCAAGCACTTGCTCCATCTGAATTCTTGCAGAGTTCACTGCCGGTGGCAGCTGACCACTGCTGTCTCTTATGCATGACGTAAAATATGAACTCTGTGTGCAGAGTAGGTCATACCCATGTATTTTCTTGGTGCTTTGAGCTTCAAAGCAGCAGCAGTGTTTCCCATTTTTATCTTGCCTAACTTTGTTCATGATACAGTTTATTTAATATTTCAACTATTTGAGAGTTCAAGTTTGCATTCACCTGTGCTCTGGACATCATAGAGCACTGTGTTTTCATTGAACTTCCCAGTTTCATCTAATTTTAAGGACTTAGTTAGTTTAGGTGTTACGATGGATCATTCTGATGCTCGGAGAAAAGTTATTTGTTATTTGTGTTATTTGTTATAGGAATGCATCAAGATTATTAAGTTTCACTGAAACAAAAGCGGTTCAGACCTTTGTATTAAGCAGTTTCACTCCGGAAAACCCTAATTATCCTCTTGCAATTTGTGTATCATGGCGCCTGATTCTGGGTGAACACAAAAATGGCAGCGCAACAAAGTCTTTTCCGCTAGCCTCAGAATACAATGCTGTCACTCCTTTCATGACGAGTTGCCAACCAGTTGCCAATATCACATTTGAATAGTTGCAAAAATGAATGGCCCATCAAATAAGGCATTGAAAAAAGTTGTAGACCAGTGTCATCAACTGTTCCTCCAAAAGATATGTGCACCAATTGTTTCAGTGTCCTGTATTCTGAATGCAAGAACAGTCAGGTTCAGTATCAAAGCTACCAAAAGCCCAGAAAATCAGCAACAAATGTTTGTATATCTTGGTTGATGACACAACTAAACAGCAGCTTGCATTAAAAATAATAAAAGAGATGAAGGATGATGAAACTGATGAGTTGAAATTTGGCACACTTTCCAAGCCTCTGAGAGTCAACGTTGGACGTTCAATCAACCAATGATCTTTTATCTGCCAAAGAAATCATTGGTATGCAACTAAATGTAGGTATAAGTCAATAAGTGACCAAAAACGTTTCGCTGTTCTCGAAGATCTTAGACTAAAGTTCGGTACAAAATTCTAACAATCTCTGCTATGCCATCATGCATTTAAATTCATATCATGTATAGGCTGTTTGAGTGTTTGTCTCATGGTATAAGCCGGTTATTCACCATGGGATCAGGAATATGTGTTTATCACACCTCGGCCTAAAGGCCTCGGGTGATAAATCACATATTCCCTTTCCCGTGGTGAATAACCTTTACTTACTTTCAATTTGCAAACAGACTTTGCCACATCATCGACGGTTTTCTGTTGGTCTCCTAATCTTCTTATTAGTAGAGCAGCTGGAGGCCAAAAAGTGCAATATTTAAGAAGATACCCCGCACGGAAGTACAACAGCAAGTTTCATATACCAAAATGTGCGGAAAATTCTCTAGTTTTAGGAAATGATAGTAAGAAAGGCCGATTTTGTGTGCGAACTTTGCAGTGGCGGTTACCATGGCAACGGATTTAGAAAAAATTATTTCAAGAGTGGTTTACTAAATACTGCATAAAACAGAGACAATTAGTGATAAATGCAATCTGACTTCACATTATGGTAAATCGGAGAATGGGTGAGCAGACTGAGAAAATCATTGACACCCATTGTTTATATGGTTGCCATGACAACTGGGAATTCTTAAAAACAGTTGATTTTTGTTGGAAAGTCAATGATAACTTCTCTAAAACTAAGGCAATTTACATAGTTTTAGGATTTCAATTACATGCACCTGAAAGCCCTTTTTCTTGGCTTTTTTGTGATGTCTTTCTTTTCTCTGTCGGTTTAATATCCTTGACACAAAGTGTTACCAAAGTAACCCAAGTAAACAAATTCGAATCCACCAGTAAGCTCACAATTTCCGCAGTTTAGAAGAACAAGCAATTCAATTGAAACTTTTTGTCATCAGAAGGTGGTCCATGTGTGAGAGAAACTTTAAAAATGTTAAAATTAATAACTGATGATCAAATTGGTTGCCACAGAAACAAATCAGCAAAAATACGCCATTTTGAGAAAAGAACCTCATGATTTTGAGTTTGTGTTTCATTTTGCATGAAGAAGTATTGAAAAATTTGTGTATGGAAAATTTATCATTAAAACATTTGAATTTCACTTGGTTACCAAGGCTCAGTAATTGTTTATTACCTTAGCAGCTTAGCAACTGATAAATAGTTACATTTCGTTGGTATTGGCATGCCTCAGTCTGGACAGCTCAGGCATATATTTCTTGTCACATTTGATTAGAGATCTACTGTTTGGTGTTCTGTATCAACACTACATCATTTTTGAAGAGAGATTCACCTCCAAGTGGGTTATCCAACATTTTCAGAACAAGCAAACTCAATTAATTTTTTTGTCATCAGAGGGTGGTCCACGTACTTCAAGAATATCAAAATGGTTAAGGCCACACATAATTGATTCTTAGCTTCAAGGACCCGCCGATGCAATTGATTTCCTTGCTATGGAAAAAATAATAATTTTTTTTTGACATTATAAAAAATTTTTTTTGTCCTACCGACCGACCCTAGAAAAGGTGCCGCTAAAGATCAATTATGTGTGGCCTAACCTAGGATCAAACTGGTTCCCACGGAGACCACCAAAGCAACAAAAGTAATTTTGAGGAAAGAATCTGATGATTCTGAATTTTCGTCTCATTTTGCATGGGGGAATATTTAGAAATTTGAGTGTGGAAAATGCCATACAAGTTTCATCATCAAAATGTTTGAATTTTAGTTGACTACCAAGGTTTAGCATTTTTTCTCACTGCAATGCCACATTGACACCTCTGACTGGACCTCATATTTTTATGGATTTGTACCACCTTCTGATGGAATGGTCCTCAATAAGTATGTTCCAAGGTGAGTGGCAACAATATAAAAGGAACTACACGTATTTCCAGGTCAGGTTAAGTAGAAAAGAGACAAGCATTGTGATTCACTGCATGTCTGCACTTCAGATTGCCAACAAACCAATGCTTGATTGCCAGGCTCAGTCACAAAAACTAGAACCTGACAGTTACATGGTAGAAGCAGCTGACAGGCCCAACGTATAAGCCTACGTGGTTGATATGTTTAGGGTCAAAGATAGTTGTCTGTATCGTGGTAAAGCATAATTTACAAGTACAGTTCAAGCTCATAGACATGCATGCTCCTAATCAGTGGTATAACTTACTGATGACTAATGTCAGAGCAGCTATGTTGATACATGGCACTCTTTGCTTGGCAATATCATCAGTTTTTTACTACTATGACATTGCTATTAGCAGCAGCAAAGCTGAACAAAGCAGAACAGAACAAGATGGATGAATGATTGGGGCTTTACTTCCTATATTTATTGACTTGGTAGGCTATATTAGAACAGGAGGAGGACATAGACATGAGCCGAAGGATGATTGAAACAGCAGTCCCAATTAGGCCGAACGGAACAAGCACTATGCTTCATGTATGTATGCATTGACTTCAAATACAACACCATCAATGAAATGTTGCGGCCGGGTCACTCCATTTGCACAACCATGGCTACTTTACTGCAGTGACATACCTGTGATATGATTAAGTAACTGAATCGAGCAGAAACTCATCACGAAAAACTTGTCTCTGCACACCTTTTTGCTTCACTTTCTCCTTGTCTGTTCTTTTTTTTGTCTCCTTGTCCACTATCTCTTCCTTCCCTACCCTACCAATGCTTGTCTTATTCCCTCCTGCTCTCTACTCTCCATGCCCCCTCCCCTACATAGTCACTGTTCTACATTAGTCTCCTGTTTCACTGGTCCCTAGTCTCCTCTTGCCATGACTCCCCCCTCTCAGTCTCTCCTTCCTACTCTCAATTCTAATTTGTCTTAGTATCCATCTCCATAATGTCCCTCCTTGTCCATCTCTCAATCGTATTACATCCCTCTTATTCTGTCCCTCATAGTCTATCAATTCCCACTCCTTTGTCTCTTCCTTTCAGTCTCCTCTATCATAGTCTGCTCCACCTGACTGACAATAGTCTGCTGAACACAGTTTGGCTGCAGACTAACAAAATACAAGTCAAACTGGGTCTCAAATTTGAATCTATGGCACTAGACTAGTTGCCTATCAGGAATGCGTCCAGCAGAACAGTGCACTGAGTGCAAGAATAGCCCAAAAACACATGTAAGGGCAGTCCTGACTGGCACCACAACCAATGAAATGTTGTAGGGGTGCCGGAAGGAAACGAGGGTGCAGGGGCGACGGTCGAGAAAGAAAAATTTATTGTTGTGGCAAAAACAGTTCTTTTTTGCCTCAATTCACAATGAATTAAGGCTTATTAATGTTTTTTCTGTGAGATCAAAAGGGCAACCTTGCCCCTCCTTGCCAAGGGCAGGAGGGGCAATTGCCCCCCGTCCTACCGCCCCCTGTTCCAGCATCCTTGCATGTGTAACCCTCTCCCTCCTCCATAGTCTCCTTTTCATCTTCTTCTCTGCTCCAAGGTTGCTTCCCTCCTCCATCCCCTTGCATTGTTTCAGGTACACATTTATATGCATGATGCACTTCCTCCCTTTCTTCTCCCATGCGGCATGCCTCCTCCATTAATAGCTAATCCATTCACCACCTCAATGTTAGGAAGGAGGGGGATAACAGGGGCGGGGACAACAAGGAGGGCTGTGGCTAGTGAACTTCTTTGAGAATTTGAATAATGATGTGTGGAGGGAGGAAGCAGATAAGAGAAGAATCAGGCTGTGTGAGATCAGGAAGTTGTACAGGGAGAGGCAGAGGGGGAAAGATGATCTGTGATTGGTACTTTACATTTGAAATTTATGCCTTTGGTAAAATAATTGGGATAGAACAAAGAGACAGCCATGAGGCAAAAGATGATTGACCATTAACATAGGTCTGAGTGACCCAGCGGCAAGGAAGAGGTGTAAATCTTAGCCTTCTCTTACTCAGGGTGTCCTCCAAATGTCATTGTCTGCACCCTCCCTTTCTTCAGTCTTCACTGTCTCTGTTCTTCTTTCTAGCCTTAAATTATCCCCTCTTCTCCCATCACCTACTTCACTTCCATTCCTTATGGTCCAACACAAATGTATTCTTAGCCTTCTTTCCTTATGCTTCCTTTCCCTGGTCCCTTTTTTCCCCTCCGAACCCAACTTATGGCCTGGTGCAAATAAGAGCGTGACAAGAGGGTGAAAAATAAAGGTCTTCTTTTTGCTTGAAATTTTGCTGCAATTTGAAGTACATATATGTGGCAATAAGTAAGCAAAAAATCAGAGTTAAGTAATGATTTCCCACATAGCTATTGTGATTTTTTCAATGGAAGAAGCAACAACAAAGCATAAAATTTTGGTGTGAGTTAGTTCTTTTAAAAGTATTGTGTTGGTCATATCTCATCATTTTCTGAACCTTTTAGGCCATGAATCACATGCATGCATATTTTGGTGGGACACACATGCAACTGTTCAAATTGTTCCAATATTAAAAACTGCCGTTTTTCAAAAATTAGCCCATTTTAACACAAGATCGAATTGAATATTTCCCAAACAAAGATTGGCATATTTAAAAATTGATAAAGATCGCGAAATGTTGCTCTGCATACAAAGCCTTGTATGCATATATATTTCTAATAGATACAGTTATTTGCATTGGAGATATAACATGCTGATATGGCACTAAAAATTTTATTGGAGGTGTCAGGGTCGGGACACTAGCTGAAAATCACAAAAAGCATGCATGAACTGCAACCACTGGCCATAGTTAAGTCACTTTGCTGGTCTAACATTATTCATTACTCAATTTTTAACTTTTAACTGCTTTTACTTTCATCAATGAAGGTTATTTTATAATCTTTAATCATATTAATATTACTTTTTATTTGCCTCATTGCTGCAGGCCCAAACAATTTATAGAGTCATTTTTGCATGTTTTTTCATCTCTAATAAAGCAGAGGACTTGCAGAATCTGTCTGAGCCTAAAGCCTGAAAGTTACAGGTTACATGGAGATGCAAAAAAGGAAGTGTTAGGGTCGGGACAGAGGTGTTAGGGTCGGGACAAACAATTTCCACCACTAGTTTAAATCCAGAAAGGTGTGTGCATCTTTTTTGGTCTTAAACAATTGAGCTAATGGTGAAGGACAATGTTGTAGTAAAAACGTTTGTTTAGCCAACCTTTTTTGGACACAGGGTATCAACAAAATTGGTGTTAGGGTCGGGACAACTTTTACAAAGCAATAAAAAAAGAAGCAAACAAGTAGATATGACATGCATACAAGGAAATGAGGTTTAATGTGCATAGAGGGATCCTCAAACTGTGCCGGGAGAGCTGATACAACATAGAATACCGAGAAACAACAGGTACACAGAGTTGTTAAGCAGAAATTGCTAAAATCTCAATTTTTAGCTTCATTTGCCACTTTGGAATTTTCATAGACACAATTTGACAAATACGCTGAGTATCAAATTGCAATTTATAGTCATAGAATCAGAACTCCCACAACCACAGTTGAAAATACTTTCCATTGACAAATTGATGAATTTATTTTCCCAATGAAGGGTTTAACATTGCTCAAAATATGGATGTCATGCTAAAATGCTCAAAAATGGCCATTTTCTGGATGTTTAAGACCTCAGATATCTGGAACAAATGCTCCGATTGCCCTGAAATTTAAAACATTTACAGACAAAACAGTTTTCAACATAACAAGGTACAGTGGGATGTAACAGACGCATTTTGCATGGTTTTGTTGGAGATACAATGCTGGCTTCACCTGAAATACACACAAATTTGTACCAGGCCTTATACTAGGCCTGTACTTCCAATCTGTCTCCCCATATAGGGCTTGGGCCTAGGTCAGCAGTAACATTCTGAGCAGCTGCAAAATCCTGAGAAAACCCAATTAATTCTCAACCAACGCTTGTTAGATGATCCCTGGTCCGAAACTTCTAACTCAGTCGGGCTGCAGTCCATTTGTTGAGTCTCCACTACTTATGTTTAGGTACTAGCATAATAGTACTGTGACTGTCAAGAACTTGCCATCACCGGCATTATACTGATGGACAATGGACACTCTCTTTAGAAACCAGAATCTGATGCCTGTAGTATAGGACAACAACTTGCAGCAGTGACTGCTCACATTGTTCATGTTGTGTACATCTCCCAAGCTTGAATTCCCTTGAAATTGAATCAAAGAAGATGTGAAAAACAGTTAGGGGAGAGTGGGGCATAACCACCCCCCTAAGACAAAATGTCTCACAGGATGATAATGATCAACACAATTAAGAACTCCAATTGGCAATATGACACACTCTTAGAGTACTTTCATATCCCCTACCTGCAGCATCAAATGACTCTCCCTTATAGCACAAGGATATGAAATAGTTTTTGGTACAAGGTGGGTGGTTATGCCCCATGCTCGGGGCATAACCACCCACCCTAGGGGCCATAACCCCTCCCCCAAGGTACCAGCAACAAAAATAACTGGAGGATTTCCATATCTGGTAGAAGGATACTATGTCCCTTTCGGATGAAAATGCAGGTGCTCTTGACTTGAAAAGTATCAAACCATATCAGTGTCCTGAGGACACTGTCCTCACTTTTGCTATGGTAATGACTTCTGAGATATTTCTCTCCGGGACGCTCCCGCCAATACCAAACTTTTGGTTTTTCAAAACAGCCCAAATGACATAATCTATGCTAACCCTTCCCAAGTTTCTCACAAATTTACAGTACATTTTTGAAAACCCCCCTCCTGTTTCTGTCACCCCCCTACAGGCCCTACTGTATTTTTTCCAGGGGCGGGTGGTTATGCCCCATATTGGGGTAAAACAGCCACTACCCCTATTATCACTCATGACATGATTTAATGACAGTTAAATCCATTTTAAAAATTAGTCAGAATATGAACCAACACAATGCCTTTCACCGATACCATACATCTCCTTTATGTAGAATGCCATCACAAATACCGTCACATGTAAAAATAAGATGAAGCGGCTTAAAAACATAAAAAAAACTAGACAAACTGAGCTGGTCAGTTTGGTTCTGCCTTTTGCTTGCAACCCCCTTATTTTAAAAAGTTGTCTTTCACAAGTAAAATCACTTGCACTAACAATATTTTCACTATGTGGAACCAATCACCTGGAACCACTGGGTGGGTGGTTATGCCCCTGGGGCTGGTTATGCCCCACTCTCCCCTACTGTACGGGCTCTTTTAGGCAGCACAGTTCATTGGTAGTTGCAGCTTGAATGATAGTGAGACTAAACATTCACTTGTGAGAGTATTATGACTATATGGAATGTAAAACTGATAGATAGACTATACATGTAGATAGATATGGTACAGCCCTCTATGTCCATGAGGGCTGCTTGATCAGATGGTTGAGAGAGTGTAGGAGTCCTCAACATCTTACACATTTACCCCGTATGAGGGATCTTTTGATAACCCAGCACAGACATGCACTGATTCAAGGGGCCACCTATTAAGCATTTCATCCACCCAGCAATTGGATAACCCAATTGGAGGTGAATCTCTCTTCAAAAATGATGTAGTTGTGATACAGAACACCAAACAGTAAATATCTAATCAAATTTGACAAGAAATATGTCTCAGCTGTCCAGACTGAGGCATGCCAATACCACCAAAATGTAACTATTTATCAGTTGCTAAGGTAATAAACAAATACTGAACCTTGGTAACCAAGCGAATTTCAAATGTTTTAATGATAAATTTTCCATACACAAATTTTTTCAATACTTCTTCATGTAAAATGAAACACAAACTCAGAATCATGAGGTTCTTTTCTCAAAATGGCGTATTTTTGCAGTTTGATTGTTTCCATGGCAACCAATTTGATCATCAGTTAATAATTTTAACATTTTTAAAGTATCTCTCACACAAGGACCACCTTCTGATGACAAAAAGTTTGAATTGAATTGCTTGTTCTTCTAAACTGCGGAAATTGTGAGCTTACTGGTGAATTCGAATTTGTTTACTTGGGTTACTTTGGTAACACTTTGTGTCAAGGATATTAAACCGACAGAGAAAAGAAAGACATCACCAGAAAGCCAAGAAAAAGGGCTTTCAGGTGCATGTAATTGAAATCCTAAAACTATGTAAATTTCCTTAGTTTTAGAGAAGTTATCATTGACTTTCCGACAAAAATCAACTGTTTTTAAGAATTCCCAGTTGTCATGGCAACCATATAAACAATGGGTGTCAATGATTTTCTCAGTCTGCTCACCCATTCTCCGATTTACCATAATGTGAAGTCAGATTGCATTTATCACTAATTGTCTCTGTTTTATGCAGTATTTAGTAAACAATTCTTGAAATAATTTTTTCTAAATCCGTTGCCATGGTAACCGCAACTGCCAAGTTCGCACACAAAATCAGCCTTTCTTACTATCATTTCCTAAAACTAGAGAATTTTCCGCACATTTTGGTATGTGAAACTTGCTGTTGTACTTCCGTGCGGGGTGCATCCTGGAAATCAGTCTCCAGCTGCTCTACTATATTTGTTCAAGTAACTCAAGCCATTTGATTATTTTGTTTATACCATTAGACACCTCTGTCAGCCAATCACATTACAGTATTTCAGGGGAATAATTCCCATATTCTTTGTTGTCCAGTTATCCTCTCATGTTTGACTGTTTGAGTGCTTGTCTCACGGTATAAGCCGGTTATTCACCATGGGATCAGGAATATGTGTTTGAATCTACCGGACAGAGGACAAACACAGGAGTTTAAATAATATTGGCCGCAGCGCCTTTTATTTTAGGCAAAACACACAAGGACACACAATCATACACACCACAGTCATACAACACATAGAAGAGATAGGACACACACAGACAGGAAACTACTGCTCCCAGACCAGCTCAACATAGCCAGTCTGGGGCAGATCTAGTATATGACAGTTATAACTAACTAGAATTACAAAAATTATAAGTAAGTAGAATTACGAGTAAACATGACATACAATGAGAAGGATATTATGGAAATAACATACAAAACGAGAACACGTAATATACCGATAGAAGTCATAGATACATCAAAAACACTCGGAACATATAAATTCTGTAAGAGTAAGGTAATGAATATTTACAGTGAACATGACAGAAACGTTTTGACTAAAATAAAACTTACACTTGAATAGGTAAAAAAAAAATTAAAATAGCAAATAATAATAATATAGAGAATGGGGCTGGAGACCCAGGTGGGACAAAGGGGCAAAATTAGCCTAATTTTGATTTTTTGGAAAAAGGAAAAATAAAAATAATAAAATTTTTTGGTAAAATTTTGAAAATAAATTTTGACGGCAGGCTAAATCCCAGAAATAAGAGGGAGAGGAGGGTGGGAGCTCAAGAGTGGAACGCGACAATGAAATAGATAGAGAGGAGTTTATATACCCACCCAGAGGAATTCACAGCTTCTCCAAGCTGTGAAGAAATCCAGGATATCAAGAAACAGCGGGAAGAAAGGTGACACCGAAATAACTGAGAAATATGACAAACATCATAGTACAGAAAGTTGAGAATAAAATGCCAGAAAACAAAAGGTGCGCGGCAGCAAACCCTCTGGCCCTCTGCCCGGCTTCAATATACCTTAGCATTGCACACTAAGCAACCATTATCACACCTCGGCCTAAAGGCCTCGGGTGATAAATCACAAATTCCCTCTCCCGTGGTGAATAACCTTTACTTATTGTCAGTTATGCTGCTAGATATGATAAGCACTGAATCAACTGATTAACCATTTATCTGACTCAAAAAAACATTTTTAAGCCAGTGACATAACACGACCAAGTTGAAAGTTAATTTTGAAACTGTTTGGGCCGCTAATCTGCAAACAGCTCTAAGGTATCTTTTAAAATTTATTACTAAAATAAACTCTGACTAAACTCTTACCTCCATTTTATGCAACTACAATTCCTGAGTGAAGCTAATGTACGCTCATATTTTTTAGCAAAAAAAGATTTTCCAAACTATAAGCACAAATTTAAGTTTCTTTGGCTGGCGAGTGTTTGTATAATGGAAAATGCTTTTATAGCCTACAAAAAGTTATTGATTGTGATTACATGTGTTGTCCGTTTTTCAAAAATATGCAATATATGAGAAAGGTTGCATTTGTGTGTCCAAACAATATTTCCAATTTTTGTCAAAAACGTGAATAAGGTATGGCCGCGTGGCCCAATGGATAAGGCGTCTGACTTCGAATCAGAAGATTGCGAGTTCGAGTCTCGTCGTGGTCAATCAGTTTTAGAGCTATAGAAACTTCAGAATTGGGGGTAAGAACCAACATATCTGGCACAAAATTATATATGAAGCATAATCTAATGGGCACTTCTAAATTGCAGCAACATTTCATCAGAATGGTGACAACATAACCCATTGTTTGGGTCAGTGCCTGTATTTGATGAGATGTCGAAAATGTTTCCCTTCAAAAGTCAGTCATTAGCCATTTAAAATGCATATGAATAAAGTCTTTTAGATAAAGAAAATGACACCGCCATCTTGGAATCTTTATTTTGCAAGGAAGAAAACACAAATACATGACAATGTACCGAGAACCCTTTGCTTGCAGCAAATGTTTGCCGTCACTCAAGAGGTCAGATATATTTCACCAATTATCGATCATCACAAAACAGTTTTTTTTTAAATTTACTCCACAATACAATGTAAGGACATTCATTTATTAATCCATTGCATGATTTGTTTTCACTCTACTCAGTTAACTTAACGAAAGAGTTATCTTTCGCTTTACCTGCATTTCTTGTTGTTGTCCCTTTTTCTGAAGATGATTGATAATTCCAGATGATATGAAGAATGGAAGATGCAAAAACCCTGCAGTCCATTCATCAGAACAAAAATGTACCAGAATCCCTCAATGCCTGTAATATACGGCACAAGCGGAAAAAGCCAGGCCACTCCCATTAGTCCTCCAATTTTAGCAAAAATGATCGCCATATTGCGATCTGAAGCAACTGCGATTTCTGTATCGTTTGGCAGGAGATGGCAAATGTTGATAATGGTTCCAAGAAAACATATTGTATTGATGAAGAAGAGGAACATGGAAGGACCAATGAAGAAGCCAATGTGATACAGTCTCGGCTCAATGAAACATATATGTCACTGCTCGACCCAGGTAACAGGCAATCTTGTAAAATTATTGAGGCAGATGAGACTGGATACTGGCACAAGACAAGAAATCCAGCAAAAGCTCAACTTGTGGAATATCATCTTGCTTTCTTTCACATACCATGGCTCGCAGATGTTTGAAAACCGATAATAGAAATGAACTGAAACTGATGTCATGATCAGAAAACATGTCAGCCAAAAGTAATGCTGCAACACTCCATCAGCGAAACACAAACTTGGTCTTTAACTTTGTCATTAACCTTTTACTAACAACATTCGCAGCCAGAATGAATTCAGGCAAAGTGTTGGCCTCGATCTGCAATGACCATTGCATCCAACCCATCGAAATGATTGTGGCCAAGTTTCCAGTCAATGCTAGATACTGAAAGTTCTTTGTATGCTTTCCTCATTAGAAGCAAGGTGTCGCTGAAGCCATCTGAGAAGTCTAGATTTCATGTCGATATATTGCAAATCATATTTTCTAACTCTGATGAAGTTTTCCACAGTTTATTTATTACTGGATCTCCCAACTTATGGAAACACTGACTTTGATTGTAGCCTTGCAAATTGTCTTGTTCAGAGTCAGATGTGTTCTCGAAAGTCTGCTCAATGGTTAAAGTCATAATCGTAGAAGTATTTGATATATGACCTTTGCTTGGAAAATAAATCAGCCCACTGCCCTTCGTCTCCTTTAAGGTTTCCAAGTTAACACATACTTCAAATAAGACCAATTTTCCCCTCCCCTCGCAGTATGTGTCAAAATCATACCTTGTTTCACTTCCAAATTTTCTTATTTTTTGACCGACTTGTCTATTTACTGAAAACAGTTATGAATAGTGAGCCAGTAATATGTGGTTCTTTTATTACGATAAAAGTGGCTTTTAGTGTTTAAAGCATCAAGGCCACATCCATTGTAAAAGGGATTGAGAACCACATTTTCATTTCTTACTGGAAGTATAAATGACATGCCCAAAGCTTCACATCCACCGCATGTACTACTCCTTTTAGCGCAACTCTGGCGCAACATCCATTCTAGTTCCAATCCTGGTGTACCATGAAAATGCTTGTTCTTCAGCACCTCTACGACATAGCCACATTCTTGAAACAGGGTGCTCCTTGTAAACGTCATATTTCTTACTTCAAGAATGTTCTTGTCAATCAATACCTTTAAATCAGTGGGACAAGTAAAGCTTAACGACATTGGTTTGAATTGAGCAAGACTTAATTAATCTGTGGCAGGATACACAATGCTTATTTTGGAAAATTCCAGAATTCTAAACCTGAAACCTGGAGCTGAAGAAATAAAAGGAAGTCTGGTGCCTCACACATCTCTCTTAATTCAGAGTTCTCAAATGCAGGAGGTCATTTATCTATAACTTTGAAGTTCCATGGATATCTATAGCTAAAAATGCAGATAGATTATTAAATAAACAAAATTGAAAATGAGTGGTTTTGAAGTGGTTATCCCTCCCCCCCCCCAAAAAAAACTTTTATTTTTTATTTTTTATAGTATACCATAAGCTGTACAGTAACAGAATGTTTGCCACAGATTCCTGCTAATAGGTAGACATCAAAACCCTGCAGATACCCAGCAGGTCATTGGCTCATACAAATTCAAATCCTCATTGACAAAAAGTCAGTGGCTCCGCCATATTTCCACTTGAGGTAAATTAGTATACGGACAATATTTGGTTTCAATTTTCGAAATTGGAATTCAGCTTCTTTCGAACAGATAGAAATCTTATTGTTGTCGGCCATTAGGTTTTACTTTTTGCAAGAGATTTAATTCCTGGATACTCCACTTGGTATTGATAAACTATCTTATTTTGAATGGGGTGTAATGAATGCAGATCAAATATCAAAGGATCAGTTTCATGAAAAGTAATCAATTAACATAATATTATAATATTATAAATACCTCTCGTATATTTACATATAAATGTGTACTTCAGTCGCGTCAACCACAAAGCCTTTTCAGCAAGATTTGGTGGGCACTGCACTGCCAAAGGAATCACTGAATATCTGAGAATGGTATCAAAGGAAGGAATGTAAGGTAAGAGAAGGTAAGTAAATTGGGAGGGTCTCTGCTTCCACTATGAATATAAGGACGATAATAAGGTGCCGACGAATGTCACGATAATGACTGACATCTAATTTTTTCTCATTTTGTTTGCAAAATTTTAGTATAACTAAAAATTGTGATATTCGCCGCCAACACAGTAAAACGGCCGACTTCCGGCAATCTGACCAATCAGAGAGCAGTATTTTTGACACATTAAATAACTTGAAGTGTTGCAATGACGCAAACGGAACCCACTGATATTCATAGTGGCTCCTTCACATTACTGCACAATCCGCTGGGGTGACGTTTGTTTTCAAACAGGGCATAATAGAATTTACTTGAGGGAGTTGGCATAACATAAATACATTATAATTATGCCAAATGTGGGACAAATTGACATTCTTCAGTTTTTCCTATCTTTACCAATTACCACATTTTTACACACACACATTCAGTGGCGCCTCACGAGCAGGGCCAACCCTAAGGCCGTGCGGACTTCTCATTCTCAAAGCACCAAAATAGGGAATTTGTGACAAAGTAAAGTTGGCAGCAAAATTATTCAACCCCTTTGATGTTTTCCCATAGTTTCCAATGGTAAACAGGTTTTGTAGAAATGAGTGTGGTGACATCACCATGTAACAAATGTGCACCTGCAAATTTCTTATCAATAAATAAATATACATTTTTAATAAATTTTGTTGCCAACATAGCCCAGTTAAAATTTGGGTTGATTGTATTTCATGGTAAAAAGATCAGATATTTAAAATGCAATTGAATACGAACTTGTCCCGAAGGGATGCACAACGTAAACACAACGGTGTAAATTAATGGATGGCTTGTCTGTTGTTTAGAAATGTAAGGTAGAAATGACATTGCCACAACATGGAAACAACATTGAGATTTTTCACAATTTTGTGAAATATTGCCACAATGTTGCATGTTATTGTTATGTCTTTGATGTTAATTCACAACATTGTGGCATTTCTACCATACAATTCTATGTAATTTTTACAAACATTGCAACATTGTCATAACATAACATTGCTGCAATGCAGATGTGCCCAATAGGTCTGTCTCCATATGGGGATTATGACAGGTATTATCGGTAGGTGGCACTACAATAAGGGGGGAGGGCTATTTTTGTCTTGGGGGAGCCCACCAAATGACATATTATCTGGTTTGTTTGCAAAGTAAGTGAAATCCTGTGACCAACAGTTAATAATAATCTGGTTGTTAACAAGTTACAATTCCCAATCTGTATGATAACAACACACTTTTCTGTTGAACTGCTGTTTTGAGAACATAATCAATACTGCGTAGCTGACCCAAACAATCAAACATTCAACAAACACACTCATTAAGTCAGACTCCTTGGCTTGGTCAACAACACCAATCACCTTGTTGAAAGGCAAAGGGGATTCCATCAGAGCTCCTATTACTTGGAGACACCATCTGGTCATAATTTCGGAACTACAAGTGGAGACAGACCTATTGGGTCCATGTAATGTTATGGCTCATGCATTACTAAGAAAGCTATGCATGCAACCACGGAATCCAATTGGAAAGAATTTTGAGATTAACCTTACATAATTTAATATTTATGTTGTTCTATTCCTCGCATTTAACAGACAAAGACACAGCATAAAAGCGTGACAAAAATGTTTCTGCGGTTCGTGTTGTTGGTCAGTGTGTCGTATTGCCTCCAGAGGGAGCTTCCTGCGCAACCACTCCATCTTGATAAAGTCTGTAAGTACTATTTGGTTATTTTGAATTTTGGCAAATTATTTTAAAGTAGATTGCGTACTGCAGCAACAATTATCAAAAATGTTCTCAACAGGCAATTATTTATCAACTTCTATGTAAATGGTTCAAGGCAAATATGGTGAAAGTTTATAAAACAACACCAGTTACTATCAATTTTTAACAAAATAAATATGATTTAAGTCTAGTTTTGGTCACAGCTACAGTTTTTCATGCTAACAGCAGTCTCTATAAGCATGTGATGCATTTCTTTTGCCCCTTGCTACCACAGTACAACTTGGAAGCACTGGTCTCTGTCTAACCCTAATCTGTAGTAGAGGGTTGGGTATAACAGGTTGCTCCCAGCACTTCTCTTTGCGGCCAGCGGTAGCTGGGTTGAATCCAGCTGCTTGTGGGGTGGCAGGTAACATTGATGTGGGATTGCTGGTGACATTCAGGGGCGTAGATCCTGGGGGGGGGGGGGGATGGCCTAGGATGAGCCTGGGGATGATCATGTGATTATCCCCCCCCCCTGGAATCTCACATTATAACTACTTGATGTTGAGAATTATAAGCTATATTTTAGCTGTTTTTTCCATAATTCTAGTGGGATGTTTAAGAAGAAAATATATGGTTCAGGTTGCTCAGAATCTACCTTCCAATAATCCTAAATATTCTGGCTTTTGGGCTCTCAGCTGGCTCCTGAAATTCTCCGCGACTCTATTTTCATGTTGGGCCTCGCACGTAGTATGGATATGCTGAAAATATCCACCCTTACAAGCATGAAAAATCTACAGCCCTGGCAGATGTAATAAAGTGTGTCAACATCTCAGGGAAATTGAGGAATATGATGATCCACAGACATAGGCACATGGGAGGGGGCGGGCAGCGGGGCGGTCGCCCCCCCCCCCCCCCGAAAGTTTGGGAAGCACTAAGATTCGGGCGAAAAAGCTAAATAATATGGGCAGATGATTAAGTAGGGGGAACGGGGGCACATTGGGACGCTTTTAACGTCTACTAATTTTGCTCAATGATGAAAGCACTGAGCAACTCAGAAGTTTGCATGAATATCACCAATACTATTGAGATTAAATGCAAGGCATAATAAACTAGACTGCACCTACCCTTTTGCAGCCAGAGAGTCGTAAAAATGACTGTCCCAATGTGCCCCGGCGAAAATAGACGGGGCACATTGGGACAACAATTAAAAAATCATTTTAACACTCCACGTGCAATAGATATCACATATAAGTAGTGCGTAAGATAATATACAGTGTGTTAACACCTTGTAGTGCCAATAGTTAATAACTTTAAACAGTTTTGAATATTTAACATAAACTGCCCTGGATGAAGTCATCTATATAAGTAACACACAGTGCTTTGCGACAAATTTGTTCACAGAGCATGGTAATCCACTATGCCTCTATTCCCAGTGGCCTGAATACCTGTTGTGTGCTGTCCCAGGTCATTCAGTTGCCTTGGACACTTAAATTCTGCCATATTAAGGGCGTCCCAATGTGCCCCAAATTCACTGTCCCAATGAGCCCCGATATGACTTTTACACCAAAATGCTAATTTCTCGGACACCAGTGAGTGTGTTTGTCATGATAGCAATTCATAACTGTTCATTACGATATACAAAATGAATACAAGCACTGAGAAAGCCTCATAGTTCATGGTTTATCCACAGAATGGTTCGAATTGAACCCTTCCATATTTACTTTTGTGGTAGGAAAACAAACTTTTGCTCGCCATACTTCTGCATGTGGCTGTAATTTGTCTATAAAACCATGGAAACATCAGGGTGTAAAATTACAAGATATGATGGCACTGCCATATCCTATACCTTGCCAGGATCCAAGAAAACCCCACTGTCCCATAGTGCCCCGCGTCCCAATGTGCCCCCGTTCCCCCTAAAAACCATTGAAAAATAGTGATTTCCATGCAATTTATTTTGAAATGTGTTAAATTTTAATCTTGAAATTTTGGCAAATGACACTCGCCCCCCCCAATAATCACGCGGGCCGTACGCCTGTGTGACCCCATATGCCCCACAGTTCCCGGATAATCAACAGGGATAGGGACCGTAGGACCTACTGGGGAGGGGGTTACAAATGACTGGTGCTCTGTACTAACCCCGAGTGATTCTTTTATTTTTGTCTGTTACGGTTTCAGATGATTTACTGAACTCCAGCATATTAGAAGCTTTGGATGTAGCCTTGCATACCACTCTTGATGGAGGCTGTTTACCTAAACTTTGTTCACAAATTGGTTGTGATAATTTTCCAAGCAACTGCAAGCCTGACAAACAGCATTCGGTTTCAGGAAGAATCCAAAATTGTGCATCTCAGTGTAAATGTGATGCAGTCTGTGTTGACTATGGAGACTGCTGTTTCGACTACTGGCATTTTTGTACAGGTTCTCATCGTCTTAAAATAAGCAGAGACCAACCGGCTTTAAGTAATTGGTCTAAGGACTCCATAAGAAGTCTCCATGATACTAATAATACCTTATCTAGTCTGCTGAAATACTATATTCATAGTAAACTAGTAGACGATATCAAACCAATGAAGTATGCAAGTTGTAGGCCCCTGGCAACTAGATATCCATGGAACTTTAAAGTTATAGATAAATGTCCTCCTACATTCAAGAACTCTGAATTAAGAGAGATGTGTGAGGGACCAGACTTCCTTTCTTTAGCACCAGTTTTCAGATATGATTCTGGTATTTTCCAAAATAAGTATTGTGTACTGTGCCACGGGTTAAGTCTTGCTCAATTCAAACCAATGTCGTTAAGCTTTACGTGTCCCACTGATTTAAAGGTATTGATTGACAAGTACATTCTTGAAGTAAGAAATATGACATTTATAAGGAGCACCCTATTTCAAGAATGTAGCTATGTCATAGAGGTGCTGAAGAACAAGCATTTTCATGGAACACCAGGATTGGAACTGGAATGGATGTTGCGCCAGAGTTGCGCCATAAGGAGCAGTGCATGTGACGGATGTGAAGCTTTGTGCACATCATTTATACTTCCAGTAAGAAATGAAAATGTGGTTCTCAATCCCTTTTATAATGGCTGTGGCCTTGATGCCTTAAACACTAAATGCCATTTTTATCGTAATGAAAGAACCACGTATTACTGGCCCACCTACTCATTACTGTTTTCAATAAACAGACAAGTCGGTCAAAAAATAAGAAAATTTGGAAGTGGAACAAAATATAATTTTGACACATACTGCGAAGGACGGGGAAAATTAGACTTATTTGAAGTATGTGTTAACTTTGATAATTTAAAGAAGATGGGCAATGGGCGGATTTATTTTCCGAGCAAAGGTCATATATCAAATATTTACATGATTATGACTTTAACCATGGAGCAGACAGTGGAGAACACAACTAACTCTGAACAAGACAATTTGCAAGGTTACAATCAAAGTCATTGTTTAGATCAGTTGGGGTATCCAGTAATAAGTAAACTGTGGAAAACTTCATCAGAGTTAGAAAATGTGTTTTGCAATATATCATCAAGAAATGCAGACTTCTCAGATGGCATCAGTAACACCTTGCTTCTAATGGGGAAAACATACAAAGAACTTTTAGTATCTAACATTGACCTGAAACTTCACCACAATCATTGTGATGGATTGGATAAAATGTTCATTGCGGAGGCCAACATTTTCAATTCCTCTGGTGAATTTATGCTGGCTGCGAAAGTTGGTAGTGAAAGGTTCATGACAAAGTTAAACAGTTCTGCTATTGTTGTCAAAGTGACCTCTGGTGGAGATTTGCAGAAAACAACAGCATCAGTATTTGTGCTTCTTTGTAAGAGAGCTCCAGGAGCTGGCACGCAGTACCTAGGGATAGCAACAGTGGTTTGCAACTCCATTTCCATGATGTTTCTTTTCTTGACTGTATTCCTGTATGCTATGCAGAAATCTCTTCGTTCAAAATTGGTCGTCTCCATTCCGCATCTGGCCAGTGCTTTGTTTTGGGCTCAACTTCTCTTTCAGGTATGTTGCATATAAACAAAGGACAGTCACACCCCCTCTTAATATTTTAAAGAATTCTTCTCCAATTTTTAATGGAAGTTGAAGACTTCATAGGCCTGCATAGCTACAATTATCATGTGTTTTGGAGTGAGCCAATTCCTGTTTCAAAAAGCCAGATTTTGCATGGTTTCATAGAAATTCACTATTCGGCAGATCCACAAAGTGGCCTGGACAAGTTTAACATTTTAAAAAACAAAGGTTGACCTATTCACTCTCAGGATCTGCTGACATCAATGAAGTTACATTTGAACTACAAATACACAGACACAACAATGCAAATCTATACAGTAGCTCACTATCTTAAAAATATGAAAAAAGCTTTTGAAATAACTAGTTCATTTTAGTGGGGACTTATATATCTTCTTTGAAATCTTTATTAAGAATATCACTAAAAGTCAGATGGGGAACATTAATATTTCTGGGGCCCAAACCAGCAATAAATATGCCAATAAAAGCAGTTCCACTTTTGTAGGTGGTCAATATTGATCCGTTTTATTTTTCTTCAGATAAGTGGTCTCCCAATTTTTACTGCAAGACCAAGTGTGTGTTTCGCTGTTGGAGTGTTGCAGCATTACTTTTGGCTGACATGTTTTCTGATCATGACATCAGTTTCAGTTCATTTCTTTTATCGGTTTTCAAACATCTGCGAGCCATGGTATGTGAAAGAAAGCAAGATGACATTCCGCAAGTTGAGCTTTTGTTGGATTTTTTGTCTTGTACTGATATCCATTCCCATCTGCCTTGATAATTTTACAAGATTGCCTGTTACCTACGGGTCGAGCAGTGGCATATGTTTCATTGAACCAAGACTGTATCAAGTTTGCTTCTTCATTGGTCCTTCCATGTTCCTCTTCTTCATCAATACAATATGTTTTCTTGGAACCATTATCAACATTTGCCATCTCCTGCCAAACGACACAGAAATCGCTGTTGCTTCAGATCGAAATATGGCGATCATTTTTGCTAAAATTGGAGGACTGATGGGAGTGGCTTGGCTATTTGCGCTTGTGCCGTATATTACAGGCATTGAGGAATTCTGGTACGTTTTTGTTGTGATGAATGGACTGCAGGGTTTATACATCTTCATATCATCTGGAATTATCGGTCATCTTTGGAAAAAGGGATGTCAACAAGAAATGCAGGTTATGCGAAAGACAACTCTTTCTTTAAGTCAACTAAGTGGAGGAAACACAAGTCACACTACCTACTAACAAATCCAGAAATTCATGGACAAGTTAAGTACATTCCAAAAAAAAAAAGTTATCAGTGACTTCTCTAATAACAGCGCATAATTACCGTATTCGTCGTATTATTTCTGGTCATTGAAATGCATACTGTGTAATAATAAACATTCAATATAAATGCATACTGTGTAATAATAAAGACTTCAATATAATGCATACTGTGTAATAATAAAGATTTCAATGTAAATGCATACTGTGTAATAATAAAGATTTCAATATAACAGTGTTAAGTCCTTTTTTTTTACCCTACGGCCTACACTTAATTCTGTGCATTTATATTTCTCTGCATTTTTATTTCATTACTTATGACGGCATGATTTTGCAGGAAAACGTCTCTGGCATCTCATCAAATATAGACACGGGTATGAAAAATGGCTGGTAGTAGCATTTGCATTGAACTGTAATGTATTTTTTTCTACTGTATGAGTCAATTTACTGCCATATTCAAACAAAGTATAGTTTTCAGTGATGGAACATTAATCTCATTAAATTAGGCCAGCCACTCATTTCAAAATTGATTGACCACGACGAGACTCGAACTCGCAATCTTCTGATTCGAAGTCAGACGCCTTATCCATTGGGCCACGCGGCCATCCATCATTGACAATTTTAACAAAAAAATTGAAAATGCAAAAATAATAGCATTAAATATGGCATTGGTTATTCTGGTATCCGCATGCAGGCAACAGATGTACACATAAAATTGTAATCAATAATTTAATTTGTGTGGCCTTTCAAAGCGTTTTAACTGTGATAATATGGAGGTTTTACTTGAATTTCAATAACAAACTTTGTTCAGTTAATGGAAGCATTAGTTCTGCATTTCCCTTTGCTCAAAAGTGTAGGCATCGGTCCTACTCCAAACAATAACAGTTTATAATTATTTTTCAGATTTGCTGATTAACTTGACCTTCACTTACATCTATTATTATGTTTAGGCAGTCTAGTAACATCAAAATTATACGTTTTGTTATCTGTAAACAGAAATAGTTTAACAGCCACAGTAATCTGCTCAATTTGCCAGCAAATTTGAAAATTAAAATTTGAAAATTATGACCACTCTAATTTAATAGGGGCTGAGTCCTTAGAACGGAAGTGACAAAATATTTTGGATATGTTTTAATATTTCAAAAAATACAAAATATCCATCAATCATACCATCAAAGGCACAACTAGGCCATATAGGAGACATGCTTCCCAATTTTATCCATATACATTTAATAATTTAATAGGGGATGAGTTATAGCTCGGAAACGATCTACCCGCCCGCCGCCCGAACGCCTGGCAGACGGACAACATTTTCACCCAAGTGAATACAATACATTCTTCAAAACTTAGTTCACAGAAGGTAAAAAGTCAGTTGCTTTGTAATCTTTCCACCTGAGGCTGCAATGAGGCATATAAGTACGGACAATGTTTGGTCTTGAAATTGGAATTCAACTTCATTCAAATGGGTGGACGTCTTTTTGTGTCAACCAGTGGTTTTACTTTTGCAAAAATTTGAACGATTTCATAACAAGGAAACTCCAACTCCACCTGGTACCAATGGAAAAGCTTATTTTGAACTTGCATGGTGTATTGAATGCAGATTAAGTATCAGTTTTCACAAAATTCAATCAGGTAACATAATGATAAATACACGTACGTCTGCCAGTATACTTATAGGTTATCCCATGGCTGGCCCAGTATTTCCTGATATTTTCACCAGAGACCAAGTATTTTACAATATAAATACAGGTCGAGGGTGAAAATATCAGGGAAATACTGGGCCAGCCATGGAATTCATAACCTATTTATCCCATGTTTTTTTTTGGAGATAAAATGGCAAATCATAGAATTTCTATTGACAAAACTGGATGATTTAAAGGTCCGCCAATCTAAAAGGCAGGCTATATTATAATCGATTAATGTCATATTTAACATGACTTCAATCTGAACTGGAAAACTAGCTAATCATTATTTGGTATGCAATAAAAATATATTTTTAAACAAATCGTTTTTAATGCAGACATGACAAATGCATTGTTTTCTACAAACAAAATTAGTTTAAAGCAAGCAGGGTGTGTGTGAGTGACCTCCTCACTTAAAGTACTTTTATCAATTAGCCTCCCTTAACAAAGATAAACGCCCAGTCTTGTTTATTAGATGTCTCTGCTGTACCTAAAAGGTAATATGTAAATGGCACAGCCATGAAATTCGCGCAGCTCTTAAAAAGTTTTTTTAGGATTTATGGTTTTACCATAACTTTCATTAAATTTATTTCATATTCAATGTATGAAAGGCAGTTATGTTACTGTTTCAAAGAAATTGAAAGATGGATATATAGAAAAATAGAGAGAAATTTAGACTAGAAACTATAAGAAAAATAAAATAGATCAAAAATATAATATATAGATAGATAGATAGATAGATAGATAGATAGATAGATAAATAGGATAGCAAATAAATAGGATTAAGAATGAATAGAATTGATAGATAATCAGCTAAATAGTAAAAAGGAAGACTACACTGAAAGCTGCCAAATTAAAGTCTATGCTAGATTGTTGATATTACATAATAGTGATAACAAAAACAATAACATGATCTGCATGTAGATTAATTGCTCACTGTTACATAATCATCAGTTGACAAAGATTATGTAACCTTAATTTTGTTATGTTTTCTTGTTGTCTGTTTTGAAATGAAATGAAATGAATCACATGTTAATAATTTAATTCAGCTTGACAAGGCTAATAATGAACTATTCCATAAAAATAAAAGAAACGGGGAATATTAATGGAGAAAATTGAATTTCTAAGACACTTTTGAATAAGAATATGTCATGTTTTGTTAAATTTGAAACTAAATCATTGATAAGAAGCTGGTCCCACTTGACCTAATTTCCTGCTGTCGACCATTGATGTTGAGACCATCACTGCACAGATTTTTGAAACCTTTCTTGTGCTAAATTTCGCTTCGCGAAACAGCCTTCGGCCGTTTCGCTGCGCGAATATCAGTTTACGGACTTCCTAAATAATCTGCTGATTTTATATATATAATACCTTCAATTTTAACTATCGTATTTCTAAAGTATACTGAAATTTTTTAAGTATATAATATATATAGGTCTACTTTAAAAAGACAATAACTCTCCAATTATCAATGTGCAAATTGTCATTATTGGTTGAATTACAAAACTTAAAGTGAAAGTAAATTAATTGCAGTTTGGTTGTCAAATAAAACACAACTAACACAATACGCAATTAATTAACTGAATCCAAACAAGTCAGCAATTGAGCCAATTGAGGTTGTTCTGATTGCAATACAAAATTATTGATTTTTTTTTCTGCTTGGCCAAACGGCGATCTTCTGGCGTCCTCGGCCGTCATGTGACTTTGCTGTCATCTGTGATAGGTTGTTTTAAGCAATGAATATTAATGAGATCGTATTTCCCTCTAAATAAACCGTATTTCCCCGCAAAATGTCGTATCCTCCCGCATTTTGCTCATATCCTCCCTCACATTTCCCTGGATTTAATAATACTTCCCAGGGAAATTAAACAGTATCAGGGAAGAAATATTCCTAGACATGGGATAAACCTGGAATATGACCAGTTAAAGGGAATCAACTACAAAGCCTTTTCTACAAGACTTGGTGGGCTCTTCCACAGGTAGAATATCTGAGGAAGGTAAATTGAAGAAAGGAATGCAAAGTATAAGTGGAAGGCATGCTATATATTTTGAGGTTTATTTCCAAACGGGCCTACTTAAAAACTGCCCTAAATGTGTGCTGAACATATGGCAATATATTTCAAGTAGCTGAGTGAAATGTCTGCAAATTTACAAAACTAATTTCAGGTATTTTACTGTCTATTCTACAAAAAGTCAGAGCACCCAGCACAGCTCAATTTTTTGGGACAAATCCAACAATCTAGATGTGTGAATGATTCTTAAATATGCAATTGATGATGAACAAAGAATTTTTTGGCAACCTGACAGTATCTAACAGACTTCTCCAAAACATTCTGAGTGAATGTGCTTAGGGACCGTTCAGAATTTATGACTGGGGGGGGGGGGTGGGAGTTTTTGCCGAGGGGGTACTAACTTTTCACACGTGTTTCAAGGGGGGGGTAATTAATTTTTGACAACACTTCCAAGGGGGGGGTAAGAAATTTTAACAAAGAAAAAATGTTAAAAAACACGCATAAACTCATTTTATTTGGACTTTTTTATGGGCAAAAGTCCGCAAAATGACGCGAATTTGTACGCGTGGCCATGTATAACAGTATATATGTGTGTATTGCTTTGTATGTCGATGGGGGGGTACTAAAAATACGCGTGAAACCTAGGGGTGGGGTACTAAAAATCCGCATGAAACTCAAGGGGGGGGTGTCAATTTTTGACGGGAAGTTCCAGCAAAACTCCCATCCCCCCCCAGTCATAAATTCTGAACGGTCCCTTAGAGATCATTTTAGGTCCTCCAAACTGAGCTGTTTCTAAGTCATTTCTCGTGATTGGCGTAATATCTTTGATTTCTGAGCCGCTATTTAGATTTTGGTGTTCTCGAAAGTTATTGAGCGCCCTATCAGACAAATAATGAGGATAATGTACAAGGCTTAAATCAGGGCTTAAATCAGGTTGTTTTTTTCTGCTGTTAGAACCTTTTTAAAAGTTGAGCAATGAACCTCTTAGGGTTCCTTATCTATTCCAGCATATAGAATCTTCAAAGGTTCCACATGAAACCTTTTTTGTTAAGAGTGAGGAATATGCATCTCAGTTTAAGTGTCTGGTTTTATTTTAATTGACGGTGTGTACATGTTCATTTTTTCTTTTTAGCTGTTAAGCACGTTTTTGAATACCAATAATTGTAAATTTATACTTCACTTAAGTTCCTTTAGCGAAACGGCTCCCATGTCCTTCAAATCTCATGATATGGGAAGATTCATGACCCCTGTCCCAGGGGGCTCTGGGCTACTCTCAGGGTAACCAAATGTTTATGGTTTGCGCTGGTGGGGTAACTGAGGGTAGTTAAGGGAAGGCAAGTCTAGTAGAGGGGAGGTAGTTAAGTTGAGCGAAGCAGATTTTGGTTGAGTGAAATAGAATTTGATTGAGGGAAGGCGAGTTAAGTTCAGGGAAGCCGAGTTTAGCCGAGGGAAGTTGAGTATGGTAGAAGGGCTTTGGGGGAGGTGAGTTTTGTTGGGGGGAGGAGAGTTTGGTTGAGGGAAGCAGAGTTTGGTTGATGGAAGCGGAATTATTTTGAAGGAAAGTGAGTTTAGTTGAGGGTCAGAGAGTTTGATTGGGGAAAAGATGAGGGCAGTTGAGGGAATTTGAGGCTATGTGTGGGCAGATTAGAGGTTGTGAGGGTTGTGTCCATGAGGCCTACTGGAGGGAAAACCTAATTAAATCTCAACCAGTTAACACGGTTTAAAGTGAATACAGCTGACTACTTTACAATACGACACATGAGGTTAATGAACTCTAGAAGCATGACATATTTGCACTAGCAATATGTACAACAAAATGATATTGTGTGGATTCGGTTTTGCCGGTAATAAATCATTATTGAACAAAATAGTTGGGGTTGCCTTCGGAAACAACTATTGAATTATGACAGCTAATGACAGCTCATCAGGGGGCACTGGCACAGTGATGCAGTCGTGGCCAGGACATCACAGGCCGAGACAGAGACCAAGGCATGAGCCTCCGAGACCGAGACTGAGACTGGTCCTGAGGCCTCCAACGCAGGTCCAAAGACAGCTTTGATCGAGACAAGGCCAAGGATCATCTGAAACTGAGTCAAGCCACGGTTCAGGCCGTCAAAATATCACAACGAAGCCAGCCTCGAGACCTCCGACGCTATTAGGGGCTGACCAGCTGATCATCAGAAAGGGGGGGGGGGGGCTACGGATTTTTGTTGAAAAAAAAAAATTTTGTTTTCCACTTGACACTGAAAAAAAAGTTTGTTCAACACAAAAAAGAAGAAGTTTGTTTCCACCTGTGGCTGGGGTAGCGCAATGTTAAAATTGCAAAAAAAAATTGTTCTTTAATACTTCACAAATGAAAAAAAAGTTTGTCTCGGGGTAAAATCAATAGACCCCCCCCCCCCAACTATAGTCTGGTCGGCCGCTTGGGGGGGTACCATTATCATGTCCAAGGTCGAGGGGTGGCCTGAAGTTATTTTGAAACATGTCATTTCTTGCTCCGTTTTGTTGAAATAAACAAATTCTCTCCAGGCTGTCTCGAAATGAAATATTTTCGTAATTTCTGTCTTAAAGAGGTCTTACGGGATGACGCACACTTGAAATAAATAATTACTGTCGCATTACCAGGAAGTACAAAATTTCTTGCAGAGGAAAACTCAATTCTTTGACCCCCTGGAAATCAGATGGTTGTGAGTCTAAATGAATTACATCACATGTATGCGATTGACAGAACTGCATTCCAGATAAATAGTTTCCGGGCCAGGACTCTATTGAATGCACATTTATTAAATTTGGTACACATGTAGCCTGCATGGTCTAGTTGTGCCTTCTGATTGTATGATTGATGGATATTTTGTACTTCTTGAAATATTAAGAAGAATATGAAATAAAACTTTTTTTTCATTTCCGGGCTAGGACTCTATTACAAGTTCATGGATGAATTTTTTTACAGATGTGGCCTGCATGGCCTTTTGATAGTGTGATTGATGGATAGATACCTTTTGAAATATCAAGAAAATTTTTTAAAAAATATGTATTTTTTCGTTTCTGGGCCAAAACTTAGCCATTATTGCATGTACATTTAATAAAAATAGTTACACATGTCACCTATGTGATAAAGTTGTACCTTTTGTGGGTGTGATTCATGGATAATCTATACCTGCTCTGGAATAATTACCTTTCCATACCTCACTGCCCTTTAATTTGTAATATTTGCTTATTAGCTGACTTGCCATTGTCAAACGACATTATTAGAGAAATTGATTAACCCATAAATGTTGCTCTGGCCAATATTCATTAACACAATGTCATAAATTCTCATGAAATTATGGCACTCAGCCTATGTCATAATATGACACGCTGCACAACGGCAAGAATGACATGCTGTTTTGCGTAAGAAGCATCACAACAGGACAAGTGTACTGCCCACAATAAGTTTGTGCTTGAAGGAAAAAGAAAACAATTCATTAAGGTAATGATATTTTTCTATTTCAACCATGCTGCATGATTACGGTTGCAGACAAAAGTATTCATACAGCTAAGTATTCTGCACATAACTGGTATTTACTTTTGATTCAGGGACGAGATTAGAAAAAATCAACTTATAAGTCATTGCCCTAATCAATTATAATTGTCAAACACTGCAAACTCAAACATATCTATGTTTTCGAACTGAGGGGGGGGGGGGCACACAAATGTAAAATTTCAGCATGACAAAAGTATTCATACAGTTTGAACACGCTGGAAATAAAGTTCATCAAAAGCTTGAATTTCTGTTTTAAAAAATGTGTAACTTTCTGTGGCTTCTTTGGATAACCTCCTTAGAAGTTCTGAGTGCTTTTTTGGGTGTCTTTTTCTGTGTTGTGTGACCCATACCACCCTATATCGCTGGTATCATTTTACCATTAAATGTGCATGACATTTCTCAAAAGATGGCAATAAGTCCATGAAGAATAACGGCATCTCTTCAAATGGTCCACCATAGTTTTTTTTATGCAATAGGTGGTGTGTGAACATTCAACATTATAGCTGAAAATCAAGAAAGGCGTGAGTTTCACTTTCGGTGTAAAACAACTGAGTCACTGAAAAGGAAAAACGTTGTTGTAAAAAGGTGTGTGTGGCTTGCTAATTATCGTTTTCATAGCTACGTGTTTTTCAAGTTTGCAATTTGCTTCATTCCAAAACTGTGATGTCAGAGATTAAGTTGAATAATTTCATTTATTACAAGCACAGATTTCAGGAAACTGATGAAGTGCATTGACACACGGATGATGTATGTTTCACTTGTTCAGCTTGCCCTGACTAAAAGATCCTTCAATGAACTGTAACTGAACCAAACATACCACTTAGCCTCAAAGGAGAGTTGCAACAAAACTTGTTTGAAATTGTGATGACTGGTGTCTTGTGATAAACAACAACACATTTTGTTTGGAAAACAATGAGACTCTTTTGGTGAGGTGCAAAACTCAGCTTAGACAGTTTTAAATTCCTTTGTCATCAACTGTGATGTCAAACTCTGAACTGATATGTCACAGATTGAAGATTAGACTAATCAAATTGACAGATACCCGAGGATGTCACGGTTTTAACTGCAAAACGAAGTTTTCACAAAACACATAGCTATGAACATGATAATAATAATATGTTGGACTGAGTGCAACAACAAACTTAGCGTTAGAGTTGGACAACTTTAACAAAGCAAGAAACATATGATGCAAGCGAGTAGCTGTGATATTAATACGAAAAATAGAGCTCTGGGCCCTCAACCTAAGCTGGGAGAGGTTCTACGTATACTCATAGAATACCAAGAACGGAAAGGTACACAGACTTGTTGAACAAAAATTGCTAAAATTTCAATTTTTGGCTTCATTTGCAACTTTGGGGTCTCATTGACACTATTTGACAAATATGCATAGTATCAAAATGCAATTGATAGTAACAGAACCAGTACACCCATGGTCACAGTTGAGCAGCCTTTCAATTAACAAATTGTTATGCATTATCATCCAAATGAAGGGTTAAACATTGCTCAAAATATGCACGTCATGCTGAAATGCTCAAGAACGGATATTTTCTGGATGTTCAAGACCTGAAAAATCTGGAACCAATACTCCGATTACCCTGAAATTTGACAAATTTACTGAGATAATAGTTTTCAACAAGAAACAGTAAGATGGAAAACAATTATTTTGTACAGTTTAGTAGCTGCTACAATCTGGCTTCACCTGAAATACGCAAAATTTTGCAACAGGCCAAAGCACTACCAAAGCACTACCAAAGCACTACCAAAGCACTACCAAAGCACTACCAAAGCACTACCAAAGCACTACCAAAGCACTACCAAAGCACTACCAAAGCACCAAAGTACTACCAAAGTGCTTGTGCTCCAGAACTGACCAGACAGAAGTACTCAGGAAGTACGTACTATGGAAGCGCTGTCTCTACTCCAAGAGAAGCATCATAACTTATTGACTTCCTTGACATTATTATCATAAGTGGATTTTATCTAACGGCAAACTTTTTTGTGCGTGAAACAATGACTATATTTGCAGGCAAAGGTGTTTTTTTGGTCACAATTTTAACATTGTGGTAGGCCCCACCCTAGCTAAAGGCTGAAACAAGATCTTTTTTTTTTATTGATGTGTTGAACAAACTTTTGTCTTAATTTCATGTTTTGATTTAACTTTTGTTTCACTGAAAATCCAGAAAACACGCCAAGTATCATCTGGTCAGCCCCCAAAATTTACACGATAACAGTTTGAGATCACTCAGCTGTGAGTTATTTAAACAATGTTTGAGAGTCAGCAGTCCCTGAGAAGTCTAAAAAATAAAACACAGTTGGTGAAAGGGACTTCACTAAACCTGGTTTACATGTGTTGAGGCCAGGTCTACCGTAAAAATTTCTAAATGTGGCTCAACTTAGCTGTCTGTAGCTATTCATTACTAGTCTTATCCATATCTATCCATAACTATCCATTTCTATTCTTTTGTATACACTGGAACCCTATCAGCGTGCCTCGACGGCCCAACGTCGGCCCAAAGCCGGTCCGATGCTGCTGACATCGGACCGACGCCGGGCCGACGCCGGACCACCGAGGCACGCTGACAGGGAATCTCTTTACCCCTTGTTTAAACAATAGTAATTGTGGATAGCTATGGCTAGCTATGGATAAGTGTAGCTTAGTTTAGCTTGGAATGGCTATGGATAGATAGCTAAGGCTAGATTTTAAATGACAAGCCACTTTTAGAAATGTGTACTGTAACTTTGAAAACCATGTTGGCGAAAATGGCCTTTTTTGAGATATGATGGAAATAAACATTGCTGATTTATTGTGTCCCTGTTCCCCCTAAAGTTATTCAATTGATAAAATAAACTCATGGAACTGCTGTAATAAATCTTGTCACAAAGAAAAAATCAATTTTCAATAATAATTAACCAAACCCACATGCTAACACTCGTGCTGATACACGTGGTCCGGTATGCAATTATCCATGCAGGGCTACCTTAATGAAGTTATGAAGGTCAGTGCCCTCTAAATTAACTCAAAACTTCTAAATTTTTAATTTTTGGATTTGGGTTTCAGTTGATTATCCTGGAAAATATATGGGAAAAGTATAATTGGCTTCCTAAAATATTGGGTTTCAAAACACTCAAGAATTTACGAGAAGCCTTCGATTTTATTCGGTGTCCAATTATTTGCAAAATGCCAATCAAATAAATAAACATGCATCTATGACTTTGAAATGTACAGAAGTGTAATGCTGCCATAATGTGAAAAACGTTTTCCTATATATCTCCAAATTCTCCATAATATCTGCATGGAAAAAGGGTATGAAAATGTGAAAAATTAAAATTTCTCTAATTTTTCCTTACAGAATATTTTACTTTTTACATTGATAGGGAGCTGAGATCTTGCACTGTTACATAATATTTTGCTTGCAATTTTAATGGATGTTTAATTTTGTTTTAGATTACCAAAAAGGCGATTTTCTGGAAGTTAGCTGAAATGATCAGGACAACTACGTGACTGAATCAGCGCAATGAAGAGAATAGTCAGTACGGTTGTAATTTGTCTGGTAGTTTTGAGATTTCATCAAACGTTGGGGACCTACCATCTTCCTTTAACAAACTGTAAGTATTTTGTTCCTTGCCACCATAACTGTTGTTGGTCAGCCTTGCCCAATAAAGTGATTGCTGTCTCAGTTTAATTTCCAAGTATATTATCTGGAAGCAGGCTATCTGTGCACATGTGGCGTATGTAGGGGAGAGCCATTGGGCCCAAAATTAACATGGAAGAGATGGGAAATGCCACGGAAAGCCACATGTTCACCCCTATGTAATGCCCCCCCCTCAAGTCATTTCTAGATACGCCCCTGAGGGATATATATATATATATCAGTAAATGTTATTTGCATATTTCAGTGGTGAGATTTTACTTCAAATACTTAAAATTAAAGCTACTTTCCCAAACAAGTAATTGTAGTATAATTTCAGATTTAAGTTCCACCTATATAGTGGTACTGTGAATTGTCTGATTTCAGAAAATTGATAAGAAATTTAGAATGAAGGGGCAAATATCTTTCAGTGGTGGTGGTTTTTCAGGGGCTGGTTGGCCATTTTCCCACCGCTTTATACTTCAAAACCCCCAAATGGCCTGCTGTATATTGACATGTCAGGAGAAAAGTTTAATCGAACCAATTTTGTACAATATTGATTGGTCTAATATTTTAGGTTATTGGTCGATTGTGTTTATTCAATGGCCTATCTGTTATAATTACATAGATGGGGTAGCTTATTTTCTCATTCTGGGAATATAGTTGACCCTTTCTTGATCCAATACTATGGATTTCGAGATCACGGAGACACACACACATCAACAACTTTAGGAAATGAATCATAAAAAATAATAACTTTCTCTTGTTTTTTTGTTTTTTCTTCTTTTTAGTGTGTCCAAATGGATTTGTCCAGCATCTTGACCGGTGTTATTACTTTGATCCAAGTTATCGGAATTGGGCATCATCAAAAGCGATATGCGACAGCTTGACACCCATTCCAGGGACGTCCAATATGACGACTGCTAGGGTGGCCGAAACGCATACCCCGTGGGAAAACTACTTCGTCGGCTACTTTGCCGCCAGGTATGTCCTCACTTGAACAAGTCTCGCATCATAGCTTGCACCGATGCAGGGCTTTTACATTTGATATGTCCAATTCTATTTTGAGGCTGTTATAGTTAGTATGTTAGTTGGTATGTCCTATTCTTTTTTGTATCGATGTCTTAACCTATAAAAAAACTTATATATAAGAATTCTTAACAGTTCATCGATTCTACAAGATAAGGAATTTCTCTGGCGATATTTTTTCCGTGTAAAACGTCACCAAAGATTGTGTACATCATTTTCAATGCAAAACTTGGCCTAAAAACCTTAATAAACATCCGATTTTCAAAATTTAAAAACCTGCATATATCAATTAAACTCCTCCGAATTCAATTCACTTATTAATTTTGCTCTATTTGCAATATTAACTTCGCAAAAACCTCTTCGGCGCATGACGCTGCAATGATGCAAAGTTCCAGTGAACACTGCAAACCAGTGGCAGATTCATGATTTTTTTTTTGTGTGGGGGGGGGGGGTGTTTTCAGGTCTGACATCACACACTATTAGTACTGTAAAACATGTAGTCATGTACACTATACATGTAGCAATTAATAAACTAATATCCAAACAGGTAGTTTTACATAATTTTTTTTTTTACACATCCTTGGCTATGTAAAAGTTTCATGAAACAAGGAGAGGGGCTTTGGAGTTTTTCTAAGGGTATTTTTTCATAGAAATGCCTACTTTAAGACATTAAAACCTTTTATTACATGCCACATACCCTCAGGTTCATGATAAGATCGATACAGTACCCTTTTTTAAGGGTACTTTTCTTGTTAAGGCTGTTATATAGTGGATGTCAGCACAACAAGTAGAAAAAGCTAGGTCAAATGGAACTAGTTGCTAATCAATGGTTTAGTCTCGTATTTTAAAACGTATCTCACATGTAATTCCAGAGTGTCTCAATATTGCAATATTGTTTTGCAATACCCTCCATACACATTACTCTAGCTTTGTGGGAGTGTTGACGAGAATGTTCAGAATTTATTACTGGGAAGGGGGCGGGGTTAAGAGTTTGGCCCGGGGGCACCTGGAGAAGCACTTCTTTTTCGCATACGAATTACTGGGAGGGGGAAGATAATTTTTTACAATATGTTTAAGAGATCTCTATGCAATTTGAAATCTCCCCCAATACATGTAGTCATAACTAATTATTAAGGTAGGTGCATCAAACCAAAAATTCCAAATTCTTGTTAAATCAATAGTTGAGGCTTTCAAAGAGTGATCAGCAATGAAAACTAGATCTTGCTGCGAACTCCATAATTTGTTTTTGAAAATACATCTATTCCATATTTATGCAAGAGTGTACATTTCCAATTCAATGAAACCCAATTTTTTTAAAATCATTTTTAAAGATGGTAGAGTGTCATCAGTTGGAGAAAACTCTAACAAAGGCCTCACTTGAGGGGATGCATATTGCTTCATTATTGTAGTTTCAGTCCTTAAACAGCCTCAGCGAAAGGGTCATAAACCCACATAATATCATTTTGGTCTATGTTTGTACGTACAGAGCATAGCCTATCAATACAAATACGAAACCACAGGCTCTTCAATAATTTGCCAGTCCTCCTGCTCTCTGGAGTGCATGGTGCTGAGTCTGCTGACCTCTTTAAACAGAACAAGGAAGATAGGAAAGTATGGGAAATTCCCTTGAATCAGCCACCCTGCATCTCAATCAGTACAACTTTACAGCAAGGCGGATGTTTAAGGGTCTTGCCGACCTTGGCGTGTCTGTAGTGGTCATGAGCACCAGTGGCAGGGTCTAGTGCAGAAGTGTTGTGAACAATTGTAATGCCTTTGTATGAAACAGAGTAGGCAATTGATTAACCCAAGATCACACAACAATACCCATAATCATTTTGGTTCAATATGACCAAACCCTAAATCATCTTCTTTTTTTTCCTTACAGGAGCAGCACTTGGATAGGACTTCGTAGAATATCTGGGTAAGTTGCAACGCTTTGCATATATTCCCTATTGTGACCTCCTGTTTTCAGCTTTGGGCTACCCTCCTACACTCCTACACTTCACAGGCGCTTCTCTCACTTTGATGCTTTGTCTTTCAAACACCAATTGACTGACAAGTTTTTCAATCATTTGTAATCTTTCCTTAGTTGAAAAGGAATCGGACATGGTCAACATTTTCAGTATCTTGTGTGTAAGGCCAGTGTAAATTGCTATTGACCAAGCAAAGGGCACAACCGGTCCATGGAGGCCTTCCGAAATCATTTATAATAATTATATATAATTGCTCAAAACACAACAAACAGATAGATTTGGGCATATATAATAATCTGTTATAAGACATAAAATTATTGGTAGATCTCTCAATCTTGGGATATCCATTTGGACGATACATGTACCATGCAAGGTCACAGGTAAAACAGGTTATTGTACGATGAACTTTTAAAAAGCACATTAAATTTTATCTTTTGTACGATGATCTAATATGATCATTAAATAATGAGACTCAGTTGCCACAAGTCAAAAGAATATTTATTTAGCATTTTACTTCTGAAATCTGAAATTACAGTGCTTCTAAGCATCAACCGTAAACAATAGTAAACAGAGATAAGAGGGGCCTCGTAGGCCCCTGTTGATGGTTTGTGTCACATAACTAGTAATAAATGTTTGAAAAGAATTTTTTTTGAAGATATCCATATAATAATAAGTATTCCATGATCCTATTTATTGTGCAGATGGACTTTCCAGTGGCAATCGAACACCCCTGCTTCGTTCAGGCATTGGTCGTATAAACCCCACTGGTCCCCCACTGACAAACAGAATGAAAAAGGTGTGCGAGTGGAGAATGATGGTTACTGGAATGATGAAACTGATGACTTCAAATATGCTGTCACCTGTGAGATTGTTCTCAAAGATACAGGTAAGAGGGATAAAGAAAAGTTTGAACAACATAAGGCGACACTACATTAATTCTATGGATGATGGTCTCTATGATGATAGCAAATTGTTATTCCTTTTTTTTCTCTCTACAATTTAAGAGATGTTATGATTTTTTTAATGGAAACAAGAAGTTCATGAATTTGTTTTCAAAAACATAACCAAATGTGTGATTCTTCAAAAAAATTTTAATTTTTTAAGGCTTTACAGTGTCTTTGTCTTATTTTGTTCCCATCGGCCTTCGGTTTCATGAGTTTTCACTTACATATCCTCGAGAGAATTAGATTTGACTTTTACCACCCTCGAAGTCACTCAAAATTTGAATAATATATTTAACTACCCTGTGCCCCAAAAAAATAATAATAATAATATTTTTATAAAATTTTCCTTTCAGATTCGCAGCCCTGCAAACCAATGTGGTTCATGCAGCACAGGAGATACCTCACGGGTGTTCCTGTGGCTTTGTACAATGTCCGACTCACCAGATGCCTTGGCGCTTGCCTCAGTAGCACCAACCCAGTGTGTCAGTCCGTGCAGTACAATTTTCGGACTAACAACTGCCACATCAGTTCCACAAAAGAAGATTTAGTAAACAATAGACTTGTCTATCATGTAGATTTGGATTACTTCGAAGTGTTCTGCTCCGGTGAGTTAGGCCTATGATTATGTCAGGCGCAACCGTTTATATCTGGGGAGTGGAGGTGAAGGCTCGAGTTTTTAATAATAAATCATTTTTGCCGTGTTCTATATATATATATAGTGAAATAAATGAATTCCTTTGTTGATTATCTTGAAATAATTTCTGGTGTGGAACAACGCGATGCTGGTTAATTTAGAAACAAATATTCTAGGACTCCAGACTGCTTTTCCCCGTTGTGGAACCGGCCGGGCTGGCGCGAATAATTGTTACCAGATATCGAAATTTACAAAATTGTCTGTCCGAAAATCCATGATAAATTGCTCTTCCGTAATTTTAAAGTTGAAAGCCCCTTTGTCTATTGTGCCTATGGGCCTGACTCCCATGAAAAACTGAATGGTTTAGTCCAGCAGAAGTGGGGTGAACCCTCAAATGTGGTCTATAGTTTTGTTCTTGGGCTCGTTTGAAAGCTGAGAATAAGTAGATTAAGAATCTGCCGGGTGCCCACTTGGCACCCTTGAGCATTTTCCGTAATTCAAGATGGCGTCCAAGATGGCCGCCGAAAATATAAAATCTGTTATCTCCTCTTCTAATAGCGATAAAAGCACACTTTTTGGGTATATACCTATGTATTTTGGGTCACAGAATCTGATTATGAGGTTGTTAGATGTGTTAGGACAATATTTGCTCTTCAAATTCAAGATGGCGTCCAAAATGGCGGCAAAAATGCCAAAAAATTGAGTATTTCAGCTTCTAATTGTGATAGAAGCCCACTGTTTTGGTCTATACATATGTTTTCTTGGCCAAAGAATTAATTTCAGAAGTGAAATGATGTTTCAGACCAATATTTATGCAATTAATTCAAGAAGATGACTATTTATGGCTGCCACAATTCACAATTACCCATCTTCTTGACTGAAGATGGCTGCCCGGAAATACAAAATCTCATATCTCCTCTTTCAATTGTGATAGAATCACACTTTCTGGGTCTATACTTATGTTTTGTGGGTCACAAAATCTGTTTTTGGGGTTGTTTGGTGTGTCAGAAGCATATTTGGTCGTAAAATTCCAGATGGCATAAAAATGGCCGCCAAAAAGCAAAATTAGAGTATTTTGGCTTCTGATTATGATAGAAGCCTACTGTTTGGGTCTATACTTGTGATTTCTTTGTCAAATTATTAATTTCAGAAGTTCAATGATGTGTGGCACATATATCTATGCACTAAAATGCAATATGGTATTCTATTATGGCTGCCAGAATTGAGAAATACCAATAATCTCCAATTTTATTGACCAAAGATGGCTAAAGAAACACAAAATCTGTTATATCCTGTATTAGTTGTGAAAACACACCTTTTAAGTGTATGTATATTTTCAATATAAACACAATTTTCACATTTGACAGTTCGATATATGTTGAATGCTCTACCCTAGGACACAAAAGCAGCCCCATCACTTACGGCTTTTAAGAAACATTTGATGACATTTTATTTAAACAGCATTCTGACTCTAATGACTTTTAAGCTTTTATGTACAGTTTGCTCAGTCAAGTTTTAACTTCTTGTTTACATTCTCTGTAGAGTGGAGTGAAATCTCATAAAATTGCGCTTTACAAAATTACTCAAAATAAAAAGAATTTTTAAAAATTTGAGTGGGGTTAAAATACCTTCTTTAGCATCATGTCCGTCTTTCAAACTAAACATCCAGGGAGTATATACAAGAAATTAATTGGCTTATAGGATAAAATAGTATGGTTGTTTGTTTAAATATGAATAAAATGTTGCATTAGCTACATAGGCTTGCTAAACTGCAGCAATAAAATAATGAATCAATAATGGCCATACGGAACATTTGGTCTAATAAAAGGTTTGGGTCCTACCTTATCAGGATAGGACCTATAACTAAGAGCTAATGACAAACAGACTCATTGTCACTCATCTTAAAGAGAGTGACAATGCTTAAGTAAGCATGTATCTTCTCGAACAAGCGTTTGTGCTTGTTCACAGACGAGATTTAAATTTGACGCCAATGCCAGACTTCCTAATAATTCCTTGAGGTAAGCCTCCCTTCTACTTTTAGGCGTAATGCAAGGCAATTCCACCAAGGAAAAGTGGATGGGAAGCTTGGATAATAAGTCTCTGGGCCATGAGCTCATAGAGATGGGTCCTATCCCGGTAGGAGAGGACCCAGTTCTATCTTTGCTCATCGCCCACTAGGGCTGAAACTTTTTCCCGGGTGCCCGAGCACGGGTAGGGTAATGCATTTGCCCGGGTCAAATTTGTCTGCCCGGGATATCGTTCTTTTTCAAAAAGGGCCTGTTTTTCATCATGCCACCTGTTTTCAATAAGTCTAGTAATGTTGAGTTTCCGAAACAAGCTCCAGATAACCTCAAATGACCTTAAAAGTGTGGGTTTACCCCTTTTATCCAGACAACTCTTGATGACAGATCCTGTTACCTAGCAATAAATCTCCTTTTTTCACCAACTGTCCCCAGACTTACATGGCAAATTGTATGTTTACATTAAACAACGGGTGCCCGGGCACGGGTCGGGTAGAAGGTGTCAAGCACCCGGGTAGAAAAATCTCTACTCGTTTCAGCCCTATCGCCCACAGACTAATTGTCACTCATCTGGGTGAAAATGCCTAATTGTGCAGATTCCCAAAGTGGCGGGCACCGACACCAAGTACAGAGCAAAAACAGTTGCTGCTGCAAAGGAGGCCGTGGTGTGGTCTGTACTCTGTAGTGAGTGCAGTTCTAAGGCATCAGGACTTTCACCCAGAAGCCTCCAATCCCAGGGCACTACACGGCCTGAGAAGGAGGCAGTGACAATAGGTAGGCCTAATTCAGTACTGCTAACAGGGACCTGAAACAGGGCCTGGCCAGAGCCAACCAGGTCAGTAGGCAGGGAAGCAGAGTTCAGAAGGCCTGCCAAATTAATGCTGTGGAGAGCGCCATTTCCATGGGTGCTTCAATATACCGGGCACAACCAGGCTGATTCAAGTTGCGCAACCAGAAGAAGGCAAGATACGGCCCCGAGGAAGGGCAACAGCGTGAGCTTCCCCCGGGGCTCCGGGCCAGGAGACAGACGGCAAACATCTCAGCGAACCAGCCAACAGAGGGACACCCCCCTTTTTCCTGAAGCTCAGGGCACAACAAGTCTTGAGCAGGAGGCAGGAGAATGCCAGGCCAGCACCATAGCAGGGACTGAACCCCTAGGGGAACAGTGAAGGTCAGCAGAGATTGCATAGGGTAGAAGGAGATTGAAGACTGGAACCAGCTAATGACGTGCTGGAACTGCAAGTGAGGCCCTGGAACACCAAGCAAGGCTGGACATCCGAATGGAATGGCCACAGTATAAAACAGGTCTGCCATTGCATAGTTGTGGCAGAGTAACCTCAGGGAAGCCCGCGGGTATCTGCAAACTCCATCCCAAAGGTGCAGCTGGGAAGGTGCCAGGTTCCCCTCCCCCAAACCCAGAGACCAGTGGACCTGGAAGTTCCAAGCAAACCACCAGGAGTGTGCCATACCAAAGGAGAGATAAATCCTGATGAGGCGGAGGCACCGCCGAGGACTCCTGGAGAAGGCAGAGGCCCGAAGAGATTCCTCAGGGCACCTCGCAAGACACACGGTCACAGGTGCACTCACATCAACAATGACCGTGGACAATCAGGGAAATGACGAGCTCTACACGAAGAGGAGTGGATCCAGAGGCACACCAACGAGAGACCACAACCGCACAAGAGACCGCTTCATGACTGCAGAAAGGTCTTATAACTCAGGGACCACTGTATATATGCACAAGTAAGCGTTGTCAATCTCTTAGAAAAGTGACAGTAAGTTTGTGGGCCATGAGTGGAGATAGAGACTGGATACTGTGTGTCATAAATGGAATGGATTTGTAGTTTCAATTCTAATGATATGAAGAGACATTCAGGTTGTACGTAATCAGCCTTTGTTTGGTGCATGCATTCTTACAACCCATGACAAAATCATTTCCATACTATTGGCATGGGTATTAACAGATAAAATGTATTTTATACCAGTGATCTACATGGAATTTTGTTGGGACTGCTAACCTGCCATTGTTCTACGGACAAGTTTTCTCTGTGGGAGATTCATGCACATCAGTTAAGTTAATCAAAACTTTCTGTACTACCATATCATGGCAATCTCTGATGACAATACTCTGTGTAGTATAATGGCAAGTTCGCCGTGGCTTCCAATTAATTAACTAATAATTATCATAACTTTAGATTTCAATTACCATTTTGATGGTTATCTGAAATTTGAAGCACAAGCATGCTGACAAACCAAAAGAAAACTCTAAAAATCATTCTTTGACACATACACACATCGGAATTCAAACAAAAAGTTTGCTTAATTCATAATAAGTAGAGGAGATTTTTGTATTTCAGGCTTCAGCAGTCATTTTTAGTCAATTAGATGGGAGATCATTGGCAATTCTGATTTCTGGAAGCAATGGATGAGAACCATCTTGAATCTAAGTGCATAAATATAGGTCTGACACATCAATGAACACATGAAATTAATTCCTTGACCACAAAAACATAGGTAAAGGCCCAAAACAGTAAGCTTCTGGGACAAATAGAAGCCGAAATAGTCAAATTTTGTATTTGGGTCGCCATTTTGGACGCCATCTTGAATTTGAAGACCAAATATGATTCTGACACATCAAGCAACCTCTTAAGCAGATTTTGTAACTACAAAACATAGGTAAAGACCCAGAAAATATGACAATTAGAAGAGGAGATATGAGTTTTTGTGCTTCCGGGTAGTCATCTCCTGTCGATAAGATTAGAGATAAATGGCAATTTTGATTTCTTGCTGCCATTAAAGGTCACCTTCTTGAATTTAATTGCATAAATATAGGTCTGACACACCATTTAACTTCAGAAATGAATTCTTTAGTCAAGAAAACATAGATATAGACCAAAACAGTGGGCTTCTATCACAATTAGTAGCTGAAATACTCAATCTTTTTGCTTTTTTGGCCGCCATTTTGGACGCCATCTTGAATTTGAAGAGCAAATACTGTTCTAACACATCCAACAACCTCATAATCAGATTCTGTGACCCAAAATACATAGGTATAGAACCAAAAAGTGTGCTTTTATCACTAGGGGAAGAGGGGGTGAAAAGTCACAGGGGTAAAAAGTCACAGGCCTTTTTGACCAACTTGCAGTGACCTAATTCTTAAGCTTAAATCATAATTTGGGACACTTTTACGAGAAGAATGTCTGCAGGGAATACCAAACTTATACTCATTGTGCAAAGTGGGTTTTTACCCACCTCATGCATTTTTAGTGTCGCAAACAGGTTTTATTGATTCTGAACTTTCTCTATTAATGTCTGGTCACTGTGACATAGGAAGTTGTGCTAGTGTTTCAAGGTCTTTTGGATAATTGTCTTTCATGCTGTGAACCCATTTTTTGCCATTAGGTCACCAAGTTGCCATGATCATGTGTTGAATTTAAAAAACAGCTGAGGGGTGAAATGTCACACTGTGACATTTCACCCCAGCACTGTGATATTTTACCATAGGGTACCGGGAAGTCAGTATTCTGTGCTAAGGAAAGTAAAATATTCCACACTTGAAGCTTTTACCTTACAATCTTATCATCATCCATCGTCAATAATACAGATGTGAGAGCATTGCAGCAAAATTTCATTTCGCAAACTTTGGGCAATTTCCGACGCCGGCTTTGCTGATGGTGCATTGTCATTGCATGCTTATAGCTTGGCAAGACTCACTATAAATTTCATGCACAAGGATGACTATCAAGTCTAGGTCTGCATATTGCCTCGTATAGTGTTGTATATTCACAACAATTGCATGTGACTTTTTACCCCAAGGTTGTGACTTCTTGACCCTGACATGGGGTAAAAAGTCACATCGGACTTTGCCTTAAATAATTGTGAACTGACTAAAGCCTATTTACAGCACAGCAGCTATCATGTGATACAACTATAGTCAACTAAATACTGCATAATTGTGCCAAAGGTCATTCAGATATAACAAACACCTGCTCTGTTCTGGGGCTTTTTCTGAATTTTGTGACTTCTGACCCCCGCCTCCCCTATTAGAAGGGGAGATAACAGATTTTATATTTTCGGCGGCCATCTTGGACGCCATCTTGAATTACGGAAAATGCTCAAGGGTGCCAAGTGGGCACCCGGCAGATTCTTAATCTATTCATTCTCAGCTTTCAAACGAGCCCAAGAACAAAACTATAGACCACATTTGAGGGTACCCCCCAAAATTTGGATTTGGCTGCCGGACTAGTTGGCCCCTAAGTGGACTGGGTGAAATGGACAGAAAGGGTGGTCCAATATTACATGCAAGATATCAAATATCCTGAATTCCCCACTTTGAAACAAAAACGTATAACCCCGTTATAGAATAACCACATGCTAAATTTCTGATCGCTGGTGCCATTTATTCAATAACAGGTTGTGCAACAGAACTGGTAGCCAACAGACCCAACACATCTTTTACCTCACCATACCCACCTACGTATCACTCCAATCACGGCCTAGCCGCGCCATACGAAGGTTTCATCTTCAATAAGTTCGTCAGAACCCCTCGAAGTGCCGGAATGTGGAGATCTGCACTAACCGCAAGAAATTGGATGAAGGTACGGACGTTAGGGGCCGACCAGATGATTATTTATTTTAAAGAATTTCTTGTCAGGTCTGCCAGCAGGCCTAAGAGCCATTGGCAGATTAATTGGCGGTTTTCTGGAAAAAGTAACTCTCTTATTTTCAATTTGCAAACCAGCTTTGCCAAGTAATTGACAGTTCTCTGTTGGTTTCCTAATCTTCTTATTTGATGAGGTCATTTAATTAGTTTGTTTACGGTCACCTGTGCTGCTAGATATGATAAGCACTGAATCAACTGATTAACCATAACTGACACAAACAAAACATTTATTAGCCAGTGACATCACAGGACCAAGTTGAAAGTTAATTTTGAAATGGTTTGGACCGCTAATCTGCAAACATCTTTAATATGTGATAAAAAGGGGGGGTTGTAACCCTTTAGGCGTATGTATGGGATCATCATCTGTCAGAATGTGTGTGTTATTATAACCTTGGGTCAAAGGAAGATGGTAGAGATCTTGCAGGTGCTGCCCTCTTGTGTATTGTATACGAAACAGCTTAAAACTAATTATCATTAATTAGGACATTTAGAGGAAAGCAATTTGGATGAAAATGTGGCAGTGGCTCCCTATGAACATGAGGAAGACATGAGACATGAGGAAAGTTAGAAGGCCAGGCATTAAGTAGGAACTGAGATAAATCCCAGTCCATTCCCGGACACCGTTATTTTAATATTAGTAAGAAGATATATTCTGTTTCCTTTCAGGTTGACTTGGGCAAAATCTACCACATTGAAGCTGTGTTACTTCAAGGCTCACCAGCCTCTGAATTCGTCAATGTAGAACAAAAAGACTTTGTGACCTCCTATAACCTACTTTACAGCAATGATGGAGAGGTGTTCAACTATTATTCTGAAGATGGAAATACAACTGCCACGGTGAGCTACATGCATTTAAATTTTAATTATTTGAAGACTTATACCATTCGACACCTCTGTCAGCCAATCACATTACAGTATTTCAGGGGAATAATTCCCATATTCTTTGTTGTCCAGTTATCCTCTCATGTTTGACTGTTTTAGTGTTTGTCTCAAGGTAGCTATAAGCCGGTTATTCACCATGGGATCAGGAATATGTGTTTATCACACCTCGGCCTGAAGGCCTCGGGTGATAAATCACATATTCCCTCTCCCATGGTGAATAACCTTTACTAATACCAACAGGCAATTCTAAGTTGCAGTAATGTTAATGTCGCAATGGTGATGTTACATTTAATTATGTAGAATTGCATGGTAAAAATGATGTTGTCACAATATTGTGGAGCAACGCCAAGATAATATGATGTCAGCATGCAACATTGGGACAACATTGTGAAGAAATTTCAACATTATATATATATTCACATTGAGGCAACGTAATTTCAACAATACATTTCTATGTGAGAACTGAAGAGTCTGCCAGCAATTATCAACATTTTGTTTACGTTGTGTCCCCCTTTGGATTTGGCGAATCAAATTACTGACCACACTTGTGTACCACCCCTCCCTGTTAAACTGCAACATTAAAATATTTTTCTGTCACTTTGATTTTACATGAAAACTATCTATCTTCAGATATTGCCAGGCGTCTCCGCACCTGCCCGGCTTGGAGGTGTGGTCCTCAGACAGCCCTTCAATGCCAGGTACTTGGTAATAAACCCGGTCACCTACAATACAATACCAGCAGTGAGATTTGGAGCGCTTGGATGTCCACTTCCAGATGACTATGATCCCACTTCTGGTAAGCTTCTGTTTTATTCTACATTAGGCTGGACATAATTGATCTTTAGCTTAGATTTTCTTAGGCCGGACATAATTTATCATTAGCTTCCCGGATTTTCTTAGGCCGGACATAATTTATCATTAGCTTCTTAGATCTTCTCCAGGCACAATTTCGAGGGTCGGTAGGACAAAATAATAGCTGTAATCTCAATTTTTGATATGTCAATTTATAAAACTTGTGGGCTGGCACAATTGTTCCCCCGCAGGCAGAAAATCTGTTAGGTTAGTCGATCCAAGAAGCTAAAAATCAAACATGCCTGGCCTTATTGTGTCAAGCTCACATGAAGAACTTATAAATATACTTGACTATCTGTACATTGGAGCTAGTAGTTTATTTCCCATTTAACGCATTAAAATAACCATACCGTGCATGTGTTCAAAAGTGTCTTGGTGTTTCAATATTCTTTATATGCTTTGACTTTAACTTGAATGTTTTAAAGGTTCATGTAAGCCTATGATTTATTCTTACACCTTACTGACCTTGTCATATTTACGGGGAATCCGAGTTGTTTTCCATGCTGTTGAAGTGTGATGTCTTGTTAGAACTCAGTGTCAAAGCTGTGATGCCGTCCTTACATGGGGTTATCTCTGACCAAACTTTCACTCTGACATTGTGTTGAAACTGTGATGCACAGTTGAGGTCGATCTGCATTTGCTAAAAGCTGGGGAATCTGACCAAGTATAAAATGACATCACAGCTTGTACCTATTTTACATATATTGCAATGCTGGAGAATATGAATGCCAGCTGTGACACTGAGTTCTCACATGACATCCAACTTCAACAGCATGGAAAACAATTTGGATTTCACATAAATAAGACAAGGACTGTAACTTTTTCTAACAGTTATTCTCCTCTCTATCATTCAGAATGGATGTTCCCCCTTGGCATGACAGATGGGGACATACATGATGGGCAACTGACAACATCATCCGAGCACCACAACCATCCTCCCAGAATGGCCAGAATGACTTCTAATGTAATGTCATCTTAGTATACACTATTTTACGTAGGCCTATTAGTTGGACACTGATTTGGAGGATTCTTACATGAATTTTTGTCAGTTATTGACAAAATGCACGTTAGAACCGGAAAAAAAGATGTCTAACTCACTTAGACATCATATATACGCTTCTTCTACTATACATTTCAACTTTCAATTTTTGCAAAATAAATAATAACCTGATTGTTTGTCTGCTATTGTAAACATAGTTAATCCCTAGCCCGGCGCTAAAATGCAAATTGTCAGTCAGATACCAGCTTTTCCAATGGTATAAGTATCTTGGTGATGTCTAAAAGTGCTTAGAAGTAACCTCTTCTACCTGACTCACTATATACTAAATTGCAGTGTATAATAATTATATTTTTAATAGTGATGAGTTTACATTCAGGAGATTTCATGGTGCCTCTTAATAGCACACACTGGTACTGACGGGGTGCAAAACACTAACTCACTCAGGAGATTTGATAGAGAAGGACAACGTGAAATAAGCTAAATATTTGACAACAATCAACTTTTAAAATTTTCTTATGACATAATTATTATGAATACACAGATCTGGAATATAGGCCTACATTCAATATAGATGTTTCTATTACAGTGCAAGTCAAAACGTTTATATTCTAACTATATTCAAATATAAATATTATTTCAGAAACCTTTTGGTCCGCAAGCATCCAGCTTTCTGATACCTGCAGCGGGATGGTTCCAAGTCGATTTGATCCTTCCTCATGTGTTAAAAGCACTGGCAGTCCAGGGCAGGCCTGATTATGTTCAGTTCACCAAATTGGCACACTTGACTTACAGCAATGATAGCTACATCTGGTCGTCTTTCAAGGGTGGCAAGGTAGGTTTGCAAGGGAAGCATTATTAGTCTCGTCACAGGGCGGGACTTATGGTATCATTCGCATGTGTCTGTCCGTCTGTCCGTCCATCTGTCTGTCAACAACGTAGAGGAATAACTCTAATAATTTTCCTTGTCTACGTATAATAGGTGTAAGAGGTCAATAAAACTTGGGGAGAGGAATTTAACCGGGGGGACATTTTTTTTTCACAAAATTGTTTACCCAAAACTTCTTGAAAAATTGCTTCTCCAAAATAATTGGGGGCTGCAGCTCCCTTCCTGCTCAGACCTATGCCTATGCTTGTCTAAAAATGAATCATGTATATACTGTCCTAAAGTGCATAGAATTATTGACATTCCATTATTGGCGTGATACTCGTGTATCGTTATAAGACTTTCACTAAAAAAAAAATTATCTGCAATAAAGGAGGTTGATTGATTGACCAAATATTTTGTTGAACTTTTTTTCTTGTTGCAGAAGTTCACCACATCATTTGACAACAAAGCAGTAACAAAAGTGGAATTGGATATATTTGGCCGCTATTTTAGAATTCATATTGAGTCCGACTTCTATACCAGCCGGGCTGCTCGTTTTGAGTTCTATGGTTATCCCCTGAGTAAGAATAACAATTTATATATATATTTTTTTTTTTTTTATATGCGTAAACACACCCGGTGACATTTCCGTTCCTTTGTGATCCTCCAGTCCGATATATGCGTACCCCAAATTAAAAAATATCTTTGTCTCATTGCGTTTTCCATCACACTCTGCCCCGTTCTACCCTATCTCAACAATGGTCTCTGTCAACCCAAGGTTAGCAATTTGTTACATTCTGTTTCAATAATTAAACAAAATCAGTATAAAATAAATATTGCAGTTTTGATGGGGAAGCCTTATGGGTCAATCTCAGGGACGGACGCAGGGGAGAGGGGGGTTTGGGGGATGCTTCCCCCCCCCCCACCAGACCAAATTTTATTATTTTTACATGTTAGCTTTATTCCGCAACGCGATAGCCCGATAGACCCCCCCCCCCAACCGGAATTTTCTGGATCCCCCCCTGGTCAGTCTACTTAGATTGGGTTAGTCTACTTAGATTGGGATCTAAATCATCTAATATTAATTAATTTTTGTAATTGTGTTCTCTCACTAGTTATTACTTAATTTGTAATGTTTCAGATTGTCAGGAAAACACAGCTACCTACAGTGTTACTGGTACCCCTCCAAGCTGCTCATGTCCAGGTCAGATCACAATTTGCAATACCGGTAAGTGTGACTGTAGAATTAATTCGGAACTATTTATTCAATGAATATTATGACTTGTAATTCTATTCCATCTCACAAAGTATATATATGAGTGAGTGAGTTACCAGTACTTGGCGTTTTTGACCCATCAGCAGCAGTATTGGCTATGTTTACAGGCACCCTCAAAAATGCTGTGATTGGCTTTACATGTAATCCAGCCTATATTTGAATAATACGATTAATGCATATCTAATCCTGTATCTGTAGAAGTATCGAAAGTTTCCTGATTTATAGTTTAGCCGACGTTAAATAAAATTTTACTTTACTTTACTTTTATATCATTGAACCTTACCATGAATTATACTGAAAAGAGCAAATATATTTATTCATTTTGTAGGTTCCTCAGCCGTGACATTGGAGCTGAACAACACCATCGGTCTCCATCACCTCACTGGCATCAAATTGCTGATCCAAAATGGCAACACGACAGAAATTGCTAACAACGTTGAGATCAGCCACTCACACAACAACACTGTCTTCTTGGACATACCCAGGAGTATGGTAAGTGGACAAAATGATAGTATTATTCTAAAAACATTTAATTATTTCTGTATCACTGTCCCTTTTGGCCTGACAGTTTCAATCATCTTTCGTGGAGGTGCTGAAAGTCTGCATCTATCCCAAGTGGGAGGTACTGAAAATCTGTATGAAACCTAAGGGGCGTATAGCCTACATTTTTTACGGTGACTTCCGAAAAAGCTACCACCCCCTCACCAGGTCATTAATTCCTAACAGTCCTTAATATTAACAAGACTCAAGAAGACTCAAGACTCAAGAAGTTTATTTGTCATGAAATGCATGTACAACATGATGTTTGATGGCTATACAGTATACATAGATATATAAAAACAAAAGCATTACATGAGTAGGAGGACACCCCTAAGGCAACTACTTGTCGCTGACGAGGTGCCCACCTAAAATTGTCAAGCAGAGGCTCAGGCAAGGAGAGGCAGTTCAACCAAACAAATAATAGCGGCATAACTCAATGAAGGTCAACATTTATTTGAAAAAAAACCTTCTATGTGTTAACATTTTTCAAGGAATTAATATGATACAATACAATGTAGACAATTATATTTTGACCCCTGGGCGCTTGGCCTACTGAATTACTAATTGCTTTCCTGGTGTTTTGAGCTCTTGTTCGTTGACAACGTTATTGATAACTTGCACCTGTTTTATTACGGTAATTATTCACGATTCAGGGTTCCCAGGTATGGCATAACTGACAATATTTATGATGCTTGTTAACCTCCTATTTGCTCTGAGAGTAATTAGTAAGTTAACATTTGAAGTTAGTTTCATAAAATTAGTTGTTTAATTGCTATGACATTTTACATCTGGAATGCATTATTAATAATAATAATGATCAAACTGATCATCCTTGAAATTGATCCATTTATTGTCCCATGTGTACGCTGATTCAATAGCTTTGGTTTAAATAATTACGTTGTCCTTATAGTGAACATTCAAGTCATTTTCTATTCACTTATATTGCAAACACGGTGCACTTTGTCAGTTGACCATTTCCTGTCCATTCATCAGTTTGCAACATCAGCATTTGACGATCTTGCCTATAGAATCAAGTCAAATAGGGTGCTCATATTTAAATTTAAAACATTTCAGTAGTCTCTGTCTTATATGTATGACTGCCCATTTGAGGTCATGAAATGGTGTCTTAATTGTTGGGGCAGAAAACTCTACTTCGGGTACAAAATACGCTGAAAATACTATCTAGTGCAAGAGTAAGGTGGTCATAATTTTTTCAGCCGGTCAAAAAATACACTGAAAATACTGTCTAGTGCAAGAGTAAGGTGGTCATAATTTTTTCAGCCGGTCAAAAAATACGCTGAAAATACTGTCTAGTGCAAGAGTAAGGTGGTCATAATTTTTTCAGCCGGTCAAAAAATACGCTGAAAATACTGTCTAGTGCAAGAGTAAGGTGGTCATAATTTTTTCAGCCGGTCAAAAAATACGCTGAAAATACTGTCTAGTGCAAGAGTAAGGTGGTCATAATTTTTTCAGCCAGTCAAAAAATACGCTGAAAATACTGTCTAGTGCAAGAGTAAGGTGGTCATAATTTTTTCAGCCGGTCAAAAAATACGCTGAAAATACTGTCTATTGCAGGAGTAAGGTGGTCATAATTTTTTCGAAACGGTCAAAACTGCCTGGAGCTGGTGGTGGCAGTTCGCATTATTATGGAATAGGGACTTTGAAAATGAATTACTCCTGCTACAATCTTCACGTGAATTGTTGCTTGTTTTCAGATGTTTATCACCCATGATGCTAATTCAGTCACCTTCAGAATGAAAAGGACAAGGCGGCTTCTAAAGCTTAGGATCAAGGTTGCTGCCTCGATGCAGAATTTCTGCGGAAAAGTTGAAGTTTATTCTTGCAAGGCTGATGGTAAATATATATATTATTTCTATTCTAGGTGAATTTATGTTCTCAGGAGTCTTGTCATCCAAAGGGCTCAAATCTTTCAACATTTCACAAAAAAGGGTTCATAAAATAGGCCTACTGCATGAATAAACTACTGTAACCAGTCAAGCTTAATTTTCATAAGAATATTTTTAAAGAGAAACAGAACAGTCTCAATCACAGTTTTTCATTTAGCTTTCTCAGCATTTCTGCTGAATAAAATAACGTACGAGTATTCCCAATTTCTCATCCATGGATGTAGTATGCTTCCCTTTTCTCTGCACGTGCAAGTTTCAATCGCTGTCTGTCCCGCATCCTAAATTTGGGTTTGTAAGCCCAATTTGCCCAGGTTATGAAATAAGAGCAAAAAAAATTTCGTTGCCCCAACCAAACAAAAGATCATCCTCCACTGCCATAGGCGTACCGGGTGCGCGATTTTTGGGGGGGGGGGCGAACGACATTTGCCCGAATTTCAAGATTTAAATTTATTACCATTTCAAATTAAAATGCCTAGAAATCATAAATTTTCAATAGTTTTTATTTAATCATCTGCCTGAATTTTTTAGCCTTTTTGCCCGAATCTCACTGTTTCCCAAACTTTTGGGGGGGCGACTGCCCCCCCTGTCCACCCCCTTCCGGTACGCCTATGTCCACTTCACCTGTTATTGTCATAATATAACTATATTTTGAATGCAGCATGCCCACCAGGATTCATACAGATGAAGAATATTTGTTACTACTTTGACCCGTCATATATCAAGATGACAGAAGATATGATGTACGTTTGTCGCAATGCTTCATGGCTGACCCTCAACACTCTGGCCACTTTCAACAATTCTGAACAACTTCACATACTAAACATTGCCAGCAAGAAGTAAGTATTATTTTTGAGAATTACTATTGTCATGACCTGTTAAAAAAGGTATTAGATATAAGGTAATTTTACCACTATGAATGATTCATTGTATGCTTTTTTAAACACTAAAAAACAGTCAGTGAACATTGAGGGCGGCATTGAAGTTTGTGATTTTTTTTTTTTTTTAAATTTTTCTTTTAGAATATTACCTTTCCCCCCTATGTCTCTTTGTCTCTATTTTTTTCTCCAAACTTTTTATTGAACAAACCTGAATACAAAAATGAATTTGAGAAATGATTTAGATAATGACAATTTAGAGTCTTTAAAATTTATTTTATGCGTTCAGGCGGTCCCGTCTTCATGCTTTGTTAGAGCATGAATATCTCTATGACAAGTGAGACTAGACTATCAGGCTTGCGCCTGTGGTTGAAAGTGCAAACTTTGAATGCTGGTTAATATCATAATTCAACAATTCTGACAATTTCAAGCACAAAACGTTGCCGATAATTACTGAATCAAACTTGGAGCACTCTCAACAATTGAAGTAGAGCGTCAACAGCCCTGACAACTCCAAATGTGCATCATTACCAGTAAACACAGAGTAGAACTTTCAGTTCTTCCCAAAATCTTAACATCAGAGATTCTAACAATTACAGTAAATAGTTCAATATTTGCCACTAACAGGAGGATGCCGAGTTATCGCCTATTTCATTGATGAGTGATGCTGAAGTCACGTGATGTGTTAAAAACATCTTTTTTCTTTGTCTATACAGTTTCCCGACTATTTCCATTTGGACTGGTCTACGTGCATATCATGGTCCAGATCCTACGATTAATGGATCTTCTTCGACCTACAAATTTCTCAACGGAAACCCATCCAAATACTTTCGGTGGATCAGGGAGGGCAAACCAGTAAGTTTGTATTAGTATTGTATATATATAGGTTTTTATTGATGGCCAAAATACCAACAATGTACTTACAAAAGAATTGGGATAGAAACTACATAATATTATAAAAGGTCAGATAGGGAAGACAAGTAGATGAAGATGAAGAGAAAAGAAAGAAGAGAAAAAAGAGGAAGAAGTTAAAAGTATCAAACAGAAGTATCAAATCAGTGTATCAAATTGGTTAATTAACAAGTCTGTCCTAAGCTGGTGTGCTTCTACCATAGCCTTATTAGTAGTAACCGATCAGCTAGGTCAGGTTTGTGAATGCCTGGTTTTAAGGTGTTGGGGTTGCCAGTCTTAAAGTTTTTTCGGTGTTGATGTTGCTGCTGCTTTGGAATTTTTGATTACTTCTTATTCAAGTTTTTTTTGGGGTTGCACCTGTTTTGAACATTTGGTTTTATTTTTGCTAGTTTTAGGGTGTCTTGGTTATACACACCATACTTTACTACATATAAATTCAAATTTTCACAAGATGCATTATGACATATAAAATGCAATTATGATGTAAATTCAGAAAGAAATATGATCTTGACTTGCTTGCTTCTTTTTCAACTAGTTTTCCCCAGAATGGATTTAGAAATATCTTGGCAATTCCCTGTAATTTTTTGTTCCACTTCCACAAAAACCAACTGGGTTGTGCAAAATCTTTCGCACTTTACGTTAGTTTTCTATGTAGCACTATTTACCCATTCTGGATACCCACTAGCTCAGTCTTTTAGCATCGGGAAGAATCAAATTCTCAGTAAAACCACTTCCTTTTTATGTCTTATCATATTTTGGGGATTGAGGGTTGAGATAAACTTCATATATCTTTGGAATCATATAAGCTTTTCTTGAAACTTTTGTTTTATCGAGGATTCATTGAATTCCAACAAGGATTATTGTTTCTCTCTCATAATGGTGGCAATTATTTGCTTGTCCATCTGCACATGATATCTACGAAGTAAAAAATAAACTTAAATTTCTGCCACACTGGGCCTACTGCAATAAGGTAAAACAGGAATATACATAAGCTTGGTCGTATAATTTTAGCATGTGCTATTAAAAAATCCTGTATTTACTTACAGACCTTTTAAAAGAGTTGAAGGCCATAATACATTTTCATTTTCGTTTTCTCTTTCAGCCCAGCGGTGTAGAGTATGGTGTTTATATCAGTCAAGCACTCTACACAAATGATGTGAATACTGGGAAGCCCTATGCTTGTGAGACAGCTGCTGCCTATCCAGGTAAATTATTAAAATTAATATGCAACTATTGCAATTGTTATGTTAGTCCCTGCATAATAAAATACCCCTTCCCCTTATGTGGTCAGTTTGGGGTCTCTTGTAGGGATAAGGTCTCTCCTGAGGGTACTCAATACGCTAAAAATATTACTTAGTCTAGAATGATTGATTATTGATAATTGATTAACTTTATTTGTTGATTGTGAGTACCTATATGAAACGTAAATTTTGTTATAAAGGGACCCCCATTACAAATCATTCATAAAATCAAAAAATTAGTGAAGATTGTTCAAATGGAAAAAATTTAGTGTCTATTACAAATATAACAGTTATCAATTAAACATGTTGTAGCGTATGACTGAGTGATAATTTTTTTAGTATATATCTTATAACCAAGAAGACTATGGGAGTATATTTTATCTTTGAATAGAGGATTCGTGTTATTAGCAATTTTTGGTATTATGTATGAAATTGCTTGTCTCGCATATTCCTGATTCACCCTGGCAATTACATAAGGCAAATAGGTTTTACACAGGAAGTCAGGGGACCACTATAAATCCAAACAAGAGGATTGGGTAATACAGTCCTCAAGTAGACTCAGAGTAACATGTCCCAGTACCTCGAAACAGGCCCAAACCATACCGAGTGTTCTTTACTTGCCACAATTTATGCAAAGGTGCCATGCTCTGACTGAGGCTGCCTGCTTCATCTGGGCAGAAAATATGCCTCCTTTGGATTCCACCAATCACAAAAGCTCTTAATGATGAAGAAAGTATGCCTCCTTTGGATTCCACCAATCACAAAAGCTCTTAAAGATAAAGAATATATGCCTCCTTTGAATTTCACCAATCACAAAAGCTCTTAAAGATGAAGAAAATATGCCTCCTTTGGATTCCACCAATCACAAAAGCTCTTAATGATGAAGAAAGTATGCCTCCTTTGAATTCCACCAATCACAAAAGCTCTTAATGATGAAGAAAGTATGCCTCCTTTGAATTCCACCAATCACAAAAGCTCTTAAAGATGAAGAAAATATGCCTCCTTTGGATTCCACCAATCACAAAAGCTCTTAATGATGAAGAAAGTATGCCTCCTTTGAATTCCACCAATCACAAAAGCTCTTAATGATGAAGAAAGTATGCCTCCTTTGAATTCCACCAATCACAAAAGCTCTTAAAGATGAAGAAAATATGCCTCCTTTGGATTCCACCAATCACAAAAGCTCTTAAAGATGAAGAAAATATGCCTCCTTTGAATTCCACCAATCACAAAAGCTCTTAAAGATGAAGAAAATATGCCTCCTTTGAATTCCACCAATCACAAAAGCTCTTAAAGATGAAGAAAATATGCCTCCTTTGAATTCCACCAATCACAAAAGCTCTTAAAGATGAAGAAGATATGCCTCCTTTGAATTCCACCAATCACAAAAGCTCTTAAAGATGAAGAAGATATGCCTCCTTTGAATTCCACCAATCACAAAAGCTCTTAAAGATGAAGAAAATATGCCTCCTTTGAATTCCACCAATCACAAAAGCTCTTAAAGATGAAGAAAATATGCCTCCTTTGAATTCCACCAATCACAAAAGCTATTAAAGATGAAGAATATATGCCTCCTTAGAATTCCACCAATCACAAAAGCTCTTAAAGATGAAGAAGATATGCCTCCTTTTAATTCGACCAATCACAAAAGCTCTTAAAGATGAAGAAAATATGCCTCCTTTGAATTCCACCAATCACAAAAGCTCATAAAGATGAAGAAAATATGCCTCCTTTGAATTCCACCAATCACAAAAGCTCATAAAAATGAAGAAGATATGCCTCCTTAGAATTCAACCAATCACAAAGCTCTTAAAGATGAAGAAGATATGCCTCCTTTTAATTCAACCAATCACAAAAGCTCTTAAAGATGAAGAAAATATGCCTCCTTTAAATTCAACCCATCACAAAAGCTCTTAAAGATGAAGAAAATATGCCTCCTTTGAATTCAACCAATCACAAAAGCTCTTAAAGATGAAGAAAATATGCCTCCTTTGGATTCCACCAATCACAAAAGCTCTTAAAGATGAAGAAAATATGCCACCTTTGAATTCAACCAATCACAAAAGCTCTTAAAGATGAAGAAAATATGCCACCTTTGAATTCCACCAATCACAAAAGCTCATAAAGATGAAGAAAATATGCCTCCTTTGAATTCCACCAATCACAAAAGCTCATAAAAATGAAGAAGATATGCCTCCTTAGAATTCAACCAATCACAAAGCTCTTAAAGATGAAGAAGATATGCCTCCTTTTAATTCAACCAATCACAAAAGCTCTTAAAGATGAAGAAAATATGCCTCCTTTAAATTCAACCCATCACAAAAGCTCTTAAAGATGAAGAAAATATGCCTCCTTTGAATTCCACCAATCACAAAAGCTCATAAAGATGAAGCAAATATGCCTCCTTTGAATTCCACCAATCACAAAAGCTCTTAAAGATGAAGAAAGTATGCCTCCTTTGAATTCCACCAATCCTTTGGATTCCACCAATCACAAAAGCTCATAAAGATGAAGAAAATATGCCTCCTTTGAATTCCACCAATCACAAAAGCTCATAAAGATGAAGAAAATATGCCTCCTTTGAATTCAACCAATCACAAAAGCTCTTAAGAAGGTCACATTTGTAAGCACTTCTCTGGTTGGCTGAATTTACCCATTTTTTGTCCAGATGAAGTTAGTAGGCTGAACAAGTACCATTGTATTAATTTTAATAATTTGACGGTTGAAAGCCAGAAGGGTGTGTGTAGCAGTATTTATGAAAAACTTACACCCTTCTTGTTTTTAACCATTGGTATATCATTTTGACAAATAAGACATGGCTATTAGTGTGGGGCCTGTGATTTATGCTTCATGTTAATACTCATTATGTGGAAATAAAGTGTAAATCCATATGATTTTGATTCACCATAGGATCGTCTTGGTTTGGATACTGGGAAAGAAAACTTGACAATTCTCCAGGAGTTGGTCTTCCCGGCCTCTCTGTCGGTGAATGCATGAGGGCATGTGAACACTATAAACACTTCCATTGCCGGTTGGTGTCCAGCATTTATTGAAATATTTTACTTTTTTTATTTTCTGATTGTAATATCCATAGTAACTTCCTGACTAGCCTGATGACATATGGCCTCTGTTGTTCGAGTTAAATCAAGGTAGCAAACTAATGAATTAGGTGTTTAAGACTACAAATCCTCAGTGATCAGTGAATATAAGTATAATGTTGATACCTTCCAAAGCTGCATCATAAATTATTACAATGGTTAAAGCACCATTACTGTATTTTGAAGTTGGGAAATATATAATGTGAGATTTTGTATGAGAGACTAACAGATATCAATTCTTTTTATTCAGGGGTGTTTCCCTGGAAGACCGTCGCACAAGCCGGAAGTGTTACCTTCATCAACTAAATCAAAATTCACCAGAAACTAGCATAGGGACACAAAACCCTTGGCAATACTTTCAAAGACTCAGCAAAGTACCTGGTAGGGAAAGATATCTATTTTGTAGATGCGGTACATGCTTGGGAAAAATCTCATTACAGCACTAATATAATATATATCAAAACCATTTGCGACTTATTTTGCTCCAGAATCATTATTAACTATTTTGAATATTTTTTAAGTGCATGAGCAGATTTACAGCAAGCGAAAAGGTTTTTCTAAAACAAATATGTAGGCTCTGTAATCGTAGCTAATCTAATTAGTCAAATCTGATATATTACTAACTAGGGTCTACTGCTTTTTTTGTTACTTGTTTCTTTTGGTGTGATTAGGCCCCATTACTGTTAATGGAAGTTAATTGATCGGACAAAATACATTTTATGAACAGCATGTATATTGAAATTGCTATGAAGGTGATACTGCCTTATTGCTTCTTGCCCCAACATGTAGGCTTGCCATTCCACTCTCAACTGGGAAGTGATTATGAGGACTTGTGATGCTGTATTTGGCCAGGCTTGAGTGATTTTGTTAGTCCCCATGTTTTTGTTTCACACCTGTTCCAAGACAGTCATTATCCAGTGGCATACATCAGTTTAGTTTAGGGGATTCAATTTGAATGAAATCACATTTTTATTACAAGTGAACTGAACTGAGTTAAGGTTGATATAAAAAAAACATACCATAGCAGCATGATAGCACAAGTCAGGTACTGCCTGTACTGCCTGCAAGTTACCTATAATATATTACTCTATAATGATTCAATTATCCAACTGATCAGTTATTCAGTCAGCCATAAATCAGTCTGTCAACAAATGCACAAAGTCAGGAAGTCAGTCAGTACATTAGCATTTTGCTGGGGGGGGGGCTATTGTTGTTTTTCCCTTAAATTTTAACAAGTTTGAGACGTGACCAGGGCAGTGGGTCTGCCTTGGCATGTATTGTTCAGGATCTGCCCCGAAATTCCATTTGCCCTGATGCTGGGGGCTGGAACCTTCCCCCCCCATCCCCACCCTCGTATGCCTATGAGTCAGTCTGAGCTAGATGAATTTATATTCACACACTGGGGTATTCACCTATGCCTGATGCCACAGTTTAAAAATGTTTTATCTGCAAAATAATCGTATTTAGCAATATTTCCAAGAAATTTCTTGATTAGAATAAATTATCCTGTTAATCAATTAGTTTTTTTAACAGGCATTACCAGCATTCTTCATTTACAATTTCCTTCCTTCTTCAGACAATTAATCTAGCTACTCCTCTGGCCTCTGATTTCAAGGACTTTAAACAAAAAACATAAAGCCCTAGGACTCTTTCTTGATCTAAGTAAGGCGTTTGACACGTTAAATCACCATACACTTCTAGACAAGTTATATCACTATGGAATTCGTGGAATAGCCCACAAATGGTTTTCAAGTTACTTATATGGCAGAAAACAATTCACTTATTTTAAACAGATTAGATCTGATACACTACACATTTCCACTGGAGTACCGCAGGGCTCCATACTGGGACCGCTATTGTTTATATTATATATCAATGATATCGCTCAAACAGCATCCAATGCGCAATTTATAATATTTGCAGATGATACGAACATTATATTTCCCTTCGAAAAATCCATAACTCCCTCCATTAACCAGAATATCAATGATCAACTTAAAGAAATAAGTGACTGGTTCTCCGCAAACAAATTATCTATCAATGTCTCGAAAACTAAATTCATGATCTTTCATACACCAAGGAGCTCAGTAAATGAGGCTAATTTAGACTTTTACCTTAATGGATCTCAAATTGAAAGAGTTCACAAAATTAAATTTCTTGGTGTTATTCTTACTGACACGCTAAACTGGAAAAACCATATTGATGGAACAGCCAATAAAATTTCTCGGATAGCTGGCATTATGAATAAACTTAAACATGAACTTCCTTCCAATATATTATTCACTATTTACAACTCACTGGTGGTACCGTATTTAAACTACAGCTTAATAGCTTGGGGAAATTCACCTAACTCAACAATTAATAGAATCCAAGTTTTACAAAAAAAGGTCATGAGAATCATTGACAAAAAGAGATACAATTCTCACACCACTCATTCATTTCATAAATACAAAAGCTTAAAACTAGCCGACTTATACCAGTTCAGATCTTGTCTTTTATATTACAGAGCCCTGAACAATTACTTACCATCATATTTTAAAGATACTTTGAAAGCAAACGAAACAACTCATTATCATTCCACCCGTGGAAGAGCAAACATCCACATAAACTCAGTTCAATCCCAAATTGGTAAACAATGCCTTAACTACAAAATTGCTCAATCCTGGAACAGCTTACCTGAGGACATTAAGTCTCATCGTACAGCCTCTATTCATATCTTTACGTCTAAATTAAAAACCTTTTTCATCAATAAATATTCCTTGCCATGTACCATAAGGAACTGTTACATTTGCAATCGATTTATGCCGTAACTGACTCTATTACCTTCATCAGCATTCTACGCAAATTGTCTACTTCTATTTTTAGATTTATGATAGATAAAATTTTAATTCTTATCTAATGTATTAATTGTATGGTCATGTACTCAGAAAATGTAATCCTTGTCACAAGATTGTATATCCACGTAAATTGTCTTTTTCTATTTTTAGATTTATGATAGATAAAATTTCTATTTTTCTTTTTTTTTCTAGTGTTTTAAATGTATGGTCATGTAATCAGAGAATGTAATCAGTGTTATAAGATTGTAATTATCTAAAAGCTTCATTAGATGCTGTTTTGTAGTACTAAGCAGGAGTCACTCGCAGTTTTTGTCAATACTATTGGCCCTGCTGTGCCTTATGATTATATTATATTTATGTATTCATTTCGGTACAAAAAAAGTTCAAGTTCAAGTTCAAGTATTGACAGTTAAATTCCTTAATCCCTATAAATGTTTTTGTTTGGAGTGTGTCCAGTCAAGCATGGGATTTTGCAGCATCATCAGAGCTACTTGGTGGGTGAGCACTTGAAAGGACATGGCACGCCTAGGCGCATTAAGCAATAATAAATTATTTAAGTGTAGTTCGAAAGCACTGTGATTAGCACTATGTACTGCAGAGCAGGGTACCAACTGGGTGCAAGCAATTACCGGCTGCTCTGGGCCGAGCGATCATCGCTATGATTGATATGATTTATTCACTTTGGTGAGTACTTTATTCCTTATTTAAGAGTGTGATAAACCCCTTGTATGGGGGCCAGATGGTGTGGGACCTGAGTACGTCTCAGCTGCATCATGGCAAGCTGACCATCCTCCGAGTAAATTAAAACTGGATGGTGGGAAGTACTGGAGAGTGGACTACGTTCATGAAGATGGCCTGTACCTGCAGGTATGTTTAGTAATATTCACAGTGTGTTTGCTCAACAAACTCTTGAAAAACTGATGTATTTGAATGCTGAACAGTGAACAATAAAAATTAAAAGACTATCTGTGTACCATTGTGTAGGAGAATGAGTTAATCTTCAAAGGTCTTACATCAGAAAGTCAGTTTATAATGATAAAGTTGATCTCCTTAGGGGGAAGGATTATATTTTGGCTGAGACTTGGGCAAGGATGCACTTCGGGCTTGTTACTTCAATCACTCACACCTGGATTATAATAGAAACTTAATAGTTGCACCTGAGACTCAACCAAGTTTTTTTTACATCAAAGAATAAAATTGTTTTTTTCCTGAGCAAAATTGTCTGAAAACATTTTACATAGACACATTCTTGTTGTTTTTAATTTTTACCCACCATCAAAATGAAATTGTCAATCACAGAAAATGACTGATGCATTTCTTTTTGCTTTTTATAAATGGGGTACCCATTAAATATAAGCGATTATTGAATCCTTCTTCCTCTGTACATCAGGCAGACCTACGACAAATTATGAACATCTCCCGGGTAATTCTACAGGCTCCCCATGTCATCGACTGCTATCCAAAACAATTCTATGTGGTTTACAGTAACGACAGCTTGACTTGGAAAACAAACAGGAAAGGATCACGAATACACAAGGTAATGACATAATTATATCAGATTATTCATCATTATACCTACATTGTAGCATTAACAGGAAATGTACTTTATACTTAAATAGTTTCGCCTTGATCCTCAGCTAAAGTGGCCTAGGTTCAGCACAATTGTAGGGAAATGTACAAGAAATTAATTAACAGAACACAAAAAATTACTTAGGGTTAGTGTAACCTAGGTGTGGAAGTTTTTTCGCAATAAAGAGTAAGATTAGTTATCGATTTGAGAAATTTGAATGGATCATATAACTTTTTTTGGTGCTAATGGGTGTTCGTGATCTTCGGTCATTCAGATGATAATTTTTTGAAGTTTGATGGAATGTTCTACGATATAACACTAAAAAGAGAGGAACATGGCAAGTGTCTCATCAGTGTAGTGATATGATATCACTCTCAGAGTCGTGTCTCTTCAGTTCATTTGTGAATAAAACAGACATCCCCCCCCCCAAAGATAAACAGCAAATGAGCCTTCATATGCAAATAAGGCCGATTCATACATGCAAATAATGCCGATTTGCCATTTGAGCACTTTCATAAATCACATAGCTATGATTCTGACATTAGTAGAGAGATCTCTTTCAGGCATTCAATATGAGGGGTGTTATGTCTCTGAGGAGTTGGTTGATACTTTTTATGCAAATTGCTTTTAATCTGCAGGAGAGGAACTACTGCATCCTGGTAGGCTAAGACGTTTGTGATGCAAATCTATGATTGTTTGAGATTGATTCTTCTGGGTTAGATTCTCTGGTTGTCTCTTTAAAAAATGATAAACTGAGGGCTGGTTTCAAGATAGGTCTTTGCTCTGATTGTTTGTTTGTTTGTTTGTTTGTTTTCAGACAGGTCATCAAGCTCGTAACCGGCGTGAGATAACAGGACAACTTTTTGAACCAAGTTTGATTGGTCGATTTGTAAGAATTTATCTTACCAGTGCTCAGGGTTGCCATGCTTTGACTTTTGAGTTGTTTGGCTGTGAAATACCAGAGATGGCTCACACCAGAGATGTGGGTAAGTGTTCCACTTATTTTCTTGATTTTCTGTTGTTTTTTGTTTTTGATGTTATTGTTGAGAAACTGCTTATCTTCATAATAAATGATGCATAGATGGCTGTACCAAGAAATCCCCGTTTTTGCCCAATCTGGGACATAAATGTAAATTCAGAACTGACTTTACATGCAAAACCAATAAAGATTTAGGGCTTACAGAATGAAATAGTGAAACTCACTGACATCCCAATTTATCTATTTATTTTTCATTTCAGGTTGTGCAATGGAGATAACTGGTCGGGCAGGAGGAGGATTTCCATACAGAATCCAAGTTCTCGTTAATGGGGCACACCAAAAGTTCTCGAGGAATTGGAGGAGTTGGTGGGTTACAACCCTAAACATGACAAGCAAGGGCTGCATCATAGCCCAACAGTTCTCTTTCCTTCCCCTATCAGATGCGAAGACTCAGGAGATTGCAGATACCATTGCATCTTTTCCGAATGGAACTATATTTGGGGGAGCAATTGATGACACTTACGATACCATGACAACCACAAGGAAAAACATCCTTGCAGTGGAATTTGGCAAATTGGGTGTCGATGTTCATCGGCTGAGATATGAATCCACTATGGTTTTCATATGCAAGAAGGGTGACCCGTCTTTCACTCTTTATCGTGTCATATTGGACAGTGCTGATATTCTTGAAGTTGTCCGCATCATAAAAAGCTTTCATAGAGGTATGTCTCATTGCTTACAAATTAAATCCATATGACTTATTATACTGGCTAATAAAATATATGTAATTGGCCTCCGCTTCATTCTCATGGTCATGTAGAAATGTAGATAATATCATACACTCCTCTCATAAATATGGAATACTTTTGTGGAAAAAAAGTCTCAAATAAATGTAATTTTCAGAGTGTGAATGTAGCAAGGTCCATTGTAAAAGTCAACACATCTTCTCTAATAACTCTTTGAAAGCCTTGACTACATTTTTTGCAAGGATTTTTAATTTTTGGTTTGATGCACCTCACCCTAAAAGAACCCCTGAATTTCCATATTTTGTGCTGCTGTAGCTTTCCCTGGGGTTAACGCTGCAGCATGCATTTTTAAACTAAAGCATGTTCTTCACTTTAGCAGTCATTGGAAGTGGTTATCATTGAATCAGACCTGGTTCAGACCATCATGTGCTCCGGCAGAAGTGGCTAAAGTTGTCAATTTCAATGAAGAATGTTGAAGTATTCCATATTTATGAGCAACGGTGTATGTCAAAGACAAAGTTGCAAATTTAACTTCAAACTTTCTAGCAAGTGGGTCTATACAATTGGTCAGATTTTCGGAAAACACCGGTTTTGTCATTTATGTATGTCATTGTTGTGAACATTAATAGGAAAACTTGTAAAATGTTGAACATTGCTTACAGAATTAACTTCTCTTTTTCACATCGAAATTTCATGCATGATTCTATTCATTTGACACATGTGGTTATGGTGGGTTTTACTGCATTTATGTGACATGATTCCATCTTTGGCCCCTCTGTTTATAGAACTTTTTTTTCAGCACCGGAAGAAAAATGGCTGGGAATGGTAGATCATAGTATTAGCATCAATCAGTTGTCTACCTCGAGTGTTGTAAATAATATCTACCCCCAAGACCATGGTCGTCTTTTCTATGCTTGGGAGTGGATGCCTGAACATGGTGATGTTAGAAGCAGCTGGTGGGGTGCAAAGACTAAAGGCATGTTTTACCAGGTATGCTTTTCATTTAAACTTTTCGACCATCGTTTCTATACAATTGTCATCCATTAAGAAAGATCCATCACAGCTTTGAACTGTAGTTGTTATCAAAAACCATGGATACTCCATTGGGTAGGGAGAAATCGAATTTTTTAAAATTTTGTATAGTACATGCACATTACATCTGAATTAAAAATATGACTCCTGTGAAATCTTACTCAAAATGAAACGATTTACTTGAACTCTTTCTTTTCCTATAATGTCGCTTTTCAAGATTGATCTCCTGATACTGTATAAAGTTACTGGGATAATAACGCAAGGTGCAATGAAGTGGGATGACAAAGTCACTGCATTCAGAATCCATTACTCGAGAGATTTGATCCATTGGTCAAGTCAGACAGAGGTAAGTTGCACCAGGTTGAAGTTTTGTTCTTAGGGAAATAATAGTCACATTATAAAGAAATTAATCAGGAAATCTAGTATACTGACGTCATGAAGGACTCCGAATCAGGAGACATTGCAGTCTCCATTCATCGGCAACAAGGGCACATCAGTGGATGAGTCACTGTAATTATGGGATGTCAAAAATTTGCTAACAGAAATGGTGGATAAACAGAATAGTATCTATTTCACAATTTGTACTGTGCAAAAATGATTCAGGTTGATACTAGTATCAGATAAGATGAGATAAGAAACGATATTACTTTATTTTATCATCAATAAACGTATGTACATGATGAAACTCGATTTGGCATAAATAGACAAGCACACCAAGTGCGTTAAGCAGTGCAACTGTATAAATATAATATAAAATATGTAAATGTGTATGCAAAGAACTGAGTAATGTCTAATGTCACCTTATGTGGTATTTTGACCCTTCTCTCTTCGTATTTCCAATATTGTGAACAGGTGTAGCAGCAACACGCTGAACAATTTTGGAATAACCTTAACATGCATATATTATAAATTAACTTATTGTTGTTGTTTTTTGCGGTAAGCATGAATGATTATTTCTATCGACGTACCAAATATGTAAATGTGATGAGTGTTGTCTTCAGCTTCATCGTACTAAATGCAGATTTTACATGCTATAAATGTTTCTTTCTTTTAAGAGAAAAAAACAAAATTGAAATTACAAACTTTCAAGTGTAAAAGTTATGATTTGTCACAGTTTTTTTTATATTTGCATCCCTATAGTCATTAGCATTGGAATCCAATAAGGAGAGAGACAAAATTAAAGAAAACCTGTCAGAAATTAACCATTAATGCAAACTTTCAAAGTTTGCGCCTTGATTCATTGCCATGCGCATGAAAGTTTCTAATTTATGAGTACGTCTCAGGTTGAATGTCTAAAAATAATTTTAAAATGATCTGTTAGCTCATCAGATTACTACAGCATCATCTTTGGGACAGCAACTGATATGCTGAGAGCTTGGCGATGATGAATTGATGATGTACTAATTGATGAAGCCATTGCTAGGCAATCTGTCAGTTAACTGATTATGATTTCATTATTAATCATGCAACAGACCTGACCCTGAGATATACCTATCAATTTTTATTTTCAATTCAGCCATACCAAGCAGGCATAGAAAAATTCGATTTGCCAATACACACAGAATTTGTTCCATCTGTAATTGGTCGAGTGATTCGTATTGAGCCCACCTCTTCTTTAAAAGAACATATGATACGTTTGGAACTGACAGGAAAACCAATTGGTAAGTATTTTGCTGTTTAATTGTCATACATTCATGAACTTATATGACAGTCTATATGTGTTTTACAATAGATGAGTGTTGTGATCTTGGATCTTTATCCAGATCCAATTATAGCTAGTTAGTATTGAGCCCACCAGGAGCGTGAGTGTAGAGTAGACTTGAATCCCTCTGGTGGCGACATATGTAATGTACTTCTTTAAGATGGCGATTGAATAAACACATGGAGTTTTGCAGCTCTGAACTTGGAAGTCAATTTATTAACCAAACCACAAGCCAACGAATTATAACATGGTGTCAAGGTGTTAAAGGACCTGTTCCTGCATGGAGTGAACCCAGGATGGACCACTGTCAACCGCTGGATTACGATTTTTAGCCAGTTGGAAGTGTGTGAATTTTGTGAATTGGGACATTCTATTGGATTAACAGTGTTAAAACGCACGTGGTTGCAATGGCTGAAAACGACCAGCCTGTATCTGGTGTGAAAGCACCCAAAGGATTTTCGACTGAAGGTAATGTCAGTGCCAATTGGAAACTTTTCAAGCAGAAATGGACGAATTATTCTGTTGTTGTTGGAATGGCCAAGAAGACCAAAGAATTTCAGAGGGCCTCATTTCTGAATGCTCTGACAGATGAGGCACTGATTGTGTACAATGGCTTCAAATTTACAAAGGAAGAAAAGGATCTCACTGTTGCAGAAATTATTGAGACTTTTGATGAGTATGCTGTTGGTGAAACAAACGTGACGTATGAGCGTTTTGTTTTTCACAAAAGGAAACAAGGCGAAAGTGAGTCTGTTGATAACTTTATTGCGGGTCTGAGAGTTCTGGTGAAAACTTGTGATTTTTGTAAAGACTGCATTGACTCTATTGTGCGAGATCAGATTGTGCTGGGTGTTAACAGCACCGATTTACAAGACCAGTTGCTGAAAGTACGGAACATTCCGCTGAAAGACTGTGTTACTCAGTGTAAAATACATGAAAATGCTACTAGTCAGTCCAAGGAATTTCGTTCAGAAGCTGAAACTGTTCACAAGGTGATGTCATCGAAAGGAGCTCGCCCCAAGCAGAAATCCAAATTTAAGGATTACAAGTCGTCCAAGTCGTATGGTCGTGAGAGCAAGGAGGACAGCAAGGAGGTCAAAGAATGCAAGTTCTGTACGTCGCGTCATGTGATGGAAAGAGGAGTGTGTCCTGCCTACAACAAGACCTGCTCGAAATGTAAAGGCAAAGGGCATTTTGCGGCAAAATGTAAGGCCTCGAAACGACGTGTACATGCTGTTGCCATGGGTTACGACCCTGAATCGAGTGACTATGACTCTGACTTTGAAAATGTTGATGTTGTCAATGAAGTAATCTTTGGTGTTCGCAGTTCGAATAACGCGATAAAAGCCGAGATGCTTATTGCTGATGAACCTGTTGTGTTCCAGTTGGATTCTGGCGCCTCTGTGAATTTGCTGAATGTGAGGCACGTCGACAGACGGAAAATTGTGCCATCTACAAAAACGTTGGTAATGTGGAATGGATCTAGCATGAAGCCTCTTGGTGAAAGTAGGGTAAAACTTGTGAACCCGAAAAATGGAGACAAATTTGCTGTGAACTTTGTTGTGGTTCAGGAAGATTTGAACCCGTTACTTGGATCTAGTGCTATTCAGAAGATGCGTCTAATCACTGTAAATGACGATAACTTTAAAGTCGTTGCAAAAGTTAATGATGCGCCAAGTTGTGATTTTGTGACTGAATTTCAGGATGTTTTCTCGGAGGAGTTGGGATCGCTCCCCGGAGTAGTCAAGCTGAAGGTCGACTCGAATGTGACTCCGACCGTTGCGGCGACTAGGAGAGTGCCAGTTGCACTCAAGCCACGCTTGAAGACCGAACTGCAAGAGATGGTTCAGAAGGGTGTCATCGAGCCTGTTGCTAAACCTACGAGCTGGGTTAGTGCCCTAGCGTTGGTTGTCAAGCCGAACGGAAAATTGAGAGTTTGTATCGACCCGAGACCTTTGAACAAGGCGTTGAAAAGAGAACATTTTCAACTTCCGATACTTGACGATGTGTTGCCTGATCTGTCAGATGCTAAAGTATTCACGACGCTCGACTTAAGAAATGGATTTTGGCATCTTAAGTTGGATGAAGCAAGTTCCGACTTAACTACGTTCGTCACCCCTTACGGACGTTATCGGTGGAAAGTTTTGCCGTTCGGACTGTCTACGTCTCCAGAAATTTTTCAGAGACATGTGTTCAACAACTTCTGTGATTTGGATGGAGTTGTGAATGTGGCCGATGACTTGCTTGTCTACGGCAAAGGAGAGACGGAGGCTGAAGCTGTTGCGGATCATGATGCAAAGCTGCGAAGATTGTTGTTGCGCTGTCGTGAGCGAGGAATTCGTCTGAATGCTGAGAAGTTCAAGCTCCGTCAGAAGTCTCTATCGTTTCTAGGCCACCAGATTACTAGTGATGGTCTACGACCAGACCCAGCGAAAATTCAGGCCATACAGGATTTTGAGCGGCCTCAGAATGTTCAAGCTGTGCAGCGTCTGGTTGGATTTGTGAACTATCTGGCAAAGTTCCTGCCTAGGATTTCGGATGTGATGGCTCCGATACGTAATCTGACGAGAAAAGGAGTTCCATGGAATTGGTCGGAAGAACAAGAGAAGTCGTTCATCTCTATCAAGAAGATTGTTAGTGAGGCACCTGTGTTGAGGTATTACGATGCCAAAAAGCCTCTAACGATCCAGTGTGATGCTTCGGAATTTGGGCTTGGAGCTGCGTTGCTCCAGGACGAACAGCCATTAGCTTACATCAGCCGTGCTCTTACGGACACAGAGACTCGATACGCTCAAATCGAGAAGGAGTTGCTTGCTATTGTGTACTCCTGTGAGCGTTTCCATCAGTACACATTTGGAAACCGTGTGACTGTGCTGAGTGACCATCGTCCTCTGGAGTCGATCATGAAGAAGGATCTTGTGAAATGTCCAAAACGTCTTCAGAACATGCTGATGAGATTGCAGAAGTATGATGTTGTGATCAAGTACTATCCTGGAAAGAAGATGTTCCTGGCCGACACTCTGTCGAGAGCATTTCCCAAGGATGTGAAGTCGCAGGACACAGTGGATGTGAATTCATCGTGAAGTTGACTATGTGCCGATCGAGGAGCACAGATTAACCGAGTTGCGTGAAGCAACTAAACATGATGATGACATGGCCCTGCTGCGCAAGGTCATACTTGAAGGATGGCCAGACGACAAGACGAATCTCGATGATTCAATCAGGCCGTACTTCCAGTTTCGACACGAAATGACAGTGCAAGATGGATTGATCTTCAGAGGAAACCGAGTAGTTGTGCCGACAAGCCAGCGAAAGATCCTGAAAGAACGCTTGCACTCTTCCCATCTTGGTGCAGAAGGTTGTTGCAGAAGAGCAAGAGAATGCCTTTATTGGCCTGGGATGAACAGTGACATCAAGGAGTTGGTTGATAAGTGTTCTGTGTGTAGAACTTTTGAGAAGGCAAACCCTGCCGAACCACTCATGTCGCAGGAAGTTCCAGACAGGCCTTGGGCTAAAGTTGGTGTGGATTTGTTCAAGTCGGAAACCGATGGCAGAGAGTACTTGTGCACTGTTGACTATTACAGTAACTTTTGGGAGATTGACTATTTGACGACGACCACATCGAAAGCTGTAATCAAGAAATTGAAATCTCACTTTTCGAGATATGGAATACCTGATCAGGTTGTGTCAGATAATGGACCCCAATTCAGCAGTAGTGAATTTGCTAAGTTTGCAAACAAATGGTCATTTGTGCACACACCGACAAGTCCGTACAACAGCAAAGGAAACGGAAAAGTGGAATCTGCGGTGAAAACAGCAAAGTGTTTGCTACGGAAAGCTGCTGTGGATCGCTCAGACACCTATCTGGCGATTCTTGACTACAGGAACACCCCATCGGAAGGCAATCTGTCACCTGCCCAGAAATTTCTTGCAAGAAGAACCAAGACACTGCTACCGACCTCGAGCAGTTGCTACGACCGGAACTACATTCCTGTGCTAAGGAGCTGACCAAGAAGAGCCAGAGACGACAACAGAAAAACTTCAACAAACGAGTGAAACCCCTGAAGCCATTAGAGCGTGGAGATGTTGTCCGAGTGAAGCCATTTGTTAATAATAGCAAAGTGTGGAAGAAAGCTGTGGTAGTAGAACCCCTAGATGCAAGATCGTACACCATTAATCTCAATGGAAACATACTACGCAGAAATCGTGTTGATCTCAAGAAATCTGCAGAAGACCCCCCGAGACCTCCCCCTCGTACCCCTGTCCTTGAGACTTGCCCCCCAGTCCCTGTGACACGTACCCCTGTCCCGGTGACAAACCCTCCAGCAGGTCCTGCAGACAATCCCCCAATCCCTGCTGCCCCCTCTTCACCCCCTCGTTCCCCTGTGAAAACCACCCGATCAGGAAGAACCGTGAAGACCCCCAGGAAATTTAAAGACTTTACAAAGTGACTGATCAATGTTATTAACGATGAACAATTAATTTGATATTTTGTTGTTTATTTGCTGTATTTCACAATTGATATGATCACATTTTGTTTATTTCCATAATCAATTTTACTATTCAAGTCAATATAATCTTCTACATGTATGATAAATTTTGTGAATGTCATATTTCTGAGAGTTAAATAATTGATGATGATTGATGATTACTGAATTGATGATATGCTGATAGAAATTTCAATTTCTACATTTGTGCCAATTGTAGTTAAAATTTTCATGTAAAATTGTGCAGTGAGGATTTTCAAGTAAAATTGTGTAAATTTTCAAGTAAAATTGTGTAAATTTTCATGTAAAATTTAATAGCAAAGATTTTCTCATTTAAAATTTTTGGAGGAGAAATATGTTGTATAGACATTATTCATGTTCTATAGAGTTACCAGTTATACAGATGTCACATATAGACATGGTTAGATTTAAGATGTTCAAAATAAGTTGTAATGACTTATGTGCAAAGTATATGCACAACTTGTATTTCGAGTTAAAGTTAATGTTCTGGTTATTTGTAAATCTAGTTAACTTTAAAATTTAAAGTTCAAGTTACTATTTTCAGTGTAACTCATGTTGTTCAAAATGTAGTTTTCAGACTAATGTAAATTTTGGATTAGAGTAACAGTTTACTTATTTCAAAGTTGTGTAAACGTTTACTTCTTCGTTAGGAGGAAAGATGTTGTGATCTTGGATCTTTATCCAGATCCAATTATAGCTAGTTAGCATTGAGCCCACCAGGAGCGTGAGTGTAGAGTAGACTTGAATCCCTTTGGTGGCGACATATGTAATGTACTTCTTTAGATGGCGATTGAATAAACACATGGAGTTTTGCAGCTCTGAACTTGGAAGTCAATTTATTAACCAAACCACAAGCCAACGAATTATAACAATGAGCTCCTCACCCGGGAAGTCACTTTAGTCCGAGCCCATGGGACATTAAACGGAGGCGGGCTGTATCCAGTATTATATGCTGGGGCAACTGAAAGACCCTGGGCATCCCTCAATTAATAGGGTATGTGCCAGACTCACATTCTTCCCATCTCATCATCATACGGCGATCGCCTGCCTCGATACAGCCCACTAAAGTGCTGCAGAGGCGTAAAACACAAACAAACAAACAAACAAACAATAGGTGAGCTCAGAGTTAGGTGCTGCTTTATCAGGAAGTCAAGTAGGGTAAGGTGGGGGAAATCCGCCCCCCTTTTCACATATATTCCTTGCTCAGTCCCTCGCCTTTATGAAAAATGAACATTTTATTTCAGGGAATGATGGAATATATACATCTGAACATATCTGGAAACTTACATGCTTTAATTCAGCACCTTTGAGCCAACATCACCATTTGAATGTTCAATCTCAGGGGGCGGATTTGCCCCAGAAGTGTGGGGCAAATCCGCCCCCCTTGAGTTTTGGTTACAAATGACAAGAAACATTTGGCTTCTGAAGTAAATTCTATTCTTAAATTAAGCCCTGGCTCTTCTTGGTGTACTTACAAACATGTAAGGATCGTTTCACAATTTATGTGTGAGAATAAAAAAAGTTTGCATTTGGCATATTCAACAAACACTAAAACATGGCAAAAATGTTTAACTTCATCTCAATTAAAATCATAATCACAATTAGTGGAGCTTTATGACAAAATAGAGTGACTTACAAGACATATCTCGTGTTTGTATGTTTTTAACATGAGAATCAGAGGGGGCGGATTTACCCCATGGACAAGGGGCGGAATTGCCCCGACCACTAGAAATTAAGAGGGTGGTATTTTCTAAATATGCATTTTATGGATTGGTGAAATCTCTTGCACATTTAAAGTTGTTGAATAAACATTGCTATTAATGACAATAAGTAATGTGTTTATACAACATGCACCTGTAAAACACCTCAGTTTTGAAAGTTTCAATTGCACATTGAAATTGCTTAGTGTTGAGATGTATGTCTTCTTTCTCAGTTGTAGTCCAAACAAAACTATGTAGCAGCCTAATCTCTGTGTTTCAGTGGTCTCTAGACACATAAGCACTAATCTGCATGAGAAATATTTATTGTCATTTATATTTTGGGTCATGAGAGAACTTTTTCTCCTCAAGGGGGCGGATTTGCCCCGGGGGCGGATTTCCCCCACCTTACCCTACATCTATCAGAAATATAAACATACTGTGTGTCTCATCATCTTTCGCTCTCTAGGAAATTTTTTTAATGGATTTTCATTTAAAAAGTGATGGAACAGGGTCCCCACCGGACAGGGAAAACAGAGAAAACAGAAAAAATGGTGAAAAAAAATTCCCTGCAGGGAAAACTCAGGGAATTTGAAATTTGACCTGAAATTCAGGGAAAACACCGGGAATTTGGTTTTTCATGTGGTAATGCATGAAAAAATCATTCTATTTGAAGCAAAAATCCATAAAGGTCATTGTTTTTAGTTTCCGATTAGCGACGATATTGCCACGATAACACAACGCTAAGCCGAATAAGGTCAGGGAAAATGTTCGTTGAAACAGGGAAAATACAGGGAATTTGCTCGCCAAATTTCAGTGGGTACCCTGTGGAACCAACTGCAAAAGAATACCTATCGTCACTGTAATAACTATATCCTAGAGTCACAAAGTAAAATTTATTCACTTTGTGAAACATCTGAAGAACCTTTGAAGTTGGGTTTGCGATACTTCTCAAGATATTGGAAACTAAAAATTTTCATTTTATTCTCTACCATGGTCTGTTCTCATCACTTTTGATTTGCCACCTTCCGTTTGCTTATCCATTTTTTTTTATCACATCATGGGGAGTTTCAATGGCAGCTGATAATATCTTGAACAACTCTTTGAAATTGCATTATGTTTTCTTAATTGTTGACATGCTTCTTTTTATAACTATGAGATCTAAGTCCCATTGTTAGTCCGTATCTTCCACCTTTATACATTCTCTTTTATAATTGTGAAAGCCAATAAATACCACTCCAAGTTGTTCTACAGCAACTTTGACAGCTAACCCAGAGGAAAAAAGAGTACATCGTCAGCTTAAAGCAAAATTGTGACCTGCTCCACCAAAATGAGTTCAAAGTAGGCAATCTGTATTTTCCAGAAATGAGCAATATGTGTCAAAAGGTCACATTTTTAGGATTTTTAGCTGTTGGTACCAGGTTTTATCAAAAGTAATTTGCTTTGATTATTTCAGACCATTTTGACCAAAAACTGATTTTAGATTATCTAAATTGGGCATCATTCTTGATTTTCCTAGTTCTTTTATTATTGTAATGGTGGGAAATTCAAATGCCATTTTCTCAAAGTTCGATGTTTCGTATCATCAATGTTCGAGGTTCCATATCTTTGGATTGGTTGGAGATATCAACACAAATAATACATCATTTTAAAGCCAAATTCCATTAGAACACAGTAATTTTCACAAATGAATATGATAGTAGACCGACTTTGAACCAATTTTGGCGGAGCAGGTCACAATTGGCCTAATTCAGACTTAGGCCATTTTTCCTTTTTGGTACCATAGGAAGGCCCTTATGACAATACATGTGCTAAAAAAAATTTGGACTCCAAAATTAATAATAAGCCCCTCAAAACCCCAACTCAATTTTCGCACAAATGGCCTAAGTCCTGTTGACTTAGGCCATTTTGACTTAGGCTCATTTCGTGATCACTAATTTTAGCTGATTTCACCAATATTTTTCGGTCATGATTGTGAGTATTAATTTTATTGAAGTTGTTTCCTCACATTTCATTCATAAATTTTATGGAGAATTGCTTAATAACACAGCTACACCACAAAAGAATTTTGGCCTAAGTCATTTTGGTTTCAAAAAAAAATTTGGCCTCAGTCAGTTTTTGGCTGTTTGCCAAAAATTGCCGAAAATGACCTAGGCCAATTTTGCTTTAGGCTGACGACATTTGAAGTGCTCAAATTATTTAAATTACCAAATGTACTCCGATTTTACTGCAAAAATGCCTGTACTTCTCTACAAGGGAATGTATTTGCAGCGTATGGATTTGCATATAGGGAGTATAAATGAAGCGTAATTTAAATAATTTGAGTGCTTCAAATGTACTCTTTTTCTTCTTGGAAGACATATATGACCGTGACAATATAAATCTATTCTCATGAGGCTGGCAAGTTTTGATAGTGAGACAAAAAAAAATTAACTCAATGGCATTCTGTCGCAAGTAGTAGTCGCTAAAACTAACCTTTCAGCTTTTTGATATTAAAACCTCCTCTTGTATTTGCAGATCTTGAAATGCTCACTTACAACTCTGCCAAAATGTCAGTGTCATCAGCACCTCCTGGTGGAATGTGTGCTTTTGACATGTCTTGCCCTGGTGGATGGAACGTCAACTCTGCCTCGGCTTGGATTGAGCTGGATTTGGGATATTTGTATTACATAACCTCACTTAACATCACTGTCTTAAATGGAACCTTCAATGAAGCAATATTTGAAATTAAGAAACACCCTGATCAGGCATGGAAGACGTTGGATCTTGATATGGTAACTTAATTGTATATTTATTATGATATTTTTGGGGAAAATAATCAAACTTGGTGAGGGTATTCAGGTGAATAGAGAACCAACGGTAATGCTAATGTAGAAGCGTACCTCCAATCAGACTAAAGTTTTCACCAATAATTTCTGTTAAAGTAAAAACATCAATTCAGTAGTATCATATTTTGGCCTATATTTGTTCTTCAGATTTTAAATGGTCTTGACTTACAGGCTTCCAATAAACCTGAATCATTTATAATCATGGTTGATAGTTGGATTTTACTTGATGATACAATACTTTAGGGTAATATTTTGAGTATATTTGGCTCAAGAGTACAATACAACAAGAGTAACAGTGAGAAAAAGTAGCACTGTTGTCAGTGTTTTTATAGAAATTCGAGATAGAATCACAATTGACAAATGTTGATTTTGCAAACAGAAAATTTGGTTCACAAATGGCTGGTGAGTTGACAAGATTTTTAACCACTTCATTGATTGGAATAAGCAATTGCCCGACATACATTGCCATATTGTGTAAGGATTCTGAATCTAAATGCAGTTAATTGAACTGTGAAGTGGCCGATTGCCTTGTTTTGACATGCGATTGATGCTGAAGCGATAGTTAGAACAGAAAATCGCGATTGCAATCCCATACCTAATTGCAATCGGAGCTCAAGACGAAGCCTGTGAAATACCCACCAACCAGAGCTTTACATCAACACATGAATCAACACTTTCATCTTACAAAACTGGCCAAGGTTACCAGAAAAAACATTTTGAAAAGATTGCAGTGCCCTGCTTTGTTGGTAGAATAAATGTTATTCAATAAATGTCATAATTGGCTGAATAGGTGCGAACAACTGGGAATAAGCCAAATCTGTCTTTATTTCAGTTGGGGCGGAGGGTTGGGTCACTTTTACAAAGTGCGCTACTCTTTAGCCTGAATCTTTGAATTTGCATTATTTACTGATACGAATACAGGTCAACTAGTAACCATGCCAAGTGGTAACCAAACCAACTCGTAACCACTTTTGATTTTTACTGACCAAGTAGTGACCATGACACTGAGTAATGAACAGGCCATGGCCAAGTTGTAACCAAAAAAGGAAAATTGTTTACCAACTCGTAACCAGGGGCTGTTGCCAACTGGTAACCAGGGAAATTCAGAGTGAACCAACTAGTAACCAACTTATAATCTCCAATATTTTATTTTATCATTGTAATTATAAATATTTATAAGTTATATAAGTTATATTTGGATAATTTATCTTTGAACAAACATGTTATTATTTATTCATTAAATTTACAGAGATTTCTTGGTTTAAATCTTATTCAGTTTTGGTTACGACTTGGTAGTTGGCAAGAATTTGGTGCTTACTAGTTGGTATGGCCATGAAATTAAGTGAAATCCATGGTTACGACTTGGTAACCCACAAAAAATGGATGGTTACCAGTTGGTAGGGTTTTTGGTTACCAGTTGGTTCAGTGCCCGATTTAGGCGTGTGGAGGCCCCTGTGCTGTGAAGTTGTGGGGGCCCCCAAAATGCGTTACGTTGAGATGTTTCTTCAACTTTCAGAGGGTCATGTACACTCTGTCCTGGCATGTGCATGTAATTTGGCTAAATCGAAAAAATACTAAACTAATTAATATGTTTACTGAGATAGATGGGAGAACTTTTTTAAAGCGCTTTCTGTCTCATTAATGTTGGTAAATACCTGGAAGGGAGCAGGTAGTGATAGGCAGTCCATAGCAATTTCTCCAACAAACCCGACTTATTTTATGAAGTACATACTTTTGTGTTTTTACTTGACCCTAGAGTAAATATAGAAAGAATTGTGTCAACTTGCAATAGAAGTTCCACGATTATCATGTTCTGCTGAATATAACTTTTAAACATATTTACTGGCATGTCTGAATATGATGACCTTTTCTTGTATGTATTTCCTAAATTGTACATGATGCTTTTAAAAAAAGTCAGAAATTTCACAATCCATGTACATGCACAACAGCAAATTAAAAATCTGACAAAAATAACTAAAATTTGAAATAACACATGTATATTAAACGTGGGGCACCTGAAGAAGAACTGAGGCCAGAGTTGGAGGGGGCCCCCCGATGGTGGCAGGACCCCCAGAGTGGGTGCGGCCCCCAGAATGTGAGAGGGCCCCCAGAATGGGAGCCCCCTAGTGGGAGGGCCCCCCAGAATGAGAGGGGCCCCCTGAGTGGGAGGGGCCCCCAGAATGGGAGGGGGCCCCAGATTGCGAGGGGTCCCAAAAATGGACCCCAGATTGGAAGGGGCCCCTAGAATGGGAGGGGACTCCAGAATGGGACACTCTGGAGCCCCCCTCCAGAGTGGGAGGGCCCTCGGGCCCCAAGATTGGGAAGGGCCCCCAGAATGAGAGGGGGCCCCCAGATTGGGAGGGCCCCCATGATGGGAGGGGCCCCAGAGTTGGACCCCCAGAGTGGATGGGGGCCCAGAGTGGGAAGGGCCCCAGACTGGGTGGGGCCCCAGAATGGCTGGGGTCCTAGAGTAAGTTTGTGCCCCAACAGAGGTGGAGGCCCGGCAGGGGAGGGGGCCCAGAGAGAAAAGGAGGAGCATAGGAGACCTCGGGCCAGAGCAGAAGTAGGGGCTCCAGAAAGTCAAAGAGACTTATAGGGAAGGGGACCCCTGAGCAGGGCCCCCCACATGTCAATCACAATTTTCCACTGGTTTCACAGATCACCTGTTCACATTAACATTTTTGGTAAAAAAATATCCACACTTTTGCTATGTTACCTCAAGAAGGTTGGGGCCCCCACATTTTAATCATTCATTTTGCTAGGTTATGTCTCAGATCCGCATCATTCGCGTTAACTATAATAAGGAATTTATAAATATTACGCGTGATCTGCTTATGTGGGGGCCCCCTCAGATGTGGGGGCCCTGTGCGGCCGCAGACTCCGCACACTCCTAAATCGGGCACTGAGTTGGTTGGTTACTAGTTGGTTGGTTACCAGTTGGTTTGGTTACCAGTTGGCATGGTTACTAGTTGACTTGATACCTATACTCTTATGCAATGATGATGGATCATAGAAATCTTTTAAAACATTCAAAAAAGCCTAACTTCTAATTTAATCTGGGTGATCACATGATGTCACATGAACACATTTCTAATTGAGTTTAAAAATATCTCTGTCATTGCTGTCTGAGGAAGGTCAGACTGATAGTCTCAGTCTTTACAATCTACAATTTGTTTCCTCTTCTTATTTTTCAGATAAATTATAACCAAAGTGGATCAAGCACCATTGTCTGGTTCTCACACCATGTTACCAGCTGGTTTCTGAAGATGAAGTCCATTTCAGGAGATGGTCTCTTCAAAATTGCTGTACATGCAAAAAAGGCTCCAGGTACACAAAAATTATGCATTTGCGTTTTCAATATGTCTCCAATTTGATGTTATTTGGTTAGGTTCATAGAAATACATAGAACGGACATGAGGCTCTGGCAGATGAAGCAACCGAATCCACCATCTTGGAACTGCCCTGTATCCTGACACAATGGTACAGTGACATCACAAATGACAGTGATGTCACTTATAACAATGGCATGACGTCACATCATAATTAGTCTATTGTGACATCATGTCTCAGGGCAGTTCCAATATGGCGGATTTGGTGACCTCATCTTGAGGAGGCTTCATACAGCCTCATGTCCGTTCTATGTATTTCTATGGTTAGGTTAGTATTCTCCTGAGACTTTCAAGTCACTCTTCCAACCGCTAGGTGTGACATTCCCCTTTATAAGAGACAGTTTGCTGAATTTTCTGTCACATAAACTTTTGACTGGCAGAAGTGATGCACCACACATTTTTAATGAAGTTTTGCCAATATGATAGTCTCATTGTTTGAAGCTAAAAAAACGTTCTCTGTGATGAATCATCGGTAATCTTGAATTGGACCCCAAAATAATAATTTTCTCTTTTTTTCCAGCCTGTCCTCCGGGCACCTTTCAAAATTTAGGCATCTGTATTCGTCCAGATCACAGCATCAGTGATTTGCCTGACAAATTCTGGCAAGTTGCATGTGAACGCATGGAGTGGACGGACAGGGGTTACCAGTTTATGGGAAAGGACATCCAGCTGGTGAACGACATCGCATTTTATTCTGTTCACCATTGGGCACCGTAGGTTGCTTTCTTTCATGTATCATGTACCTGACGCACGGGGGGGGGGGCACTCACATTGAAGTCATACTACCCATGTGCCGCTCAAAAGATAGGGTCTTAAAAAGGATTTCCTGGTCACAGGGTCATTTTTTAAGGCCTTGAGTGTGGGTGTGTGTGTATTTGTGTTTTACGCCTCTGCAGCACCTTATTGGGCTATATCGAGTCTCGCTAGGTTGTTATTTGTCTTTGTTTATTTTACTCATATTTTGTAGTATGTCTGTGTTTGGTACAAAAATGAGAATATGTTTTCTGGTTTATCTACGAGAAGTCGAAGTGGGTTTGTTGGGAGAAGTGTATTTCTTTGTGCTTGAAAATCTCTACTATCTTTTAGGATATGTTTAATCGTGAGGGGACATTGGCATTTCTCACAAATCGGGGCTGGGTCACCCAGTAGAAGGTGCGAATGTGTGAGTCTTGAATGTCCAATAAGACACCTGTGAATCACAACCTGGTCTCTCCGTGTTCTGGAGGTAACTTGTTGTACATCCCTGACTCTGGGAAAGATTACTCTGAGTTTATTATTCTCACTTTAAGGCCTGGAGAGCCAGACCATAGGGTGCACTTCTCAATTGGACATCAAACAATGGTGTCTTTTGAAATTGCGTCCATGGATGCAATGTATAATTTAGATTGAACTTTCAAGTGTTAGGTGTCATTCTCAATTTCAATTTAGTTTTCTCACCTTTTCTGATGATTTTTTCGCTTTAATGTCACTAAAATACGCTATAGGTCCTTTATAATAACCTGGCCATAGGGTGTGAAATTCGGGTTCTGAAAACCTGACCATAGGGTACGACTTTCAGAACGCCTGCCCCACATCCGTATCAAATTTGGCCGAGTACCCCCCCCCCCAGGACTTAACGAAACCAAATCTGTTTGTGCCATCTGCATTTATGGTTATTATCACACAAATCCAGTCTGCGTTGTTTCGAACTTTGGATGAAATCAACAATAATTTATTCATTGTGAGATCTGGTGATATTACAGTGTCAATACAAATTCATGGCTGTTTAGCAAAAAGATTATACTTGGTTCAAAAATTGTGAAAAAAAATTTATTTTTGATTTTTTTTTTAGCCCTTGGAATCCATTAACAGGCTTCAGAGGAGAAAATGGTCGTTGGAGGTTTGATGATAATTCTAGTGTTACTCACTACACTCCATGGTCTGGGGATACAGTGCGTCCTGTCACTAATGGTCATTGCGGACGTGTCGATGCCGGCGAAATGATAACTGGTTCAGACTGCACCAGCAGAGGTCTATGTCAGACTAGGCCGGCATGTAAGTGATAGACGCTTATAGCGGGGCAGGTATGTAAAAAAATAGTTCATTTATACATAGAAGCATGAAACTTGGCGCACACTTAGAAAACATCTCTACAAATATAATTGGATAGGGAGCCACTTCAGATTTAGCATAGATGGCCACTGGCAGCCATTTTCCAAAATGGCCGCCAATTCTTCCATTTCGCTGCTTTCTGTGTAGTTCCGATGAATAGCATGCATGCAAATAGTGTTTGTTATTCCTTCTCTAGGTATTCAGAACATTACTACAACATTTTTAGTAGCCTCAACTATTTTCAGGCTTTCTAGAATCCATTTTGGTAAAATTATCAACTCAAATACTGTATTATCGCGGTTTTGCGTGGTTTCGCCAATTCTAAATGAATATAAAAATAAGTTGCATATTTGAATTCCTTACAAAATGAGATTTCAAATGAGTATCCGCATTAATGGGTTTCGTAAATTTGGAGTGGAAAAGAAAAAAATGAAAATTTTAAGTTTTTTGAAGATTTCGGTTCTAAGGTTAATTTTGACAAAGAATTCACGGAAACCAGTGATGCTACTATTCATTTGGAAGCTCTTACAAGAAATTCAAATATGTGGTCTACAGTCAAACCTGCTCGAGCAGCCACCTCTATTAAGCAGCCACCTGCTGTAAGCAGCCACTTCCAATTCCTCCCAACTGATTTTGCATTGTTTTTCACCTGGATTAAGCAGCCACCTGCTGTCTGTGGTTAAAGGCCAGTGTTTTTAACCCCAAATGGCCACCCTGACCTGTATTAAGCAGCCACCTAAGCAACCCCTATCTTGTTACATAACTGCAAACCAGCATCCTATTGCATAACAATATGAAAACATGGTGGGGGCAGCATAACAACTAACAAAATAAGAATTTCATTGCAGCCAGATTACAATAGTACAGTTTCAATGTGCTTTTTATCTATTTAAAGTTTATTCAATTCAAATCACATGTTTAAACAACAATTAATTGGTCAGAATTGTATTATTCATTAATGTTATGGCCTAAAATATGGCTATTGATTCACAAATTGTTTTCACTGTGAATGGAAGATTTCAGCCAGCTCCAAAATCACACCTCCATTAAGCAGCCACCTGCCTTAAGCAGCCACTTTTGTCCATTCCCTTGACTGGCTGCTTAACACAGGTTTGACTGTATTTAAATATTAATAGAGATTCCATAGAATTACGGAAAACCGCGAAAATGCTGCATTTTCTTCAACAGTTATAACAAAATGGACCCTGACCACCAGTTCAACCCAGGAATCAATTGATAGTGTTTTTTAGATCTTTAGAAGAAATAATGACCACTGTTTTCATATGGTCAAACTGTAGGCACTTCACAGAAAGCAGGAAAATGAGAGAATTAGCCGCCATTTTGGAAAATGGCTGCCATGGCTCAACCAGGTCGTATCTGAAGTGGCTCCCTATATAAATTTATTCTTTAAGATGTTTTTAAACGATGTGCTAAGTTTCATGCTTCTATATATAATGAAATATTACTCCCCTATTCATGACAAATCTGCCCCGCTATAAAGTTTGGCCCCTCTTAACTGTTGTGTAATTCTATGATTATTAATTTGCTTCCAGCACATAAAAAATGTATGCATTTTAAATAAAGGAAAGAAACTTTCAAATTTAATTCAAAAGAACGAACAAGTTATAAAGCCTTAAAGTTATATTAAAATTCACTAAAAATACGTGTGACCTGCTTCACCAATATTATGAGTTCTAAGGAGACTTATCATATTTAGTTGTGAAAATAACTATCTCTATAAAGTCTTCTGGAATTGTGCTATAAAATGATGACTCGTATGTTTTGATATCTCAATTCTATCGAAAGATACATGAATGCAGTGGCGTAGCCAGGGGGGGGGCAAGGTGGGGCAATTGCCCCCCCTGTGGCAGCTCTGGCTTTGGAGAAAAATAAAATAAAATTAGCCTGAAAGGTGCAATGCATGAACTGGTTTTACTATTCTGCTTAAGATGGCCTCTACCAAATAGTGTTTCGAACGCTGACCTAATTATTAAGCGGGCCAAGCGACAGGTGGAGCCGAAAAATGCAGGGACTTGAAACACCACCTGAACTCTCCCGAATTTGTCAAAATTTTTCAACCATACAATGAGGCTCTGTAAAATTGCAATGACAATCCCAGCGTCCAGTGCTTCTTGTGAGCGAAGCTTCTCTGTCATGAAGAGGACAAACACCTTTGTGAAAATTCAATGGCAGATGAGTGGCTTTCAAGCCTAAGAGTCATCCATATTGAATGACAAAGGTCAAATTCATTTGATTTGGATGAGTTTGTAGAAATATTTTCAAACAGGATCATGCTTCTTAACTCGGAGACTGATGTTGCTACTTTGAAATTTAGTGTCTCTATTGCAGGCCTCCTAGAACTCCTACTTTTCCTACCTTTTTTAGAAATCATCCTACTTTTCCTTTTTGGCCAGTCCTAATTTTTTTAAATTCAGAAATGGTAAATTTAGTGAAGTGGCAAATCTTGTCTCTTCATAGGACAAAGTTCAATCTTTGAGTCAGAAATGTCAGATATTTGACTGAAAAAAATCTTAAGGCTCATTGTACATTCTTTGACAAGGTTCGGGACTTATCTTGAAGGAAAAAATTGTGTACTTTCAATGAAGGCGTCAGAAATGAAGTCAATATCTTGTCCCTTTGTCTTGTTTTTTTGCAAAATGTGACTAAAACAGGCTCCTACATGACCACAATTGATGATCCAAATTTTTTGGCCAAACTCCTTTTTTTTTCTGGAGGGCTGTTAGGAGGCCTGCTATTGTTATTACACTGCTCTGTTCTAATTAAGGATCGAGATAGTTTTTTTATTATTCTATATTACACTCATTATATACATTCCTGTAATATATTTATGAATAGTTTATAGGCCTAGTCAGATGAAAAATCATGCAATTTTTCTGTTCTAGTGTCATGACATTGCTAAGATGATGATTACTATGTGATGAGCATTATAACTTTTCTGTTTCTTGTTCAAGACTGAAAGAATATTTTCATTGATACCAGAATGCTTGTTTTGATAAAAATGTCACTTTTCTGGTGTTTTTCTATGGTGTTTTCTTCATCTATGGATCCAATCATCTAGATTCAATATTTAGCGGCATTCAGTCAAGCAAATCTATGCAAGATATAATGATAACTTAACATTTAGCAGCAAAATATCTAATGCCTTAAAAAATGCTATGTAAATACAACAAATATTTTTCTTGCACTTCATGGTCAATTTAACATGTTTTGTGATGATGAAAATGACCATTGCAGGCGTCATGTGAATTTTATCCGAAAAATGTCGATAAATGTTGATAAATGTCGATAAAGGTCTTGCCCCCCCTCAAGAAGTCCTGCCCCACCCACTGCCCCACCTGTGGCAGATGTCTGGCTACACCACTGCATGAATGGCACCTCAAGCATTCATGATACGAAACATGATAATTCAAGAAATAGTATTTGAATTTCCCTAATTAGTTTTAAAAGCCTTGGAAGGCAAAGAATGACGCCTCATTTATGTAAGGTAAATTCAGTTTCTGGTAAAAATAGTTATAAATATTCAAAGAAAGTGACTCTTGCAAAAACTTTGTACCAACAGCTAAAGAAAACATCAAAATGAGACCTTTTGACACATTTTACTAATTTCTACGAATTTTAGGCTACCTTTCCTACTTTGAACTCCTCTTGGTGGAGTAGGTCACACTTTGCAGGGGCACCTCATGACATTGTGTTGTTATAATGCCCATATTAGTGTAAGCTCCTGGTTGAACATCTTTTGTGATGCTTAGAATAATTCTATTATGCAACTGGGAGAAAATATCTGTCATGCTGCCATCTCGGTTGCCAGCCAGCGCAAGCGTCATTCAGCACCTCCCAACCAGCTGTTATGAATTAATTTTTGTCCCAACCAGCCGCCTCAACTGCTTTCTCATTACCTGACTGCAAATTTCATTGGTTGAACGCCAAAAATTGACTCCCAGCTGGATAATTCTTAGCTGAAAGTCTGCCAGCCAGCCGGGCACCTGCTTCATAACAGATATTTGGTATAACAGATTATGGGGTGCCCCTGACTTTGGGTCTTAAAAGTGCAGTCTTATTGACAAACACCCTATAGTTGCTCACTCGATGACTTATTGTTAGCACGAAAAATTTGATGTAAAATATTTTATCCCTGCCTTGTCTTGATGTTGTCTAGATCTGGTATTGTTCCATCATTTTGTTCTAAAAGACAAAAAGTGTGATATCATCCAGATTTAGGCATTTTTTTAACCGAAACCAGTATATTACAAACTCCTCTATATTACGTATAAAATTACAAGAGAAAAGATTACAAATTGCCTGGTGCACACTTTTCATTTTGTAATTCTCTTTACCATGAAAAGTCCAGTATACTGACTGTCATTGATAATGTCCATTATTGTTTACATATCATATGATATTGTTTATTTTTCTTTCAGTGGACCCAGAAGAACAGTGTTTTCCTAAATGGTACTATTCACCAGATAAGATATTACCAGAGGCCCTAAGGATACGTCAATTCCAAAAATTCAGTTTTGGTGAATGTCTGCATGCTTGTCTTCATACATTCAGAAATGAATGCGTGGCTGTGACATACTACCAAAATTACAAGTGCAATTTGTTCAACACTAATTCACTCCAGACTACCCAGACGGTCGAAACCTCTGCTACAACTTTTGAATGGCATTGTCACGGTACGTCTACTGTAATCAAATTTCAACAATTAAGTTTCAATGCTATAAAATAATCAAGCAATGTAACTCTATGACAGGCATTTTTCCCTGGAATCTACCAGCCAGGAAACCTGGAATTACAAGGAGAATCATCTGCAATATCTGGACCATAATTGTCTCTTTTGTGACCGCTTCCAAAAAGTCACTTTTCGTTAGATTTCCATTCATGTCTATCTCTTGCTGAATTGACAGCACCCTATCAACAAACCCATAGTTAATTTCATTAGTAATTTCTAACGGGGTAACAGTCAACGGCACAGTACTTATTTTGACCGTGCGACACCCTCAAATATTCACTCCTAAATCTAAGCACACCGTCATTAGAACCACCGTCACCAGAAATAATTTATTCAAGGACTACCTGGAAATTAATTATTTATTTCACTATAACAGAACAAGAGACCATCTCTTTAAAAATGAACTCCAAACCACTCCCTCCCTCCCTCCCTCCCTCCCTCTCCCTCCCTCTTTTAACCAAGACAGGTAAAACATCTCATGTTCATCCGCATGACTTGTTTCAAACATCAGCATTATTAGCTCATTTATGGGGCATAATAATACTTCAGATGTCTTTGTTTTAAATTAGCCATTGGCCAACTCCTTTATGTTTGTTCCAGAACCGTCCGATGTTAATGTGTTCAGAGACTTGTCAGGAAAATTCACGAACACATTTTATGGGTCAAGTGAATATAGCAGCTCCTGGAAACCTAAGAACCTTCCCCTTTACCCTCCAACACATTTTGCTTGGGGTTCGGTGCACGGATGGGAGAATGGCAGGCATTATATTGAGGTATGTGATCTTTGTTCTTCCACTGCCTGATTACAGAATGTGTTTTTCAACCATTGATCATTCAAAGCCTGATAACAGTATGTGTGTTTAGATCATTGTTCATCCTAGTTTGACCCATTGCTCTTTCAGAGCTTGATCATAATGAGTGTACTAAGAGCGTTGTTCATTCAGAACCTGATAATGGTTGGTTATTTTGTACTTTTTTTTTTTTGAAAATGCAGTGCATTTTTTGGGACTTTTTATTATACAATACAATCATGTTACAATACAATCATGTATGGTATTTTGGCAATTCAAATTTTGAGGTTTGAGTGTTGCCTCAATGTTGAATTATCTGAAAGGAACTAAAACAAATCTTGCTGTATCCTACACTATCTACAAAATTGAATGGCTTGGCTTTTCCATAAATCTCAATATAATTAGTCTATCTTTGTAACTTTGTTGTTACTCTTCTTTCTCTGCCAGTTCTTTCTCAATCACCACCAAACTTAGCATATCTATAGGAAATGACATTTTACCTTGCAATAGCTCTGTTATCGCTCGACACCCTCTAATTCCTTTGAAATCTGCCTTCTTTTGACAACTAACTCACAGAAACAACAACAGCCATCTTAATCAAATAGATCAGAAATGTCCTCCTCCAGAAAGTCTATGGCAGTCTGCTATTCCAAGTTGTGGGGAAGTTTCTCTCGTACATCTTTCTCAATTGTCATTTCAACTATAAATATGCCATTTACTGATTTAGATAGACAGATAGCCCTTCTAGCCTCTACAGTATAATCATGAACAATATACTGAAATTCACTCCACATATTATTCAACTGATGTACATTTAATTCTTAGCATGAAAAGTTCATGCTCACATATTTTGAATACTGATGTAGACAGACAGATAGCCCTTCTAGCCTCTACAATATAATCATGAAACATATACTGCAATTCACTCAACATATTATTCAACTGATGAACATTTAATTCTTAGCATGAAAAGTTCATGCTCACAAATTTTGAATACTGATTCTAGCCTAAGTAAGTAAGTGAGTAACTAAAGATTTATTTCACATCGGTTAAAAAGAAAACAATACAACAAAAGCAGACAGAGTGCTTGTTACCGACTATAACAAAAAGAAAATAAATAATCTACAAGGTAATCTACAATATAATCATGAACAATATACTGAAATTCACTCCACATATTATTCAACTGATGTACATTTAATTCTTAGCATGAAAAGTTCATGCTCACATATTTTGAATACTGATGTAGACAGACAGATAGCCCTTCTAGCCTCTACAATATAATCTTGAAAAATATACAATTATATATACTGCAATTCACTCAACATATTCAACTGATGTACAGGAGTTCCTCCGTGGCCTAATGGTTAAGAGTTATGTTTGCACAACCACTGGCTCTAAGGGAGTGGGTTCGAATCCCACCCCGGAACTCAATTTAGTCCGAGCCCATGGGACGTTAAATTGAGGTGGGTTGTACCCAGTGTTCTATGCTGGGGCAACTGAAAAACCCTGGGCATCCCTGAATTAATAGGGTATGTGCCAGACACACAGTCTTCTCATCTCATCATCATACGGCGATCGCCTGCCTCGATATAGCCCACTAAGGTGCTGCAGAGGTGTAAAACACAAACAAACAAATAAACAAATCAACTGATGTACATTTAATTCTTAGCATGAAAAGTTTGTGTTCACATATTTTTAATAACAAGAATCTGAGGATTCAAACTCTGGGTTAAGTAATCTTTGCAGTTATTATTGTTTGTATTTTTAAAGTCGGGATGAGTTCATTGGTCAATTCCACAACCTTTGACACAAAATAATTTTGACCCAGTCTCTTATGAAAAAACTCACATCTTTAATCACACAAATCCCCAGATATATGTCACAAGTATTAACAACGAGACTTCTATACTCTTTACCTCTGTCACACTGTCTATATAACGTGGTGACATGCCCAATCATTCCTGAGTTTATGCTTCTCACTTGCATTTGAAAACCATTTCTGCAAATCTTTTATAATGAGGACTCAAATTTCAACAATAATTTTCCATCCCCAAAATATTTTAGGATGTAAGCTGTCCCACATGTATTTTATTTGTTAGCAACTTCCTGCAAGAATCATGAAATGCCCTAAATATAAACAAATTATTATTCTCCAACTGTGTCAAATGATTTCTTAACACTTTTTCGCCAAGACAATTTCTCCTCATAATGTCGTCTGTCTAGGCATCCCGGGGGGGTACTCACTCTATAAGGGTGTATATAGAGGCGCCGCTGGATGGTTTAGGTTTTTTGGCCTTTTTGGATTAAAATGGTTTTGGTTTTTTGACAATTCTGATTAATTTGGTTCTGGTTTTCGCAACCCCAACATGTTTGGTACCGTTAGAATCGGCTTCAAAAGAGGATTAAAATGGTTTAAAAACCATGAAGATTAAATTGGTTTGCAAAAAATTTTAGTGAAGGATTAAAATGGTTTGTGGTTTTGGCGCAGTTTCCGGATTAAAATGGTTCTGGTTTTCAAAATTGCTGTGGCGCATCCGTATGCAAAAGTCCGCGAAGTACCCCCCCGGGCTAGGCATTTATGATATTCCATAATTTTGTAATTATGCAGGCCTTCAAATATCACTGTCTCACATTTGCCTCAAATTTGGGACCTATAACTCATTTGTTTCCACATCTTCCTGAAACTTATATATGATTATGTAATCTCGATTTACCAAACGGCCATCACATCAACATTTGAGTTAAACTCAGGTCACCTGACCACTGCTCTTGCCACCTATAATCGTCCTCCTTGCCCTTCCAACTCACCTTAACTATCCACCTATCCTTATTCATCTATCCTGTCTTTCTGATGACAGCCAACTACCTCCTGTCTGATTTCTGATTTATGTTTTCAACTGCACCTGTTTTCAAATCCAGGATCGCATGCATCTGTCATGAAAAGTCAGGAAAAAGTTCACTGCTTCAAATTCTACATCCACACAAGTAATACTCTGTAAACCTCTAAACCGCTATCAAGGCCATATTATTTCACCAAATTCACACTCATATATATGCAATTTCACTTTTTCCCCTTTAATCTACGAAAATCAACTGCACAACCTCCATGAATCTGCCATGACAAGTCATCAAACCCTTCACTGTTAGGACACACACCCAAACAGCTGTCTATGTACATTTAATAACTATTGCCCTATCCTTACCTATCCTTATTTTTCTGTTCTGTATTTCTGTTAAATATTGACAGCATTCTTTTCACTTTCTTAAATTGCCGTCTTTTCAAAGGCTCACCTGCCCTTCACTTAGTCAAGTGCAATTTACATCCAAACCAATCAATCAAAACACAAGTAATAATTGTTAACGTCCAGGTCATCCTGTCAATTTGCTCAAATAAAACCTTCCCCTTCCCCTTCCCTTTCACATATATAAAATTGCCCTTCAGCAATCAATGTATGCACGTATCACCATACACATGCCTGCTTTCTTTCCATTACTATCTTTCACTCAATTAGGCCTATTGCTCAAACCTAAATATTAACATCATTACATCAATCATCATTCCTTAATGCTTTTATTTGTGATTTTATGATTTGATTTTACTGTATCTATTATTGTATTCTACATTGTTTATGTATCTCTTCATTTTTCACGGCAAATACACTATTATTACTATTATTAGTTTTCCATCATTGCCACTATGGCCACTGCCTACATTTCCCTCATATGCCTCTATACATGTCAAATACCCCAAATACTTATAGACAACTTATACATACACCAATTGCCCTTTCTTTTACATTCATTTTTTCCCCACAATTGCTGTATTACATAACTTGACAAACTGCTCCCTGTAGTATTTCTATAGTCCTACCTTTTAAAATGGGTAATTCTAGTTCTATACAATAGAACCCTTCCTGAACATAGTCATATTGAAATCCTTTTATAAATTCACGCATACATTCACGCTCTCTAGCCATCCTACTCATTCCTCAGCCATGAAAACTTGCCAGTTCCTTTCCTTTACTTCCTACAAGATCTTCATCTGGCTTTGCTCCCATATACTTACATTTTTATTTTCACAGGTACTGTAGTATACTAGTTTGTATAATTTCAAAATATGTACTCTGCTGCTAATGTTTGTTTAGTAGAAATGTAGAAGCACAGATTGATACAGGTAGATGGAAAGTTTTATCATGATTGTTAAGGTGATTTACAGATGGGCAATCTTGTCAGAAGATCAAAAGTTTTTTGACCACACTGAATTTCTTTAGACCAATACAGCCAAACACTTTGATATAGAATTAGAGTGGACTGTGGCACTGTGAAAATGGCACTTCGTGACTCATGATAGCCATTTGACTTCTCATAACGGATTTTAGAGTGAAAATCAGATGCATAATCCTTCGTTTGGCTGTCACCAACAAGTGGGATAAGTCTCCTTCAATCAAATTAACATTGAAAGTATTGGGTTTGATCATGACAAATCATCAGCATGATGACACACGAAGTGCCATTTTCACAGTGCCACAGTCCACTCTAATTCTATATCAAAGTGTTTGGCTGTAATCCTGGTGCTTTTTGGATTGTAATTTCAATGAGTTGTCTATTACAGATCAGATTTGATAAACAGATGAGTCTGGTTGGAATGTTCATTTTGGCGGGAAGATCAAAATCGAATGACTATATAAAAACCATGTATATTCAATACTGGGACAAGTACAGCTGGATAGGTGTAGGCCGATCCGTAAGTACATTTAATACTCTTTACAGAGAAGTTGTGTGATTCGAATGTACGAACACACAAGTGTATAATATTATGGCTTCGACATATGTTAAAACTGTTAACATGAACAGAGAGGCCATACTTCAATAGTCTGACAGGAGGATTGAACAAACTAGCAGCATAGGTGTATCGGGGGGGGGGTAGGGGGAAACAGTAAGATTCGGGCAAAAAGGCTATAAAATCCGGGCATATTCCAATACAAATTTCTAAAGGTGGCTCGTCATTTAAAATCTAGCCTTAGCTATCTATCCATAGCTATTCCAAGCTAAACTAAGCTACACTAATCCATAGCTAGCCAGAGCTATCCACAATTTACTGTTGTTTAAAGAAGGGGCAAAGAGATTCCAGTGTATACAAAAGACTAGAAGTGGATAGTTGCGGATAGACATGGATGGGACTAGTAATGAATAGCTATGGACAGCTAAGTTGAGCCACATTTAGAAATTTGTACTGTATAAGATAAAAACTATTGAAAAAGAATGATTTCCAGGCAATTTTATGTGAATGGTATTAAATCTAGATCTTGAAATTCGGGCAATTGTCGCTCGCCCCCCCCCCCCAAAAATCGCACGCGCCGTACGCCTGTGACTAGCAGCATTCTTAGTTGAATTACAGACGTTTGTCTAAGCGTGCCCAGCCTCCAACTTTGTAACATCTATCGTTGGAAATCAAATAAATTACAATTACAAAATTACAATTACAATTACTTTACTTGGATCAGTAATAATCTGTATTTATGTCATTTCTTTTTATGTTACACAGTTTGCCTAATGATGTTAATCTGTGTTAGCAATTTGATTATTTGGACTCTGTTCTATTACAGCAGAGTCATTTAGTATGAGTTTCTCTGGATAGTTTTCTCAGTATCCACGTTGTAATCCACAAGCAATAAAAGGCCCTCCAAATCTCTAACATTTTTGGCAGTTTTCGGCAAACAGCCAAAAACTGACTTAGGCCAAATTTTTTTTTAAAACAAAAATGACTAAGGCCAAAATTGTGGTGTAGTTGTGTTATTAGGCAATTCTCCAAAAAAAATATGAATGAAATGTGAGGAAACAACTTCAATAAAATTAATACTCACAATTATGACCGAAAAATATTGGTGATATCCAATAAAATTAGTAATAACGAAATTGGCCTAAGTCCAAATGGCCTAACCCAGAGGAAAAAAGAGTACGCTTGCAGCATAGAAACAGTACAAAATCAGTATATCCCATATATGGTATTGGAGTACATCAGAAGCACAAAAGAAGCACATTGCGCAATGACGACTTGCATGGTTGAGAGACTTTTTAACACAAAATTTGCATTTGAAGTACAAATGCAGTATTTTCACAGTACAAATGCAGTATTTTCGCAGCATATTTACAGTACAAAAGGAGCACATTTGAAGCGCTCGAATTATTTTAATTATGCTCCATTTATACTCCCGATATGCAAATCCATACGCTGCAAAAATGCTCCCTTGCAGGGAGTACAAAAGGAGCATACTAGCTGTGCATGCTAGCAGGAAGCATTTTTGCAGTACAATCGCCTGATACTCTTTTTGAGGACTCCTGATTATAAATCCAGATCGCAGTACATATGAAGTATCTAAAAATCAATGCTTTATTAATTTTACAGGCCACATATGTATAATATCAGTTCCTCAGCCAAATCGATATAATTGAAATAACTACACCTAATTACTTAAGCCTAGAAAAAAAGAAGGCTGGAATAATTAAATATCCGATTTGTACTTTTTGCTGCTATTAATAGTAAAACATTTGTGTGTAATACTACAGAACTTATGCCAGAAATTCAATGTATATTGTAAAAAAACCTTGACACACCTGCACATTTTCCGAGTTCTGGAAGTGAACATGACCCACATGTGACTGAATCTAAGCAGCCTAAGTCGTAGAAGTATAAATTCAGTACAAACAATTTTCAAATTAAATTTAGAAGTTAGAGGAGTACATATGCAGTACGTGATTATTCAAATTCTGTCTCTAGAAGTATGAAATCAGTACGCAATTTGCATAGAAGCACAAAATCAGTATAATATGAGTACATTTGCAGCGTGGGACCACGTACTGCTTTTGTACTGACTTTGTACTTCTTCACTGAGAGAGTGTACTGCTTTTATACTTCTTTTTCATCTGGGAAGTCAACAGGACTTAGGCCATTTGTGCGAAAATAGAGTTGGGGTTTTGAGGGGTTTATTATTAATTTAGGAGTGCAAATTTTTTTTAGCACATGTATTATCATAAGGGCCTTCCTATGGTACCAAAAAGGAAAAATGGCCTAAGTCTGACTTAGGCCAATTTTGCTTTAGGCTGACGATGTGGTAAGCAATGAAGAATAATTATAATATTCTGCTTCAGTGAGCTTTGTTTGGAAAGAAGATAAGATTAGTAGGGCAAGACTAACAGTCACAACCACCACCAGACATACAATCCTAATTAGATTTATGCTATATTTGTGTAATTCAGTGCAACCCAGTGGAAAAAAAGAGTACATTTGAAGCGCTCAAATTATTTAAATTACGCTTCATTTATACTCCCTATATGCAAATTCATACGCTCCATACACGCTCCTTGTAGAAAAGTATACACATTTTTGCAGTACAATCAGAGTACATTTGGTAATTTAAATAATTTGAGCGCTTCAAATTTACTCTTTTTTCCTCTTAGAACCAATCATAAGAACCATATTTGCTTTGTTTTGCCATCCTTTTGAAGAAACTCTTATTTATTGAATTTGCTGCATGTAATGCAAAAACACTGTTAAAGTTGAATCCCACAGAATACAGCTGCTCCACCTATTGTACTCCACAGTTCAACAAAAATGCCCCAGCTGGTGGCTCCCCCCGCTTGGTCAAATTGTTCATCAAGCTGCTTGCAACGCCTCCACTCGCTCACTCATTCCATGAGTTTCCTCCCCCAGTGCTGCCCCCTTGCGAGCAAGTTGATTGTTCATATGCATTGGAAAAGCCACAGATATCTGTAAACAGGGGTAGATGCACTCGAAGGCTGCTGGCTGAGCCAGGAATAATGGCACTGGCCTATAATCCAATCCATCTTTCATAAAAATCTTAGAAGGAATCTTTGTGATATTCAAGTTTATTTTAAGGGGGCCTTATTTTTGTTGAACTGTTTTTCATAATTTTCTCATATTGTACACCACGTAACTCTCAAAAAACATCGGTAACCCCCCTTCAAAGACTTTTTTTTCAATAAAGTGTATTTTCAGCTATATTCCTTTAATTTTTCATAAATATCTCATGGATATTGTTCGAGTGATGCTGCTTTTCGTTATAAATCCCACACTTTTTTAATATTTTACTGTATGTTTTGATGTAAAGACATAAGATTTTGAAAAAATCATAGTTCGAAAATTATGTTGGATAGCCCGTCTATTTTTTTTTGCATTGGAAAGCTTTCTTTTTGAAGAACTTTTTAGCAAAGTTTCATGAATATCTCATGGATTTGAGATTTTGTGTCAAGTGTGGGGTTCAACTTTAAACCACTCTTTGGTTTCAGCATGACAGTTACTGGGATGCTAGTTATAATAAGCACAATGGAAGACCTTTTCGATTTCCGTGGAGGATCATAACAAATGCACTTCGCTTCATTGCTCGGACCACCACTGGCCATGCAATTCTGAAACTTGAATTTTTTGGTCGAATTGATGAGAAGTTAACTCCAGGTAGGCATTTTTCAATTTGAAGGAAAACGTTTTCATGCACCAACCACTTCCAGAGGAGGACTGGTGACATTTCAGGCCCCATGGCAACATAATTCCTAATTTTTGGCATTTCTTTATTCACACCAAGAAAAGGTCGAAGGGCCCCTTCCTATACAGGACCCTCTCACAATGGAGACAGTTTGAAGCTCATTGACAGAGATAGACATTTTGGTAACATCCTGACTTGGTATTGAACCCAAGCTATTGCCCAGAAGATACTGTAGAATGTAGTTACATACGTTACAAGCCAAAATAAAGTAGGATTTCCCCAACAGCAAGGAATCAGCCACTAGGCTACTTTACCCTTTCGCAGCTTGGGCACCCCAGAATCGCAACCTACCTATATTACCTACTTTGAATTACCTTTTAATATTTCATCGAATTGGCTCTAAATCAACACAAATTAAAAATCCATCATACCATTATGTTTGATTTCTCTAATGCTCCCCTTGCTAATTGCAATTACATTGTTAGCTGTTTTGTATAGGCCTAGTTCTTGAAATGGGATAAAGTTGTGGTGAGCAGTGAAAGGCAGTTGTGAGGAAATTTTGCATGAGGATTAGAAAGAAGGGCAATATGTCGGTAAACAGAGAACTTCTGACTGAAAATGTTCTTACTTTTTTAGAATGTAATGTAGAGTGCAGGACTGAAGTCATTTGCCTGCAACTACTTCCAGGATAATATACAGTAGGCCTACAACCAAAATAAAGTATGACTACCCGAGCAGGAAAAAGGAATCAGCCAGAACTTTTGGCTACCCCTGGATCATTTCCTACCTTTATCTACTTTAACCTATCTTTTAATAACTAGTACATTAATTTGCATTAAACCAGTAACAATTCATATCCCAACACCCCCATTGTGTTTGATTTCTTTGATATTGTGACCCTTGCTTATTGCATTTACTTTACCAGCCATCTTAATGGAGTCTTAAAATGGGATAAAGTTGCGGTGAGGAGTCACAGGTAGTTGTGCAGAGATTTGGGGTGCAGTGGCGAAAGAAGGGCAAAATAGGCAAACAGACGACGTCTGACAGAAAATGTCCTTACTTTATTTTGGGGTTGTACAGTAATACTTAAAAGTGTTTTTTTCAGATCATGATTTTCCTCTTGGCATGATGACAGGACATATCGGAGGCTTCCAAATAAAGGCGTCAAGCTATTATGGGATGCACCATCCCGGTGCGGTACGTTTTGGTAGCGTCATTTTTGGTGGTTTGAAAGACTCTTGGATCCCTAATCCAGTGACAGCTGCAAATCAGTGGATCCAAATTGACCTGATGAGCTCGCACGTTGTTACAAGTAAGCACGGCTCTCAAACATATTATTATTCAGTAATGCAACAGTAAAAAGCACTGATTGGTCTTCAGATTGGTATGTACACAACTTATTGACTGATATTGGTTGAGAGTGCTTTTGTACTAGGTTAATTGCTTTTGAATGATATTCTATTAATTTTTAATTTCAAAGCCAATATACAGGTCAATTAGGCTGCAACAATCAAATCAAATGCTTTGAATTAAAATGTCTTCAGGCTCATCACATACCTGCTTGAGTCTATACTTTCGACTTTTGCTGTAAGTTGCACGAGTAAACTTTTCTATTTCATTGTTGTAATTCTGGTGTTATTCCTTATTCATTAAGTTACATTAAAGTGGCTCAATTGTATTTTGACCCCCTTTCAACAGAATTAGAGCAAACGTCTATTTATAAGACTGATTCATGCTAAACTTGAGTGGATATGGAGCCTTATGTTCTAACAGTATGGAACTGTTTAATTAAATTATAACAGCCAAAAGACCTTCTAATTGGCTGTGAAATTAATTATGTCATGCTAAATCATATAACTACATACACTGCATCTCTCAACCAATAACAGTACTCACTTCTGCAAACATCACTTTGAAGAAAATCAGTCCTTTTGACTTTGGCTATACATATCTAAACCATATCTTACCCATATCTTACCTGATCTTATTATTATGCTTTTTGAACAATGTGATTTAATATTATAATAACTGATATTTGAACGATATGTACCAAAATCCAATGTCGTTTTTAAGGTTTGTAAGAAAATGTCTCTGAATTGGAACCATGCATGGATTTCATTGTAGCAAATAATTTCAAATTATTGGAACTTATAATCATGAATTGCTCTTCTCGTCAGGAATACGAATGTCCAGTTCCTGGAAAAACAACAACGACGCAACAACAAAGTTTGATCTGCTGAGCAGCCAAGATGGAATAAACTGGACAACAACGCTGACGGTAAATCCTAATTCCTTTACTTAAGTAGCTGAAAGACTTCACAATAAAGGGGTGCAATACTGAATTACTGATATGATAAAAAGATAACCATGTATTAATATCTGCTGGGTGTGAATTCTTACAGAACGCCCAGGGTAATTGGCTCCGATATCACCTTTATCGTGATATGCTCACTAACTTTACCACTCCGGTCACAGCCCGGTATGTTCGGGTGGTGCCCAGATCATATCATAATAAACATCAAATGAAAATGGAGCTTTATGGATACAAAGGTAAATATGTAACTTTGTGACACATGTATCATTGTTTGATATTGAGTTGTCAGTAAAATCTACTATATCTAATATATATATATATATATATATATAAATGACTAAAATATGTATTCTTGAACCTATCAGTAGGAAAATCTTTCTGAAAATATGTTTTTTGTATGTTAATTCCATTAAGATGTCTAAATATTATGTTCAATATCCTGAGATATGCAAAGTAGGACTCAGAACTTAAGATTATCTTATTATGCTCCTTGAATTATCTAAAATGCAGCACTCTCTCTAATCCAGTGTTATTAAAGTATTTTTCTTAGGAATGATTAGGGGTGAGGACTGAGGAGATATAAAACGATCATACCAATGGGTACACAGAGTTCTTGAGTGCATTCTTTCAATTCAAAACTAAAAATAATTGCTATATAAATCGTTGTTCAATTGCTTTGCAAAGTGTGTGATGCAATGATGGAAAAAGGCTTCATACCTAAGTTCAGTTCATCGAAACCTGCCTCGTTTTGCTGGGATAATTCCAATCCAACTCCAGCGTACAAGAATGAATACAACTGCTCGACCTGGTGTACAGAGTCTGATTCTCCTGTGACCTTCCAAATTGACCTTGAGGAAATATACAGCATCACCAGAGTTATTTTGGTAATAACTCAACAGAACAACATCACCATCAATGCTACTGTATCATTTGGGGTAGATAATTCAGCTTTTGTTGAAGAACCAGCTTCACATTGGCTAAAGGTAGGCACATATAAATTTTAGTTATCATTATTATGACCGCCGCCAGCGCTGGCGCGGTCATTTTGCTTTTACCCCCGTATTGTACCATTTAACTCACATTTTTGGGGATGGATAGAACAAGTTACACTCAATGTACAATCATTAAAGTTGCTATATAAACATAACTTTACATTCTTTACTCAACCCCTGAAAACCAGAATGATCCAAGGGGTCTTTCATACCTTTCTGAGATTCATGATTTTTCAGTGAAACACCCCACCTTATTGTTATTTTGGCTATCTGAATGTTGTTTTCGTGATTTTTGGCACTGTGCCAGATTAGACCTGCTTGGACCGCTTGACTGCTGGGGGATGTCTCAAAAGCAGCCAAACTCTTATTGATCGCCTTTAGGCTGATCTCTGTTTTTATGCGGTCACATGCACGGGCCCAACCAGCTATTAAAAGATACTTAACTCTCACATCTGTAAGATCAGTCCTGTCCTGCTTTGTTGACATATTAGGTAAGGGTGTCACACTCTGGAATGGCTTGGGAATGCAATCATGCAGAAACAGCTAATATTTCCCTCAATTGCAGCTTTTATATTTTTTGCACTATTGCATCCCTTAATATATAGATTAAGGTTGTCTTTGGTCACAATATCTTTTTGCAATAATATATCATTAATACATGAAAACTTACCTTTGAATTTGTCTAACACTATGAGCAACACAGCCCAAGCTGCCTCTGACTGTTTAGAGATTATTTTTTGATGTCACTGATCCCTCCCCCCCTCCCCCCATCAACCTGGACCAACCGTCAAAACACCTAAGCCAGCAGCCTGAGAAGTCATTGCACTGTGGATAACTGTGTGTGATCTTCAAGAAGAAACATTTATCCATAACCTTTGCCTGTAAGAACATTCGAATCAATTATTTTTGAAGTTCTAATAACTTGTGGAAGAAAGGAACTGAAAGGACTATGAGTCTTGGTAAGTTTATTTTCACTGTGTTGACATGCCAGTCAGAATATTCAATGCTATTTTGTAATTATGAATGTCATATCAGAAAATAGACTATTCAGCTTTGAGTGCTGCTCTGTTTGATGTTTTGTTTTGTTCATTTATTGCAGCAGAACATATCAAGCCTGACAATACTCTTCACAGTTTACTGTGATCTGATACTTTGTTACAACTGTCTAGTATATTAAGCATTCCTTCTGGTGCTATAACAATAACATAGTATAATTATAAACTACATTGTCACCTGATTGAAGTTTCTCTCGATTGGGTCGATCAGTAAGGAAAAATAATAATTAATGCACATATTTTTATCATGCGGATTGTTGCTCTTATATTTTTTCATCACTATGGTGATGCTAATTGCATCTTTTTTCTTTGTGCATATTTTTTCTAGACTTGCAGCAATGCAGTGACAGTGCCTTGGAAAACAGGTTGAGACAGTATACACATCGCTTTCAAACATGATGGACATCAACAGTGGGTAAGATATGCAATTAAACATTAATATAATTTTATATAAACATCTATTTTTTCATCATTGAGCAACACTTTCTGTCTCAGTGCTAGTATATTTTTTTCATCACTACAGTGATGCTAATTGCATGTTTTTTCTTTGAGTATTTTTTTTCTAGACTTGCAATAATGCAGTGACAGTGCCTTGGAAAACAGGTTTGGACTGTATATAGTGTTTTCAAACACGGTGGACATTAACAGTGGGTAAGATATACAATCAAAAATATTAATATAATTTTCTATATCTATGTTTTCATCATTGAGATACACTTTTTGTCTCAGTGAGATGACAAGCAACTCTTGGTACTACGGGATGTTTTTTTGCAGAAAAAACAGTCACTGAACCTGGTGGAAATACAGTTCAAATACTTACCTTAGTTATTCTGAAGGTGGGAAAACATTTTTAAGAGTTTAATTTTTTCAAAACGGCACTGGTTCACTGTTCCCTCCCCCCAAAAAGTACAGTGAAACCCTTCTTCACCATTTCTGATCTATATCTGGTCAGATTCGAGATGTGTGACACACATCATTATTTTATTGCATACAAATTATTATGTAGTTTACACATGTATTTTCCTCTAAGCCATTCCAAATGAAAATTAAATTGCAACTCTTGGACATTGGCGATAATATGCTTATAAACTTCTGTATTATTTGTTGCAGGCTTCCTTATAAAATTAAGGAAGGAAGATAAAATTCTCTGCACATGGACATCATATTCTCCACATTGACCACTGAAGTATCATAGGTGAGTGTTCATCTAGTGCGGTTGGAAATTTGCAAATGTAGATTATAGTATATAATAATATAAAATATTACTCTTGATTTTTCCTTTATGATAACAGTTGTATTCTTCTGTTAAATTGATATTCTAATTGTAATACTTCATATTTTCAGGTTACTGGTGTGCTATAATTTTGTTCTGGAAGAGCTGAGGAATTAAATGTACCCGAAGAGACAACAAATAATTCCAGCAAGCACCTTGCTCTAAAATAAAGGTGAGTTTGTTTTTAAACAGTGTACCTGTTTATATAAGTGTATTATTTGGAATAATGACAAATTATGAGTTTAAACATTAAAATTGTTTTGCCGATCAGTAAATTGTATTTGCGTGCTTGCTGTATTGTAGCTGAGCTGTAAGGTCGTAAGGTCTCAATAAACTGCTTAAAAACATATACCTTTTTGTGCAAGCAAACTTGCGTAACACTACAAATAAAAACATATTATTTAATTTCAGGTAGTCATTGCTTAACTGCCACCTCTTATTAATAGTCTTCAAAGGGACGTTGATGTGATGAGAGCTTTTTTATTCCTGTGAAGGAAACAGTGCTTTTGGGAACGGTATGTGAGAAAGAAAAATTATAAATGTTTTATTAGTTTACATGTACAAGGTAAATAAAACATAGATCAACAAAGATATTCCCTTGCATATAAACTTTCAGCAAAACAGAGCAAGAAATTATTAATTAAAAAATTACTCCAACCCCCCCCCCCCGCCGCCCTCACTTTGATGTTAAATGGTTGCCCCCTTCTTATTCATACGTTTATGGTGATCCAGCCTGAGCCAGCAGATTTTATTGACCCTATTCCTGTTTTGAAAAAATTGTAGTCTTTCAAATGGATATGACCATTTACCATGAGGGGGAGCCACCAACTGGCCAATTTTTCAATCCTGTGAATCCATGTAGTGAAAATTTAATTTTTGATACTATATAGTCAACAACTGTATTCTTCTCTTGTAACCTGCTATTTGGCTTATTCTGGTGAGATCAGAGAAATAATTAGGATTGAGGACGTTCTGGTAATTTTAACTTAAAGATTTTTTAAATAGAGGTACTCTCACGCAGGGTATACTGGTGCAGATAAAAATGATGCAATCAAACTGCAAATACATGCAATGGTCAGATTGTTATGTCCTGTGGTGCAAATGTTTTGCCGAGGAATGATAAATAACTTCACAGAATATTTACTAGTTGAATTGAAAATAAATTTAATTAAAGCATCATAGCCGGTGAATGAGGCTCTGGACAGGGGTGGCGGAACAGGAAGGCGGGCAGGAGGGGCAATTGCCCCTCCTGCCCTTGTCCAAGGGGGCAGGGGGGCAAGGGTGCCCTTTAGATCTTAAAGTAAAAAACATTATTAGGCCTTATTTTACTAATTTTAGGCACAAATTAGTAAGTTTTTAGTAAGCATATATTCAAACACTAGTGACTCTCTATTTAAATTTTGTCATGCGAAATTGGCGTGAATATGATTTGCCCTTTATTTCATCTGACCGCCCCTGCCGCCCGCTATTCCTTCCGGCACCCCTGGCTGTGGATGGGGGTTATCGGGGACTGGGAATTCAAAAGTAAAATGGCCAAAGAACATGGGGGACCAAAAGACCACACCCAGAGCTGAGGGACAGAGAATTCTAAATTCCATTAAACAAATTTCAGACAGGACAGGGAATTCAAAAGTAATATGGCCAAGGAGCCTCGTCAATTAAATACAAATGAATTCAATTTTTTTTACAATTCCGTTTAATTGATCAGATTCTAACTGATTTCATTTTTGTATTTCCAGATTGATGATCTCTACTATTGCATAGCTTGTGTGTGTTCTGTCCTGCTCCGGAAATCTAGTTGTGCATATTTATAACCATTATTTAACTTAACAAAAAATTAGAATGTATCACTTACAATATTATGTGTCATGCAGATGTTCAATGTCGACTTTATATAGTTAACTGTGGTCTATTAATGGGAAGAGCATTGCACCATCAATCCTCCTGTCAATAGTAAAAGCTGTCAATCGATGCAAATTCACGGCTATGTTATGGTTCTCCCGTCTCAGGCCTGAGCCAATTAAATCTGTATATCCCTGCTAGTTAAACAACCGGCAATATTTTCCTTTGAGATTGCCTAATAGAAAACCATCAATGATGTTGTTCTATTAAACAACAGATTTCTTGTTTCAATATTTATTCTCTACTTACAGTTGGATTTGTGATAAACTTAACTTTTTTTTATTTTCTTGTTGACTGCAACAATAAAGTTTTAATAAATTCATAACTGATTTGTACTTTTTCTTGTGGTACAAATTGTTGTCTTAATACCCTAATGAAATTGATATTGGATTTGTTTTGCACATCAATCTTCGAGCATGAAAAGCGGACTTACTGCTGTGATTTTTTCTTCAGTGATTTTTTCTTCAGTGATTTTTTCTTCAGTACAAGAGTCCAAAATCCTAAATTCTGGATCAAAATTGTTATGGTAGATGGGACATAAATTTGTTTAAGGACGTCACAAGTTTTAGTGTCGCCTTTCTAGATCTGGTTCACACATTTTACCAAATTAAAATATTTGCAGTTTTACAGTAGGCCTGTGATCCATCCTCCTCCAAATTGCCATTTCATGTTCCCTGCTTAATACATTTTATACACATCAAACTATAAGGCGAACATCCGAATATAAATGAAGAAAGCCCATATCCAGTTGAATTACAATGCAAGGAGCTGCTGCCCCCTTGTGTATTATTTTATAACTGATTATGGAAATTGAACCATGAAGTAATTGAAAAATTAAGCAAATTTATAAAACATCATAATAATTACTACAGAAAATTCAATATTCAAGAAATAAAGTTATCAGAAATATCCCCCCCCCCTTACTGAAACATGAGTAACTAAACCCTTCATTTTAGACAATGCATTAAATAAGTGCCAATTCAAATACACACAAAATTAAGAAGTATTTTAAATTTGTGATTTTAATGACCATTATTTTTGGCAAATCTCAAGTTCTCAACTGCAATACTTCTCACAGATATAGATCTATCAGTGGCATGTGCAGGACATTATGTACCATTGGGTGTGTAAATTTTTGTGACTTTTGTAAAAATACAAATATTAAGTATTGAATATATCCACATTTAGGGAGTGGGTGCATGTCGGCTCAGCCCAACAACCCCGCCCCCTCCCCCACCTTCAACATGGCATTGACTGTGTAATTTTGTGCCATTGTATTGCTGATGGTGTTAGCACATGAATGTGTCATTGAAATTGTTTTGTCTCTATTTTAGTGGATCTATTTTAATCCCTTTACACCGTTTTCATTTTTTAATCTTTGTGTTTAGCAGTGGTACGAAGACATCTGTAATTGCTTTGCTAAATGCTATTTAAACATAGCATCATTCTTATGACCAATGCAAACTTATGAGCTTTAGTCTTCCACACACACTCCTTATATGGTCCTTAATTGACATGCATACATAAGGTAAATCAATCATGTGACTGAAACCAGGGGCCAATCCTGATGATTCTGTAAATGCCAGCTGACTTCCTTCTTATGCTGCCTTGCTCCCAATGATAAACAGAAGAATTAAGACTGATTTTGGACACTTAGAAGGTATTTAAAACCATTGAAAGTGCTTGGAATGTTAGATTATAAGCAAATCTTGGGCTGATGTGCCTGTGGAATGCATAGGATATTGCTGAAGCAGTTATTTCAGCTCATTTCTGACTTGGAGTCAACCCATGACCAGTGAAGCATGACTTGAATATCTCACCCTTGTATTTACTATGGTGAAGATTGGCATCATGAAATTAGAACAAGTGAAAGACATTTATCTTTCATGTTGGTTAGGCCCGTGGTCACATGGCGGGATTTCATGTGTCGGAGGGTGTCGGAGGATTTATGTGGCGGAGTCGTAGACAAAGGTAATCAATGATGGCAGTCAATGATGGCAGTCAATGATGGCAGTCAATGATGGCAGTCAATGATGGCAGTCAATGATGGCAGTCAATGATGGCAATCAATGATGGCAATCAATGATGGCAATCAATGATGAAGATAGATAGATAGATAGATAGATAGATAAGGTATCTACTAAGGATAAGGGGGCGACCATTTAATATCTCCTAAGAATAAGGGGGCAACCATTTAATATCTACTAAGGTGCTAAGATAACAAAAGTACATGCATGAATGAACCAAGGGGGCAACCATTTAATATCTACTAAGCAATGATGATAGATATAGATAGATAGATACATAGATAGATAGATAGATAGGATAAGGGGCGACCATTTAATATCTACTAAGGAGGGGGCGACCATTATTACTAAGAATGTATGAACCAAGGGGGCAACCATTTAAGCAATGCTGATAGATATACATAGATAGATAGATAGATAGATAGATAGATAGATAGATAGGATAAGGGGGCGACCATTTCATATATACTAAAGAGTGGGCGACCATTATTACTAAGAATAAGGGGGCAACCATTTAATATCTACTAAACCCCCTGCGGACATGGGGACATGCCCCCGGGGACATGGGGACATGCCCCCGCGGACATGGGGACATGCCCCCGGGGACATGGGGACATGCCCCCGGGGACATGGGGACATGCCCCCTGGGACATGCCCCGGGGACATGGGGACATGGCCCCCGGGGACATGGCCCCCGCGGACATGGGGACATGCCCCCGCGGACATGGGGACATGCCCCCGCGGACATGGGGACATGCCCCCGCGGACATGGGGACATGCCCCCGCGGACATGGGGACATGCCCCCGCGGACATGGGGACATGCCCCCGCGGACATGGGGACATGCCCCCGCGGACATGGGGACATGCCCCCGCGGACATGGGGACATGCCCCCGCGGACATGGGGACATGCCCCCGCGGACATGGGGACATGCCCCCGCGGACATGGGGACATGCCCCCGCGGACATGGGGACATGCCCCCGCGGACATGGGGACATGCCCCCGCGGACATGGGGACATGCCCCCGCGGACATGGGGACATGCCCCCGGGGCCATGGGGACATGCCCCCGGGGCCATGGGGACATACCCCCGGGACATGGGGACATGCCCCAGGGGACATGGGGTCATGCCCCCCGGGGACATGGGGACATGCCCCCGGGGACATGGGGGCATGCCCCCGCGGACATACATGGGGACATATCCCCCGGGGACATGGGGACATACCCCCGGGGACATACCCCCAGGGACATGGGGACATACCCCCGGGGACATGGGGACATGGGGGCATACCCCCGGGGCCATGGGGACATACCCCCAGGGACATGGGGGCATACCCCCGGGGACATACCTCCGGGGCCATTGGGACATACCCCCGGGGACATGGGGACATGCCCGCGGGGACATGCCCCCAGGGACATGGGGACATACCCCTGGGGACATGCCCGGGGGACATGGGGACATGCCCCCGGGAACATGCCCCCGCGGACATGGGGACATGCCCCCGCGGACACGGGGACATGCCCCCGCGGACATGGGGCCATGCCCCCGTGGACACATAACTGCACTGCATCACTGCCTTGCATTACAACACTGCAGTCTGCATTGCAGCTCTGTGTTACTGCACTGCATCACAGAACCTCATTACTGCAATGCATTACAGCACTGCAGCACAACACTTCATTACTGCACTGTATTTCAACAGTGCTTTTTTGCACTGCATAACTGCACTGCATTACAGACCACATCACAGCACTGCTTACAACACTGCATAACTGCACTGCATAACTGCACTGCATAACTGCACTGCATAACTGCACTGCATAACTGCACTGCATTACTGCACTGCATTACTGCATGCTTTGCATCACTCTATTACAGCACTGCATTACAGCAATGCATTACAGCACTGCATTACACTGCATTATTGTACTGCATTACATCACTGCCTCACTGCATTACTTTACAACATAATTACAACAATGAATCATTGTGCTGCATTACAGCAACGTGTTATTGGACTTCTTTCTGTATTCTGCATTAAAGCACTGCACTACAACACTGCATTACAGCACTGTATTACAGCACTATATTACAGCACTGTATTACAGCACTATATTACAGCACTGCATTACAGCACTGTATTACAGCGCTACGTTACAGCACTGCATTAAAGCACTACATTACATTACAGGTCAGGCGGCAGGTCGGTTGGCTTACTTTTCATGACAGTTTACTGACATGGGCGAGTTTATACCAAAGGGTGTTCATATATATATATATCAAAAGGTGTATATATACTGTACCAATGGTTTTACACACCCCTGGGTCCACACACACCCATGGGTGTACACTCACCCATGGGAGTACACACACCCATGGGTTTACACACACCCATGGGCGTACACACACCCATGGGCATACACTGACCGATGGGCATACACACACAGATGGGCATACACATGGGCGTACACACAGATGAGTGTACAGGTGGGCATACCCACACAGCTAGGCGTACATGTGGGCCTGCACTGACAGATGTGTGTGTACACACAGGTGGCCCTGCAGACACACATGGGCGTCCACACACACATGGGCATCCACACTGGGATGGGCATACAGATGGCCATGCACATACAAATGGGCATGCACACACAGATGGGCGTGCACGCACAGATGGGCTTACACACACTGACGGGCGTGCTGATATGGGCGTATACATGCAGATGGCTGTACATATGGGCATGCGCACACAGATGGCCATATCAATGGGCGTGCACACGAAGGTGGCTGTGCACACACAAATTGGCATACTCACACAGACGGTCGTACTCCCAGCTAGGTGTAAAGGGGGGCGTGCACACTAAGAAGGCATGCACTCACAGATGAGGGTACCAACACAGATGGGCATACACTCGAGAGATGGGCATAGGCCTACAGGTGGGCGTACACATAGATGGGTGTACAGGTGGGCGTGCCCACACAGATAGGCATTCAGGTGGACATGCCCACGCAAATGGGTGCGTACACAGATGGGTGTGTACACACAAATTGGCGTGAACACACAGATGGGCATGCCAGACGAGCTACAGATGGGCGTACACTTGACGATGGCCGTACACAGGCATGCACAATGGATGTACACATATACGCCCCTCGAATAAACCCCCCGTCAAATAGAGGCCCCACTGCGCCATGGACAACAACGAATATATATCTATTTATTATTATTATTATACGACTGAGCTTTTTTAAGCCAGGTCCAAACAAGCTGCACTCAAAACACAAATTGTTATTCATCTTTTATGGATCGACACAGTCACACTTGATTGCACTTGATCAGCAAAAGGCGTCCAGCAGCGCCGGCGGTCATATTATCATCGCTTGCGATTCTAGTTTTATCCTGTCTTACAAGGTCTTATCATGCCTCACCTGGACTGGGGGATGGTTGGTCTGGTAGTAACATGCTAGGCTGCCAATCGCTGGGTCCAGGGGCAAATCCACCCTTGCTGGGTCACCTTGGCCTATATGTTAGAGTTTCAATCATCCTTGCTTCATTGCCATGGCCTTCAACTGTCCACAATTAGCCTACCGTGTGCATAAAAACAGGACGTAAAGCCCCAATCATATGTCATCTGTTATACCTTGCCTTGTAAATTTATCTAACTTAACAATCAGACCTCACACAAGCAGGAAATTCGATCTCACATGCTTTGAAAGACAATTCACAACGGAACCAATTCTAATAAAGTTTTTCTGATTTTCCTATTTCAGAATGGAACCAATTCTACGTTCGTCCTTCGTCATCCTAAGAAAATTAGATTTGTCAAAATCACTTTGAATCCTGAAGGAACTGAGAAGTTTTGTCTCTATGCTGACGTCAATGGCTGCAACTTAGATGGTATGTCTACTCTCATGAAGACTTTCATGAAATGATAACTAAGATCTCCTATGTCAATGCACACACTTGTACAACATGATATAATGCAGTAGCTTATTAAGGAGTTTGGAGTCGACAACTGTGCATAACAAAATTTTTACCAATTTTGATGTCCTTGAGGTTAAGGGACCATTCAGAATTTAGGACAGGGGGGATGGGAGTTTTGGCCGAGGGGATACTAACTTTTCATACGTGTTTCGAGGGGAGGGAACTAATTTTTGACAAGATGAAAAGATGTCCAAATGGGGGGGGTTAGGAATTTTAACAAAACGTATATGTAATAAAACACGCATACTCTCACGCTTTTTTACGCGCGAAAGTCCGCGAATCTGTGCGCGTGACCGTCCAAGGGGTACATCTATGACAATATATGTGACCTGCTCCACCAAAATGGGTTCAAAGTCGGCCCCTGGTCATATTTAGTTGTGAAAATGACTTTATTCTACTGGAAATGGGCTTTAAAATGATGGTTCATATGTTTTGATATCTCCATTTAATCCAAAGATATGGCACCTCAAACATTAATGATGCAAAACATCAAACTTTGAGAAAATGGCATTTGAATTTCCCGCCATTGCAATGAAAGAACTAGAAATATCAAGAACATCCAATTTAGATAATTTAAAATCAATTTCTTGTAAAATGGTCTTAAATATTCAAAGGAAATTTATTTTGCTAAAACGTGGTATCAACAGCTAAAAAACATTGAAATGTGACCTTTTGACACATTTTGCTAATTTCTGGGAAATATAAATTGCCTACTTAGAACTCATTTTGGTGGAGCAGGTCACATATGTGTGTATTGCTTTGTATGCCAATAGGGGGGCGGGGTACTAAAAATACGCATGAATCTCAAGGGGGGAATCAATTTTTGACGGGAAGTTCCAGGAAAACTTCCACCCTCCCCCCCCAGTCATAAATTCTGAACGGTCCCTAAGGGCAGAATAGGGCTTTATATTATGGCGTTTAATAATGTTTTTGTGAGTTTTGTCCATTGGAGTTACATCTATCTATTTTACGGGTTCAATCTCTTCAAGGTAAAAAGTATAACTTAACTGTACTTACCTTTAATGACAGATTGCCCGGTGACATACATGCAGCACAAGAAATCATGTTTTCGCGTTTATGACATGGCCGTCACTAGAGCTGAAGCCCAGTCAATTTGTGAAGATGATGGTCGTGCTTGGTTTGGAAAGGGTTACCTGGCAAAACTTAACGACATGTCCAAGACTGATACCGTTCATGGCATACTAGAGCAGTGAGACAACACTTTTTATCCTTAGAAAAACTAGCTAAGAAAGCTTTGAAGTAAAATGCTCAATGTCAATGAGCTATTCTTTGAACAGCTCATCATTTTGTTTACATATCTGAGTCCCTTGAAGTAAGTACACTGTATGATAAGTGTGGGAATGTGAGCGGCCTAATAATTCAAGACTTTGCTGATTTGCATCTCAGGAACAATTGCCTTTATAACATACTTCATCTATGATAAATAGCAAAATTGTAATAAAAACTAGTATACTAAATTGCACAGCAATTTAAAGGAAGAACTTCCCTTCCCTTCCAATCCCTTCCAATCCCTTCCTTTCCTTTCGTTCCTTTCCCTTCCTTTCTGTTGCCGTACGTTGGATTCCTTTCCCTGGCATTGATGAGTCTGTTTTGGTTGGCCAAGAGCCATAGTTGGTACTTCGAGCTGACTTGCAATAGTGCAAGGAACTACACAAACAGTGGCAATGGTACAGTAAGGCCATGGCTATTGAAACATTTTGGTCATGGAGCAATTTGTCCAGATACATGAGGCATCCATATATCTCAAGTAAAACCACTAGCACCTCCTATCTGTACATAGTTATCAACACAGTTGAGTGCACAGAGGTCACCTTCTGGCCCTTTTTACCTGTCAATTTGATAATTGGCACAGAGCCAAGATTCACAAAGAGAAGATTTACCAAAGTAGCAGACCATTATAAAACACTCAATTTATATTTAATCTTCATTAAATTTCCAAACTTCTCTCAAGTGATGCACAGTTTATTAATTGATCAATGAAATGTATACATGTAGACAAGGCAATATTCCCAAAGGTTTGAGTAAAGTTTCATGCACAATGCAGCCAGGAGTGTGAACTATTTGCCTTCTGAAAATTGACCTTCATGCTGTTAAATTGTGAATTTGGAGGACCACACTTAAATAATGTGGTGTACATTTGTACACAGACATAATGAGACATTTGCTTTTTCATTGAGTTTATTCATTCATCCACACTTGGAAATGTATAAAAAAAGAAATACAATAAAACATATATACATGCAGATGTATGCAGGCCCATGTAAGAGGCCTGTGTAAACAGCATGTAAGCTTATGTTTCACTTTGATTCTTTGAATATATTAAGGGCAAAATATAATTAGCAGCAATGGCCTTGTGAATAGGTAGCATGATGGTTATTTTGAACATATTTAAAACATCAGATGTTTCAAGTGGCATGCTGGCAGTACATAACAACATGTGGGCCTATATCAATACAATGACAAGCTTGACTGGAATATCAGGCTGATTTAGTTTGCTACTGAGCAGATTATCTAAGCAATAGCAATAAACAAGAATTGTTCTTTGCAAGGTGGGCTGTGTACAAATCCTGGAACTGTGGCATTCCATAAGAAAGGAAACATAGCATTGTGAAGCTTTGTTGTAATAATTTGAGCATTGATATGTGTGGCATCCAGTTACTGGAAGTCTGGTTAAGTGTGCTCATCATGGCACCCTGAAAGCAATGAACTTTGTTGAAACCCTAACCCTAATGACTTGTCACAGACAAACTATAAGAGGTAGGAAGGCATGCTTTTAGACATACATAGGGCAAACAGTCAGCAACATGTCATATCAGTTTTAAGTGATTTGCAGCAGTATTTCACAAGTTATAATTTAATCATAAATGTAATAGAAAAAATATGTGCTTATTTGCAAACAATAGGGCAACAAATAAGCAACATATCATATCAATTTTAAGGGGTTTGAAACATTATTGGAAGAGTTTTAATTGGATTCTAAAATTCATGGTAGGGAGATGTGCTTGCATGGAAAAATAGGGCAGACAATAAGCAATGTTCCATATTAGTTGGACTTAATTTGGAATAATACTTCATGAGTTATAAATGAATAAATAAAATTTTATTTGTAGATGCGGCTATTATTATAAGGTATATGCCCTTGGAGCACATAAAAGGCCATAATTTTCCACATTTTTTGGTGTTAATTTCGTGACATTTGAACAAGTAGAAGCTGAGCAATCTACATTTCAATTTTGAAATTAAAAAAATTCTCAAGCAAAAAGTATTTTAAGTAGAACATTTTGCTTTGGAGACATTATGCAGGTCCATAATGGGTACCACACAAAAAATATACATGAACATCCATGAGGAGCTTCATAGTTTTTTTGGGCAAAATAGGTTTTGGGAGGCCCAAAAAGTGACATGAAATTTTCATTGTCCACCGCGATTCTATACCGTACGTCCTAGGGATTATTGCTATACATCATTGCAAAGCTGACATTCTGAGGTTTTCAAAAATGGTCCTGTTTTTTCTCTAGGATTAATATTAAGGGAGATACAGCCCTTCAAAATTTTGATTTTTGAGGCCCTGTGGCACCTAAATTATTGGAACTGGGGAGCCGTACTTTTGCATTTCCACTGTACCCCAGTAGTACTCATTATTTGTGGCAGGACATGAAATTCAGCCCACTACATCATGGTTTTTCATGACACCACCCCTTGAAATTTCGAGGTGCCGAAACTTCGAACTCGTTTTTCTCGAAAATTTTCTAGGAGGCGTGAGATGATATTCCTTTCCGCACTGCGCATTTCTTTGGAGAATCCAGGGAAAAAATTTTGAGGAAAAGTATTTTCCCGGAACCGGAGCGAGAAATTTTTATTGAAAATTGGCCGTAACTCCCATGTCAAGCGTAATTCCGATGCGTAATTCCCAACACCAAAGGGCATTTCTAGTGTCTATATTGTGCTGAAGTAGCTTTCTGATATCTTGCCTTGGCCATGTTTTATTCAACATTGAAAAATGACCAAAAACGCGGCGGAAAAGTGCAAATCCGTACAATATCAAGAAGAACTTCCCAAGGGAAGTTCTTAACAAGGGGGAATAAAATGAAAACAAGAAAAGGGATAGCCATCTGAGTACTGCTTGACACCACCCGGCTCATACTTTTTTCAGCCCATCCTAACCCAATAATCTCTAGCTCAACTCATCGCGCATCCAATTCTCCCTCGCTCATCTCTACTCCACCTCACTCCACCACCCTCCCCAATGATGTATCACATCCCCACCTATCTTTCCCCTACTTAACCCAGCTGATACTCAGACTCTCCAACTCACTCTCACTAACCAAAACTCCAATTCTTTATAGCTCAACACTTTCCCCCGACGGGCCCCCCCCCCGCTCATCATTATTCAACTGTCCCCCAACCACAAAACTCTACATTGACCCCTCCGGGCCCTCCCCCATCTGACTTCCCCCATCGCAACTCTCTCCTGCTCAATCCAACCTCAATCCTTTCCCCAATACTTCCAGCTTAACCCTAACCGAATACTTTCTCTCCCAAGGTTGAATACTTCGAACTGAATTGAATACTCACTTGTTAACCCCTGCCCAACTCTCCTTGGATCACTCCAACCCCAGCTAACCAGCAACCAAATCTTACCCCATCCCATTTTCCTAAATCTACCCTGCTCATCCTCACCCCAATGATCGAGTTTTGCTATGTGTGTTCCCCAGAATCTGCTAAATCACTATTGGATTGCCACAATAAAGTTATTTGATCGATTTTTCATATAACGCATAGCCAAGATGAGCTGACTTGAAACTCGAAAGAACATCAAAACTTTTCTTTTATATTCCAATTCAGCTTAATCAAAATTTCCCGGAACATAGAATTGTCAAGTAAATGAGGGTTTGAACTGGGTCATGTGTAAGGGATGGTTGATAGTCGATTTATCTAGGATAGGCCGTGATAGTGGGACTCTCCTTTTCTGAGCTCTCCGATGTCCCTGACTCCCCATGCCCCAAAAAAACTATTTCCGGAAACATCCCCGGTCTCTGCAATGGTACAAAATGGCGGCGTGTTCCCAAAAAAAGTTTTGATGTGCATGGGGACGTCGGAGAGCTGTAAATTGAAGAGTTCCACTAGCACAGCCTACAAAAGGAAGTATTCTTCTGTTGTACAGTACTTCGAACCTTGTATTCCTTCTAAAAAGGATATTATTGTCTTTCCCAAAATATGCATGTTTATCCGTATGTTTCCATTCTTAAAGAGAATATTCTAACGCCTGGGTTGGAGCAACATACCAGTCAGGATGGAAATGGTCAGACAGCGATGCATTATCTTGGGCCCCCTGGTCAGCCACTGCTAACACGGCTGACACTGCAAAATCAGCAGCTTATTATGATGTCAATCAGAGCGGGATGGTCAACACGCAAAGCTCAAATAAGAAGCCATTTGTTTGTGAGCTGGAAGCACTAGGTAGGTGTGATCTCTGTGGCATGATCATAAAATATCTCTCCCTCTCTATCTATGATTTTTAGAATGGTACCGCATTTGGTTATGGTGGTTAATTTTATTCTTCCAATGTTTTAGGCAAGCGCCCAGCCCTGCAGTGGCTCTACAAGAGGGAATCCATATTGAATGAGACATTAGACACTTTTGCGGTCGGTCAGGTGTCTGAATGTCTCTACACCTGCCAATCTGGCGAGCAAACAAGTTGTGGCTCGATATTACGCGACTCCCAATCCAAAAAATGTTCTTACGCAACTTGGTCTCGCTACAGTGGCAACAAAGGAATTTTAGCTTCCCCAGGAACACAGTCAAAGTACTGGGAGTTACATGACGGTGGTATGTATGATGTTTTATCTTTATCTATAGAATAAAAAGTGCTGATGTTTTTGTTTCGATTTGGTTGCATATATATATACTCACAAAAATTGGCTTTTTTCCAGGACAGTGCTCACGCACACTCTTCGGATCATTGTATGTTCCCACGATCACAGCTTCTTCTTCTCTCGATGCTGCTCATTCTCCAGATAAAGTTGCATACGGTGCAATCCCAGTGACATTCTGGCAGGCCTCGGCATCAGACACCAGCCCTTTCATTAAGGTATTCAATGTAATTTCTTAGCTGTGCCTTTATATATATATATATATAGGTATGAGTGAGACTCTCATGTAAGTTTGTCAGTGATCAGATTTAACTTCTTTATTCATTTTCAGGTGGAATTCAACCTTGTAATGACATTGGCCAGAGTATTGGTAGCAGGAAATGGCAACAAGTTATCACCCAAATATGTCACATCTTTCTCGGTGAATACCTCACTGGACAATATCAGATGGGAGGGGCAGATGGATGGATATTCCCAGACTTATGTAAGAACGAAATGTATTACTCAAATTAATCTTTAAAATTCAGATAGATATCAGACATACATTTAATCAATCTGAAGTCTCTGCAGACAGAGTTCCGTCACACACATATATCTGGGTATGGACAATTCTACAATCCATCTACATATTACCTGACTCAATAATTTACTGTTGTCATGGAGTAGCAATACTTTACAGATGATTCATATTTGTAGACACAGAGATTGAATGTGTTTTTTATTTCTGTGACATTTATTCTATAGGGAGAGTGACGTTAAAAACTTTATGACATCATTTTTCCCCACACTATGAATACATTCACATTCAGTCTCAGTGTCTTTTAAGTCATCCGTAAGAGACAGTTTCCTAAATTGCCTATTTATATTATTTTTAAAGCTTTGTAACACTTCGAAAAGCAACACATTTCCAATCTCTGACTTATTGCTCTCCCATAGCTACATCATGTTTTAATTGCATGTCTCAGTTTGCATTCCATGTCACGTATATTCCTTACTGCCACCATGGTCTAGTGTTTAATTTTTTTAAAATCAAACTGATATTTATTTTCAGATTTTCTCAGGAAACTCAGATGCAGTCACATCTTATTCGGTGCTCCTTGTGTCCATCCCCTTGTTCAAATACATAAAGATTATCCCCCTGACGTGGGAAGGAGCACCTAGCATGAGAATACAGATGTATGGATGTCACTTTGTAGGTAAGAGCCCTGGACAAATTTATTATTCATGAATATTTTTTACTTGTTTGCTTTTGAACAACATTTATACAGTGCCAAATTCACCAATAATGTGTTCCAGAGCACTTTACAATATATTTTGTGAAGTGCATACAATGGCGTTGTTTGAAGAGATGAAAGAAGAACTAAAATTTCATGAGGTAGCCCAGATAACTGACATTGTCCAGGCAACTGTCGTACCTTGGTTGTAGTTGAGGAATGCAGTTATTCAGAATGTAAATTTAAAAAAAAACAAATCACCAATAAAACACATACAAAATAATAATAAACAAAGAATATAAACATTATGATAATGGCAATGATTCTGAATTTTGTAGAAAGAAGGTCCATGAACCAGTGATGCATTCAGAGATTAATATTGTCATGAATTCTTTCGTTTTTTAGAGCCACTGACCTGCAACAATGCTAACAAGCCCAAAGTATCAATCCCTGGATCTCCTGATTTCAAGCCTCCATGTCATAACAGCTGGACGGTGATTATGCGCCATGAAGACCCGACGTTCACTTTCAGACATTCTTGGTCAGGCTACAAAAATGGGTTTGGCGATACAATCTCTGACTTTTGGATTGGTAACATTTTGTTGTCTCAGTTGAGCAAGAATAGGTTATTCGACTTGCGACTGGAGATCTGGACGAAAGATGACCAATTCTACAGTTCAGAATATGCCAAAGCGAAGGTGGAAAATGAACTAAATCTCTTCTCTCTCTCCACTCAAGGACATGAGGAAGGATTATTAAAACCTTTGCTACTGACCACTGGTGTACCATTCTCTACTTTTGATGCCAATAACGGGATCGGTTGCTCTCAGAATCATTCGGATGGAGGATTTTGGTTCAACTCAACATCTTGCACCGCAGGATCACTCACTGGGGACCTCAAGACAACAACTTATTGGTTGTCAGCGCGAGGCACGAAGTTGTATGTCAAAAAAGTCATAATGAAAGTCATCCCTAACAAGGCAAGCCTGGGTTAGTAGCTTGTTATGATAAGTTCTATTATTACGTTTCCGGGTTATGCTGCCTAACTTATAGCAGAAATATTTTCCTTGTAAATAATGATAATATTATGCACATTAATGTTTTTGCTTAAGTCATGTCACCTTCAAAAAAAATCATGCATGACTTTAAAAAAAACCTGTAGTTCTGTTTCCTCTGTGAAGTGGATTGATTAGCTTGCGTTATGGTATTGTCAAAAGAGTGGAGGGTTATTCCTTACATAATTTATGTTTTAATATTAAATGACAAATGAGGCCTTTATGATTTATTATTTTGTATGACAGAGAACTTGGCAGCTCAAAAATCGGCTGCAAGATCGTCTGGCAATCCAGATTACCCTGCATCTTTAGCGACCGACCTCGACATCGCCCAAGACAAAGCTTCGGGAAAATGTTCTCTTGGTGTTGCTGGCAGTGACCCCTGGTGGAGAGTGGACTTGGAGAAATCACAGCCAATTTCGTCTGTTAGAATAATGACTCTCTCAGATTGCTGTGGTATGTTGAATATCAAAATAACTCCTGCTGTACTTTTGAATTGTATCTAAACCAAATGGATAACAAAAGATCTAGTCTTGCATGATGTATGGCTCCTTCATGTCCTGGGCAATATATTTTTCTAGCTTGCAGATGTGTATTAAATTTGTACTTCTGAAATGCTGTTCCTAGAACCTGCCAAATTTAAACCGTAAATGGCAGAATCATAGATTTTTCTTTTTTGAGATGATTTCAGCATAGGCAAACCATCCATGAGCCCAACAAGCTGGAATTCGTACCCCCCCTCCCCCCCAGAATTTTCACTCCACATCCCTTGATTAACTGTCTATACCTGGTTTTCCTGAGTAATTTCCAATTGTCTGTGACATATCAGTTTTATCATCTTCCTTGCTTCTTTCAGATGACAATCTGGCAGACTTTGAAATCTACATCGGCAGTAATTCAGCAGATGGCAACTTTTCCAGCAATGGCTACCAATTGTGCAAGAAGTTTCCAGGAGGTGTCCCAAGTGGGGATGTTGCAGTTATCAGCTGTACTTCGGTCATCACTGGGAGATATGTTGCTATCCAGATGCTGGGGGCTAACAAAGTCTTAACTCTCTGTGAGGTTGACATTCTTGCATCAAAGACAGGTATTTATAACATTTTAGAAATGATCATTTGGTTTCCTACTTTGTCATTTCCATCTGACTATCACGACATATTTGTGATCCACCCTTTATGCATTGCCTCAAGTAAAATGTTTGGAAGAACCCAAGCCCAATTCTGGGACTTTCCTTTTTTATTCTGACAGGCTTCATTACAGGATAAATCCTGCGCTTCCTTTTCTTATACCCCAATATATTATAGATTTGTATGTCTTTTCTTCCTAATTCCCCAACTTCACTCCCATCTTCCTCAGTCTTCTGCTTCCCCCATACTCCACCACTTTGATACCTAGCCCCTACTGCTCCCAATTACTTTTTTATGTTACCTCACTCCCATAGGGTTCGAATGTTTTCTGATGAGACAACTCATAAAAAATACAGAGCCATCACCAGATCGATATTCATTATTTTGGTTGGAGCAGTATGTATTATGTGCTTGTTTACAGAACCCAAGACAATTTATCAGACTTGTGAGAGAAACTCACAGTGCACTCACAAGAATACGGAATGTAGGCCTAAGAGAGGATCAATGAAAGAAATCTACTCTTGCGAATGTCAAACATTTACCAGGGATGTTAATGCTACATGCTTTCCAGGTAAATTGAATTTGTCATGATATTCTCCCGCATTATATTAAATTAATAACTGACAAATTTTGTCCAAATATTTCAATATAAATTCTGGTTTTCAATATTTTTGCAGAGGCTGACATGCAACCTATTATACAAAGGATAGACTTCCCCCAAGATGGAATTGTAAGAAACCACTCTACTGTTGGATCAATTTTGTTAAAAGTTTCTCATAACGCAGGAGCTATAATCAGCAATGTCTCGTCAGGAAGCAATTTTGACGTAGATATCTTTTTAACCTATGGACAGCCTGATGTAAGAGCGGGAAACTTTACCAAATTGAATTCATCTGCTGTCGTTATTATTAACAAGCCACGTTTTAAGGAACAAATGATGTATGAAACATCAGTGGATGTCGCTGTGAATGTTACAATTGACGTTAATATCAACATGTGTACCCGAGTGTCACATCTGTGCGTTAACTTAACCAAGGGATCAACAGGCTTTTACTTCGAGACTAATGTTTCCAACAATATTCATTGCTTCTCTATCAAGAACTTCGCAAACTGCCAGCCTGGTAGGTACTTCATCATATTTTATGGAGTGGAAGGTATTTCATGTGATCTGGAGCTCTTGCATTCTAGCCCCAAGATGCAACAAGCAGTCTCTGGGCTTGGCACTATTTGACCATTGTTTTTTTTTTTCTAATAACAGTTTGGTAAACGATAATTTGTGTCTTTCCTAATTTTACTGCTTTTCGGAGTCCGAACCACAAGACACCAAGAATTCACAGCTGTTTGTAGATATTGGTGTGTCATAGCCACTGTTTTAAACTCAAGGCAGTGAAATTCTGCCAGTGTAATATCATCACATACTTTGTATCAGAGAAAAAAAAACTCAGATCAGCCATGCAAAAAAAAATTCTGAATGTGAAGTAACAAACTAATTTAATGCCAACATTACCTATGTACAAACTGTACATGTTTGTTTTGCAGATATAAATATTGTGCTATCTGCAATATCACTTCCCGGATCCACCACTTTTGTTAGAGGAGTAACATCAGATTATCCTGTGTCACTTAATCTTTCCCTTGATTCTGCACCTTATGGAGTGGTAGGTCCAGTTACTGGATTTTCAAACTACCAATTCCATTACCAGTACAGCACAAATAACTTGACCACTTACCAACAATTCTTAGCAACTGGACAATCCAACGAGACCAAGATTGATGTCTTCAATTCAAGAAAAGAGATTCAGAAAAATGGCAAAGTTTCAGTATCAGTCAATGTCACGTCAAGCCCCACAGATTCAGAGTGTGAACAAGTGAAATTCATCTGCTTTGCCCTGACAACTACGAATGGCTCATCTTATAATGATACCAACCCAGATGACAATGTGAGGTGCTTGGAATTGGCTTCTAAAAAGCAATGCTTCCCAGGTAATCAAAACTGCAAAATGAATTTATTACGATTCATGTCAAATGCATGTCATTTTCGTATCTTGGTGCCTGTATCTCATTTATAATGAAGTGCTGTTTCCCACGACAAAGTACTATGCCTGAATACTGGCACTGTGGAATGATGTTAAAAGACCTTCACTGTCCTTCAGTCTGTGAAAGATGAGAGTAGTTACCTCATTATTTGATCATCTGTGAATACTGCTTGAGGTGACCATATGAGGGCTTGCTGTGTAATTGCTCAATCTGAGTTTGTGGGCCCCTGTAGCATAGAAACTTTTTTTGTGACAAAAAAGGTTTTTGTCAAAAAATATGTTTTTGAAAATGAAGAATACAAGCAAATGATGAAATGGGAGAAAATAATTATTGTATCACCCAATTTTCTTGTGAATTGAAAGAATTTGTCTCATTTCAATTATTTCAGCTCTGACAATGGATATTACCACCTTTAGTAAGATGAATGGCCCGAAAGTTGTAAGAGGATACAACGCAACAATACAAGTTTCATTTGTACTCAAAAATGTTGATCCATTGCATAATGTTTTGGCTGTTACAAACCCAAGAGAGAACTTCGCTTTTGAGTTATCATTTTCTAATTCTGTGTCAAAACGTCGAAAGAGAGCAACTACACCAGATGTTGGTCCATTCACTGTAGTCATGTTCGGAAACACCTCAGATGGTCTGGCTGTCAACTCCACCAAATCCTTCTCAGGGACTGTTCAGTTCTTGATACCGAGAGACAAGTGTAGCAGTCTGCATTTCTTTTGTGGTGGGGTTTCTGCTGGAACAGGGGCTAGTTACACAGTCAGTGGAGCTAATCCTATTTCATGTATCAACTTTGATCCACTCAAGAACTGTGCAGGTATGTCATATTCACTTTTATGCTTGTGTTAATGATGAGGCTCAGATTGTTCGGTAGAAACCATAGGAGCTCTAAATTGTATTTGAACTGCAGATACAACCCTCGTGTTATGTGACCAAAATTTGTGATACTAAGTCTTCTTCAAACATTTTCTTCTTTTTTTCGTGAAACATCTGCCTGATCAAAGAATGATTGATGAAATTATTTCACTTTGTATTTAGTGAAAAATCAAATGTTGAATGCTGTTTTTGTGCAAACTTACCCCAGAAAATATTAAGGAAAGTTTTGTAAAAGGGACAGAAACCACAAATCCACAAAAACAGAACTGTAGCTTCACCCTTAGCCATTGTTAATAATTTTGATATGTTTTGAGAGTGACTAGCTCTCCTGATGTCCTCCTGTACTAAAAAGAAGATTTCATTTTTGTTTGACAAATATTTGTTGAAATATAATTTATTTGCTATAATATCTTTGTTCATGTCAACCAGCAATCGAATATTGATTATATGTGACACATTGTGGCAGAATATCACCATATTAGATTATTAGGCTTGCTTAACCATTTGCAGAAGGAATCAATTGCGTGATTTGCTTCAACTTTGTAATTTTTTTTTACAGGTGTGGCTGTCACAAACCCGGCAGTGTCATCCAATGCATCGATCATTCCAATTAATTCAACTATCAACACTCAAGTACAGTGGAGTACTGGGACTGATGTGAAATTTCAACTTGACTTCGGAGATGGACAATCTTTCAGATGGGATTGGCAAACTGCTGGACATATTTACAACTTCTCATCAATTCTGGTTTCTATTGCTCATACTTATGTGAATTATGGAAACTTTGCTCTGAAGCTCAACATAAGCAATGAGGTCAATTCCCAAGTGTTGATGATAAATGTACTCGTGGAACCTTTTCTTGATAAAATCATAATTTTGAAAGATGTCTGGAAGCCCAAAGCTGTACCATCCACAGTTAATATTGAAGCTGCCATAATTTCAGTTAGTTTACACAATGGACCTTTTAGCATGTGGTGTAATTCGAAATTTGATGACAATGGGTCTGTTAACTCTACCAGGACAAATGAAACGAAGACTGTGTCACTTGCTCCGGCTAATATAACTCACACATACACGTTTGACAAACCTGATGCCAATCTCACTCTCAACTGTTCTAACCATGTCAGCCATATCAATTTCGCCAAAAGAATTATTCTAAGGAAACCCATCATGAACTTTACGGCAATACCTTTCATTCATTTGATAAAGACTGGTTCAAACATAAGATTAATGCTAAGTTTAGAGACAGGGAGTCATGCAAAATTTGATATTGATTATGGTGATAGCAGTACTAAGACAGAAAATCATCCAAACATTTATTCCGATCAGGAACCATTAAATGTCAGCCATGTTTACAACACTCCAGGAAACTACTCAATAAATGCCAAGGCTTATAATATCTACTACAATGATTCTTATGCGATACCTGGGGTCATTGTAGTTCAGAATGAAGTGAAGAATATTGAACTTGTTGTGCTACCAGTATTGGAGTGGTCTGCTAATCCTTTGCCTGTTGTTGTACGTACAACCGGATCTGGTCCATACCCAACAGACCCCACCTGCAAATGGCAAATGAATGGATCAACAATCATTCAGGAATATCAAGTAGAATTGACAACTGGAACAGATGCCTCGAAAACAGTATCAATTGCAAGGTCATACATCGGTCAAAATGTGTCCTTCAGTGTCACATGTTTCAATTTAGTCAGCTCAGTGTCGTTACAGAAGTTAACAGCTGTCTATGAAAAGATTTCTGGCTTCAAAGTCACTGGCCCAAATGCTGTTATTAATGGTTCTCCCTTGACTCTTTTGTTCTCAATGGCAAATGGATCAAATGTGGAATTTGAAGTTAATGACGGTCAAGGGAACGTTGTCACAAAATTGCATCCATCATTACTTGCTTCTAGCTCTGAATTTGCCTTCAATGTCTCTTACAACACAATTGGAAATTATACAGTCAATGTGAAGGCGGAGAACTTACTGGGTTCTGAAACAAAATCCCACGCAATTATTGTTCAAAATCAGATCTCTGACATTAACTATTGGGCAAATGATTCAGTTCTTTATACCCCAGGAGAAGTTGACTACAGAGTGACAATTGGTTCATCTCAAGACCCACTGAAAAACATCCACTGCACGTGGAAATATAATGATAGATCTGAGGAATACTTGTACTATGATAATCTTAACTCTGGTGTCTCTTTCTTGAGACAGAAGACTTTTGACAGGAGCTACTTGGGGCTTTTGAATACTTCAATTAACTGTAGTAATCTGGTGAGCAGTTTGGAGAGGGAGGTTGAGACGAATGTGATACTGGATGCTGTCATCCTGGGATCATTTGAGACTAATGGATCTGTATTTGTCACCAACAGAACATTCTTCACTGTAAACATCACCAGATTTGGATTTGCACCCAGGTCTTGTTTTCGTCTGGATCTTGGTGATGGGATCCAGCAAATCATGTTCGGTCTACCAATATGTGCTCCTGATGCCACAAATCTTGGGATTCCCTTTGAACAAATAGCTTATGGAACCACAGAACTAGAGTATGATTATGAGTACAAGTCTGTGAACAATTTCAACGCAAAGCTGTTTGCTTACAACCATGTCAGTAATCACACCCTAATAACTGTCGCTGTGGTAAAGGCTTGGACCTGCTTCTCACCAAACATCACTGAACTGGATAACTTCACTGATATCGGCAGACCCCTGGTCAATATGAAGTCGAAATCATTCAAGGTAGAACCTGTACTGCAACTTGATTGTATGATAACTGATGAAACTGTTGATACCTGGAAGGTATCATCTACTGCAAATATAAAAAGCATAGTGCACACACAGACATCTGGAAGAGAATTCAATTACACTACACGCCTCTTGCCTTATGGTTTATATTTTGTGAACTACACAGTTGTCATGAAAGACAATCCTGGTACGGATAAAAGTGAAGCTATATATATACAAATTATACCTACTCCTTTAGACATAAACATTGGTGGAAACCACAGTCAATACTTAGAATTCACAAAGCCATTTACTGTCAAGGCACTAAACTTCAGTTTCGACCCAGATGTCGAACCACATGATAAAACTGGCTTGGTCTTCAAGTGGAACTGTTCTCAACACAACAGTACTTTTCAAATTGATAGTGTAGACATTTCATCACTTGATCCTCAGATGCAGAAAGTAATTCAGAATCGCCAGACCTGCTTTGGAAGGACGACCAAAGACCTGGATGATACATCAGGTGATTTAAAGCCTGACACTTCCCTGATGCTCCCAAGAACCTGGTACCATCTCGGACTCACAGTGACAAAAGACTCAAGGGTTGGATCATCTGATGTATGGCTGTATGTCAAGGACCTCTCTGCCCCTGTCGTACAAGTTGTGTAAGTATATACAATGCTGTGATAAAACATTGTATCATTAAGTTGCCATTTTCTTCAAACAGATTTTATGATCGAGACGTAAATGTTGTCTGGCTATATTCATCACATTTTATAACAGATAAAGGGTAACAAAAGCTTAATGTAGTATAAAAGTTCTTCCTTGTGCTTTTTTAGTGGACTTGTTAGTTTTGGAGTTGTCATTCTTTAAACATTGTTAGCATAATATCTCATATGACAAATTGATATAACTAACCAATTTTTGTATGGTGATTTCTTTCATTTGTAGATGTATCCAAAACTGCAACCACAAGAAAGGATTCTTGAAACAAATAGTGTTCAATGCATCGTGCAGTGCAAATTGCCAGTCGAGACTTGGAGGATTGACCTATCGGTGGTCTTTGGTGGTCAACTATGATAATGGCACTGTGGAAACCATCCGTAATGTGACTGACTGGACTAAGTATGGTGAGATATCTGAATATTTTATTGGACAGTCATGTTGGGTGTGATCCACTCTGTCATTGACACCTTATAAGCATGTAATTTTGCCAGCTAAATAAACAGCCATTTATTGGTCTTCTCATTCTACAGGTATTACAAACCAAAATATCACATTCAAAGGGGAGAGTTTAAGGGCAGGACATAACCACACTGTATCCCTCGTGACTTTCACCCCTGGATCAAAACAAGGTCATGCGAGTCTGAAATTTTTGGTCAATCGTCCACCATCTCAGGGAGCTTGCAGCGTCAGCCCATTGGAAGGTAAGTCAACCGATGAGAACTCTAAATTATATTCTGACTGAACCAGCTCACTCTATGACTAAATCACTCTATACTAGCTAAAATATGGAAAAGAAAACCAAAACTATGCTTTATTATTGAAAGGTCATTCCTGTTTTCATGTTTAAACATTTTGAATCAAATATTTTAATTTTTCGACTGAAATTAACTCTCATCATTTTGGTGATAAGTGAGTGATTGGGAGGGCTGTGGAGTGCAAAGGCATAGAAGTGCATGGAAGTGTGTTGGCGTGCAAGTGTGAGCACCTGCTTGGAATATCCTGTGTTGCACTGTGCTGAAGTGAAATCTTAAGCAGTATTTAAATTCAAAGGCCTCTCAGGGATTGTGTGGGACTTCTTGTGACAAGCTGACGCACCGCTATATTTGCTGGCTACATTTGCTAATTCTAGTCAATTATTTTTCCATCAGGAATAACATCAGTGACTGACTTCGTAGCTACCTGTGCAGGATGGCTGGAATTTCAGCCCCCGGGCGGCATTCAACAACTGCGGTATGATTTCAGAACCAGTTATCCCGGTAAGTGTTTAAGTTCCTTCAAGCTGTGCTTAAAAGTTACCATTTACATTTTTTTACATTTAACATTGCGTTTCCACTGCAAGTGTGACTGATTACCAAACTGCCTCCTGCAAATTTTCAGTAAGTGCATTATTATTGTCCCTCCCTCAAAGAAAGAAGTGCCGAGATATTAATATGATCCTCTTGAATGGTGTTTATATTGACACTCTCTTAACTAATCCATCAACCTTCAATTGGTTAATGATGTTTTTCGGATGGCGTTACTGGCGATTAACTGGTCCTGCCCAAAGTTCTGAAATCATTTAATAACCCATACTCTCGCTTAAGATTTGGCTTTGATAGTCGTGATAAATTTACACCAATTTTTTTTTCACTGCAGCATCTGTGAGAACATTCCCTATTGGCTTTGGCTCAAGTCCTCGAACAGAGGCAGTGAAATTTCCAGTTGGTGCTCCTGATAAGAATTTTCTTCTGAATGTAGTCGTGAAAATTTATGACACAGCTGATGATTTCTACCAGTTTCGTTTTGATGTCAAGGTAATTAATGTCAAATTCTAGATTTTTTTAATGATGTACTTTAATACTTTTAACATAGGTTTCAAGAGTGACATCCAAGGGTATACATACCACTACAGTAGTGAATAAAAATATATCTATTTGCTATGAATTTTAAACAGCTAACTGTTGTTTTTTGTCTCAGGTGAATGCCAGACCAGAAACTATCACTTCAGTTTTGGGTAAAATAAACGGGGCGGCAGACGGAGAACTGAAGAATCTGTCTGCGTCAGGAAATTACCGAAAAGCTGTTGCGCTCTCCTACTCCCTTGCCCAAGAACTTAATGTTCCTGATAAATATGTAAGCATTTGAATTGACCGAGATGGGTAGATATTTTTGCGTTTATATATATCTGCTGTTTACATCAAATTCTTCTATGTTTCAGTATGTGCCAGATCCTAACTCCACGGTCACTTTATCACAACTCAAAGAAATTAAATCTCAAGTAGGTCATCAGTAGATGATAATTTTTTGATTGCAATTTAAATTTTAACTAGCATGAGGCATATAACTAAAAACCAGTTAGTATTTCTTCTATAAAATTCAAAAATATATTCACCTCTCCCCTTTCATACAGTTAAGGACTCAGATCATCTCAGATATTTCAACATACCCAATAAATGAGCCTGAAGAACTCTTGCAGAATACAGAAGTAATGAGAAGCGTGATGGCAGTCAAGGAGGAGCTGAAAATAGATGCTTTGGTATGTAATGCAACATTTTGACATAAAATATAGACATTGTAGAGCTTTGAAATTTCATTGATTTTAGGATCCCTTAAATAAGTAACATGCTTGACAAGTAAAAATACCGCCTATTTCCATTTGATGTACTCAATAGGAAAACAACAAAACTTGTCTTATATCTCAGGAGTTACTTTTTAATGTGGCACCATTATTTTCCACACAGGAAACTGGTACAAGCAGACTAGAACATTTGACCAGTGGCTTTAGAGGCTTCAAGAATAATGGCAAGGTTGAAAATGTCACACAGATGACCAATGGTAGGTTTGCCTAAAGTTTCTAAACTAAGCGTGATATCTTGGGATTTGCCTAACTGTGCAACTACTTCTTTTGAAAAATTTTTATCTTAAATTTTATGAAAGTGGATGACTTGATGTTTATATATATTGTATATCCTTCATGGTATCTTAAAATGTAACCCTTTTGGAAAGAGTGACATCAAGTGTCATAAACTAATAAGTACTATCAAAGGCAGATTACCACAGGTGTAGAACTGGCTATACTTTCCCCCTAGCATTTTCCATTGAAGGGTATTTTTAGAAAGACATATGTAACCATTTGTTGGTTGGACAAGTCTTCTTGTTGATGGTCACTGACCATTGATCAGCTATGTATAGAGGGTACCTGCAGAGGGCCACCATGTCAAAGTTCAAACAAATTCCTTTGAAATGCAGAACTGCCTCTGCTACTTTGTTATCTGTAGGGTGAAAAACAGGCCTTAGAATGCAATTTTGAAGGTGCCAGTGAGAAACCATATGTGTTCAGGTTAAAAAATCTTTCATTGGAATACACTTGGAAAGTGGGGTAAAGGGAAAGTTGTACACCTTTGATAATCTGCCTTTGTTACTATGCCAATCCTTTGCTACTGAGGATTATTTATTCAATGATAATTTTTTCAGATTTGGCTGGTCTTGCAGTGAAGTGCATGAGTGCTGCTGATTATATGTTCAAAGAAGTCACTGCCCAAAAGGTGGGTGGTGCATGCCTACACAGTTTGCCTATGCAAAAGCACTCTTTCAAGAATATAAAATACAATCTAAATTTCCAAAGAAATTTCTAAGTTGACTGGAGGAGCATAGTACATCGGTCAGAAATTGGAGAGGGTGTCAGATGTTGGGATTTATATAAAACAGTCCCTTGACAGTTTTTTTCAATCAAAGTTAAAGAAATATTTGTATCGCAATGTTTTTTTTTGAAGGCCCATGTCCATTAAACCCAACTCTAACATACTTTCAAAGGATGAACTCCATCTACATCAACATTAGTACGATTTGTACCGATGTACAGCCCCACACTCTGTTCTGATCACTGCAGTATTTATATGTGTACCCCTCTATTATTCAAGTTTCAATATTCTAATTTCTATTTCCATTCATAAAGACTCCGGAAAATGTTACATTGAGTAACGACACAGCGGTCAATGAAACACAGGTAACATTTCAATATGTTTCTTCAACACCTTAAATTTTGTAAAATGATGAGATGACAACTTCTGTAAAACTGCAGATAGAGAAAGATACTGCTATAATGGAACGATTCATCGTGCATAAAAAATTATTACATACTGAATCATGCATATAAAATCATAACAAAAATAGTAATTATTAACAAGTTGCATGACTGTCAATTAATAATATGATATAGGCCTACATTGTATAAAATAGAGCTTAGGATAGTAAAACCTATGGAAACTGTAGAAGTCCAAAAATCAACAAATTCCGATAAATTCAATTGATACAAAGGTCATAATAATGTGGAAAAGTTCAATATATAAATGTGCAAAAGTGCAATTTAACTTTTAGTGATTGCCATTGATTCCAGGTGGAAGAAGAACGGAAGGTTGTTACGGCGAAGGTAAGGTTGCCTTTCTGATTTTTTTTAGAAACCTTGCATAGTAAATTGATATTTTTGATGATTACATATCTTTAAATCATACCTTTGGGATGTCTACTTGTAGGTTCAGAATGTAATGGAGAGCGTAGTCAATGTAGTTCACAACATATCAGGAAGTTTGGCTGAAGACATGAAGCCAGGAGACAAGGATGAAGTGATGGCAATCGATGAGGTCACAATTATCGTCTCAACAGTTCCAATTGAAGATATCAAGAATGGAACGGAGAAAACAACCAAACAGGGGTCCATGAAGTTTGGTGATCCAAGAAAACTGCTTGGGGAAGATGTGCCAGCTTGTCTTGAAAGTCAGGTAATGTATACATTATGTGTCCATCCTCCTTCTAAACCAATACCCTCGTTTAGCTAACCAACTGCAGTCATATTTTTCACTAATCACTGTAGTAATCAGGCATCATGCTTGAGGATCAGCTGACTTTCGCCTTGCAAATATGCAATACCCTCCTTGGCTTGTTTATGCTGATACTGTATCTGAAGTAAAGGATGAATATTTTGATTTTGCATGTCTTTGATTTTGTTTGAGGCTACCCGATGTGGTGTTACCAACCCTCTAATGCTCCTGCAGGAATGCGATGCTCCTGCAGGAATGCTAGGAGTACACACAATGCCAGAGGGCTGCACTTACCATATCTATTAGTGCACTACACCGGTTCGATAAATACCTAGTCGTACCGGTGCAGTCTGGCCGGTTCCTGCCCCAGTTTATAAAGCAGCACTTTCGGTTCGGTCCAATCATGCCATATCCAGCTAAAACAAGCCATTTGTTGCTGAGGTTTGAGAGAAATTTTCCACAAAATCATGAACTGAACTCGACAGCATGGTCATGTTGACGTCCATTCTAATGCGAGTTAAAACTTTTCAGGTCAAAAATTAGGTTTTCGGGAATCAGATTTCTCTCAAATGTGGATCAGACTGAATTTGCAAACCAACAGTACAAATTGTGTATCGATCAAGTGTATCGATGATGCGTACGTATCGAATGTCAGCATTGGTATAGTGCCCTAATATCTACATATCTGTCTATCTATATGTCTATCCATGCTAACTTATACACCAGACATTATCATTGCAAGTTATCTGTGTTTGTTCTTTTTTTTCAGCTCTTCTTCACAGAAATCAACCCTTTTATTTACGGAAATGGAAGTGACAATAATGTGAACAGCTCTGTTTTGGAAATCCAAATGGTTAACTGTGACCATAAATTACCAGGCTCAAGCAGAAACTCTAGCAGAAAAAAGAGAGCTGTATCTAACAAACTTGCCCCAAAAGTTCCGTATGATGTCTCTTTAGTTCCAACCAAACTGCCGGATCCAATTTTGGTTGTTAATAAATCGTATTATGACAAGTTCATCTTCCATGAGCTCAACACTAGTAAGCCCTTGAGACCTGTCCAGGTATACATCAAACACAATTTGACTTTCCCCCTGAGGCTGAGTATTGGCATAAATGAAAAACCTACAGAAGACAAAAGTTTTCTGAATCACACTGTCAACGAGACCCAGTCAGTGCTACTTTCTGTTGAGGAACTTTCCAACTTCATCAATGAGTCCATGAATGGAACTGTCTATGTGGCTGTAAGGAGTGAAGGTATGTCATCATTACAAGTTCATATTCTTCTCTTTGTACTAATGGTCGACCCTGTAAAATGGTTGTAATCATAGATGTGGGTCTTACTAGTGGAGGGATGATGTATTTACTTTAGCAGTACATCAGATTGCCAATGGGGATAAGGAATTCTTGCCCAATTTTTCCTCCCTTTGCTTGTCAATTTATAATGCTAACAAGAGTTTTAAGGGGTCAAAGGTAGCTGCCCCCTTGCTTTCTACACCTACACATGTAATATCTATGATGTATGACATCTTACAATACAATATTACATAAAGACTCTGTGTGTCATCTGCTTTCCAACAGTTCAATTTCAGTCTCATCGCGTGTAGCACACAGCCCAGATTAAAACAACCTTTATTATTGTTTCAGTATGCAACACTGCACCACATTGCAAAGATGACAAAGGCACCCTGTCCTATTCTCTGTTTCTCTATGAAATTGAATGCCAAAGCTGGGATAAATCAAATGAAGTTTGGAATGCAATGCCTTGCAAGGTAATTTTTTCAAAGCTTTTTGTCTGTTGACTGAGTTTCAACAACATCTGAATAACCAATAACTTTAGAATTTGAAAAGATTTCACCCTAAAGCTCCTCTTTCACCCATTCTCAGTGTATCACAATTGCAATTTTCAGGTAAAAAAAGAATCAACACCAGAAAAAGTAGTCTTCAGATCAAACCTGTTTGGATCCATGGGCACTGGTCTTTTCCAAGCACCAAACAAAATCGATTTTGGAACAGTGTTTAACGATCTAGGAGCTAAAATTGTAGAAAATATGGCAGTGGTAGCTACTGTTATTGGTGTGATTCTGATTTACATCGCTGGGCTGATCTGGTGTCGACGCTTGGACAAGGCTGATGCTTTGAAGGTAAGATAAATGTTTATCTGAAAATGGAGTTTAATATCTGATCACATCATTGTCAACAGTGACTGTGCCACATTTCAAAGATTCATTGCACACAGTTGAAGATATAAGAGATGTTAGTTTCATCCACTGAAATGTTAATATCCTCAAGTGCCATTGAACATATTATATGGTTGTCCTCGTATTGTTCTTGTGAAATTGTTTAGTAATGTGGCATAATACAAGAAATAATTTAAATCACTTGTTAATATTTATGATGTAGTGGGAAGTTCTGCCTCTTATTGGAAATGCAGCCGATTCCACCTTCCAGTATGAAGTCCACATCTATAATGGATTCAAGAGTCATTCTGCAACAGAATCAAAGGTCTTCCTTGATGTCTTTGGTGCCTATGGCTCAACAGGGACAAGAGAAGTTACTGATGTCGAGAATAGAAAGGTCAGTAGAAAACTATTCACTCTATTGGTATGTTAGTCATCAGCCTCTCTGTTGCGATACTACTACATGATTCTCTGGGGTATTTTGGCCTTACATAGATTATTTGGGTCCTTAAACCCTGTAGGCCTGTATCCTGCTTTATGACATTCTGAATAGATTATGTTATGTATAGTTCTTCAACTCATCGCTTTAACATTTAACATTATAATGATGGTTCCTTAAAACTTCCACTGTTCTTCATAATATTTAACATTAGAGCTCTTAAGTTTGGTTGGTTACTTTTAAGATCTGGTGCTCTCAGTGACATTTTTCATTGATGGTGCATTTTCCTGGAGCCGTGCGTGTACCTTGTAGGTCAGTTATAGATAGATAAAGCAGGTTTCTTGAATTGTGTATATTTCTTCCTCAGAACTTCACGAAAGGAGAGTGCAATTCATTTCTATTGTCGTCTGCGATAGACCTTGGAAAGCTGTACTCTATCAATGTGTGGCACGACTGTTCAGGTGGAGACTGGTATTTGACTAAAGTCATTGTAGTGGACACTCACAAGGATGAATGGTATGGAATTTTTTAATATATTGCATTTCTGTAGCTCGCAAATTCAGTGGCTTATAAAGCAAATTTTATTTAGTTTAAAAATTTTACATTGCACCACTTGTGATCTGACTCCTACCAAATGGTTAATTATCCGGACACTCTAAATATGTTTGGCTAATTTTGTGCAATTCATCACAACAATATAGTAGCATATACACTCCAGCAAGCCAAACAATACACGTGATTATGGTGACTTTATTATAAGAACTCACAGTACTAACAAAATGAATGTATTATTTTATGATTTTTTAATTTTTGGTATACAGAGTATGACTCCAGGTGATACAATGTTTTATCTGATATTACAGGTACCTATTTGCATGCAACGATTGGCTTTCCGAAGACAAAGGGGACATGAAAACTTACCGCACCCTGGAAGTATCTATAATGGAGTCACATGTGAATGCAGGAGTTCTGATGAGGAATAATTTGTCCCGAAAGTTCTTTGATGATCACTTGTGGCTCTCTGTAGCTTACAGAAAATCACGATCAAGATTCACTCGTGCTCAGCGTCTGTCTTGCTGTGTTGCTTTGTTGTACCTGACAATGATTGCTAATGCCATGTGGTACAAGGCACCTGATGAGCAACCTGGCGCAACCCAGGCTTTGAACCTTGGACCAATCACAATATCAGTGTCCATGTTAGCTGCGAGTATTTACAGCAGTCTTGTTGTTGTGCCACCTATTATGCTGATGACGTTTTTATTCACAAAGTCAAGAGAAAAACCACAACACAAAGAGGACGCTCTGAAAAATCAAGACTTAGCCAAATTATACCAGGGTTATTATTCGAGTAAAAAGGTGCCAAGAAGAACAAGATCAGACCCAGATATCAGGAAGGAGAGGTCTTTTACGCTTCCGTACTGGTGTATCTATTTTGGCTGGATCTTAGTTTTTCTGTCAGTGGTGGCAGCAGCGTTCTTCACCATCCTGTACAGCTTCCAGTGGGGTGGAGTCAAGTCGACCGGGTGGCTCATCGCATTTGTCTTGTCCTTCTTTGAGTCTGTTCTCATCATACAACCTGCTAAGGTAACCTTACCAATTACCCTTTTCTTACCCATGAATTTATTTTCTCTTATAAAAAAAAACATATTTTGAAATGTACATGTGTCGCCCACAATTTTTTTAAATCTTTTTTTAGTACTCGTATATCAGAATTTTGCAGTATTCACTTCAGAAAAAGCATATTATAACAAATTGAAAGTCAGACATTCTCAAACACAATAACAAGTATGAAACAAATCCAGCGTTTTAGACTAGAGAAGCACTTGTTCGATCTTTATTCTTGGGTTGAAAAAGTTTGTTTAAGCAACAGCTGATACATTCGGTATTTGTCCTGTATAATTGATGAAGTTTTACATGACATTCTAAAACCCCAATAGCGACTCTATATTAATCTGTTACAACACTTCATCTCTCCCTCTTCCTCTCCCAGTAGAATCTGATATTTATTATGCCTGACACTGTGGGTTTGCTAAAATTAAATTAGATTATCCACATAGATTTTAAAACTGAACTATAATAAAGAATGCATGTTTTTCAGTGAAACGATGATATTCCATTTTCAGGTAATGCTTATCACCATGATTCTCTCATTTGTCTTCAAAAAAGATGTTGATGTTAACGAGTACGAGAATAATTATGGGGAGATGCAGAACTGGTATGACATCTACAATGACAGAGGTAAGAATGTAATTCTATATATTCAGCAATGTTGGAAATATAATAATAAAATTCTTAGCTCGATTTTTCGAAACAGTCCTCTCCACAAGAACTCTTCTTTGCAATGGTGTTTACAACCATGTTGCAAAACTAAAAAATTCAGCCTGAAAAGAAGCTGTTTTCAAGGATTGAGATATACTATACATAGAGGGTAATTTACTTACAAACCTACAGTTTAACTTGCTGGCACTTAAAGTCTACCCCCTGCCCTTTGGGGGTGGATTACTGGTCCAAGATGTGCCCTTTCATTCTGAAAAAAAAAAAAAAAACAAATGCTGGTAGGCCATTATCAATTGAAATTTTGAATCAGTAAGTATGCATTCACTCACACTGCTTAAACTTTTGTCATTATGAGGATTAGATTCAGGGTTTTAGAATTGCCGTTAATTTCCAGGTGCCACTGTTGTCATGTTTTCTTCCGACACCCCTGAATATGCAAACTGGTGCAGCTTTGTTAATACCATATAATCCGATACAGGCTCATCTCTCAGCCAACGAATTGTCTCTATATCAAATGGTGGAGAATCCGGGTATTTTCATATACTCTACATGTGTATAGGGTTTTTGCCCACACTACATAATACATACACTACTACAATAACATAAACTCTAATCTGTTAAGCTGGGATATACATATATATATATAGATTTATTCCACATCATACACAAATTTTGAAATTGGTACATGGGGAAATTGACATGATTAAATGTGAGATATGCTAAATTATATAGTCTTTAATGAACACAGAGTAAATGTAGAAATGTATTATCAAAGTTCACAGTAAGTCCCTTTCTTAAATCCTTGATTGCTTGAATACAGCAAAAGTCATTTGCACTGCATTTGTCTTTCACCTTGACTTTCAAAGTTTTCAGTGTCTCAGTGTTGATCTCAGCTTTGAAGGCAAAAACTTGCAAATTATGCCCAATTATTGAGTTTGAGCAATTTAATCCCCTCTTTGCCACATGCCTAGCCACTGTTTTCATAGATTGTACAAGTCTAATAAATCTATTAAAGACTTGTGTTTGCGAGCTTGGTGTGTTGATCAGGTGTGGTACTAGAACTTTTTTTTCCTCGGTGATTATGAGTTGTAATCTCTCAAAAGTGCGACTATGGCTACTAAAGGAATTAGTGGCCACTTAGAAAAACTATGTTAAACAAGCAAACACTCTGAACAGTTACATTTCCGACAACTGTGAAGATTTTCAATAGAATGAACAAATTTAGAATTTCTTCCATGCTTTCCCTCCCTCCAACCAATCTTGTGAAACACAATCAAATGAAATCTGCGCACTTCAGCAAATTTAAGCAAACATTGTTTTAAAATGGTTTAATTCTGAAGTTATTTTACATACAAAGGATATCAAGCCAAGACATGATCTCCCAGTCCAAAGTAATTTCCCGCAATTATAGCTTAATATATTTAGTGCAGCCCTCCACACAAATACTTAGTATGTGGGATATTTTAATGGTTCAGCATTGGACTGATACAAGGTACCCCATTATGCACATCCAGCTTGCTAAAGAGGGGAGCCGGGAGATCATTTGTTTTTTATTTCGAATCCCAACCCCAACCCCTTATACAAGGCCTGATTCCTAATCAGTGATCTACATAATTGTGTAATGACATTTTAAACTTGAAACTTGTCACAAGCTGAGGGTACACAATACAGATACCCAGTGGCGTAACTAGGGGGTCTCGAGCGGGGGGGGCACCAGGGGGGGCATGCGATTCTCTGGGGGGCACCCATAATACTAATGTATATTTGAGCCAAGGTTTAAAAGTTTATATGGGGGCATCTGGGGGGGGGTAGTCCCCCCCGGGGCACATGTCCAATATGTTGGGCATGTCCCCCCCCCCTGTGCCCCCCATAGGGACGCCACTGCGGATAATTAAAATGGTGACATAAAATAACATGGCATTTTTCTCTATGGTTGTGGTACTATGATAATAATTATGAGGTTATCTTTTTATAGTTTTACTTATGCAGTAGCATGTATTGTATCCAGTTTATTTCTTAATTTGATACATTACAGATCTTGATAACCTCTCAACCACCCGGATCTAAAGTGCCAATCTCAGTGTCACCTGATAATCACTCCATAGTCGCCTCTAATGCACCCAGGTGACTGAAACTTGTGTAATCACTTGTTTTCTCAGTCAACTCCTTAATGTCAGTCTCAATCTCATAGTCGCCCACAGGTGCTGAAATTGTGAAACACCCCCCTCTCCTTTTTGTTTCTCATTGTTACACATTGTTTTGCATTGGTAGAAGGCTTTCCCAATGTTAAATTAATCCATGTATACCTGTGTGAAACAGAAATAACAGCTTAAAAACTGTCATCAACTGTCTTTTGGCGACTTAAGTCATTCTGTAGATTACAGATGTAGCACCCAGTTGGTCCTCTGGTCAATTGGATCGGAGAAAACCCAAATGTTCCTTATGATTGTGGGTTCACTCAGCCATGAGGATTATTACTAACAGTTTAACTTTGTTTTCTATACTAATCTCTGGGAAGTTTTCATTCCACTGCAAGAGTTCAGAGAGAACACACTGTTATATGCTTGCTATTTGTGACCAAATTAGCCCAATCAGGGTAAGTTGTAACTTTGGTTATTCTTTATCAGCTACTATTAATTCATTGGGTCCATCCTGTGTATAGATGTGTGATTGACCCTCAGCACACATCACTTGTCTTTTAACTCTGGGCACTTGTTCCTGTAGTGACCTTCTTTGCCGCACTTGAAGCATGTGATCTTGGAAGAATCCTTGGGTGATGACTCATTCCCATCCTTGCGTTGTCCTCTATGCCCTCCAGACTTGTAGTTGCGTCCACTACTCTTCTGAGAACCGCTGGACATCCGCTTCTCCAAGGCAGACAAACGACTGAGAATGCTGGCAAGTTGACTACTGATCTCAGAATCAGGAGTTTGGGCGACCGAAACCTGAGCCTTCTTGGTTGACTTTGGCTTATCATCGGTCTTCTCAGATGGCTCCCGATTCTCAGACTCAACTTCTCTTGCAGAAACAAGGAGTTCATCATAGGTGGCGCCACCATCTTTCTTGTGTCGAAGAGCGCTGCGTATGGATGATGACTTGATGCCCCTCCAAAACCTTTCACGAAGCATGGATTCTCTTTCTGTGAGAGGAAAGTAGTCCAGTTGGGGCTTTGACAAAAGACTTTCCAGTCGGCAACCCCAGGCACTGATATTCTCATTTCCCTTCTGAGTTGCGGAGTAGAATTCAGCCAACAAGGTTTGCGCTGTTGCAACAGAAGCAAACCGCTTGTCAAAAGCAGTGATCACATCACTAACTGAAAATTCATCTCCGAGTGACTGAAGAACTGTTGCTGGAGTTCCCCTGCAGCTCCTCAGAACTGCCAACCTGTAGACTTTTTCAGAAAATCCAGACTTCACCAACTGTTGAACATCAAAGCGCCAAGTGCTGTAAGGGTAGTCATTCTTCTCATCACCACCAGTGAACACAGTGAGCTTGGGGATGACATCAACTGAAGGCTCAGGTTTCGGTTGCCCAAACTCCTGATTCTGATATCAGTAGTCAACTTGCCAGCATTCTCAGTCGTTTGTCTGCCTTGGAGAAGCGGATGTCCAGCGGTTCTCAGAAGAGTAGTGGACGCAACTACAAGTCTGGAGGGCATAGAGGACAACGCAAGGATGGGAATGAGTCATCACCCAAGGATTCTTCCAAGATCACATGCTTCAAGTGCGGCAAGGAAGGTCACTACAGGAACAAGTGCCCAGAGTTAAAAGACAAGTGATGTGTGCTGAGGGTCAATCACACATCAATACACAGGATGGACCCAATAGTAGTTCGGGCTGTCTGGTCTCTCGTTGCCACTGCCTGACTATACCGGGTGAAATGATCAGTCATGACCAAGATGCTGCTGAATCCTCCTTTGGCTGTCTCCAATGACAAGAAGTCGATGCAGAGGAGATCCATGGGTCCTGCAGACTGCAAGCTAGCCATAGGAGCACGTTGAACTTGTGACTTCCTCCTCACGCAACGGTCGCAAGATGAAATGTAGTCTGAGATGTAGGTGCACATCCTAGGGAAGTAAAATCTGCTCTTCACCAGATCGGTGGTGCGGTCTACTCCCAAGTGACCCATCTTGTCGTGGAGCTGGTACAAAACTTCCTTTTGAAGAGCTGTCGGTACCACAATTTGACTTACTTCTTCATCTTCCACAGTGACCTTGCGCCAGAGCAATCCATCACTCACGAACAACTTCTTCCGTTGACGTAGAAGTAGCTCGGCTTCAGCCGAGTCCACAGCATGACAGTCTCCATTGATGACTCTGATGACTTGTTGAAGATCTTCATCTCTTTCTTGTTCATTGATCCAGGTTTCCTTGTCCCACCAACCATAGCTAGACTGCTGGAAAAGTCAAGAACATTCAGATGACAGGCAAATGCTACTGATGAGGTCTGAAACTTGCGAAGACTCACATACTGCCTGCACTGTAGGTGGAGATAACTGCTTCCAGTCATCTGCAGGTATGCGAGACAGTGCGTCTGCATCTGTGTTCTGCTTTCCAGGCTGGTACAAGATGTCAAAATTGTAATTGCTCAGCTCTGCAACCCAGCGCTGTCCACAAGCGTCCAACTTTGCAGAAGACAGAATGTAGGTCAACGGGTTGTTATCAGTCCGACAGGTAAAGGTTGCGCCACGCAAGTAGTCTGCGAACTTCTCGGTGACTGCCCACTTCAAGGCGAGAAACTCCAGTTTGTGGGCTGGATATCTCCTCTCGGCTTCTGATAGGGTGCGGCTGGCATACGCAATCACTCTTAATCTGTTTTCTTCATCCCTCTGATACAGTATTGCCCCTAGCCCTGCTGATGATGCAGCGTCTGTATGCAGCTCAAAGGGCTTCTTGAAGTCTGCATAGGCTAGCACTGGAGCTGAAGTAAGGGCATCTCTCAACTTATCAAAGCTCTGCTGTTGCTCATCTCCCCAGATGTAAGGTGGAGGCGGGTTCTCTGATGGAATTTTCCCTTTGCTGCCTTTCTTCTTCTTCTTTTGTCCACGAAGGAGCTGATGAAGTGGCTCACTGATGTGGGCAAAACGGTGGATGAAGCGACGATAGAAACTGGCGAAGCCGATGAAACGCTTCAATTCCTCTCTTGACTTAGGAATAGGCCAGTTCTTGACAGCAGCAACTTTGTCCTCATCAGTTGAAATTCCTTCACTCGTGATCCAGTGGCCCAAATACTGTATTTTCTGTTTGAAGAGATGACATTTGTTAGGATTGACCTTCAGTCCACATTCGCGTAACCGGTCAAATACGCGACCCAATCTCTCGATGTGCTCTTCGATAGTCTCACTGAATACAACAATGTCATCTAAATACAGTAAACAACAGGATAAGTTCTCAGCACCCATGGAGCTCTCCATCATGCGTTGAAAACTCGCTCCGGCATTGCATAAGCCGAACGGCATTTTTACGAACTGGAAGAAACCGAGGGGTCCTGCCGTGAAACTGGTATACTGCCTGCTGTCTGGGTCAACCTCCAACTGCCAATACCCACTCTTGAGATCGAGACTGGAGAACCACTTGGCGTTTGACAATCGATCAAAGATGTCTTGGGGCCTGGGAATTCCATATGCACATTTCTTGGTGACGTTGTTGAGCTTGCGGTAGTCCACGCAGAAGCGAAGAGATCCACATTTCTTCCTAACCAGGACAATGGGTGATGCAAATGGTGATGTTGATGGCTCGATCACCCCTGTCGCCAGCATTTTTTGAAGATGATCCCTCACTTCGTCCCACATATGAGGTGGAATGCGGCGATAAGGCATCCTGAAAGGTTTGGTACCCTCTTCCAACTCTATGATGTGCTGATGTCCCTTAGCCAATCCAAGATCGAAGTCATGGAGTGCCACTGCTTCTTTGTTGGAATTCAGAAGTCTTACAATGGTCTCTACCTGCTCCGGACTGATACCCAAGTCATCCAGATGTTCCAGCTTGAAAAACGTTGAAACATCCTGCTGCTCAGCATTGCTTATTGCTGTCTGAGCAGACATACCGACAAGGCTGACTTCCTCCACCTGACAAATGGCAGTCCTTGCTGGGATGGTAACATCCACTTGTGAGAGGTTATCCACCTTCACTTGCCATCGTTCTTGTTGACCTTCAACAACAGTAGGAGTCACGATCAATCCTCCAGGCAAATTCACTCCATCGCTAGATAATAGCACATGAGAACCTGAAAACACAAAATCAACATTAGTATCACAATCAATCAACAATTCAGATCCAGCACAAACAGTAACGCTGTCTGGATTAACTAAATGTACAAAATCACAATCATTATTTACAATTTGAGAAGATAAACATTGATAAACTAATTTCCAAGGTCTAGAAATTTTATAGTTATTCAAATTAAAAGAACCGGGCTTACCTTGCGATGATTCTCTCAGCAGCCACAAACAATGTTTCAGCACATTGGTCCCAAGGAGAACAGGTATCTTTGAGTTGAAGTTGGTATCCTCAACAACCAAAAACACGACATCAATTGGCTCGGTCGAACCCGTAACAGATTTATGAAGTTTGATAGGAACTTCAATAAACCCTGAATACGGAAGTTCATGACCACCTGCCACTTCAATGTTGATGATTCTATCAACACTTTGAAGCGGAACCAAACCAATTAAATGCTCCTTGTAGAAGCTACAACTGATGGTACTCACTTGTGAACCAGTGTCTAAGAGACACAGAGTTGATATGCCATGCACATCTAAAACTGATTCACAACGTGGGCCAACAAAACATTTAGCAGCCTGACTACTATTGGGTGAAATGATCAGTCATGACCAAGATGCTGCTGAATCCTCCTTTGGCTGTCTCCAATGACAAGAAGTCGATGCAGAGGAGATCCATGGGTCCTGCAGACTGCAAGCTAGCCATAGGAGCACGTTGAACTTGTGACTTCCTCCTCACGCAACGGTCGCAAGATGAAATGTAGTCTGAGATGTAGGTGCACATCCTAGGGAAGTAAAATCTGCTCTTCACCAGATCGGTGGTGCGGTCTACTCCCAAGTGACCCATCTTGTCGTGGAGCTGGTACAAAACTTCTTTTTGAAGAGCTGTCGGTACCACAACTTGACTTACTTCTTCATCTTCCACAGTGACCTTGCGCCAGAGCAATCCATCACTCACGAACAACTTCTTCCGTTGACGTAGAAGTAGCTCGGCTTCAGCCGAGTCCACAGCATGACAGTCTCCATTGATGACTCTGATGACTTGTTGAAGATCTTCATCTCTTTCTTGTTCATTGATCCAGGTTTCCTTGTCCCACCAACCATAGCTAGACTGCTGGAAAAGTCCAGAACATTCAGATGACAGGCAAATGCTACTGATGAGGTCTGAAACTTGCGAAGACTCACATACTGCCTGCACTGTAGGTGGAGATAACTGCTTCCAGTCATCTGCAGGTATGCGAGACAGTGCGTCTGCATCTGTGTTCTGCTTTCCAGGCTGGTACAAGATGTCAAAATTGTAATTGCTCAGTTGGTCCTCTGGTCAATTGGATCGGAGAAAACCCAAATGTTCCTTATGATTGTGGGTTCACTCAGCCATGAGGATTATTACTAACAGTTTAACTTTGTTTTCTATACTAATCTCTGGGAAGTTTTCATTCCACTGCAAGAGTTCAGAGAGAACACACTGTTATATGCTTGCTATTTGTGACCAAATTAGCCCAATCAGGGTAAGTTGTAACTTTGGTTATTCTTTATCAGCTACTATTAATTCATTGTGAATTTATTGTGCTTTACATCAGATGTTATGTACATACTCATATCAGTCATTTGTACATATAACCATGTTTCATGTATGTCATATTCTTACAAGTATTGTTTTATTTTATTGTAGGCTAAATGGTTTAAATCGTCTAAATGGTTTGAATGGTTACACTGAATAAAGCCATTTTAACATCACTGAAGTCTTTGTCCATGTATACACGGGTTACATGGTAGCAGAGCGTGGTTGGACTTCAACATCACAGAAGAACCACAGATAGACAGTTGCACAGACCATGAGGGGAACCAGTCCTTGAGAGACCAGAAAGAAATTGCAGCTGCTGGAGACCTGGCTGGAAATGACATTTCTGCCAAGGTGTGAATGAGGGCCCGAGAAGCTGGTCTGGAGCTATTTGGCCACAGGAGTTGGTTGGAACCTGTAGGACCCAAGGGACTCGAGAAGCGTACCTATGCTGGGGCAAGGGACCGGACCATTGGTTGGCAAGGCTCAAGGAACGAGGACAGACACGTGACGGCATCATTGTCCATCCGGAGGACTATCGAAACGTGGACGGAACCCGTACGGTCGGAGGGCTGCACTGTGATTCGTGGGACTTTCGTGAACAGTCCAATCTGCACAACACGTGACATGGAGAAAAAAGACTCTAAAGTGTGAGATCTATGAACTCTAATGAACTCTGTCACCTAAGGTGAAAATTTCGATTTCTGAGTGAATTTCATCACCAAAGGTATGTGATTTATACAATTTAAAGTTTATTCTGAGAAAATTATTGCTTAAATTGACTTAAATTCGTTTTGCTAATTCTTTAAGTTGAGCTGTTTTGACACTTAAGTTTTGACACTTAATTTAAGCTGCTCATGTTTGATACTGATCTGTTGTTGATTGTTGTTTGATGTTTACCGGATTATATGTTTGTCTAATCTTTTGGAAGTGAACTGATTATTAGGTCATCTAGGTGTGACAGGTAGATCTAGGTTAGGTCAGGTTACAGGTCAGGTCATTGGAAAGGTCATTTCCTGTGACATCACTTCCTAGTTTTTGTTTACATTTTTGTGTTTACATTTTGAAGTGTTGACATTTTGGTGTGTTTACAATTAGACAGTATATTATCAGGTCAATGACCATCACAATATCAAGTCAATGACCATCACAATATCAGTGTCATAGGTCAGGTCAAATCTCAGATCAGCTGAAAATCTTCATTTGTTAAAAGCAATTAGAATTTTACAATTATTATTCCTTCACTTGTGATCCAGTGGCCCAAATACTGTATTTTCTGTTTGAAGAGATGACTTTTGTTGGGATTGACTTTCAGTCCACATTCGCGTAAGCGATCAAATACGAGACCCAATCTCTCGATGTGCTCTTCGATAGTCTCACTGAATACAACAATGTCGTCTAAATACAGTGAACAACAGGATAAGTTCTCAGGACACATGGAGCTCTCCATCATGCATTGGAAACTGGCTCCAGCATTGCATAAGTCGAACGGCATTTTCACGAACTGGAAGAAACCGAGGGGTCCTGCCGTGAAACTGGTATACTGCCTGCTGTCTGGGTCAACCTCCAACTGCCAATACCCACTCTTGAGATCGAGACTGGAGAACCACTTGGCGTTTGACAATCGATCAAAGATGTCTTGGGGCCTGGGAATTCCATATGCACATTTCTTGGTGACGTTGTTGAGCTTGCGGTAGTCCACGCAGAAGCGAAGAGATCCACATTTCTTCCTAACCAGGACAATGGGTGATGCAAATGGTGATGTTGATGGCTCGATCACCCCTTGGCAACGTTCGACAAAGTACTGCTAAGGCAATTTTGGACTCTTTCGTCAACCACTACGGCATGCCAGTGAGATTGCACTCGGATCAGGGAGCAAACTTTGAGTCTCGTACCATCCAACAGCTGTGTGACATCTTGGGCATCAAGAAGACCCACACCACTCCATACCATCCACAAGGCAACTCCCAGTGTGAGAGATTCAACTCTACTCTATTGTCCATGCTTGCTTGTTTGACAGAAGAGGAGAAAGTGAGATGGAAAGACCACCTACAGTATGTTGTGCATGCATACAACTGCACCAAGAACGATGCTACTGGCTACTCACCATTTCATCTGATGTTCGGCAGAAAACCTCGCCTCCCAGTTGACATCATCAGGGGATTAGAAGAACCATCAGAGGAAGTTGACTACAACCAGTACGTCCAAGGCATCAAGGATGGTCTTACCATCGCTTATGAGAAAGCCAGCAAGTTCGCTTCTGAACAGCAGCTGAAGAACAAGCAGTACTATGACAAGAGGGCTAGAGCTACAGTACTGGAGGTTGGAGATAGGGTCTTGGTTCGACGTGTGGCATTCAAGGAAGGCGGACCCCACAAGTTGGCAGACAGATGGGATGACGGCGTCTATAAAGTTGTTGGTGTCCCAGAAGACAAGGTCGGTGTCTACGACGTCCAGCTGGAAGACAGCGCCAATGCCAGGATTCGACGTCTTCACAGGAATCTGCTGCTGCCTTTAGGTCACATCTCTGCAGTGCCACCCAGACCAGTACCCAAGCCAAGACTGTCTAAGCCAGCACAAGTTACCACAACCCATGATTCTACATCATCAGATGAGGATGAAGTTCTTGTCGTAAGACCGAACACCAGATCCAGATCAGCACCTCTGCGCACTGTGTCAACCAACTCGGAGGAACAGCAGGGCAGTGAAGCTGAGGAATCTGAAGCTGAGGTTGAATCAGACAGCGAGCCTGCAGCTGAGGAGCATCCAGCGGAAGTGGCCAGACAACCACAGGATCCTCAAGTGCCAAACGCTGAGGCCGCACCTGAACAGCCACTGGAAGTGCGCAGGTCGACTCGAGTGAGGACTCGTCCAAAGTGGCAGACATCTGGTGATTATGTCATGGATTACACCCAACAAGCTCGTCTTGATATATTGTCTCAGGTGTTATCGCAATTGGAAAATTTGAAATAAACCTGTTACCACAATTCATGGTGTTTGTTTTATTTTCAAATTTATAACGATGAATGGTCCATCGTAAAATTTTCAATTGTATTGTTATAAATTTTGTATGTTTTGAATTTTGAAATAAATCGGATAAATTTGATTTGTCGATTGATTCATGTCATATCATTCACCATCATTTACTTTTACCTTTTTTGGGTTTGTACATAGTGTGGGATATAAATAGTTTTTGTTGAGGACAACTTTCTCCAAGAGGGGGAGTGTGTAGCACCCAGTTGGTCCTCTGGTCAATTGGATCAGAGAAAACCCAAATGTTCCTTATGATTGTGGGTTCACTCAGCCATGAGGATTATTACTAACAGTTTAACTTTGTTTTCTATACTAATCTCTGGGAAGTTTTCATTCCACTGCAAGAGTTCAGAGAGAACACACTGTTATATGCTTGCTATTTGTGACCAAATTAGCCCAATCAGGGTAAGTTGTAACTTTGGTTATTCTTTATCAGCTACTATTAATTCATTGTGAATTTATTGTGCTTTACATCAGATGTTATGTACATACTCATATCAGTCATTTGTACATATAACCATGTTTCATGTATGTCATATTCTTACAAGTATTGTTTTATTTTATTGTAGGCTAAATGGTTTAAATCGTCTAAAAGGTTTGAATGGTAACGTTGAATAAAGCCATTTTAACATCACTGAAGTCTTTGTCCATGTATACACGGGTTACACAGAGATTACAGTTTGTAATCACCCAGGAAAAAAAGCTCTATTAAAGTACCTTGTATGTGTTCTTGGGGGTAGATTCAAAATGCGTCGGGCACATCTATTCCATATGATATGGAGATCATTTACCTTGGAGTTAGTAAAATCCCATGCAGGGGGACCATAAGAATGGCACACTTGCTTGTCAAATACCTCCAAGACAACACCATCAGGAGCTTTGCACAAAGTAGATATTTATAAGGAGATTATTCCGGCCCGCAAGATCTCCCTTTTTCAGATTTACTTCCGGGTCTTCACTGAGATTGTAACTCATAATTGATCTCCTCATAGCTAGACTTATCCTTAGTTATCCTTAACGATCCATATCCATTCATCCAGCTGTGGATAGCTCGGGAAAGGCTTTGCTAAATATGGCTTCGTATAGCAACAAATAGATAGCTAAGGCTTGACTTTAAATGACGAGTCATTTTTATAAATTGTACTTAAGCTATATTGGAGTCCAGCTTTAGGTACATATTCAACAAATTTTTGTTTGTTTCAGAAATCAGTATGATGCAAAGAAAACTCCCAAAAGATGATGACAATATCATCGAGTTACGACGTCTGGATGACAAAGTTGGTTCAATGTTAAAGGAGGTTGTTTCTAATTTCCTGATAGTATCCGTCATGCTGTGTGTTGCCTTCATCAGTTTTGACCAAAACATGTATCGACAGAACGCCAATTTGAAGTCGCGCTTTGTGGAAAATGAGCCTAATGTAAGAACAGTAGACGTGTCAAGAATTTCTTAAAAAAGCAATATTTCATGAATACTGTGATGTAAGTTTAGGTGAGCATTTTAAAACTATGGGTCCATCTCAACAAATGATGAGGACGTCAACTTTTTAAGTACTTTATTGTGGTCTATTTTGTGATTTTATGTGTACTTATAACCATAAGGGGAGATAACTAATACTTCACATGCCCCATTTAATTGCAATGTACTTGGGTCGTTGATGTTTTCTTATGGTTTTTTTTTTTCAAGAAGCTAAGACAGTCTGAAACATCTGCCTGATTAAAAAAAAACCTTTGTGTTTTTGTTTTTTTGATTTTTTTTGTGAATAATGTCATCTAACCTTGTTGAACCAAATTAGGGACCGTTCAGAATTTATGACTGGGGGGGGTGGGAGTTTTGGCCGAGGGGGTACTAACTTTTTACACGTGTTTCAAGGGGGGGCATTAATTTTTAACAACACTTCCAAGGGGGGGTAAGAGATTTTAACAAAGAAAAAATAATAAAAAACACGCATAAATTCATCATATTTTGACTTTTTTATGCGCAAAAGTCCGCGAAATGACGCGAATCTGTACGCGTGGCCATGTATAACAGTATATATATATGTGTGTAAGCTTTGTATGTCGAGGGGGGGGGTACTAAAAAAATGCATGAAACCTAAGGGTGGGGTACTAAAAATCCGCATGAAACTCAAGGGGGGGGTATCAATTTTTGACGGGAAGTTCCAGCAAAACTCCCAACCCCCGGGTCATAAATTCTGAACGGTCCCTTACTAGAAATTTTAATATCCTTTCAATTTTTAAGGTTACACATTTTCTCAACGCTTGGCCATGGGTTGAACAGGTTCTACTACCTAATTTGTATTATGTAAAAAGCTACAACGGAATGGCTGCTTCCGATTACGACAAGCGCTTCATCTCGGATCAACTGGCAATCAGATTCGGCCCACCAAGATTAAGACAGTTACGGGCGAAGCCTGGTATGTGGACCTATTTGACAGTCTTTAACATCAATTTAAATGATGCTCATGAAAGTAAAAAGTTTAATAACACCATCATGCTCGATCTTTGTCCTTTTTTTTCAGAAAATTGCACAAATGTGAAGACCCTGGGTCTTTCAAAACGATGCATTCCACAAAGCGTTTCAATGGGTGGGGATACAAACAGTTACCTTACAAATTGGACTGTGTCAGTTAATGGTTCTGGGGACCACCCTTCCATTCCTGCCAATGTGAGTGATGCATTCAGATATCGCAGTGGGTCGGAGATGAAGGTATTGTCGTACTGGGCTGCTTTGGAAGTTTTACCAGGAGGGGGATACGTGGCTAATTTAGGGAATGAAAAGGTAGCAGCAGAGAAGTTAACCAAGCAACTGAAAGCAATGCAATGGATTGATCATCGCACAAGGGCACTATTTTCTGAATTCAATGTCTACAATGGAAACACTGAGCTATTCACACAAGTTGTCCTTGCCTTTGAATTTCCCGCTACTGGTGGAGTTCACACGACCCACACCTTCAGCACAATCCAGTTGTACAGATACACTGGGCCCATAGGACTGTTCTCTCTCATCATGGAGATAATCTCCCTGATTGTGTTTCTTGTTATGTTGATCTACTGTATCAAAAACATTGTCACTAAAGGCTCTGAATACATTAGGAGTGTGTGGAGTTGGGTGCGCATTACAGTTCTCGCACTTTATGCTGTGGCAGTGGTAGTTTATGCTGTGAAGATGAAGTGGACTATCCAAGTCATTGAATACATGATGAACAACAAGGGTTTGTAGACTGGAATCTTTTTTGACTATTTTGTATCATTAGAATGTGATGATCGAATCAACTTCAAAACCCTTAACAATTTGCCCTGTCCATAATGCTGCCAGTTGTACAGATACACTGGGCCCAACAGGAGTCTATTAGATTAGGCGTAAGCAAATAAAGCCCTTATTCATAATGTCATGAGTTCTGCTAAGTTAGCAATGCTAACATCCAACACATTGGAAGTTCAGGTATAGATTGCAACCTGTAGCCATTGACAAAGTGTTTGGGGTACTTCACACAGGTTGGATCAGGCAGCGACATCATAGCTACAGCAATGTCCCCACCAACTCTACAAGATATGCCCCCTGTCAAGTTAGATTCACTTGCAGCAATATGTTAAGCTTAATTTGGGCTGATACATACACTGTACGTGATCGAATCTTGAAATGCGGGCTGTCGATCCTTTAATTGCTTGACTCGAATCCACGAATCTGGATTTCTCCACCATGATATTAAGCTGTATCTTTTTCTTTTCAGATGAAACAATCAGTTTCCAACATGTGACATTGACGGACCAGATCTTCCTGATTCTGTTTGGTCTTGTGATATTCCTTCTAACACTTGGATTCCTGAACATCCTTCGGTTCAACTTGACGATCGCAGTTCTGAGCAAAGTTCTCTCTGCTTCTGCCAAAGACCTCACTATGATGGCCATGAATATTTTCATCGTTGTTATGGCATTCGCTTCCATGGGTCATACTCTCTTTGGGCCCTCCTTGTCAGGCTACAGGGACTTGGCAAACACATTAAAAACACTGTCCACAAACTTCTTGGGTGCTTTCGATTATCAAGAAATATCAGAGAAAACTGGAACAGTTGGAAAGCTATTTCTCTTAGTGTACCTCATCGTTATGATGTTCATAGTTATCAACCTCTTCATTACTCTTCTGTGTACCTTCATGGACGCCATACGCTCGGATACCTCTGTTGTCCCAAGAGACCATAAGATTGTGGATCATTTCTTCCACATGGTTTATGGGTTTGTGTTTCCCAGTCAGAGTGAAGTGCAACAACAAATATGATTGGTTACATGTGCTAGGAGTGAAGTGCAACAACAAATATATTTAGTTACATCTGCTATGAGAGAAGCACAGCAACAAATATGATTGCACCTGCTAGGAGTTGAGTGCAACAACAAATATATTTAGTTACATCTGCTAAGAGGGAAGCACAGCAACAAATATGATTGGTTACATCTGCTAAAAGTGAAGTGCAACAACAAATATATTTAGTTACATCTGCTAAGAGGGAAGCACAGCAACGAATATGATTGGTTACATCTGCTAAAAGTGAAGCACAACAACAAATATCATATATATGATTAGTTACATAGATCTTCTAACAGGGAAGCACAACAACAAATATGATTAGTTACATCTGCTAAGAGGGAAGCGCAACAACAAATATGATTGGCCACATCTGCTAAGATTGAAGCACAACAACAAAATTAATATGATTGGCCACATCTGCTAAGAGAGGAGCACAACAACTGATATCAGGTTAGGCCTACATCTGCTAGGAGTGAAACACACAATTCTAAACAGTGGTCGAAATAGCCCATGTTATTTGGAGGGGTATCTTAAGTTCCAAGGCCCAAAGAGTTAAAGCCCTTGTAGCCGTAACTCTGCAGGGCGCCAAAAGCGCTCTAAAGCCGGAGTGTTTCAGATGCTCTACAAATGAATTCCGAGCACTTCATAGGCATGGTTTATCTCAGAAAATTAGTTTTTAAAACCCCTATTGGTGATATATAAATCACAAGAGGTTGTAGTATGCTGATTAATCTTTACTTGCTGGTTCATGCTTATTCCTCCTAACAAATTCACTATTTGGGGGGTTTTTTTCAGGACCCCCTCTGGGTCCTTCTAAAAAATGCATTTGAGGGGGTCCCAAGAGCATTTTGGGGGGTCAAAACCCCCTTGACCCCCCCTTATTTCGACCACTGATTCTAAATTATGATATTTTACTGCTTCTTTTTATAACAAAGAGGAAAATGTATGTCATTTGTTATTGGAAAACAAAGGAACTCTTGATATTATGTGCTGTGAAAGACTATTCATACTGGTGGATAAGATGTATCTAAGATGGTCACTTTGTAAAAACCTATCCATGATTTACTTGGTCAACTTTTAATTGATCCTTGAAGATATGGCAAGAATTCAAGGGGTGCATTTCAATCTACAGTAATACTATGCAAATGGAACATTTCTTCAGACTTACATCAAGAAATTTTACTTGCAGTGTCATTCTTGCATTGTTTATGGAAACTTTAATGTCTATTGTGTATATATTATTATATATACTTTTTTCTATCCAGACTCATTCATGAACTCAGGAATTCCCTAATAAACTCAGGAACTCTGCAATTAGTTTATAAATTTATGAGCTGTGGATTCATTATGGATTTTTTGACTCAGAAAGTCAGAATTCCATATGATGTAATATACAGGGTGGTCAAGAAAAAACTTTACACTTTCCGTGGCATAGTTCTATTCATTTATCTCTAATTACTATCAAATATTTTCTAATGTAAAGAGGATAGTCATGGCAATATACTATCTGTAGTATGTTCCCCTGGGCCATGTTGTGTGAACTTGTCAGCTCTGATTTTGCAAAAATAAAAAAAGGCCATTTTCACACAATTTGCTGTCCCAAATGCAAGGCATTGACATCAATTCAAACATTGTGCCATTGCTTTCATATTCTTACAGTAACCTAGAGTTCTTGAGAGGAGTGTGGTCCCTGGATTTCAGCTCTCTTCGCTTGAAACTCAATCCTGTGGGGAGCTTGAAAGAGAAGATATCTCAGAAGAAGGTTGATGAAATTGCAAGCTACCACAGTTTTCAAAATGTGCCTCCTGTCGTAATGCCTTATCAAAATTAGATCCAAGAGTAGAAACATAATACTGAGATCCCTACCTAAACTTCATGCAAGAATGAGAACTCACTGAGTTTTGGCTCATGCGCCAAAGACTGTGAAGTTTTTGACCGCCCTGTATAGTAGGCCTATACTTTGATTAACTTACGTGCTCAAAGCGTCTGTTACTGGCTGACACTCAGGAATGTAAATAAACTCATACATGTATGTCTTTATAATTATGTACCTCCTGACATTTTACAATAAGCTTCTGTTTTGTCTGTTGTTTGAATAAAATGATACGCAGATAAATGTGTTTAAATGGGTTTGTATTCTGTCATAATATTCTACAAATATTTTGCCTATGTACTTCAAAAGCTTAAAAAAAGATAAAATAAATAAAAATAGGTACAAAAAGAGTGTGTCTACTATAATTTGGAGCCTGGAGGCACTTTTTCTGCCCACCCCGGAAAGATTCTCTGCTTTGGTGTGAAAGTATTTAATTGTGCAAGTCTTAGTCTGCAGGATTTGAATCTTTGGATTCTTGTTAGCTAGATCTATTTATGAAGAAAATAAATTCATGCATCATTGGCTCACACGCACAAGAGTTTTTTTTTTTGTTTTTTTTTTGTCAAGGAAAACTCCAAGCCGCCCGAATCAGGGGTCACCCGGTGAGCTAGATCTACCGGTGAGCGTTTAATATCAGAGGAGGGGGGGCTGGATTTTTTTTTTTCTGCAAGGGGTATTTTCCATATATTATATATATATATAATATTCGGACTTTTAAACTCCCCCCATACTCCTTTTTGCCGATTTTTGCAGCTTTTTGCCAATTTTTGCAGCTTTTTACCAATCCACCAGGTGCCGCCGGCTTCTGCAACACTACTGCAGCGCCATCTGCAGTAAAAAGCTAATTTTGGAAGCAGACGTCTTCTTGTTGATGCCAGAAGCAGGAGATACGAATTTGGTGAGTGAATTTTAAGACTTTAAGCTCTTCAGGAGCAATATTTTGGTTTTAAAATGTTGATTTTCGATACTTGAGTCACATAGGTACTGCTGTAATTGATGTTACAGACTGCCTGTGGACTGACAGTACTGTAAACAGGTGAATCAAAATGAACTAAAAATCATGCAATGACATGACCAGATAGCCTGATAGGTACCTGGATAGTGGATACACTCCACACTCGGACACTGACTTAATCTGGTTCATTGGTGATATCATTGATATGACGAGGTTCCTATTTTGAAACGAGATCAAATATCCAGTCGAGAGTCCGACATCACACTGGCTAAAGAAATTGATAGTACATTTTGCTCACTCACTCTGCTGAATCTTAATTCTTATGTAACCAGGTAACACTCATGTTAGCTCATGACATGTTGTGGACAGACTGGCTCCCTCAGGTCAACAACCGCCCAATGCAGGGGTGAATCGATATGGTCTGGTACACCGGTAGGCCTACGTACCTGATTGCGACCAATTATCGCCGAAAAATTATTGGAAAATAAAGGGGCGAAAAATGAATTTTTACAACTTTTGACTATTCACTCTGTACTGACTGGTACAGACAGTGGCGTAACTGGGGTGTCTCGAATGGGGGGGCACCTGGGGGGGCACGCGATTCTCTGGGGGGGCACCCTCTATACTAACTGTATATTTTATCCAGAGTTGGAAAGTTCATATGGGGGGGCACCTGGGGGGGCACAGGTCCAATATGGGGGGGCACGTGCCCCCCCATAGGGACGCCACTGGATACAGACAGCCTCTAGATTGTTTTTATGTTGGAACTCAGGGCAACATGCGAAATCAGCTTTTGGGGGGGGGGAGAAGCGAGTGAAATTTCGCCCAAATTTCAAGATCTAATTTAGCACCATTTCGAACAAAATCGCCTGGAAACTGGTAATTGTTTTATTGACAGTAATGTTTATTTTGCCATCTGCCAAAATTTTTAGGTTTTTTTCCATATATATATATATATATATATCTTAAGTGTTTCCAAAACTTCTTTTTTGGGGGGGGACATCTATGATATCTCACATAAATTTCGTAATGTGGCTTGCCTGTCTTGTTAGTCCACTAAATAAAATTGATTGCATACTTTTCGTTCTACACCTGTTCCTATGTTTGACGGCTGTTTCAATCATCTTTTGTCTCATTGCCATGTCCTCCTCCTGTCCTAATTAGCCTGCCAAGTGCATAAATACTGGACGTAAAGACCCAATCATCCATTCTACACCAGTCTATCTATATTCTATACTACTCATTTATTTTCTTGAAGTCAAAATGGATCATATCATGTATTTTTGATATTCCTTGACCTTCAATGCAGATATACATATGCATGTTGTTCACATTATCTTTTCCGTTCATAATAGCATTCATTTGTTATATATTTTATGTTTGTACCAGGTTGATATTTATCAATAAGCAGCTGAAAAGATGGATGTTTTGACATGAAAATGTCATACATTTATGGCAGTATTTTGTATACTTCCAGTCCAGTATTTTGTGCAATCCGATATCAGCTGAGTGTACATTTGCAGATGAATTGTGCTACTTCCTACTCATATTACAGATGATTTATAGCTGCTGGGCTTTGTGTCCAGCATATGAGAGCCTCGAGAGGACAGATGAATCTGAATGGAGATAGAAGAATTTTAGAAATTTCCTGGACATATGCTAGGGGAGGGTTGGTCTAGTGGTAGTGTGCTGGACTGCCAATCTCCAGGTCCAGGGTTCGAATCCAGGTCTTGCCGGGTCACCTGGGCCTATGTTGGACGGCTGTTTCAATCATCCTTCACCTCATTGCCGTGTCCCCCTCCTGTCCTAATTAGCCTACCAAGTGCATAAATACAGGACGTGACGCCCATCATCCATCCATCCTGGTCATATGCTAAAAGTATTGTTGTTGGTTCTATGTTTATTCTTGTATTCTGATCAGTGGTACTGCAGTGCGAGTGTACCATTCCTACATTGGATACTGTCTTAATTTAAAGCCTATCTATGCAAGGTTTCGATTAATTTAAATTTGAAAATTCCAAATGCAGGCAGTTGGCGAAATATTATGATTAAAGGGGCATTTAGTCTTGTAAATGGGTCAAATCAGACTTTTCATAGAAAATACTGTCATAGAAAATGATGTACACCATAACAGAAGAGTCTGCAGTGATTTTGCTGAAAAATAAACTGTCCCTGATTAATTAACAAGCATGTGTTGATGAAGAAATTTCTGCTTAAGCCAAAATAATTTGAAACTGGAGCTCAACTCTCACCCAGGTCACGTGACCAGCAGGCTGAAGTTAGCTGTGTTTGTCAACACAACACTCTGCACATGCGCACATAGCCACAAATACACGTGAGTTGCAGCAACTAAGTTCAGTGAAGCCTGAGAAAAAACTGTTTCAAAGTAGGCTGAATTGATGGGTAGAAAACGAAAATATGCCTCAAAGGAAGAGGAGCTTGCTGAGAAGAAGGCCAGGAATTCTGAGAGATACAGACGATCTGTAAATTTGGGGCCAGAGTTTGAAAGATGGCATCAGCTGGCTACAGATTTGGGACTGAATGACCAGGGACTTGCAGTGATGTTACTGGACAGGTAGGCTGTACTTCTACTTCACCCATATATGACATGATAAGTAATTAAACACCCCTACCTGATGTTGTTTGCTCATACAATGGCTCTGGTTGGCAGTGGTTACAAGTATTACTTATGTCCAAGCAGTTGAGTGCAGCTGCACTTCAATTCACAAACATGTGGTTCCCACCTCGTGGGTCATGGCACTCAGTCCAATTTTATCCAGAGACACTCCAAATCCACTTAAAAATCCATTTTTAAGGTTTCAAGAAAATGATAAACCTTTCATATTAAATCTGACACACTAATCCCAAGCACTTTTGTTGTTATATGGCCATAATTGAATCTATACTTGAAAGAAAGTCCTCAGCTTGCTGCAGCTGAGCTGCTGTGAGATTCACTAGACTTGACCTACTTATGCTTGATCTTATTTGCCGCCAAAATACAGGCTGGGTGGGGGGAGGGGGGGGAGGTTGGAGGAGTGGATTGGTAGCAGTGGTAGACTTGTCACATCCTCAAGACAATATAAGTCTCTGATCATATAATTATGTATGATAGTAAATCTTCATATTTAAAAGGCCAAAAAACAGGGACTGCTTTACTTTTAATAAAGGTGAATTTACATAATGTGTAGGCATTGCTCATCCAGTCTTCTGTGCACAATTCAAACATGTTATTGAAAACAACCTCCAGCATGCTGGACTTTAAATATATATGGCGGAATATTGATATTTATTTCAATTTTAATTAAGGGATCCTTCACTTGGTCAAGCCTTTGACGTGGATTATACACGTAATGCTGAAGTTTCAAACTCAGCACATACTCATGAGGAAGATGTCTTGTCAGATTCAAGTTTTGATGAAGACGAGGATGAGGAAGAAGTTGTGTAAGTATTTTGTCTCTGTGATATTCTATACACACACAGTAGACTGAACTTGGTAAATTACAGGTATGCCTATAATTTTTTGAACATGAGTTTTGTTAACTTATTTTTTACATTTTCAGGGATGAGAACACAAGCCTATACCATCCTTCCAATATATCACTGATTGATTATAGAGATGAGCAATTGCTTAATGAGAGGTAAATCACTAGTTTTAGAAAAAAATTGAAACTATGGTTACAATATTATGAATTTTGAATACATATTGTCATAGCCTTAATTATGATGTACTTTTTTTTCAATTTTACAGAAAATACAACTTTGAAAACATGGGCGACATGGGAACTGACGACCTTGTTCACGACTTCAAAATTGATCAGAAAGATGATGTAGTTGATGAAAAGGCATTTGTTGTGTTGGCTACGGCATCTCAAGCATTGATGGAAACACCATGTATCGCCTACGTATCATGCTTACGAGATTTAGCGCCTGAGCTGGTATGTTTGAAATGCTCGGCAGCCTGTTTCATTGAAGAAAAAAAAATTGGAAGCGCAGCAATATTCATTTGGGTAAATAAATCATCAATAATTGACATACACTGGTAGACTTAGAATTCATTTTTTTGTTTAGATATAGCAGAAAATTGCAAAAATATATAAATATTTAATGTAAATTTCAGAAATGTCCAGCTGGCCACATTCGAAGGAGGTGGAGCTCGCAGCCACGATTACACCGCAAGGGGATTAACCTGGGCGATTTCCAGATGGCTGTGAATATTCTTCTGTCGGGAAATAATTACCGGAAAGTCGCACTGATGTTCAGGTAAATAGAGGAGTTCTGGTTCCATAAATCCATGTTCATAGTTAATGAGACCTGTGTGTCACATCACTAAGAGAAATTCCTTTTGTGACTACTCAATCATAATTCAGCCATTTTATTTGAGAAGATAAGAATATATGTATACCAATATATGATGGACAATTATATTACGTCACTATTTTGTCTAACTCATAAACATGTGCTGCCTGAATAGTAGTATACCAATAGGCTAGATGTTTGGTCATGGTGTTAAATTATGATAGATGTTTATGTCTATTTATAATTAATTGTGAATAAATTAAGCATTTATCAATAAACTGGCTTTGATTATTTACAATCAGTTAAAATATTAATTTGAACTGCGTAAAATGATGGTAAATTTAATTATTTACACACATCATACTATGTACTTTTCCAGATTCATGGGACTGAGGATAGTTGATCCAACTACTTTCAGTCACATCCAACGTCTTTATTGTCTGCCTTCCATTGCTTCAATGTGGACAGAGGTGAACAGCGAGGCTGTGAGAAACTTGAAGGGGTCTCCAGTGATTTTATCAGGTATACGCCCACTAGAAAGTTTTTTGATACTGTATCAATAAATTCATTGAAACAACTGCGTGAAGACTCAATATTTTTGAGGCGATGCTTCAGCCCTTCGCGGATATATTCTTAGTGACTATTTGGCACGATGCACCTCTGAATCGATGGCCGCAGGCCTCCCGACAGGAGGCTTTTCCAAGTTTCGGAAAATCATGCTGTGAATCTACGTCAGCAATACGGAGGCTAGCGTCGTACATAAAATGCGCACAGCACAAATTCGTGGAACGGTGGGATTTTGTAAGAGAACGCAGATGCGCAGTTGCGGAACAAGACCCTCTTTGCGGGATCGGCGGTAATAAAATGTGGATGGCGTCAAATGTGCAGATCAAGCTGAATTTGCTTAAAAAATTGCCTGCATTTAAAAAAAAAAATTGTTCTTGTTGTGACAGGTGATGGACGCAATGATAGCCCAGGGCATTGTGCACAATATTGCACATATACGCTTATGGACCATGGGACGGGGCACATTGTGGAGTTGGTCACCCTAGACAAGCGGATGACAGGAGGCAGCTCAGTCTTGATGGAAAAGGAGGGCCTAAAACAAGCATTGCTGAGTGTGGAGGGTAAAGGATTGCAAGTCAAAGAAATTGTGACAGATGCTCACACCGGCATTGCAAAAATGATTAGTAAGCATTAATCTTTTGTCATTTTTTAAAAAATTGCACCTAGAAAACCGGAATAAGTCATATATATATATATATCATTTCTGATATTTATATATATAAACAGTTAGATTCGTTAGTCCTTTTCTTAAGTTGCCTTATTTTGCTTTTTCTTAATTATGGTGTTATGAAGAACTGCAATAAATATAAGCTTTTTTTTTTCATTCACTTTTATATGACAAATTAATGTTCTCATTTAATGATCAATGATGTTGCAGAGGATGAGTTCAAGGATATAGTACACCAGTGGGATGTATGGCATGGAGCTAAGAACTTCAGCAAGAAGCTTCATGCTGTAAGTAATATTATGGCTTATCACACCAAAATTAATTTACGGATGACAGATATTTTTCTTTTCAATAATTAATCAGGGGGAAGGGATGCTCTAGTGGTAGCGTGCTAGGCTGCCAATTTCTGGGTCCAGGGTTCGAATCCAGCTCTTGCCGCGTCACCTGGGCCTATGTTGGACAGCTATTTCAGTCATCCTCCACCTCATTGCCATGTCCTCCACCTCTTGTCCTAATTAGCCTACCAAGTGCATAAATACAGGACGTAAAGCTCCAATTATCCATCCATCAAAGAATTAACCAAGCGAGCAACATTTTTATACTTTCTTTTAATGGAGGTGTATGTTGTACCATCTGTTGAAAGAGTTTATTTGGATGACATGAAATGGATGTTTATTGGTGGGTGCAACACACATACATGGTTTCTGATACATCTAAGTGAGCCAGCCACTGGCTAGATTAAAAAAAGGTACCCAGCGATCAGTAGCCCAGCACGCAACCCGAGCTAACCCTATCCAACTATGACAAAAAAGACAAAAAGTTTTTCCACTGTGTTGATATTTTGTTGCAGAAAGCTGAGAAGAAAAGCAATGAGGCATTTTAGGAGTGGATCCCGGACATTACCAATCATTTTTGGTACTGTGCCTCAAAAGCAAATGGACAACTTCCGGCATTTTTGGTAAGTGGTGGTGGTACAGGGGCTTTTAATAAAGCGCTCTTGACCAGATGATCTTCTACTAACTGCTATAAATTGTGCTGTGACTGGTTAACCTATGATTCAATTATAACTTGTGACTCATCACGCGTAAAGTTTTACTATTGCCCTGAATCTGACTCTTAAAATGTAAAGAAGGTCAAACTGGAAAGTGCGTAGAATATAAATGTTACTTTGACGTCTATTCTAATGCTTCCCAAATAATTTTGCATATTTTTATGGTAAAATTGTATTTACAGGGTAGATGGCGGGGTCTTCTTCATCATGTGACTGGGAAACACAGTTGGCTGGACGGCACATTTTCCGCACCAGAGTGTGAGCATGAGGAGATGGAGGAGCCTCGCGATGGAAAGAAGTGGCTGGAGGCTGGAGGACCAGCTCATCGAGCCCTAGGTGAAGCGATGACTGACACAAGGTTCGTCAACACCTTGTGCCGTTATTTGAACTTCAGGTAATGCTGTTGTATGATATGGAATGAAATCCTCTGCATTGTGTACACTGTTAATATTAAATTTTTGTATACTGAACAGCAAGGTAAAGCTATCAAAAAACATATATGTGTTCGAAGGCATTTGATAACTTTATTTTGCTTTTGTGGTTTAAGCACTTGTAATGAAATAAGACACAATGAGAGACTATAATTCCTGATGACCCAGGGTATGAAAGAGGTGAAAAAATTACCATGAAAGTAATTATTATATTTGATGCAAAAACAAGCTGAATGTTTTTGGTGAATGCAATTTGAAAACAGTCAGATTCAATGGCAAATTCAGGCTTTTAATTTAAATCCTCTGATTCATGTTTAGCCTATAATGACAATAATTTCCAAATGTAATTACTGTTCATTCTCATTGCAGGCACACTGGAGAATTGGAAATTTTCCACCAGCACCTCCTGATGTATGCAGCAAAGCGCTTCGCATTCAGGTAGCCCACTAAGTGACAAACTGTTCTTCCCCCAATAGAAGCACAATAAAACCCGTCTCGTTTAGAGGCCTGGTTAAGGGCCCACTTCAAAATAATAACAGCCTGTCTCAAATACACGCTGGATAAGCCACTATATGAATGGGTTTCAGTTTGTCATACAGCTCACTTTGTCTAATTTTTTAATTTTAAACAAAGTTTCTTTCTGTTGTTTTGCAGTCCTCCGGTTTACAAAGCTCGCATCCAGTTGGCAGCTCTGGACTTTCACATCCACTCAGATCGTCCATACAAGACAAACAGTGACGGAACTCCGGTGTATGTGCTTCATGTCTCATAATAATTACATGTTTTCCCAAAATATTCACACATTCAAGCAACTCGCTTGTGATTAAGATGTTGTAATCCTAACTATTACATTTTCTATGTTCATTTCAGTTACAGGCGGATGTACAACAAAAGGACCAAGAATTGGTTTGCTGTCAAGGTCAAAGTGCCAAAGGAGTATGACTACATCAGCAGACTGCAGGAGCAGATAGTGAACGTCAGACTAAGCTCTGATGCGCCAATTGCCCAGAAAGCAGTCCTTGCAGAGGACGACCCTCGCTGCATTGCCAAAACATTGGGAGGCAATGAAGTTCCACCGCTGAATGTGCTTGTTGAGAAACAGAAAAGCCGCCATGCATTAAATGACAAATAATTAGACAGTTATGCAACATTTTATTTACATTTAATACATATTGCAACATGCAAACTTCACAATGTATGACTTCGGCAATACATGACATAAAATATGACATAGAATACAGTCAGATATTTTGAAATTCTACGTATTGACCATTTGGGTCGGGGTATCTGTCCCTTATGGTCCACAGACAGCAACTTGGGATAACTTTGCGGTTGCCCGCCCCAAGCCGCCCATGGCGCCAGATGGTAAACTGCCGATATGCCGCATATCTGGCAGTCTCGTTGCTATTTGGGGGATGGTAGCCCCAGATGTCATTGTTCTGGATTCCGGCCATTCTTCCGACCATAGGGTCCAGAACCAGGAATTGAAGTTCCTGTAAAATGAATTTGTTTGGTGCTGAATATTATATAATAATTATCATCGGCTCACCTGGTGTAAAGAGGGCCTATTTCTTAAAATATTATTGTCACATGCTTTTTAACATAGAATTTAATGTTAATGTGTTAATTAAATTGATTTTTTAGTTGTGTTTTAAATAGACTGACGACATAAAGCGATATTCTAAAATTTGTATTGAATTATACAATTGTATCTTACGCGTTTCACCAAAAGAGCTTGGCTGTTTACTTTCATGCTTTAATGACTATGATTATTAAAATGATATTTTTGATATGTACTCCCGGAGTAATTTCTTCTGTTCTTACACAATCATGGTTCTGGAATTTTTGTGCTTGTAATTAGATTGATATTTCATAGTACTCACAGGCCGACGACTTATGCAGTTTTGGGGTTGACATCCGCAGCAGACCTTTTCAATGTCGCGGGACATCTCCCTGCAGTTGCCGCAGACACACCAGTGCAGGTTCTGGTTGCTGCCAGGAGGAGGTGGATCGGCTGGTGGAGCCATCAGAAGATCAAATATAAGATCAGGTGAAGACTCCACCATTCTAAACACCAGACTCCGCATCTCAGTCTCCGAAAGACCATCAACTGTTTTCTGAAAATATGTATGGTAATGACAGTGTATAATGGTAAAATACCTGTCATGTCAAACAACGCAACAATTTTATTTCAAGGATATATGGCAAAATAATAACAATTTTGCAAATTATAGGCTACCACTGAGTGACTTCATTTTGTATGTCTGTAGAGTTGATAAATATACTTACTCGGCAGGCTTCTTTCCTCATCTCAAGGAGCTTTGTCATCCTCTCTATCTCTGGTTCGTCCATTCTGAGCTGTCTTCGGCTTCCCTTGAAAAAATTGAGGAATTGCACAGTTTAGCTGGTAATTAGAAAATAAATGTGGTTTATTCTGTTCAAGCATTAAACAGACCAATTAGCAATTATGATTTGTAATAATAGCGATATATACCTGGTTTGCTCCTGAGCCCCCAGCTGCTCCTCGACCACCTCTTGTTCGAACACCTCCTCTGCCATCTCCTCTGCCACCTCCTCTGCCACCTCCTCTGCCACCTCTTGTTCGAACAGCTCCTCTGCCATCTCCTCTGCCACCTCCTCTGCCACCTCTTGTTCGAACACCTCCTCTGCCATCTCCTCTGCCACCTCTTGTGCGAACACCTTGCCCTCCTGGTCTTCCACGGGTTTGTCCACGGGTTTGTCCACGGGTTTGTCCACGGCTCCCCCTAGCTTCCGACTCACTGTGAGAATCAAAAAGGTTTTATTGACGAAAGTTATAACCATTGGACAGCTGAAACAAAAGTCCAGCATTCAAATGGGGGGGGGGGGGGGGCTAATAAATAGTGCACTTTTTTCCAAATTCTCGGGCCTGTCATGCTAATAATTCTCATTACCTTGAAGCAGGAAGAGGTGTGCTCTGTGCAGTGGGTGTCCCAGGGGGACTTCCATCAAATGACATATCCATATCTGAAACAATTTATAATACTTTTTAGATCCTCATGTGAAAAACTATGGAATATCAACAATTAGCATACAGCAATTTATTACCAGGTAATTAGCATACAGCAATGTACAACCAGGTAATTGCCAGAGGGGTGGGGGGCAGAGAAGGAGGGGGGTGTTTTAACCAATTCACTCACTTAGAATTGTCAAATATCATCAATTCCCAGTTTAGGGGGGGGGGGGGGTTGGAGGGCAAGGATAGCAACATTGCCCCCCCCCCCAAAAAAAAGTAATTTACATAAATTTGTTAATAACTACTTTGAGGGAAAACTCAAACAACCTCCAGCCTCCTCAACCCAAAAAATAATAATTCATTCATCAAGAATTGTCACTAATCATCTTTTTTTTTATCCCCCCCCCCAAATTATGTCATTTACATAAATTTGAAATAACTACTTTGAAGGAAAACTCCAACAACTTCTAGCCCCCCTCCCCAAAATAATAATTTTTGATGCGCCTTCATGCTTTGGCTTTTATATAAATAGGTCTGCATTTATAAATATAAGCTTATATTGCATGACATATATACACAGTATGCCTACATAATATTATACACATGTATACAATATATATGTGCAGTAAATGCTGTATTTACATGTATGTTTGTTGTGTATGACACATAAAATATTCATTAAAGGCCTACATCTTACTTCAGATTCAGATTCATTAACAAGTCACAATTTATAAATGTTAAATTTGTTGAAATATTATGAAGAAAAGTAAACAAACTTACTTCCAACTTTCTTCCTTGAATCCAAGAGGCCTCGTGGCCTAATACAAAGAGACCAGTCATCCTTTGGAATGCCTAATGGCTTTGCCTGGACACAGGGTCACTCAGCTGAACTGTTGCAATGTGACAAACCCACGTGGGTTTGTTTACATCAGCAGCAGGCTGGCAGGTCTCATGAAATCTCGTGCTAAAAATAGCTGCAGCAGGGAGCAGGCAGCAGCAGCCAATCACGCTAGACCACTGTAAACATGGCTTAGCTGGTCCCAACGGACTTTACCAAAGTTTTGATGCTGCTCTGTATTTGATGTGTGACTGGAATGTCACTGGAAATAGCATAACTAGTGAGTACAGATATATATTAGACTGTAGAGATCAGTGTGGAGGCTGAAACAACAGCATCAGCCCATCACTAAATGCCCCTTTAATTATCTAAATTTAATTTGCCTGACATGTACTTGATGTGGGAAAAAAGCAGAGGAAAAGGAAAGCTTCGGCTGAAAATTGAGGCATTGCATGTGCCAAATTTAGTGACAACTTTGTGAAAATTGAAACCTCAGTATGTTCAGCATTATATAATCAGCAACCTTTTTGAAGATATGAAATAATGAAAAGGTGGCAATTTTTTTTTTTAATTTCTTGAAATATGTACGTATGCATGTCTTCATGAACTCATACCCTTTTAACTGGATGATATGGGAGACAGTGGCCCATTATATTTGCATGTAAATTGTAATTAATGGCCCCATGAAAAAAAAGTTTTTAAAAAAAGGACACATAGGCTAGATATAGGTTATCAGTGCATGACAGGTAGTTCTAGTGTTTACACTTATGACCTGCTGAGTTCCTATCTCTCCTGTCTTATGACTTTGGTCGGCTGCCAACTTTGGTCACTTCTTGCGGCTCCATCAGGCATGGACAAACATACATGTATTGAACATTGAGACATGAATGTGTTTGTTTTAGTACTACTTATACAAAATGTGAAAGATTGTGAATTCCCATAGGATATGAATATCACATCATGATTCAGCAGTGACTGGAAATTACTTCAATGGGTAGCAGATATTTATTTAGATGACTATTTACAATTTTTTCATTGCTTAAGCACTATGCAATGAATCTGATTATGGATGCATAATTTTGATTAGTTCCATTCTGATTCTGAACCATTCTTTTTACCATAAAATGTTCAGGTTATTTAACGTATATTTTACTTAATACATGCTGAAAATTATACACTCAAAACTAAGAAAGTGTTCCAGCTTGGTAATTTGAGCATGGCACCGTGGCTTGCCCAACCCATGCCGCCATGCCCCAAAAAAAAAATCTTTTTTGAAAATTTTATTTTATTTTTTTAAAGTGCCCTCATTTCTAGAAAATGCCATGCCCGAATCGAATTCTAGCTGGAGCACTTTAAGCATACATTGTTGTCATGATGATGGTGCCGAAAATATATAAATATTTACAAGTTCTCACTATATGTTCGTCTGTATGTTGAACTATGTTGTGGTACTTACACAAGACACATACCCATTAAGATTTGGGCAGGCAAAGATTAAGCTAAGTTAAATGTATAAAATTTTTGCATGAGCATGATTACATCGATAATGCTATATTTTGTCAATTATTTGATTTTAAAATCTGAAGCGAATGTTTTGCATTCTTGGAAATATGGATGGTTTAAAAATCAGATCACCTTCCTTCTTCTCTTTATTAACAACTTGTTACTTGTATTTTAAAATACATGTATGATTTTTTTCAGTAACTTGCAAAGTATGAACTAGTCAGTGCACTTCTTAGTGTTATTATAAATGTAAGTTATTTTGTGCACACTGGTAGCATCTGTTGAACGGTTTCTTATTGATTCTCACATCTTATTAAAGTATTTGCAAGGTGGAAAAAGGCAAAAGTAAATACCATAAGTTGCTCAAAATGTATATTTGTTGAACTTAAAATGCGACTGCAACAGAGACATTAATTGTATAATTTGTATTAGACTATATCCCTAAGATAATAATTTTGAACGCCTCGTTTAAATGCAAAATGATCCAAAAACTGGAGGCAGCGCTTGAAGGGATCTTGGATCCGAGTTGTCTTTTTTTCCCTTGGAAGAGGGTGAGTTATAGTTTATAAACAGGGTATTGCTCAATTTAGAAATGAAATACAATGTTTAATTATGTTTTTGTGTCCTATGCAAATTAAATTTTACCCACAGTGATTTTGGGAAGTAAATAATTTCCTATCCAGGAACGCTTCATAGCCTTTCCCTCCCATAATATTATATATATGGTTTATTGACAATTTACTTATGAAACTGATATATTTGTCAGTAACAACAGAAAATCGACAACTACTCTACATCTACAGACAGCATTTACAATGAGAAATGTATGTACAATATTAAGTACATATTTTAAAAGTTACATGAAGTTAAAATTTTGGTCCCAGTCCTAGTTGTTAATCAGTTTTAACTTTTAAGAGTCGATGAATGTATGTAAATTATAAATATAAAATGTTCATAAAATCAAGTAGAGAAGTCCTTTCAAAATCAACTGCAAAGATTTAACATATCTTCAGGTTTGGTGTGGTGTCATTTGTGAGAGCAGGTGGACAATATTTAATAGTGATCCCCTAAGCGGAATTTGATTATTCATATTTACATTGAGTATGTGAATTTGAATTTTCATTAAATGTCCATCTGGGATAAACAGATAGGAATAAACATTGCAACTTACAAAGCATCCTGTTGTGATGAGTTTTAGTCTGTCCTATTATGATAGCTTGATTTGACAATCAACATTTATATTGATTGCTAAATAGGGTATGAATTGCGTTCAGCCTCATCTACAGTGTATTCAATTACTACTAATGACTTTGTTGTTGTGACTGTCCCATAATTACTGCTAATATTATGTTGATAACGATTTGCTGGTAGTAGTGATCCTGTTCTGTGGGAGCCATGTATTGTGTACATTATTATGGTATTTTCAACTATTTTGTGATAATAAAAGGGATTCTCATAGGTTTAGTGTAGTGTCACTAGTGAATCATTTTGCTATTCTTCTCCCCCTATGCAAGATCAGGGGCGGATCCAGAAAGTGTCGAACAGGGATGAGGACGGTAGTGGTTCATGAATGAAAATGTATGAATCAAACCTAGTCAGTGCTAATTCATTGCTTTTAAATCAAAATTATCAGACCTGATGGCTGGGGGGGGGGAGTATAACCCCCAAAACCCTCTCTCTGCACTGTGGACAAGCCACCGAGATAATACTACCCAACTCCAAAGCTCTGCATATTTATTTATGTATTTTGCCACATTTACCCCATTCATGGGATCTTTTGCTTGTCCTGCATAGACGATGATATCATACAAGGGACCATTCAGCCGATAAAATCATTTGCATCTTAACAACATCCAGCTTGGATGACGCTGAAATCTGCTCTAAATTTTATTTATTTTTATGAATACATCAATATCAACATCAAAATTATTTCATTGTCATGATCATTATCTGCATTTTGCTGAAACATAGATATAGACATTATTGACAATTTAATATTTATGTATGTCGAGACGATCCATTACCGGATTACTGAAGCAATGTTCATTTTTTTGCATTTTTGATCCTGGTAAATTTGTGCTATAAATTCATTTTAAATCACCTTATCATAGATTTAGTGGCTGTGCTGGCTGTGGGAGGTATCAATTTGCAATGAATTACTCCCAACAATAGCAACAGGGCATAGGGGTCAACTTCATCAGTCCACAATGAACAATGCTGAACTGCCATAGACAGTGTTGGACACATTGGATTTACCCTGGCTTACAGTACCTCTATACTCAGATACAGTCTGATACTATAGTTCTGTTCTCTTCTGCCTACGTCTAGTAAGTGAGTTTTTGCTCTTTGAAAGTTTCATATTCCATGTATTCCCCAGCCTTTATTCTTTAGACATTATTTTTAAAGGTGAGGATCATGTGCAAGCTGGCTCGCTATCACTCACAGTGTGGGGTTTAGGTATAGCATTGTATAGGCCTCCCACAGTCTTGAGATGTTAGGAAAAAGTAGGGGATTTACTACATGTAAAGCGTTTTTTCCAGACCTATAAAGTAGGTTATTTCAATTTGAAGTCAGGAATTTTGATTTGCTATTGCTCTTTGCAGATTTTGTTCACAGAATTAAAATATCGATAAGCCGCGATATGATAACGTGAATTGTTGTGACCAGTCTTTGCGAAGATCCAAAATCCCCTGCCGGACCGAAATGGAAATCTTGGCTATTTCTTGAAATTTTAACATACATGTATCCAATTACAATTTTTTGACCTGAACTGCCGGACCGGTTGAAAATCTGCCGGACAGGTCCTAAGGACCGGCAATCTTCGCAAAGACTGGTTGTGACACTGTATCTTTGTATCTACATGGGCTCTGGCGGTAAACATGGTAAATGCATGATATCCAATGACTCCTGTTGACCATTGGTCGAAATTAATTAACCCTTTGGTTGATCGTGTTGATACATGATGTGACTTTAACAAAATTTTGTTTTCTTAACCGGCCCTCCATTGAGCCATATTCTCTTACTACTATTAACAATAATTAAAGGGGCATGCAACCATTAGATCTCCAGGCTTTAGGAGTTTTTAAAAAGAAAATAATCACTATGAGGTGTTTCTTTACACGGCATTGTTTTATTTGGAAACTATATTTTGTGACATCGCATGCTATGTCTGGTGTTTCCGTGGAAGAAATAATTTCCCTTAGAGGAAAACTTCAACCACCTCCTCCAATCGCTCCTTAGTGGGATTGGTTAGCTCAGTGGCAAAGTGCTGGGCTGCCAGTCGCTGGGTCCATGTTTCAAATCCAGCTCTTTTACGATCACCTGGGCCTAAGATGGATTCAGGGGCGTATCTAGAAATGGCCCGAAGGGTGGGGCCATACCATGAGGCTTTTTTTTTTTTCCGATGTTAATTTTGGGCCTGAGGGGGGTTGGCCCCTAAATGCGCAACTTGTTGGACTGCAGTTTCAATCATCCTTCGCCTCATTGCTGTGTCCTCCTCCTTTCCTAATTAGCCGCCAAGTGCAGAAATACAGGACGTAAACTGACGTAAAGCCCCAATGATCCATCCATCCAGTCGCTCCCTAAGGATCTCAGACCTGGCTCCACCCCTGAGATACTAACTTGCAAAATTATAAACTCTGATATATCAATAGATGTGATTGTTTGCATAAGGACCGACCGAAAAGGTTGTTTCAACTAGTTTGTGGTATGTGGAGTTGATACTGTACCGATTCATGCACTGTGTCAATATAATTTAGACTTACATAGGTATCTTGTGTAAATCCTAAATCACATTTGTTAAACCTGGTATTTACAATGCTAGTTATTGAGTACTTTATATACTTGTGGCAGGTGTTGAGAAAAAGCATGTAAGCGAATTTTTTTATGAGTCAAAATCATGTACATGTATGCACATTATATGTTATCATGTAATGTCAATGATTTAGATATTTCCGCACATTTGTTGGTTATTATTATCACTAACATATTTGCGAAATGCTTGTAAAATGCTGCAACAAGCTCATAATTTTAAGGATATATAGAAAAATTGTACGTTGCTCGTTGTTAGGTCCATAAAATGTTTCAAATCGAAGGTACAGACAAGTTTTTAAGTAGGAGGTGAGGCTTATATACACACTTGTTTTCATGTTTGTTTTAATTTTGCACCAAGTAGTAGGCTAGTTGCACATTAATCCCAAACAAGATGGTATGAATTTAAGTTCTAGCTGGAGTATAATAATATGGTTGTTATAGCCTAAGTCTCTCAAAACTGACAGTACTTAGAAAAGTTTTGAAATTTTTAGGTGAAATCTTTGGACGTGGGTCCTTTTTAGGGCTTGTCAAGTTTATTTAGCATTTGTACAAATATATACATACTGTAACCTTGTTTAGAGTATTTTTAAATTTGATGAGTTTCTTTGCCTCTAGTAGTTTTGCAGCTTGCAGCTGTGGTTGAGTTGAAATGTATGTTACATTTATTCATGTTTCAAAGGTATACATAGTGTAACGCATACAATGTTATGTATTTCTCTGTATATATATTTATCATGTATTGATTGTCAGAATGTTGAAACTGTTCCTCTGAGTTACTTCTTCGTAATCTTAGCTGCTTAGTCAGCACTGGGTCTCTGGTACGAAGCCTGAACTTCGTTGGCAGATATAATGATGAGGTGATAAGGTTGAGAGTTCAGTAAAGCGACTACACTGCAGGAGAACCATGTACAGTGCTAGGGTGTCCCAAAAAAATAATTTTTATGTCTTTGTGTCAACTATCCATGTGTATCAGTGGACTGAAACTGATAGTTTGTGAGCTTTTGGCTAAAATAGCCATTTTCGAATGAAAATTCAATATTAAACCCCCTTCTATCTTTGAGGATCTTGAGCAACATCTAAAACAACTTCAAATGAGTTTAAATTTTACATGAGAGTCAGATAGGGGCTATAGAACACATCTAGTTGTTAGCCCCAATGAATTTCACTTTTTTTGGGACACCGTAATGTAAACTGTATTATCCTACACATGGTGTTAGTAAGCTGTTATCTTAATTGCTGAGTCAATGAGGCATGCATGTATTAATTGTACCTACTGCATATTATAAGAGGTCCAGACAAACCCGGAAACACACAGGGTCTCAGGGCCATGACCAGACTCAGTGCTTTTGCTTTCATTCCCAAATCTGAGGCCAGATATGATTATAGTGGGTACGTGTAGGCAAAAAAATGGCTTTAATCTCTATTTATTTATTGTGTCCAAATAAAATTATTGATGAACCTTTTTCAGTCAGCAGAAAATTTTGTAGGTCAGACGATTTGGGAAACTAAAATCGATAATATCTTGCCTTAGTCTAATAAGTATTATTTTACTGAAATGGATGCTAAATCAGACAAATGGATCGCCCAATATTTTCTCTGAATTACTTAAATGACATTTATGCCTAAATCTACAATAATAAAAACCTGATCTTTGATTTTTTGTATTTTCAGAAGGCGTCAAAGTAAACCATGGGGTCACCGTCGAAAGTAGTGACCATCGTCCACTTCAACGATGTCTACAACATTGAAGAGCGCGATCAGGAACCGGTGGGAGGGGCAGCGAGGTTTACAACAGCCATAAAAAATCGGCAACACCTCAACCCCATGGTGCTATTCAGTGGCGACGCCTTCAATCCTTCACTCAGTAAGTGTAGAGTTAAGATGATGTACTGGACTGGGGTGCACTGATACTGGTTTTCGTTTTCATTTTGGATTATCCAAAGTCCGATACCAATATTTTTTTTCCAGCCTTCAGACTTCCAACTATTTTACGGACTAGTTTTCTTACACTGATGTTGTTTTGTCAGTACCAGGTATCGAATTGGTGCATCCTTGATTCCTTCAATAGAAACTAATCTATAATTATAGATCAATCTGATCAAATGCCTTTTGTGAGAAAAGAATTTTCGTGTAAAGTGATTGTAGTCATTTACTGGCTGGGTTGGCGGATTTAAATCAACGTCATTCAAATCTCTCTATCTGATTTAAATTGATTTACTTGAAATTAGATCATTCAATTAAAATCACTAGCTTTGGAAAATCTTTTTAACAAATCACCAAGCCTATTTATTCGTTATTGATCAGTCCGTTAGTCTTGTGTTTGATGCTTCCTGATCATCATGGCCTGATGACAAAATTGTGAACCAGTTATTTTTCCTCTCTTCCAGTGAGCACAGTCACCAAAGGCAAACAGATGGTTCCCTGTCTAAATGCTATGAACATACAGTGTGCCGTTTACGGAAACCATGATTTTGGTAAGTTTATTTTGAGGCAGTAGCCAGAGACATGTAATGTCTTTTCTGGTAATGGATTTTAAATAAGTTGATAAAATATTAATCTGTTTGATGTGACACATGGGTCGAGAAATGGCCAAAAATTGCTAGAAAATTGAAATTCCGATTTTGTGCCCTGGAGACTGTAAAATTTCATAGCTCTAGTTTCAACAGTTTCTTCAGGACAGCATAAGCCCAATTATCGACTCAAGTGTGGCCTTAGTACTATAGATATCAGTCTGTGGATTTGCATTTGAGTATCTGACACAAAGTTATGTGGATGATGCCCCTGGATTGATGAAAAAAGCATGAAAATGGTAGAATTAAACCTAAAAAAAGTAACCTTACATTTTATAATAGCAAGAAATTTTTATTTCAGAGAATTTGTGAATATAGCAGCCTCTGCAGAAAGCTCATGACATTTATGTCATCTCTCATTTCCTGTGATTTCTTTGTTATTTTAGACTTTGGAGTTGACACACTAGTCAAAATGGCGCACAACTGCAACTTTCCCTGGTTAATGGCAAACGTTATTGACAACGTAACCGAACAACCTCTTGCTGAAGGTGTCCCTACAAAGATCATTGAATGGGAAGGCATTAAGGTTTGTTTTCATAATACAGATTTATATTTCATAAACAATGAATTGTCTGAGCAAGTATGGACATTTTTTCAATTGGATTTTTGTCAGCCCTCACAGTATGACATACTCATAATGTCTGCATTCTACAGGTGTCATTGAAACATTTCTTATGAAATTTCGGTTGGCTTGAGAGTATTGTTGTAACCACTTACACATATTTTTTCGATTGAGCTCTAGGCCCACTTTCCCAGAGACCAGACAATGTCTTTAATGATAATTTGCTTCCTTTCAGTTTGGCCTCATTGGTTTAGTTGAAGAGGAATGGATCGCCACATTAGCCACGATAGACCCGGATGAGATCACGTTTATAGATTTTGTTGAAGAGGGAACAAGATTGGCCAAGGAGCTTCGGGAACAGGTGAGGATCTGATGAGTTTTTGTTGCAGCTAGTGAGTGCTGACCACTCTTGGTGAAGTAAAAGCATGATTGTATCTTCGGAATATAAAGCAGACAGATATACATTGTGTCAATCATGGTACTTATTAAAGTGGTGGACTTCTGAAAAATCATCAAAGATAAATCAGTGAAGGATGAGAAACCTGTCAGTTTATAGACCAATGTTGTATTTTGTTTGGGGTAATCGTTAAGCTAGTAGTACACTTGAGTTAACCAAAAGATTAAAGGCGGAGATGTTAACATTGAATGTTACCAGTAATAGGGGTGCAGGATTTACCAAATTTAACTTAATGACAGAAATGTGCATTTATAAAAAAAAAGAGTATACTGCTCTGTCTGATTGCCCAATAAGAGTTATCGAAAACCCTGAAGATTGTCATGTGGATGCTATGTATTCTTTGTATTGTGTGTTGCAGGGTGCTGAGTACATCATCGCCATGACGCACATGCGATGGCCGAATGACGAGCGATTAGCAGAGGAGGCTGAGGGAATAGATTTGGTGCTAGGGGGACATGACCACGATTACAACAAGAAGATGGTAGGTTTATCATTTGTAAATACAGGGTTCCCAAGGTCCTTGAAAATTCTTAAAAATCCTTTGGAAAAGTAGCCTGGGGAGTCCTGGGGACTTCTGGAAAAGTCCTTGAAGACTGCAGAGATCAAGTGGTCCTGGAATCCTGATTACCAGCAGATACAGTCCTTGAAAATCTGTTGATGCATGGTCGTCAATTGTGCAGTCAATATTCTCAGAACAAGGCATATTGCGTATGTGTGAGATTTTGTTTCAGAAATGATGCTAGAAATCCTTAAAATTTGATGATTTTCATCCTTTAGTTTTCAAATTTAACTGGGAAGTTGGGAACCCCTGTGGTAATCTTATATTTACAGCCAGAAAGAAAGTTATATGTACCAATATTCATGTGAAGAAAAAAAACTGATGTGAATATTTTGATTTTGCAGACTGTAAGTATTCTTTTAGGAATTAATTTGTTGCTTTCTAATTCCATTCAAACTTTTGAGGAAACTCAAAACTTTATGGCAGCTTTGACTTCTGAAGCCATCAATTCTTGTTCTTCTTCTTAGGTTTTTGGGAAGACTAGATTGTCAAGAAAAACAAGAAAGTTGTTTTTTCAAAACGATAATAGGACTAGGTTGCTTTTGCTGTAGAGGAATTGATATACATCCATCATGGAATTTATATCTATTATGTGCTAAATAAGGTGTTATTCTTAGCTTACTAATCTTCTCTGACAGTGCTTTTCTTTTCAATATTTCAATGCCATTATTGGTGGTAGTGCTGACCAGATTTTCAGATCAATCCGCCTTACAGCACCCATTGTAAAGAACTAAAGATTTATATATTAACATTATGTGCTAATTTTAGCTTCAGTAGCATGTTAGTGAAGTGACGGCTACATTGGCGAAATCGCTGCAGATTTTGAACTTTCTAAATTTTATTATGTCATTGAGATATACATCAAACTCTATGAGATGCGATAGATCTGCTGTTGAAAGATTTCAGTATTTGCCAATTAAATGTAGATTTGGATGGATTGATATTTATATAATATTATATATTATATATATAAAATATATATATATATATAAAACAGTAATTTTGTGCTGAATACCTTACCCTGTATAAATATGTTTTATAAATATGTTTTATAAATAAATAAATATATGTATGATTTTATTAAGTGCTTTAACTTTCTGTCCAGTTACTCCAGTATTCACCAATTTAGATCAGATTTGGACGATGTTAGAAATCCCAAAAATACCGTTTCTACTCTAATCTATTGTATTCTTGCATTGTGTTCAAATAAGCTAGTCTCCTAATCTCTGTCTGTTTAAACATAAGGGCTATTCCATTTAAAAACCTGGGGCTGGGGTGGTCAGGTTACATTTTTGACCCCCTCCATGCATCTAAAGTGAATTATTTTCGACCCCCCCATGCATTAAATGCAAATTTTTTACCCACGCCACATGCATCAAATAAAAATTTTATTATTACAATGCGTAAGCCTTCATGGAGCAATAATGCACCCCCTGTACATCTAAAGCGATTTCTTTTGCATCCCACCATACATCTGAAGCGAATTTCCACCGTTTCCTACATCCATCTTACGAAAAATAAATCAACCTGACCACCCCCCTCCCAGGTTTTTAAATGGAATAGCCCTAAGACATTTGTCACATTTACACATCTTAGATAGAAAGACTTAATTCAGCTAAGTAAGCATGCTTCAGAAGAGGGTGCATGTATCTTATAAATAAGTGTGAGCACTATGTTTAATATATTTACATAATTATGTAGTTTTTACCTTGTACATTGTGTATCAAACTTACCACTGTCAGATGTAATATGGTCAGATAGCGCACAAAAATCAGTTTTCAAAGATTTCACAGTTATGTGCAATTTTACTGATATCTCTTTTCTTTAATGGTTTATTTCTTTTAGATAAATGGCAAATGGGTTCTAAAGAGCGGCACAGATTTCAGACAGATGAGCTTGGTGACCTTGACCTTTGGTGGGTCAGAGGTCAAGGTCGACATAGAAGAGGTCACGGTAGATTCCAAGATAGAACCGGACGAAGAGGTGGCTAAAGTCGTCCAGGAGTACAGTAGTAAGTATAATTGCGTTAAAAATAGTAAAATACATTATGTCCACAGGTTTTACCAAATTTTAGAACAATTTATGGGACCTCAGTTACCCTAAAGTTACCTCATTGCTGTGTGCTCCTCCTCGCTGGGTCCAGGGTTCGAATCCAGCTCTTGCCGGGTCACCTGGGCCTATGTTGGACGGCTGCTTCAATTGTCCTTTACCTCATTGCCGTGTCCTCCTCCTGTCCTAATTAGCCTAGTAAGTGCATAAATACAGCATGTAAAGCCCCATCCATCGATCAGTTTTGTAGTTTTAAAAGTTGATTGAAGTGTAAATTATGATTTAATTTTCAGAAATTATGGGTGAGAAGATGGAGTCAGTTTTAGGAAATATTGAAGTTGATTTGGACGGACGGTTTGCTAGTATACGGACATCAGAAACAAATCTAGGTAAGATTAGTTTTCCTTATTAACTTTCAGAGCAATTAAGCAAAATATCACAAAAATATAAATAACGAGATTTTGAATTATCAAATTTAGTCACTGTCTCCGCAATACTCTGTTCAATATTGTTTTGAATAATATTGATTGTAATTAGCAATTTGGCATGTTTACTGGTATTTAGAATTGTGTAATCACTAATTGGTTACTTGATCTGATTTGATGGAGAAACAATGGGAAGATTTTGAAGTCTAATATTCAGAAAAAAAAAAGATGACAAGATAAATAAAATTAGAATGTAATGTAATTTGTCTTTGGTCGGATTCGTTGACAATAAGTTTGTCTTGGAACTCACTCGTCTTAACCTACCTCCTTGATAAATATCTGTTTATGTGCATAATATCTGTGGTACAGTGGGTAGCATCCCCGCCTTGTACACATGAGGACGTGGGTTCGATCCCCGCTCCGGCCATGTCCAGAGGTTATCACTATAATGATTGGTATGATTGCCGTTCAGTATGGTGAGCGCCGGTGAGCAGATTTATCTGGAATGGGCGCTATATAAAATCATACTATATTATTATATATAACTGCATGTACAGTATAATGGTGTTATGTAACTCCCTGCGCTGATTTTGTAACCTCCCTGCGCTGATTTATATCTATTCATTGGATTATGGAAGGAAGACAGGTTTTAATTGCCTGTCAGGCTGTCACAGGGACAAGTTCTGTTACACAGTATATCTGAAATCCTATTTATGATAATGGATCTTGATCCTTGGCATTATTGTATTATTTGTGTGCAGAAGGATGCCTCTAAATTACGCATTCTGTAAATGTCTCTGGATATCAGAGACTCGGGATCTCCTGATTTGTCAAGATTTTGTCTGTGGGATCGCCCAGCTCAGCCAAGGCAGCTCCTCTCCGAGATATTTTGGATAATCATTGATGAATTGATCTTATGATTCCATCTCCTCAACTCTGTTCAATTCTTGGCCTGGCAATTAATCAATGAAACATGATTTTTAAGCATGTGAATTTTAACAGGTGCTGATCTAGTAGCCGGTTTCTCATGCAGTGTCAACATGGTCGAGTAAATATGGGCGTGAAAATATCCGGATATAAGGAATATTTTTGCTTTGTTGTCATTGGTATTTATAATCATGGATAGTGTTTGCAGTTTCACCTCTAGGAAAAATTGTTAGGTTGTGGCAGTGTCGCTTCTTTAAACATGTATTCACCCCTTTGCATTTTCCTTTAATATTATTTATTGCAGTGCTGTAGCACTGCTGTCACAGTACAATATTAATGAAAAATATCTTAGTGGTAGTTTATGATTTCTACAGATGCATAATAAGCCTTCCAAGTGCTTAAATACAGGACATAAAACACCAATCATCTGTCCAATTTCAGCCATCCATTCTGCAGATTCATTTGTGTCAAAGAATTTAAAAATTTTGTGATAAGCCTGAAGAAATCATTCTGAAATTTGGTTTTGAATTTTAATGTAAAATGAATTGTGCATGTCACCAATAGGCTACTGCCATCATATCATTTATGAATTGCTGATTTGGGTAAATTTTGTGCTTGTCATTCACTTTATTAATTTGTTGCCTGGGTCATACTATGTCAACCATAGGAGTCAAAGCATCAAATTTCTATACATTCATGTATCATTTTGCAGCAAATGGATTGGATCCGACTGCAAAATGAATAAAACATCAAATAACTGTTGGCCAAACAAGCGGATATTAAAATAATGGAGCTTTATTGGATGTAATTGGTTATTTACAAACAAAAAGGCACTCCAAAATGGCTCAAATTGCCCAATTGCATGAACAGGGTCAAAAGTGTCATGTCAGGGGCAATTAGGGGTTGACACTGTGTCACACGCACATGTAATTCATTGTGAAATTGTCTGGCTTAGTTCATGAACTTCAACTTCTAGGGGATAAATTTCTAGGGGATAAAAAGTTGCATTGTACCATATTCACTGCATCATAAACCTTATCAAAACTGCATTAGCCCATCAACATTTTAAACTTTTCGTTTCCGAGTTATTAAAGACAAAGTCAGCAAAAAGGACTTTTGTCAAGGTTGTTAAGATAAATTTCCTCAGTTGTATACTGTTAATTTTAGCACCAAATTAAACAACCATGATACAGATTCCATACGTTCCAGCTATAACTACAAATATGAAGTATCAAATGAAATGAAGAGCACCAAAGTAAGGAGTTGTCCAATTCTACTTGGAATTCTGTGCTTGTCTGTTGTTAAATATGCAAACTGGTTTCAGTTGGATTCCAAGATAATCCAGTGCAATGATTAATGGTTAGTTCTTTTGTTTGAGCCTTTAAGATCCAGCATCAGCACTCAATTTTCATTGAGCTTGATCTTTGAGCCTTTTATTTTTTCAAACTTGATAGCATGAGGATAACATATAATACCAAAAAAAATTCCACCAGTGTTTTCAAATAAAGATTTATTGAGTCTGTTGGTAAATGAGCAATGGCAAAGTACTCAGCAGTACTTGTACTTTTTAACACAGTGGTTTTTAAAGTCAGTAACAAAAACATGGCCATTATTGGCAGCAGACAAATTGTAGGGGTCATTTATGGGGTCATTGGTGCTCTCAATTGTAGCCATGTACTTGCCATCCCTTTGAAATAATTGGACCCTATTGAAACTATCTGCTACAATAATGTTCCCCTGCTGGTCACAAGTAACTCCTCTTGGCAGGTAGAATTGTCCCTTGCCCTTTCCTTCGCTGCCGATCACTCGCTGGAACTTCCCTTGATGGTCAAAGACTTGCACTCGATGGTTTTTTGTATCCACAACGATAATCTCGTTGTCCAGACCTGTACACACTGCTGCGGGGAAGTTAAATCTCCCTGGTTTATCTCCCTCGCCCCCGAATTTAGCGATGGTGGCACCCTCTTTGGAGAATACGTGAATGGTATTAGTGCCGCTGTCCGATACGATTATCCAGCCCTTCTTGTTCACAGTAAGGAATAATCCATTTTGTAATTCTTTTCCAACAAACTGTCTTTTCTTCTCACCAGACAAAGAGAAGACCCGAATGGTATTTGTCAACATTTGACCGTCATCCGATTGACCGACTTTAGTGCAGAATAACTCCTCCGTTGCGTGGTTAATTGCAATGTCATAGGTGGTTGTTTTGCTCGATCCAAGACCAAATGTGTTCAGATAATTACCTTTTTGATCAAACACCTGGACCCTTTTATTCCCCATATCTGCTACGTAGATATTTCCTCGTGAATCGACGGAGACTGACGTTGGTTTCATTAACTGTCCATTCTCCTGCCCTTGATGACCTACTTTTAAAACTGGGTCATTTGGTTTGACCTCAAATGACCTAGATCCTTGTAACAAATGACCTTGAAATTCAAACTGCAATTCATGTGTGCCTGATAGATGAGGGAGAAATGTTGCTTCGTATAATCCATCTGATTTACTTTTAGTGCTTGTAACGATACTATCATCCTCTCTATCTTTTATTGAAACTGTCAATGGATACCTCATTAATGGGCTTGAATCTGCACCCATAGCTTTAAAAGTTACAGTCGATGATTGTGCAGATATGATACTTGGTATTTGCACTTTGAATGTTGATGGTAGATCTTTACTGCAATCTACGGCACCGAAATCTTTGATGGCCGACACCAAAGGATGGATGTTGTGATTTTGGAGGAATATCAAATATCCACCAGTTGAAGAAGATTTTGCATCTTTCCTCATTGAAGAGAGTGTCGTATCTTGAGTAGCTTTGACTAATTCAGCTCTCGTTCCCTGACCGTTTGTTAATCTTTCGTAATTCTTCACATAAAATCCCAATTGTTTGTTTTCCGATTTTAAAAGTTGACCTTTTTCGATGATAGTTTGTTTCTTTGCTGCATAATGTTCATCAAGAGTGTTCAGTAGAGTCTTCTCTCTTTTGAGTATCTCCTCTCTTAAACTGTTGAAAACCGTTTGAATCTTCTTTACCGATTGTGTCCGTGAGATATCAAGACAGTCCAGTTCAGTCTTTAAAGCTTCGAGGGCTATTTTGCGTACATTCGCAGCTCGTTTCGCATTGACAACATTTTCTTGTAGAGTCACTTGCAGTTCGGAGATGATTGCACTTATGTCCTTTATCTTGTGTCCTTTGTTCTTATCGTGATCAAGTACAGTGCAATTCATGCATATTGCGACTGAGCACGTACTGCAATAGAACATCTGAGGCTGGTCGTGTTTAGAACACGTCTCATTTGCCCGATGTTCACCAGATGGCTCCACCTGCAACATCTGATAGATATAAAAGTTCTGTTGGAGTTTAGCGATGCCCCCTGGTGGAACTGGAGTCTTCGTGTTGCACTGTGCACATCTTACAACAGGTCTATTGGCTGCGAGGCGGGTTAAGCACGTTAAGCAGCAACTGTGATGGCATGCGAGGAGTTTAGCTTCGTGCTCCTCACTGTCGTACGTGTTGTGACACACTGGGCATATCAGCATGGTCTCCTGGTCCGCCATTGGAGGCCTGCAATAAAAAGAAATTTGAAAAATTATATGGAATTCCATTAGATTTGAACTGGTGAAGGAGTTAATCGTGAGTCACATTGCCTCTGCCCCTCTAGGTGTGGAGTTCAAAACTTCAAACCCAGGCACTCTTTGTAAACGTTTTGTGGGCTTGATTTTGTTCTTGTACACTAAGCCTATGTTGAGGCAAGTAAAAGACCCAGAGTTGAACCCAAAACCTGGAATTACAAGTCTAGATACTTGTGACTTTACCAACTTGGCTACTTGTTGATCAATCTGCAAAGTTTGGTCAATTTGGAGTGATAAAAAAAAATATATGAAATAAAAATATTAATTCTGAACAAGCATTGACGGGAAGTTGCTTCCGTTTAGAAGAGGATGTTTTTCTTGTTGTGTTTTATCATGGTTTATCTATTAGTGCTCTTCAGCTTGACTACCGAGATAACGACAAAATCCGAGTTGAAGTCAGTAGGTGTGTGACCCAGATCGTAATACTAATTGGCCAGTTGTTGGGAAATCTGATTTCGTTCAGTAATATCTGAAATTTATAGGATCCTAATTAAAAAACCAATTGTGTCAGTCTTGCTTTTGCTTGAATGTTGATTTTCTGTCTTGGGATTCGAATCGTGAATTTACCCTAAAGTTATTGTTTTCAATGTGCAATGTTGGCCGACATGTACGTATTATGAATACTGTGTATTCTCATATTTTATTCTCCTTTCATCTGTTCATTCACATATTGTTACGCATTATGTCAACCTTTTTCTTGCACGACCCCTGAATTGAAATTACTTAGTCTTCTGTCATACTGTGAATTGATAGAGCTTTTCTTGTATAAATTGAGTGACAGTAATTTAACTAAATTGGGTTATTTTAGGAAACGTTGTTGGTCTGTCAATTTCAGGATTCTACAATATAATTACCAGGAAGATAATCTGTTGTACTAACATCGAAACAATCAATTTGGTTTTCCAAAAATAGTGATATTATGTTTACATATTATAGGCTGCATAATAGTGCATATCTGTTAGTACTAAATATAGACAATCATGTTGATCAGTATTGATGGTATCCTGAACTGTTTCATTATCAAATTCAACATCTGCATTTACTGATATTTAGTTAAAGATAGAATTAAAGTATATTTATAAATTTTAATGAAAGATGACAATTAATATTCTATCGATATTCTTACCTTATACACCTGTATTGCTGTAAGCAGGTATTCTCCAGACACAACCACTCCTTGAACTGAAGATAATAATTTAATCTCCCACAAGTGTCACATGACCAGACCTGTGGGTCATGTGACTAATCTTCAACGTCAATAAAATTTGTCACACTGATTGTTGCTGTGTGAATTGCTGTGAGAAAATAATCATAGATCTAAAACTACTAACAATCGTTGTTTACTTTATTACTTAAGTGACTTTGTTAAATGCACATTGCAAAGGCCTAAAAACAAATAAAATACTTTAATTTAATTGTTTGTGTAGCAAAGTTTTATTCAAATAATTGGGGTCACCATCACTGGTCCATCAGGTTAAATTGTGCCCTCAGAAGTTCATCTTCAATTATCAGCGGATTATAGCGGTGATTTGGGCGGAGGGTTGGTCTAGTGGTAGCATGCTAGGCTGCCAATCGCTGGGTCCAGGGTTCGAATCCAGCTCTTGCCCGGTCACCTGGGCCTATGTTGGACAGCTGTATCAATCATCCTTCAGCTCATTGCCGTGTCCTCCTGCTGTCCTAATAAACCTCCCAAGTGCGTAAATAGAGGACGTAAAGCCCCAATCATCCTGCCATCCGTTGTAGTGATTTAATTTCTATAATGTTCTCCTTGGTCTCCTAAATATTTTGTCTGTTAAAGGCACAATGTCTACAGATTTTATCATAGTTCTATCCATTGATAACGGTCGTGGTGAAAGAGGGTTGGCTCAGTTCGTAGCACTCTGGGCTGCCAATTGGTGGGTCTTGAGTTTGTCTCTCACACTGGATGGTCATTCTGATTCATGTTGGGTGGCTGTTTCAATCATCCTTCAGCTCATTGCCGTCTCCTGCTCCTGTCCTAATTACCTTAGTCAGTGCATAGATACAGGACGTAAAGCCCCAATCATCTGGGGGAAGGTTGGTCTAGTGGTAGCATGCTGGGCTGCCAATCGCTGAGTTCAGGGTTCGAATCCAGTTCTTGTCGGGTCACCTGAGCCTATGTTAGATTGCTGTTTCAATCATCCTTCGGCTCATTGCCGTATCCTGCTCCTGTCCTAATTATCCAACCACCAAGTGCGTAAATAGAGGACGTAAAGCCCCAATCATCCTGCCATCCGTTGTAGTGATTTAATTTCTATAATGTTCTCCTTGGTCTCTGGCTCTGAGTTTGATTCTCACACTGGATGGTCACTTGGACTCATGTTAGATCTCAGAAAGCTGTTTCAATCATCCTTCACCTCATTGCTGTGTCCTCCTCTTTTCCTAATTAGCCTACCAAGTGCATAAATACAGGACGTAAAGCCCCAATCATCCGTCCATTTATATCTGAACTCTTGTTTTCAGGCAACTTTATCTGTGATATGATGCTGGAGGCCACGGAGGCTGACTTTGCGCTGCTCAACTCAGGGACGTTACGGTCGGACATGGTGCACCCCAAGGGACCTTTCAAAATGAAGGATTTATTCGCTATTTTGCCTATGATTGATCCTATTGTTGTTGTCAAAATAATGGGTAAGTTACTTGTAAAGTCATTAATTCATGATATTATACAATTGAAGGTTTTTGGAAGATTTTATATCTCCATAGGAATCCTCACTTCTTGATTGATTAGGGCATGCTATATTGCTATACATCAATCTTCTCACTTTGTCTGTTCACTGATCAGAAATTCTAGTTTTGTAAAATCTTATCATGAAGTTATCGTGCTTCTCTTCTTTACCTTTTTATCTCCTAACTCTCCATTGATAATCTCATCGAGTACTTCCGAGCTTTCAAGACTCCTATATTCTGTATATAATTAATATTTTTAATTTGAGTGGAGGTAAGGCCTTCCAAGAACTTTCTGTTGTGCAAAAAATTACCTCTGAGGAGGAAAAGCCATAGCATTCTCCTCGTAATAAAATAATTTCTCCTTTCAGGTAGTGATGTAATAAAAGCTCTAGAAAATGCAGTTTCCCAATATCCTAAATTAGAAGGACGGTTTGCACAAGTGGCTGGAATCTCGTATGCATTTGACCCCAAGAAACCACCTGGGCAACGGGTGGATCCCAGATTTGTCAAAATCCAGGGTTCCTTCCTCAATCCAGGGGCTGTAAGTACAAGTATTTCGGGCTATTTTTATCACCCCTGTGTAGACGCTGAGTAACTTTCACAGACGAATCACTCATCCCTACCCTATATAGGACATTTTAGTATTTATAGATAATTATCTTATTTTTTACTTACAGTATTACAGGCTTGCTATCAAGAACTACCTGGCTGATGGTAAAGATGGTTATGACGTCTTGAAGGGTTGTGAGATTCTGGTATGTATGTTGTGGAAGACCATCTCCTACAAATGGATAGGTTTTGAAAGATGTAAATTCTCTCTTTGCTGTGTCAGATTTTACAATTTTAAACTGGCTCCTGAAAGATTTTGGAGAGATTTGGACTTTAAGGCATGAAAAACGATTTGAAATTTGATGTAAAAAAGTTAAAACGGTTATCTATCCTCGATATTAGTGTCTGCTGGGTAAGCAAAAGATCCCTCACTTAGGTTAACATGTTGAGGACTCTCGCTTTCTCTTCCATCTCATCAATCGACCTTTGTGAGGAGCCAGTCTGAGCCAGAAATCAGCTTCGAGGGCTGTACTTGCCATATCTTATCTATCTATATATCTATCTATATTACTTTATCTCTCAAAAAGTATTAATGTCATGTGGATTAGACCCCTAAAAGGCACAACCAGGGTAAAAGATACAATAATGTCCCAAAAATAAAGAATATACATGCCATAGTTCTGGCATTTACTACCCAATGCACTAACATTGTTTGTAATGTTTTCTTTCAAAGGTGAATGAGGAAGATGGACCGAGGTTGTCTACAGTAGTTCAGAATCACTTTCGTTCGGTGAGAGCATTAAAAGGAGAGAAGAAGCCAAAAATGCACTCTCACCATCGGCAAAGTGTTGTTTCCCTCTGCAGGTATGCCTTCTGTTTATTTTAGTACATCAATGTTTCTCCATTACAATCTTGGGAAGTCAAGGGACAAAATAGGTTATGGAAAGTCATGAATAATGCCAGCTTGAATCACAATTTGCGCTCTAACTTTAACAGATACCAGTGATTATATGGCAGTTGGTTAGTGATCTGGTAACAGGTTGTAAAGTTTGAAAACGTTCTTGAAAATTCAAAATTTCATGTTGGTTGCTGTCCCATACACTACTGTGCTATAAAATCAAAATGCCGTGCTTGCTCTTCAAGATTGTTGATTGCATCAGGCATGTGTACACAAGATGTAGCATTATACTACAAGCAAAATTAATGCAAGTTACACTGAAGTTTTCACGAGAGTCAATTCTAAGCCCCAGTCTTGGGGATTTTCAAATTATAGCTGGAGTCAGTTATATTGAACTATAGACTAATTAAAAAATTTACCTAGAATCTTCTGATCCATTATGAGCCTTTTAAACGTATTATGTCATTTCAGACGTCGTTCGATGGTCCGTCAGATGAGTCTCCAGATCGACGACTACGAACCGTGCAACGACAGTCCTGTCATTCCTGAAGTCGCCGCATTAGCCGAGTCTGCTTCTGTCAACATTTCACCTACCCCTTATATCCGTCCCCCTCGGCTTCGGTCAAATTCCGTTCTCGACCGCCGAGAAAGTGTCCACCATCTGGAGGAGGATGTCCTCGGGTCGTGTCTGCGGCCAAAAATCGACGGTCGTATAATTTGCCTTACTCCAGAGGTAAGCAGCAGCTGAGGTTGAGTTAAACACAAGAGGGCGCTGCATGACATGAACGTGTGGCAAGCATGGACTGCTTATGGTAATGTGGTACTATTCTGTTTTTATGGTGGACTTGGTAGATATTAACTTCTTGAGTTCAGTAAGATTCTTGATTTCTTCTATCAGTTATAACATCACATAGGCCGTTTATGGCTATGTTTCATGTACATATATGTGAAAAAGGTATCTTGGTGGCTACTTTTAAGTTTCTTCTATCAGTTATTAACATCATATGGACCGTTTATGGTTATGTGTCACATGTGAAAATGTTATTTTGGGGGCGGATTTACTACATATATTTATTACTATCTTTAAGTTTCTTCTATTAGTTATAACATCACATGGACCATCTATGGTTAATAATTGGTTACGTGGTAAAAGTTATTTTGGTGGCACATTTATTACATGTACCTATTAAACTACTTTTTTAAGTTTCTTGTATCAGTTATAGCATCACAAAATAATGTTGTGTAGTTATTGCTGTATAATACTGAATTCACAGTTATTCTAAAATATGGTAATGCAGTAAAACACATTTTCGATGTGTTTATTAGGTGTAGACCACATCTGTTCTGATGTAAGTCTCTTTTATTACGGTCATAACATGACATAATCGTAACTGATAACAGATTCATATCACATGATGTAAATAATCTTCTTTTAGGTCGTTTATCCTTGTTTTTCATCATTATTGATCATTTGGGTCGTAAAATGTCAAATTTGTTCGTCATTTCTCTATCATCCAGTAGTCCTGGAGGACCGAATTATCACAAAGATGGCGCTGGCAGTCGGGTCAATTAGTTCCAATGAGGTCCCCGCGCGCCGCCATTACCTATAGAGGGCGCTGAACGTCAACTCAGTCCCAGAATGGTGACGTGACGCTGCATGCAGGCAGCAGAACAGTTGGAGAAGCAGTGACCTGAGTCACAAAAACTGCTCTCCTGACCTTAATACTCAACCGATTTACAAAATTTAAAAAGCATCACAGAGCCTGGAATATTCCCCAGCTAGGCATGTAAACGAATCGGTTGTTCGACCGTAATTTTCCCACCTAAAAAATTTGTTAACTTCAGAAACAGCTTTTTTTCTTCAGAAATTTGGACATTTTCTCACTAATGCTATACATAAAAAAACAGTTATGATATTAAAAGTTGGGTATTAAAAAGGGCTAATAGGAAAAGTACATCAACATTGCCACATTAAGCTTAGTTCAAAATATGGCATTTTAAGAAAAAAAAAGGTACTTTTTCACTTAAATTTGGGGAAGACCGGTGTGTTTAGAGGCCCATATTTCACAAGCAAATGCTAATAAAACAAATTTACAAATTCAATATGAACCATCATGCAGAGCCTAGTCACGAAGATCCCATGCGCTTGAAGGTACTGGTAAGATAATATACTAAGAGAAGGTGCAACGTGCCTCACAGAATTCTCATTTTGTACATTAGCTGCTTCCTGTTTAAATTTTACTGCTCTGTGATTGGTGCAGGCTTCACACCAGGTGACGTCACCACTGTCGTCACCGTAGCAACCTATGACAGTTTGATCTGTGATGTCACAGGACAAGTTGTCCAGAATGCATTGCAGCAGGAAGGCAAATTTCACAGAAAACACACTTCTGAGCGTTGCATCTCCTCCGTGAGCCTAGTGTACCTATGGCACAGAGATTCCAAATATATAGGGTTGCTGATTATATTTGACAAGATATAGGCCTAGTTTTCCAAAGAGATTACATCAGTTGAGCAATATTTTAAGTCGACACAACCTGACAATGTAGCTAAGTCAAAATATTTGGCTGAACCTATTGATTGAAAATTTAAATGAAGGCTTTTACAGGACAGAAAAATACAACAGAGAGATAGTAGATAGTATTAGGTTTTTGATAGGCCTATATGGTATATTTTAACAAGACAGAAAAAACTTTTGGCCTGCCGGACAAGGCGCTCGTTCAGCCTGCAATAGGATAAGTTTCCTTGTTCCTTGAGTCTGACACTTAGGAAGGGTAACCTTGAGTCGGACACTTTCAAAAGGCCTGCTCTGGCTAATTGAGATCTTCTACACCACTATATTTGGTACCTGGCAACGTGAAGCCCAAGACGTCTTTTATGAGTACAAAAAGTATCTGCTTGATATGAACTAAAAGTGTCTTTTTCGTGGTTATAAAGAGCTAAGGGGTAAAAACCCCATTTTCTCCCACATTTTTTGTCATAAAATTGTGTATTTTAGTGAATTTTGGTCAGATTTCAAGGATCCTTTGCTGGCCCACGGTATTGCTTTAACTTCAGTTTTGGTGTCATTCAGTAAGAAGTAAGCTTAGCCTGTTTTGTGATGCAATATGAGCTTGTTCAATTGAAGGGACGGCTCTAAAGACCTGCACCTTTGATGCCATGATTTTGCAACACAATGTCCGACTCAAAGATACCCTATGTCATTTTTTATTTCAGAAATTTAACCACTAATTTAGTTCTTGTGTTGTGCCAATTGTCAATTTCCTGTCAGATTCAGTAAAACGATTAATTTGAGGCCCTGGTTGAAAATCAACAACCCATAGGCCAAGCAAGATATCACTTTTTTAAAATATACAGAATCTAAGTGTCCGACTCAAAGAACCTTACCCTACCTACGCATCTGTTAAAGGCCTCTTGACCACAGCCTTGATTACTAAATAGAAGAAATACAGCAATAAAAATAAATATATTAAACTGTATCTTTCATTGTATTCACTGTCCCAACCAACTTTGTTAAATAATTGCTGATCAAAAAACACAACCCTATCAAATGTACTGAATTGCTCTTCACCATTGAAGTGCAATTCAGCTCACTGATTGGCCTATGTACAGTTCTTATTTAAAATAGCTATTAACTTCATGAACACTGATTTTAGAATTGTTTGTTTAAACTCTGCATTGTTTATTTAAACTCTATGCATTGCGATTGGATTGAATTGATAAAAAAAGAGGCCAACTCCAGGAATAATGACATATTTTAGACTCAACTTTTAAAATATAAGGAATTTTCCAGCTGAAAAAGAGGCCTCCTGCTACCGGCCATCTACCCTCATTCTCTATACCTCTCCTATCTCGTATCTCCTCTTATCCTTCTCTCACCCTTCTCTCCTCCTTCTCTCCTCCTACTCTCCTCCTACTCTCCCCCTTCTCTCCTCCTTCTCTCATCCTTCTCTCCCCCTTCTCTCCCCCTTCTCTCCTCCTTCTCTCCTCCTTCTCTCCTCCTTCTCTCCTCCTTCTCTCCTCCTTCTCTCCTCCTTCTCTCCTCCTCTCCTCTTTCTCTCCACTTTGTCTCCTCTTTCTCTCCTCCTTCTCTCCTCCTCCCCCTTCTCCCCCCTTCTCTCCCCCTTCTCTCCTCCTTCTCTCCCCCTTCTCTCACCCTTCTCCCACCCTTCTCTCACCCTTCTCTCCTCCTTCTCCCCCTACTCTCCCCTTCTCTCATCCTTTTCTCACCCTTCTCAACTCCTTCACCCCCCCTTCCCCCCTCCCCCCTTCTCTCCTCCTTCTCTCCTCCTTCTCTCCTCCTTCTCTCCTCCTCCTCTCCTCCTTCTCTCCTCCTTCTCTCCTCCTTCTCTCCCCCTTCTCTCCCCCTTGTCTGCCCCTTCTCTGCCCCTTTTCTGCCCCTTCTCTCCCCCTTCTGTCCCCCTTATCTGATCCTTCTCTCCGCCTTCTCTCCGCTGTCTCTCCTACTTCTCTCCTCCTTCTCCCTCCTTCTCTCCCTTCTCTCTTCCCTCTCTGCTCCTTCTTTCCCCCTTCTCTGATCCTTCTCTCCTCCTTGTCTCCCCCTTCTATCCTTCTTCTTTCCTATCCTTCCACTCTCAACCTCCCCTACCCTCCTTCTCTCCCCCTTCTCCACTTCTCTCCCCCTTCTCCACTTCTCTCCCCCTTCTCTCCTCCTTCTCTCCTCCTTCTCTCCGTCTTCTCTCCCCCTTCTCTGATCCTTCTCTCCTCCTTCTCTCCCCCTTCTCTCCTCCTTTTCTCCTCATTCTCTTCACCTTCTCTCCCCCTTCACTCCTCCTGCTCTCCCCTTCTCTCCTCCTTCTCTCCCCTTTGCTCCCTTCTCTCCTACTCTCCTCCTTCTCTCCCCCTTCTCTCCTCCTTCTCTCCTCCTTCTCTCCCCCTTCTCTCCCCCTTCTCTCCCCCTTCTCTCCTCCTGCTCTGCTCCTGTTATTCTCCCCCTTCTCTCCTCCTGCTCTGCTCCTCTAATAACAGATAATGTCCCACGTACATGACACATACAGCCATGGCCGTAAGTTTATGCTCAGTTGCTATGCTTCACTAATAAGATAAGAGGCTATCATTGTGACCAATCATAACATGGCAAATACTTTCTCAATCTTCACCAAATTGTGAGGGTTTATAGTCTGTATACAGTAGCAGGGGTTCTGATTAAGAAAGGTGACTGGAACAAGGTTAAATAATAACTGTGAGGCAAAATACTAAATTTAATGAATTTTAAACATACAATCAGATATGATGCTATGTCATTTGCATGATAGTTATAGTTACCAAAGTCTCTGGATGTGTTGGGCACACACCAAATTAAACATTCATGACAAAATCACAATAAAATATGCCTCTTTGATGTTGGACATCGGGGTTTGATTGAGGCGTTTATAAGTAGAAAAATGGTTATTTTCTACAGTAAGAAAAAATTAGTAAAACCTTTTTTCTTCTCATAAAATTTAATTTGTTTCATTAAATTCCACATCTATGGAAAGTATTTGACACAAGTTTCTGTAAGATAAGAAGTGCTGTATCTTCCTGCAACTACCTACAAATTCATCATATTTGAAGAAAAAAATAGTTCAGGTAAAACCCCGATGAACCAACAATTCAACCTTGTATTAAAATTGTAATTTTGTCATGATTGCTTAATTAGATGTGTACCCAACACATCCAGACACTTTGGTGACTATTTCCATCAGGCAAATAACATATAGCATCAGAATTGATTTTATGCTTATATTCAAACTTATTCAGTATTTTGCCTCACTGTTACTATATGGAATGTCATTTAATGCTACAATTTCTATCAGAACACATGCCACTGTGTACAAGTTACAATTCCTGACAATATGGTGAAGCTTGAGCAAGTATTTGCCATGTTATGATTGGTCACAATGATAGCCCCATATTGAAGCATAGCAACTGAGCATAAACTTACGGCCATGGCAATAAGCAGTTTGTGAGGTCATATACCTACTTACAATATTATTAGGAAAAGTAATTTAATGTGCCACACCACTCATCAATGAGGTCACAAGTTGACCAATGACAAATTGACACTTCCATTCATATCAATGTATTTGAAATTGAAGGGGCTTTATTTGCAGCCAATTACTGTGGGCTGCAGCCTTGTTTTCACATGACATGCACTTCTCACCTGTCACTTCTTGAAGTTCTTGTATTGGGCAAGGGCCACAAATAGTGGGGGGAGGATGCAGATTTATAGGTTGTACTGAATCCGTAAATTTTTTTTCTTGGCCAAATTCTAGGGGTTGGGGCCCACTGGGAGGGGGGAGCTACACGAAGGCCGATATACATACAGGCCACATGCACCACTCATCAATGAGGTCACAATTAAGTTATTTTCCTGATTTAATTGAAATTTTCCTCATTATGTTTCCGGATCTTTTTAATATTGGGGGGGGGGGGGTATATGATAGTAGGGACTATTATAACACTATATTTCCCAGGGATCTGATATCATTCGAAAAAAGTGACACAGACTAGTGTTTTTTAAACCCAATCATATACCAAAATATTTTATAATTGACCCTATGGCTTATGGTTTGCAAAAAAAAAGGAAAGAAAATGTGGTCTGATGTTAATTTTTAAAGGAACACAAACACACATAGGCGTATTTCGCAGGGGGTCAGGGGGGGCTGCAGCCCCCCCTGGCATAAGGGCAAATGGCATATATCAGGGCAAATCCTGACCAATCAGGGCAGATCCACTGCCCTGGTCACATTCGCGCCATGTTAAAATTTCAGGGCAAAATAGTCACAGCCCCTACAAGACAGCCGTCCCGTACGCCTATGCAAACACATGCATGTATGTGATCTTCTTTCTCATTTAGGCCTATTTGTTTACTATGACATTTATGGGGGCACAAAATAAAGGCCTATATTCCTGCATCACAATGCCTAGGCTATGTATAAAATAATACTGGTAGAACTGACACAATAGGCCTGTGTAATATATAATGTGAAGCACAGATCTGCTGGCTGCAGCTTATGCCTAAGACCAAGTAGGCCCACTGCCCAGATTTGACAAGTTGGTCTAAATTCACGGCACTACAGTGACACAAAGCTGGGCATTGTGGCTGGCCTGGCCAGCCACCTGAGCTCACACCTGTGTACTGACACCAGATTAACTCTTGATAACATTTCTCAAATCCACACTTGTTGATAATATGTATACAAGCCTTCAATAACAACGATTACGGAACCTTTATTCAGCCCTGTCCATGTTTACAGTGCTACGTGAAAAACCAGGTCAACGTGACCTAGTTCCAGCGCCTGGCAGTGAGACTGAGTTGCGTCATAGCGACCTCTATTGGATAAGCTTCGCGGGGACCCCATTTTGTGTCAATATCGCTTCACTTCATATTAGCAATACAGATAGTGACAATTTTTGGAATTGGAGATTTTAAAATATTAGAAACGGGAATATTCCACACTGGAATAAAGTCCTCCTGTTTACCTGCCCAAGGAAAGGCTGATTGAATTAAATTGAATTGAATATTAATTTATTTGCCATTGCTATGTACAGACAAGTTAAACAATAAGCGATGCAGGTTGCAGTACAATTATACATAAATATATATATATATGTATTATAGTGATTATGTGCCAATGGACAAGAGATCCCTTAAGCTAGGAGCTGTTTATGGGACCCCCCCCCCCCCCCCAGATAGAAATGAAGATTGTAGATGAAGATCATTCAAGATGGGGGGGAAAATCAACAGATTCCGAACTGGGTTAGAATACAATAACTTAATCCAAACTAGCTAAAGCATCCAGTGGGTGAGCTAAACTGCTGTAGCCTAAATATTGTACATTTATGAAATTCATAAAACAACCTTCTGGTTGTGTGCTCGAACACAAACCACAATAGTCAATACACTTTATGTTAAACAAATGTTTTCACCAACTTAAACCTGTGTTCATGTAGTTTCTTGCTTACTGCTGTTCGCCTGTTTCTCTGTGTGGGACTGCTTCTGAATCAGACTGCTGGTGTGCAAGTTTGTTTGCCATAACATTTAGCTTTTATTCTGTACTTCTTGTGTGTTATTAGCTTATACATTGATGCATTTGATCTACTGTATTACGCTATATTGCCCTATTAGATTTGATCTATATGTTGAGTGGCTACTGCATGGCATTGTATCAATCAACTCTTATAAAAAACCATATATGATATTCTTGTATTTGCTCAAGCAGTAGAAGAAACTGTATTTGTGAAGGCTAGATAGTGTACATCCGATAGTCCTGGAAGTCATGCCATTGAGGAGCACAGAGCACATAACATATCACATTTATCGATTGTACAGTGTACAACATCATTCCTGGACAAAATATGCTGGGTTTCCAAATGTGCTTGAATTCTTGAAATTCAAGTCGGCATGAAGTAGCATTATCACTTAATTGGCGTACCTGTTTGGTTGTTTAGCCTGACAGATTGTCACATTATCACATTATGTATCATGCTTCAAGTGCTTTTAATGTTCAATGTGCTTAATGTATTATTTTCATTTTGCTTTTCTAGAAACTCAAGGAAATGGAAGAAGTATATCTCCGTTCCAACCACAGTATGTTCACTATTCAGGAGTAAAACTTTTTATTTTGACTTCTGGATTTTTTTTCAACTTATTGTTGCTCGTTAGTTGAAAAAAAAAACTAAAATTTGAAGTTCTTCGTATTGGACTCGGAATTTCAACTTCCATGAAAACTCAAGGGACTTATTATAATTCCTGTTTTTTCGTTTTGAAAGTTACGTTTATATGATTAACCTGTTGAAGTTATTATTTGCTAGTTTTGTGCTAACCCTCACTAGTTTTGTAGTTCACTACTTACTCACTACTTAGATTCATTTTACTTTATGACGTTTGATGTTTATAAATTGTGTTTCATTATTATGCCCATTGAATGTTTAGTTTTGCAAACTTTTGCTGTTTTGATTTTTGGTATATATATATAATGTGTGCAAATTTGATTTGTCAGATTTCATTGTTGTTATTGTGTATTGATGTATTTGTGCAGTTTATTGGACCCTAATTAGGACCAAATTTATAGTCCAAATTATCCTATAAATTTATGGATGAATTTTGGTTTCTGAAATAGTCAAAGAGACGTAGAGATTCATTTATTACACTGTTTCATTACATTATAGCACTCAATTCTGATGATGTATTTTGAAAAAAAACTGAATTTAGTTGACCATTATACTTAGTTGACCATTGAAAAATAATTAAGGAAGCTGAGAGAAATTGGAGAATGTTCAGGAACTATTTTGCATGACTTTTAATTGTTACCCTGTATAATTAGACTAATCATTTTCGACCAACAGCATGAGCAACATGTCTACTAAACTGCACTATACCTCATTTATTTATATGTAAATTATTTGTAAAATTGTTTGTTAACATATATTTTATTATGTGTATGATGGTGAATTAGTGAAGTAGTTTTTTCCCCCTCACAGGTGATGAATCGTTAGAATATATTTTAGAGAGTGATTGACGTGGCATGAACAGAAAACATTATGATGACGAAGAAACTTTACTGTGTATATTTTATTGTATTTAGGCCAGACCTAATTCATTGTTTAGCTTCTCGGATCTTCTCGAGGCACTTTTTTCTGGGGTGGGTCGGTAGGATGAAATAAAAGCTGTAATCTAATTTTATTATAATGTCAATTTGATTAAAAGCTCAATATTTTTCTGTATTCAGATAATCTGTTGATTTAGTCGATCCGAGAAGCTAAAAATTAAGTATGTCGGGCCTCACTTTTGTTTTCTTTAATATATTAAGTGACCATGTATTGTATCCTGTTTTGTAGATTATATGTTCTTGTATGTGTTATTTGAAATTTTTTTTACTTTTACGAAGAATGTTTGACTTATGACAGCTCTGTTGAAAACTTATTTAAAGAATTTTTATGCGATATTTTATTATATCATATTTTTGTTATATCGTCATTGCTGTTGGGGTAAATTGTTTTTCATATTTGTACAGTATCGTTGGGTGTTATTTTATTTTACTCTGATGTTTTTGCATGTACATTGTACAGTTACAAACTACACTACTCACTTACTTCATACAAATGTTGGTGGTTACATTAATTGCAGTATTTGGCTTCATTTAGTTACAGCACTGTTTGGTTTTTATCTTGATTTTACATACTAAGTGTATCAGATGTCACATACAGTCACAATTGTTGCACCTTTTCATTACAGTAAGGCAAAAAGTATATTCTCTGAGATACAAAGGATACAATATAACCTATTTAGAGGCTACAATAGAAATAATCACTTAGTTGTCTTTACTTAACGTCAGTTTGTTGATTAATGAACTTTTTTTTCATATATTTTCATCCCTTTAGTTGAAACGACCTCATTCCATTAATAACTGCAGAGCATTTACACCGTATATATACTGTTTATTATGTACACGTAAGCTCAATTAGTACACTTATTAGACAACAAACACATTCTATCAAAACATACAGATCGTAGACCATACGTTGTATTTTACATACAATGAATTGTTAATAATTGGCCTATGTTATACTGTTGTATGCTGCTTAGATATTTGAACTTCCAAATTTTAACAATGTTACATATTCGTATTTTGAAGTACAGTTTAAATATATAAATATGTGATTTATTTGTAGTATATTCTAAAGGTGTAAATGTCATATACCTCTAAATTGTGTTAGAACAAGATGTGATAATGTCAATATACAACAAGTATATATAGTGTGATATCATATTAAATGAACTGCTCCTCTACATCATATTTTACTCTTGAAATATTTTTTTTTGAAAGTTTACCAACTTCTGTGAACAAGATCAAAATTTAATCCCAGAAACAGTAGCCACTGCTGAAACTATTAGTCCTATCGTTTAAATGGTTTGCGATTCAGTGCTGGTGCTCTAAACATAAATATAGCAGAAGGTAGACAGGTTCTTTTATTAAAATCTGATTTGAATGGCAAAACAAGTTTCTTGCAATTCTAGCTGCACTCGATTTAGTTGTTGTGAATGAACATAATTCATATAATGTATATATATACAGCAGTTATAAATTACTCCCTAGAAATTCAGATGATTATATCTTTTAAATACTGAATATATTATGTCATATGTATTGTGATTGGTAAATAGGGTTATGGGGTGATATATTTTTCTTAGCTGCATATTATGTGATAAGAACTATTGTGACATTAAATGTAGTACCATTCTGCAATATAGTTTAGATACAGTCATATTCATCGATCTAAGTACATGTCATAATTATATTCTTCCGCCCAATGCAATATATCTATGTTATATATGCTGGTTATATTATTTTTATATGGAGTCTTGTAACATGAATATGTATAACAAATTAATATTCATAGTTATCAAATAAAAGATATAGTCGACGTCCACAAGATAAGTCATGTACAATTGTACATTATATAAAAATTCCCACAAGAAATTTTTAAAGAATTAAGACATAGCTATCTAATAGTTTCTGGTTTGTTTCGAATTTGTGTACTCCTGTGTGACCAACTACAAATAGAATAGTTTATTAACATCAGCCCAGCTGGGTGTTTATGTTTTACCAATTGTTATTGTTATTCATGCAGCTGTAAATTGTCTTTGTTAAATGTAATTGTATCATATATTTTATGTATATAATATCAATATCATTTAGTTGTTTTAGCCCATAACTTATGATTAGTTTCATCTATAAACTAATATCTCTGATATAGGAAAAACTGCTTAGAATAACTTACATTTTGATTTTGTCTTCCAATCGTTCATCTGGTTCAGCTGCTCTGTGTCTCCCATCTCATCAATCAGCTCTCATAAGGCCACACATAATTGATCTTTAGCTTCTCGGATCGTCTCAAGGCACTTTTTCTTGAGTCGGTCGGTAGGACAAAAAAAAATGGTGAAAAAAAAGTTATATTGTCAAAAAAAAAAATTTTTTTTTTCCCATCGGCAGGAAATCTATTGTGTCGGCGGGTCCGCGAAGCTAAGAATCAATTATGTGTGGCCTAACCTTGTTGTAAAGAGTGCCCCAGATTTTTCTTAACAAGAAAAAAATATGCTTTTCGGAGTGTATTAGGGATACACTCAGTATCTCTGCTTGAGGCAGACATATTCTTTGCATTTTGTGTTTGAGGATAGACATTGACACTTTCTTGATTCTGCCAATTGTAAAAATTCTGGTGTATTTTTTGTTACTCAATTTAAAATGCCATATAGGCCTATCCACTGGTATCCAGTGTATATTGCTACAACAGCTACGTTAGCTGCAGTTCTTACTGGTTGAACTGTGCTGTTAGCCTGATGGAACCAGTTGTACACCTTTACTTCTAATATCTACAAGTAAACATTTCATCTGATTAATTTTGATTCATTTTCAGGAAAAGGTATTTGTGAAATGGCCGAATCTTATAAATACATGTACCGTATCTGATTCAGAATTAAATCAGTGAAATTTACTGATAAATTGATGGTCTTTCATGATCAACCAGTAAATTTCTTCATTCATGGCAGAAGGGGAAGTGTTGATGTCCATCCCTACTCTTTCAAAAGTGTGTATATTCTATTCTGCTTGCTGTGATTTCTACTTGTAACGATTGTTTTTTCTTGAAACTGGGTTTTTCTTGAGATTTCTTTGAATTTTATTGCGTTTTATCTATTCTGATTTTTGACTTATCTTAGGAATGTTTTACTCTTTCTACTTCTTCTTTTCCTTTCTTTTTATACAGACAAAAGTTGAGGAATATTGTTTTAGATGTACAGAAAAGATTTAGTAAAATGTTAAAATATTGAAAACTTGTCTTCTTTTTCTTTGGTGATAACATCAAGATTCAAGAAATATATTCTTTAATCTTTATTATGAAAAATAATTTAAACTCACAGTAGCTTGTCTGCAATGTTGTAGTGGCAATAAGTGATTTCTGTTCGTAATTTAAAAATGTTTAGTTTCTGAACCAGTTGAGTAATTAAGGCACTGAGTGTTAGGGCTACTTAACATTACATGTTTCAGATATTAAAATATTTTGTAGCATTTGTCAAAGTATGTGACTCTCATCAAACGGATATTTGACCCAAAAGATATGTGTTCAAACAATTCGAAGTTGACTTTGATGCAAATTGAACCTGATCTACTTTTTGGTAACTTGTATAGATCTGGAGCTCGTCAAGTTGATAGTGTTTCATCCCAAAAAATAGTTTGTGGAAAGTGTATAGAAAAAATTTGCATTTTGACCCGTCAAATCAAATGTATTCTCTTAAAAGTATGCGATTTTCAAATTGAATCTTTCATATTTATGATAATTGAAAAGTAGCAAAATTAAAATGCTTTGTGGTTATCATCAAATCTGGATATGTGATGTGTTGCAACGATTGATTTTGGAAATTATTAAGTTTGAGAATATTAAAATACTTTATGAATACTTCCTTGAAGTATGTGACTTTCATCAAATTTTGCAAGAAGTTTTTTTCTTATAGAAGTGACATTTTGTATCTCTCAAATCTGATGATTCAAAACCTCATTTATCCATCAAATAATGAAGTATACGGTTTTATGGATGTTGAATCTTATCATCAGTGGTTTCATGCTGGGCTTTGAATCGCAGCCGACGCTGAGTACTGGATTGAAATCATCGTTGCCGTGTCCTCCTCCTGTCCCAATTGGCCTACCAAGTGCATTTGTAGAGGACGTAAAGCCCCAATCATCCATCCATCTATGGTTCTATTGATGTTGACTCCTTCTTTCATTGATTATCAAAATTGGACTATGATTATGACTATGAACATACAGAGAACACCTGCATTGGCTGAACCTGAGATAATTGGCACCATGGACTGTCTGATGCTGTGTCTATTTTAATGTCACTGTTGTCTCCTCATGCAGACAAGCAAAAAAATTCCTTTCTGCGAGCTTTGTTCGTAAATTGGTAATTTCTGTTTAATTTTCTTCTTTGTCAATGCCATTTTGGATCAAGACGGCATCTTTTTATGTGAAAGATTTTGAGTTTCTGCTTTCTTCCTCTGTTTTCCATCATTTGCTGTTCTTGTATATGTTTCTGGACTTGTGGTGGTGTTCTAGGCTTCTGACCTGCATGACCAGGATTTTATTTCCACCCAAGGTTACTGATCATCAATGTTAAAAGGAAATTTAATCCTTGGCCGATAATAATGCACTCACTGCAGTCATTCCGGTCTGTTGTGTGCTTGGTGCAAAAACAGAACGTAAAGCCCTATCACTCACGTGCTATGCATGTGCTTGCAACAGGACAGAGTTATGTTAATGGGCATGTTAATGGATGTTTTATTTGACAATCAGAAAATTGGAAATGTAACTTGATAGGCCTGCAATATATATAGAGAAAAATAAAACGCTGTGTTTGCCATCCACAATTAACATAAAATCCAAGACATAAAATTCACTTTGTGACAACGGCCTCTCAGGTCTTGATGGTATAAAGGTGTAACTATGCAACTGCCTCCATGATGGCTGAAATACAAAGAAAGCCAATTAAGCAATCATTAAACAGACTCGATGAACTTCTGACAATAAGATGCGAAGTTGCTGTAAGTCATTCTCTTTATATTACCCCTGAATTGCGCTTGAATGGCCATTGGGTCGTCATAATTCAGATTAGCCAATTTTTCTCTGAGGATCTGGATTCTTCTCCGGACTTCAGCAATGTCACTTCGATTGCCTGATTCGGCTGAAACAAGAAAAATTAAATTTGCATGTACAACCAATGCAGGATATGATATTTTGTTTAAAAAGGCCTATTCCGGTAGAAGGGAGATGTCATAACATCAGTTGGCTAATTTGCTGCAATTTTATGACATAGGTCCGATAATTAAAAAAAAACAACATTTTATGGTGTTCAATATAATATATATATACTAGTAATGCCCATTGAGGCACATGTTTAGGGGGATGAAGACCCCCCCCCCCCGGACACACAATAATGGCAGATGCAGATGTGGAATCTGTGTGGTACGCGTAATGTCAGCAATGGGCACATTGATGAAACGGGCGGATTGGTTTTGTCCTAATTGTTGACCTCTTAGCTGTCGTAGTGAAGCTTGCATGGGCGAGTGTTGAAGAGTATTGAAATATTAGTTATAGATTTACCCATGATTTGGGGCAGGACTATAATGGGGAATAATGAACCCCGCCCCTCTACCTGCATGGGCATCTGGCCCCGTGTTGCATGCTGACCATTTGAAATAGCATTTGAGTAATAATTGTAATATAAGTAAAGATTGGTGGTAGAGGAATTGAAGTTACAAATGCACTGCCATATGTATTGGTGTAAGGTACAGTGAAGTGGTGGATGTTTTTGGCGGGAAGGCAGACGGTGGCGCCAGTCCTAAACGTGAGCAATAGTGGAACTACGATGGAGATGCATGCGCCCCTGGTGGGGAAAAACAGGAGAGGCAGAAAACGTAAATAAGGGAGCTGTTTCACTGTTATTTGCTGTTATCAGAAGGACAGGATAGATCAATAAGGATAGGTGGACAGTTTAGGTGAGTGGCATTGCTCAGGGAGGAGTTTTTAGCTGTTGCAGGTGTGAGCATGTCACCCATGATTTTTGCATCTTATACCCGGCAGGGATATACGAGTCCAACTCACAATTTTGGTCGGTCATTGCAGGTCTTGCGGTGGCATAAAAAACATTATTCCACCAATTGTATCTGTCAATGATATCTTGACCCAGAGTCTCCGCTGTCATCTCGACAGCTTCTCGCATCTGCAGTTGGTTGGTGACGTGATACTGCGGCCATTCCGTTGGAACAGTGTGGGGTCCTTCGTTGGGATTTCTGAAAAGTTGAATGTGGAAAGAGTTAAGAAACTACCGGATAGTATACCTGCAGACTGAATGAAAAAACAGAAAAAAAGGATGAGAAAGATCAGGCGAAGCATAGTGTTTGTATTACAACCAGTATGGACTACCATTGTCTAATAATTGCTGGGGTTCTCTTGTTAGATTTCAGAAGTAGACAGAGAGTGCGCTATGGCCTAAAGATTACTTTTTTTTTGGGGGGGGGGGGGCACAGTGTCCCTTTTAAAAGAAAATTAAGGATTTTCAAGAAGCCTGAAAACTGAAAGTTCACCTTTGTATTGTAAGGTCAGGAGAACATTTTAAGACAAATATTAAAAAAATTGTTGGGAAAATGTTTCAAGAGGCAGGGTTGAGTCCTTCTCGTGTCAAATGACCAACAACAATTAATGGAGGGTCGGTCATTCCCTGTCAAGTCCTCAGATTTCCGGCAAAGAATGTAGTTATAGGTCAAAATTATGCCTGAAAAACTGGTAAAATCATCAATTTTCAAACCTCTGCCAAATCGTTCAAAAATTACAGATTAAGCTGAGATATTCAGGAAAATCATCCTTTGAGACTTCAAACAACATATATTTTTTCAGCTGATTCACAGATGGGGTGGTGGAAGCCACTTGTTGATCTGACATGGAATGATGACCCAAGGTACTTGTTATATACTAACCCAGTGTAAGCAAAGTTAGTGTAATACGCCTGAATGTTTCTTTTCACCAGTTCATCATTTTCATCGAAGGAAAACGTTGAGCTTCCCCACACCATGGCTAGGTCTTCTGCATGTGTTCCAGAAATCCATGAATCTTTCGTGAAGAGGGAATGGTCAAATTCATAGAAGTAGGTACTTTTTCCTGTGGAAACAGCATTTCTAGCGAAAAAAAGAATTTTCCATAATAAACATAATTTCTCAGGAGGTTATCAGTATTGTGTAAAATAAATCTTTACAAGATGTTAACCACTGACTTCATTCGGAGGAGCTGGTTGTCACACTGTATGTAATATGTAGGATGATATCCGTTACACCCTAAATTATAAAACTTAGAGCATTTGTAGCACTTACAGCCATTTTCATAATTGTAGACATTCAGCCTGAATGTGTTTTTTTCAAGGACATGTATTCTGTAGGAAAAAGTGACATCAAAAAACTTATATCACGCTGCCCTATAGGATAACATGTCCTAGAAAAAATCACATTCAGGCTCAGTGTCTGCAATTATGAAATATTCTGTGAGAAACATCCATGGTTTCAATTTAATTTTTCTTAAGTTCTACTTGCACTGTCAAATGCTCTTCAGAGTGCAAAAATACTAATCTAAAAATGGCAACTGATTCAGTAGGGTTGAAAATTATGAATCAAAACTTACTGAGAATGAAAGCCAACCTCTTCGTACGCCCCACAGCCAAAGAACATGTCGGTCAAAGCTGATGAAGCTGCTCTCTCTCGCAACTCAGTTTCATCACTTTCTATGTCGGGATATTGCTCCAGGACCATGTCAAGGAGCTCTTCTTTATTCTCCCAAACGTCAAAAAGGAAAAGAATACCCCTTTTTAAAAGTTCACTGGACCCAGAAAAAGGCATAGAAAACATGGAGCCGTCATCTTTGGTTCTTCCTGCGAGAAGGTCGTAGTCTGCATTTAAGCCTTGTTCCATGGCATCCAGGGGTAACATGGTTATGATCTCGCCATCTTGGGTTGGCACCATGTTTGGGAGATAATTGTTGAGAAGGGGAATAATGATGGCATTTAAGTTGAGTGATGCCGGCGCAATGCCTCGGAGACATTCAACCATTGCTTCGTCATCATCGACAGGGCAGTCATAATTTTCAGCTAGGCTCAAAGCAGTCTCTCTGAGACGAGTGGAACGAGCAGCATATGAAGCAGCACTGCCACTCATCGTAATAACTCGTTGAAATAGACCCCTGGCCTCAGGAGACAGCGACAAGTGACTCACGCTGAAGCCTCCAGCTGACTGTCCAAATATGGTGACCATATTCGAATCTCCACCAAATGATGCAATGTTCTCTTGCACCCACCTCAGTGCTGCCACCTGGTCCCAAAGACCGTAGTTACCTACAGCAGCCTCACTTGCAGTAGACAGGAAACCAGTGGCGCCAACTCTGTAGTTGAAAGTAACCACAACGACACGCCCCCTAGTGGCAAGTTCTTGGCCATTGTAAGTTCTTCCGGAACCAAGTAAGAATGCTCCTCCGTACACCCACACCATCACTGGAAGGGGATCATTGCTGAAATGTAAACATTCTGAAGGTGAACACAAAAATTGCCAATATGGTTGAGCTGATGTAATGTGCTAAGAATACCCCCTCCCAATCATTGGATAATATTTGCGATTGGCTTGATTAGGTAGAAAGCCATAGGAATAATATATATAGGAAGCTACGAGATTGAAATATGAGTTACATCATTGAATATTTGGCCTTTTAACCCTTGTAGCCGCAACCAATTTTGAGTACACAAAGCCGCAATGGGGGCCTCTGAGGCCCCGGGCCCCTCCCTTTCTCAAGTCTCAATTATACAACGGTTTAAAAAATTTACCTCAAAAGTGGTATTAGTACATTAAATTAAGTCAAAATTGAGGATAGTGGTGGTGAAATTGGAATAAAATGATATCTTATTGACAAAAATACAATATCAAGATTTCATTAAATTCTCGTAATTGTGTCCGTTTCATACATTTTTGGAATATTCAGTATTTTTCAAGTTATTTTGAGACCAAACTATTCTGTAAAGTATTGGGATTGTCTTCTGATTTCATTATGAACCATTTTGAGCCCTAAAAATGTCAAGAGATGAGAAAAGGAGCACTGAAAAAGGCCATTTTGGCCCTAGCCCGGCACGATCCATTCCTTCAGGCGTCCATTTCGGGCCAGTTTTTTTCTGAGAATGAAGGTCCTGCACTTCTATCATACCAGCTATATTTACAAAATCATCACTGTAGGGGTTTTTGATGATGCTGAATCCATTTTCATAGGTTTAAGATCACTAAAAGGTCAATGTTGTCCCTTTTTTGGCAAATTAATCCGAATTTTACTCAAAATGCAATTTTAATTGTGTTAAAATGGACTGAGAGACAAATATCAGCTCTCCATTCATACAAAATGACTGTATTGACCATAATCTGATCTGTAAAAAGTAGCAGCACAGTTGCAGTGCTTTTCTACAACTCATATGACATGCACAAGGGTGGGGGCCTACGAGGCCCCCATTGCGGCTTTGTGTCGGAAAAATGCTCAAACTATCGCCAGTGACCATGTTCAATATCAATAAATTCACGACGTCTGGATGTTGTTTACAATTAGTTGGACTAGGATTACATGAAACCTGCAACGCGGTTGACCAAATATTGTGCGAGGTATTGAAGCCAAAATTCCCAGGGGGGCCTCCGAGGCCCCCATTGCGACTACAAGGGTTAATAATGATTGGAAGCCAGTGATAAGTATCAAACCTTGACAAATATCTCGATGAATGTTCCAAGTGCCAGGCAGAGAAAAAAAGAAGAAACCGTGTCAAAATGAGCCTATTGTTTCAAATTGCCTGGGAATCTTGCAGTGGGACTCTACTGCTGGTGTTTTTATAATGTGCTAATTTTGGTGGTAAAAACCAGGAGGACAGGCCATGTTTACGAAACTAAGTTTAAAATATAAAATGTTGCTTTCGTTACAACAGATTTGGGTCACCATTTAAATTCACACGCCTTTTGACTATCAGAAACATATTTGATAAGATTATGAATAGTTGTTTGATAAGATTATTAGTAGTTTAGATAAATTGTAGTGCTAAATCACACTTACTGACACATAGATAACCTGATATTTGGTTAAGTTTTTTAAGTCGAGATTATTCCCAGATATTTCCAAATTTAAACTCAGCAACATTAAAAACACACATTTTCAAAGTCTCATAACTTTAGAAGCACTCGATTTATCTTTATGTAGCTTAGCAATTGTGCTTATTAACTTCTCAACTAATGATTTTGAACATTTGAACGAGATCGATGTTTATTTCTAAGAACAAGACATGTTTTAGTGACATCATGTCAAATTTGGAATTTGCAAAATTGAAAAGGGGAAGGGGGAATAGAGTACAGATTTAATCACTTTTTTATTGATCTCAAATGGTCAAAACAGATGTCCAAAAAGATTTCAGCTCAAAATTTGACCAAAAACAGGATAATTGTCGATGCTTATGATGCAAAAGCATTGAAAATGATGTGACAAACAAATGTGAAAAACACCAACTTGGCCGAAAAATCAACCAAAAACTCACAAAATCCCATGAAAAAGCGTGATTGACCACCTTGATTATTTCCACACTCAAAATATTGGGCTGTGACTTTACATGCATTCGATTTTTGACAAATTTGCATTGATTGTAATTTTGGTTTTTGGACATGTTGCATTAAAAGTGGCCTAATCCAGCCGTTTCATATTCTTTCTTTATGAAATTGTGTGTACTCTTACTAGAGATGTCAACTGACATCATTGTAAAGTTTCATCAAAATATCTACATAAAAAGTTAGATTTTAAGCTGTTTAAAAACGTGTATGTTTTTAATGTTGCTGAGTTTATGTTTTAATGCATGTGTAACAGCAGGCACAGTTTCAGCATCATCGCAGTAAAGTCAAGCATTTGTATTATGTTTTGTGGGAAAATCCAAGGTGAAGGCTCATTTAGAATTCATTTCAGTTTTTTCAAGGATTATCATGAAATGAAGTTCAGATATAAATTAAACGTACACATGTTGCTCCACACTGTCCGGCACGTAGACATTGAGATAGAGACAGTCTTCCCTGGCCGAGGGCATCACAAGCTGGGAACAGGTCCTTCCAAATTCTTTTGCTTCCAGAATTCCGCTCCATGAAGATGGTTCTTCTGGTTTCTTCCATCTCAAATCTCCCACAGGGGGCGCTCCAAAGGGAATCCCTCGGAATTCATCCAAAGGGTTCCCTTCTTTGAAATTGCAAAATGAAAATTATTGTTGTATTTGGTGAACTGGGATGAAATGGGCATTTTCCTTTAAAAGGAACCGTAAGTCAGGGTTCCTGGAAGTGCCCAATATGTTTCATACCAACAAAATTAATTTTATTTTTTTAGTATTCAGGCCATGCCAATTGGTATAAATCCCAAGTTGATATACCTACAATCCATAACATATACATTCATTGTGTCAGTTCCTCCTTTTTATTGGTAGTTTAATTCTACTATTTGTTATGTTGAAGTTTAATTGTATTTTGTTTACCAGTAAATTATAATTCTAAGCCAATCAAGGTATCACTTTGTAAATTGTCCATTATCCAGCTGCCGGACTCAAGGAACCTTACCCGGACAGGTACAAGTCGAGGTAGCTCCTAATTAATTGTCTGCAGACAAAAGAACGAGACAGGCTGTAGAAATGATCAGTTGTATGTGTGCTAATAATGGTTAAATTCCTGTGTGAAGTAAATTTTTTAAATCTTTTTTTTTTGATTTTGAAATTAAACTTTTCCGTAATGGTGTAAAAATTGGACACAGTTCTACTCTGGCAATACCACAAGTTTTGTGAATTATGATCAGACAATGTGCCGTTGGCTCAATAAAAGACATCCCTCAATTTAGAATAATTAATAATTTTACATGGAATGCTGTTACAGACAATGCGCTGATAACTATAACATCAAACCTCCAGACTGAAGAGCCATCCCTTCCACCAGACCATACTTAGTGGACACGACCGGACCGTCCTGAGTGAGCACAAACGGAAGAAAAACTTGCAGCAAAAGAAGTTGCAGGAAAATGAGGAGCAACATTGTTGAGCTCAAGTGCCGGTTCCTCTGACAGAATCTCTTAATTGTGACAACAACTTAGTTTGTTGTATTTTTATATGATTTCAAATTAAAATCAGTGAAAAATAAGCCAAAAAAATATAAGAACATTGATAACTGACCTGATTAGCCGATAAATCTATCATATAAGCAAGAAAAATTAATAAGAAAATTAAGACAAATTTTTTTTGTAAATGTTTCAAGAAAAGAAGTCATATTTTGTATTTCCACACTTAAAAATCTTGGTTAACAATTAAGCTTACATTTTCCCTGCAAGTGAGGACCTATTATTTGCCAAAAGCACTGATATCCATTCCTAATATAATAGGCCTATTGGGCATGATAGTGGATCGACAGTGACGGCTGAAAGTTCTGAAGTACTCCGAATTACAGTAGGGCAAAAAGTATATTCTCTGAGATGCGAATGATATGTTACGACTCACTCAGAGGCTATGATAGAAATAATCACTTAGTTGTCTGTTGAATCCCACAGAATACAGCTGCTCCACCTATTGTACTCCACTGTTCAACAAAAATGCCCCAGCTGGTGGCTCCCCCGCTTGGTCAAATTGTTCATATGCATTGGAAAAGCCACAGATTTTTGAAAACAGGGGTAGGCTCAGCCAGGAATAATGCCACTAAACTACAAATTCACTCGTTTATGGTCGATATACAGACCTATAGTTCAATCCATCTTTTATAAAAATCGGAGAAGGAATCTTTGATATATTCAAGTTAATATGAAGGGGGACTTATTTTTTTTAACTGTTTTTCATAATTTTTCATATTGTACACCATGTAACTCTCAAAAAACATCGGTAACCCCCTTCAAAGACTTGTTTTTCAATAAAGTGTATTTTCAGCTATATTCCTTTAATTTTTCATAAATATCTCATGGATATTGTTTGAGTGATGCTGCTTTTCGTTATTAATCCCACACTTTTTTAGTATTTTACTGTATGTTTTAATTTAATGATATACAATTTTGAAAAGATCATAGTTCGAAAACTATGTTGGATAGCCCGCCAATTCTTTTTACATTTGAAAGCTTTCTTTTTGAAGAACTTTTTGGCAAAGTTTCATGAATATCTCATGGATTTTAGATTTTTTGCCAAGTGTGGGATTCAACTTTAACGTCAGTTTGTTGATTAATGAACTTTTTTTTCATATATTTTCATCCCTTTAGTTGAAACGACCTCATTCCATTAATAACTGCAGAGCATTTACACCGTATATATACTGTTTATTATGTAGGGTAGAGCGGGGCACAGTGAGACGGCACGCACAGTGAGACGGCAGGTGTTACCGCCAATATCCACTATTGTGCCCAATAGGCCTATTGGGCATGGATATTAGGCCTTTGGGCAAAATATAGGGTCTTTTGGCAAATTATAGGGTCTTTGGGCAAACTATAGGGCCTTTGGGCATTACGACTCCTTTTGGCATGACTTTCCCAAAGTCATCGTATCCTTCAAAATATCCGCGAGGCCTCTGGGCAAAATATAGGTCCTTTGGGCGCATGCCTAAATCACTCATTATCGCTCACTCCTGACTATAGTGGATTTTGTCAAAGATCTTATACTTTGGATACATGCCCAAGTCAATTGCTATAACTCTTTTATACTATTGTGGATTTTGACAAATATCCAACTTGGGATAGATTCAAGATTCAAGATTCAAATGTTAGTTTATTCTCGGAAAATTTTTTACAGAAAACATTAGCCTTAGGGCTATTGACCGAGAAGCCTTCATAAAAGAAATTAACGAATAAAAACAGAAATTAAAAATGAATGAATCCTACTTATATACAAGCTAAAAAGGCAAAACAGATTAAATTCTACATTGTGCACTTTTACACATTATCCCTTTGTGGTTTGCTAATTTAGATTTAAAATTGTCCGGTGTAAGTGCTAATTTAAGTTCGTTTTCGAGCTCATTCCAGAGCTTCGGACCAGCGAAACGTAGCAAGTTGAGTCCGTACTTTGTCGTGCGGGCTCTAGGCAGTTTGAAGGTGGGTCCTCTTCTGGAGCTCCTTGTCTGAACAGTGAAAATGTCGTTATAGTAGGCAGGGCCGAGTCCATTTAAACATTTGTACATTTCAGTCACAATGGCCTTTTCTCGTAGAAGTTCAACAGTACAACTATTACTTCTATGTAATAGCTCCTCGTAGGAGGAATTGTAGTCATTAAATGTGATACATAAACCTCGAAAGTGAATTTTTTCCATTTTTTGTCTTGAATATTTACTGCTAAAATGCATTAACGGAGAACAGTAAGAAAATTGAGATAATACATAGCTTCTCAACACTGCAAGTTTACAATCTTTGGTAAGAAATTTGGATAGCCTTTTTAAGGCTTGTAATTTTGCATTTGCTAGTAGATAACTGACCAATGAGAATACCACCTAATATCTTGACCAGTGAGAATCCACCCTAATATCCACAGTAGGGGGCACTGTAGTTAATAGTTTGTCCAATGAGAATGCCACCTAATATCCTGTCCAATGAGAATCCAGCCAAATATCCTAGCCAATGACAGTCAAGCCTAATATCCACAGAGCCATGATTGGCCAGTGGATATTAAGCTGCATTCTCATTGGACACACCGAGAATTCAACGAGATTCCAATCTAATATCCAACAGCCAATGAAAATTAAGCCTAATATCAAAAAGGCTAATAGTCAAATAGGCTCTTTGGTCAAAGTCAAAGACTAAGCTAAAATCCATGACAGTCTTTCGTGGATATTGGTGGATATTTGTGAGTGATTATATATGCTTTGGGCATACACAGCAGGCACAGTGAGACAAAGCCTGTGGCATCTACCTGGTACTGTTTATATAGTACAAAAATTAACTGAATTCTGAAGAGTTTAGCTCCGGACTTATGATTGCGTACACCACTACCATGAGCTACTCTAGTATTTGGGAATTATTATTGATTTTGAGAATATTAAAATAATTCATGAATACCAGTGCTGAGTATGTGACTTTCATCAAACTTTGCAAGACATCGTTGTCTTATAGAAGTGACATTTTGTATCTCTCAAACCTGATGATTCAAAATCTCTTTTATCCATCAAATAATGAATATGGTTTTATAGATGTTGAATCTCATCATCAGTGGTTTCATTCTGGGCTTCCAATCGCCGCCGATGCTTTGTACTTAATTTAAATCCTCATTGCCTTGTGCTCCTGTCCTAATTGGCCTACCAAGTGCATTTTTAGAGGATGTAGAGCCCCAATCCATCCATCTATGGTTCTGTTGATGTTAGTAGCAAGTAGCAAGTAACAAGTAGTTTCTGGATGCAGGTCCCGAGGGTCCTCTATATCCAGATCAAAATATAGTTTTGTGTGTCCCGGAGTGGTGTGATGATTATTTACAATGGAGTGGGTGATGATAGTATGTACAATATTTACAGTCTGTATGTACATATTTACATATTTACACAGCTCCTTTTGTTCACAAGTTAGTTAGCAGTAGACAATGACAGGGTTTTCTATAGTTATAACAGTCTGGTATCCAATTTGTTGGATATTTCTTAGTTATACGGGCCGCCTTGCTGCCCAGCATAGATTGTAGTGTATATCGTTATAAATATGGCTAATTAGTTGTCTACGGGCCGCCTTGCTGCCGTGCGTAGTTTGGTTGGAATTTTCGATACGATACACTAGCCGCATAGCTGCCTGTATGTTGTATGTGTGTTAGTTGGCTTTATATGATTTTATTCTTCAAATTTATACATTTCCTCATGCCAGAATCTATCAATACGATTTTTGAAGGAATTTAAGGTTTTTGCCTCCACAACCTCAGATGGTAGAGAGTTCCATGTGTCGACTATTCTATTTGTGAAGCTATATTTTCGAAGGTCAAGGCTGAGAGTACGTTTCTTATAGAGCTTGTAGCAGTGTCCTCTCCTTGCATCTTGGGCCAAGGGGAGATCTTGCTTTACTTCCTCGTTGTACAGGTTGTGAGTTAGTTTGTACACTTCAATCATGTCACCCCTTTTGCGCCGGTGTGCCAATGTTGGTAGCTTCAGTTTCTGGAGTCTCTCAGTGTAGCTCAAGTTTTTAAATCCATTGACCTGCTTTGTCGCATTTCTTTGTACTCTTTCTAGGCGGTTTATCTCCGATTTTAGATGTGGGCTCCATACTGATTGGGCATACTCTAGCCTTGATCTGACTAGGCTGATGTAGAGTGGCCTGAAAATTTGTGGGGATAGCTCTATGAATGATCTTCGTATGATGCCCATCATTTGCGATGCTTTCTTTGTGATTTCGTTTATGTGATGTTTGAAATTAAGGTGGGAGTCAAAGATCACACCTACATCTTTTTCTTGTTGAACTGAGGGCAAATTGACATCACACCTTGTGTTATCCACATATGAGTACAGATGGCGAGTGGGCAGGCTTGTCGTGACGCTGGGCTTCTTGACGTGGAGTTGCTTGCACTTTTCGGGATGGAACTTCAGGAGCCAATTTTCTGACCATTGTTGCAGTGCATCTAGGTCGTTCTGTATTACATTGGATACGGATCCAGAATGATTGCTGTGGATATGATAAATCTTTGTATCATCCGCAAACATATAAACTCCTGACTGCAGGTTATCTGGGAGGTCATTCATATACAAAATGAAGAGTAGGGGGCCCAAAACTGACCCTTGTGGGACACCGCTGGTGACTGGCTTCAGCGAAGAAGTTTCTCCATTTATACCGACAAACTGATATCTGTTCTCTAGGAAGTCTTCTATCCACTTGAGTAAGTTGCCTTTGAGGCCATACATGGTGAGCTTGTGAATAAGCCTTTTATGAGACACAGCGTCAAAAGCCTTTTGTATTTCCATGTAGATGGATTCAATGTTCTTTCCATTGTCTAGAGCTTCAGTCCATTCATCTATCACTTCGAGTAGTTGTAGTACGGTTGATCTTGATGGCAAAAATCCTAATTGTTTTTTGGAGAAGTAACTGTGTTTTTTCATGTAGTCCATAATGGCATCTCTGATAATTCCCTCCATTACTTTGCAGACTATTGAGGTCAGACTGATTGGTCTGTAGTTCCCGCAGCATTTTTTTGACCCTTTCTTGTGAATAGCTCTGATATGGCCTATTTTCCAAGCCTTTGGGACAGTCTTTGTTTGCAGTGACATGCTGAAGATGATATTGAGGGCTATTGCAAGTTCATTGGCTGCTTCCTTCAGTACTTTTGGGAAAATGTTATCTGGACCTGGTGATTTTTCAGTCTTGAGAGATTTCAGCTTTTTGACAATGTCACTTTCTTTAATTTCTATGTTGTCAAGGATAGTGGGAACAGGTCTGTCGGAGAGTGGCTCGTAGTTGTCATCTTCGTCTGCCTTGACTGAAAAATTTACTTAACATTTCAGCTTTTTCTTTGTCCGTGGTGGCTTGCATGACCCGTTCTCCATTCACTTCCTCAAGGTCCGGGATTTTAGAGTGGACCTTCGATTTCGAGTTGACATAGTTCCAGAATCTTTTTGGTTGGGTTTTGATATCCTTAGCTATGGAAATTTCCGTTTGTCGTCTGGCTCTCCTTGTGATATTTCTGACTTTGTTCCTCATTTGCTTGTAGCTGCGTAGTTTCTCCACTTGGTCTGTCTCCATATATCTTGTCCATAGTCGGTGTTTTTTCTTGACTTTTGCTACTAGATCACCAGCAAGTGGTACAGCCCATTTCTTGTTGCCTTTCTGTACCATTCTGTTCGGGATACATTTTTCTTGCGCTGCAGTGACAGCATTTTCAAAGGTGGCCCACATGGTATCGACATCAGTTTGTTGTCCGGTTGGCTGGAGGATCTGTTTCCAGTTTAGTGTCAATTCATCCCTGAGTTTGTTTGCAGTCTGTTTTATTCTGGTAGAATTTCTTTGTTGTTGCCTTTGGAAGATCGACGTAGCAGTTGAAGTCGAATGTTAGTAGACTGTGATCGCTGTTTCCAAGCAGGGCTGTCGTATTTGATGGCATCGATATGGTCGCTGTTATTGGTAATTACCAAGTCTAGTAGAGACGGCGTATTCTGGCCCCTTTTTCTTGTGGGTTGGTCCACCACTTGTAACCAGAAGCAGTCCAGGATTTTGTCTTGTAGTTTTTGGCTGGGTTTCCCTCTGGTCCGCTAACTTCCCCAGTGTTCCAGTCGATGCTGGGGTAATTAAAGTCTCCAACAATAAGAACATGTGATGCCCTGAGGTCGTTGATGTTATTGAACAGATCCAGTATCATCTCATTGTTACTGAGGTCCGAATTTGGACTGCGATACACTGTGCATAACAATAGTTTGTCTCCACCTTTCAGTTTTACGGTGAGTGCCAGATATTCATTGAATGTTGCATCTAGAGTGATTTCGTTAACTTGCAGACTGACGTTAGTGTATACACATATGCCTCTTCCCTCTTGTTTCGCAGTATTGATGGTATGGGCTTCGAATCCATCGAGGTGGAGTTCGGCTTCCGACATGCAGTATCGAGCATTTTTAGGCTTTATTTCTATTATTGCTATGATATCAGGGGGGTGAGACGACAAAGTAATCAGAGATTTTAGTTCATCTATTTTGTGATGCAGTCGGCATTTGTGTACCAGATACATAGTTTCTTTTCACCTCCTATGATTGTGCTTGCGCTTGAGTCTTCTTTTCGCTTACGACGACCCGTTCTTTCCCCGGTTCGCCGATCACCCTGAATAAAAAATTTTCCGAGTCGGGGGTGCGTCGTTTTGCTTCTGTCACCAGATGGTTTCTCAATTGCCTTACTGTTTTCGGTAGGTCTTTGCTGATGCTGACATTCCATTGGGAGTTTTTCAGTTTCTTAGCATTCTTCATGATGTTGCTCGGGATGACCTTGTACGGGCCTGTTTGTTTCCTCTGTTTTCCTTCCAAGCCGTATTGTCTTGATGATGGATTTTTTCTTGGATGGAAGAATCTAGGAATTTCATGATTTCTGTGATTTTTTCCTTGTCCTCGTTGTCTTGGTCAGGTTTCAGTTCAGCTGTGCTCTCTTCCAGTTTGTGTACCACAAGATTAATGGCTCGTTTATCAACATCACTTAGCTCATTGAGGTACTCTTGTACTGATTGCAGTGTGGACATCTTGGAGGTATTTGCCTCTGCAACAGGTGCTTGCTCATCAATCTTTTTCTTTACAGTTTCCTCAATCATTTTCGCTGTGTCCTCACTCTGGATCTCTTCTTTCATAAGGTCAACGGCCTCTTGTTTAGATATTGCTTTTTCCTCGACTTTTTTTTCAAGTGTGTCCATGCGTTTCTGCATGTTCACCATCTGGTTTCTTAGATTTTTTGATGGGCCTTTGCAGTTTTCGCAGAACCAACTTACATCATCCCCTGATAAGAAAGCGTACCTATCGTCGGGTATGCCCAAGCATTTAGTGTGCCACCACTGGAGGCATACATCGCATGATACTCCCTTCTCACTTGATTGGACCAGTTTTGTGCAAATATTGCACTTACTTGACCCTGCTCTAGTTCTGTTCATGTTGCGTTTGAATGCAATATGTAATATGGAATATATATTTCACTGGCCGCCCAGCTGCCTGTGACCTGCTATTGATTTGGGATTATTTGAATTGGCGGGTTGATTGCTGACCGCTTGGCTGCCTACAATTCTAGAGAATGGTTCTGGTTTATTTAAGGTAATTTGGGTCCTAGGCCGCCTTGCTGCCTTGGTCAAATTGGAGTTTTTAATTTGGTCTAGGGTCCACTATTGCAGTGCTGGCCGCATCGCTGCCTGCCTACATCTTTTTGGGGGATTATTTTAATTATTTGTAATTTTGTCTCTGGTTTTCTAATATGTCTGATTTTAATGGTTTATTCACCGGCCGCCTTGCTGCCTGTGACAAGGTGTTTACATTAGTGTCCTATTTAGTTGCTTTCTAGGTACATTGGCTGATTTGGTCACTTCCAGTACTGACCGCCTGGCTGCCAGCCTGTGTCTTTCAGGAAGTTTTAAATTTATTTCAATTTGTTTAATTTAATTTAAACTCTACTTTTACTGATTGGTTCACTGGCCGCTGTGCTGCCTGTGCCCAGTTGGAAGTTAATTAAGATTAGTTATAATTGGACTAGTTTATTTCTGGCCGCAATTTAACAAGTTTATTAGTACTGTTTTATTTGCAGTTTCAGAGGCCGCCTAGCTGCCTGTGCCTGCTTGGACATGGGAGTGCCTAGGAATCTTTATTTGTAGTTAACAACTTCACCCACAGTGTCATAAAACGATATATATTAAACAATTGGAGCTGTTGTGTATTAATGCAAAAGGTACTTTTCATAGGCCGCCTAGCTGCCTATAAATACAGTTGGTAGGAAAAAACAGTAGTGATTTATCACGGGCCGCCTAGCTGCCTGTGTAAATCAGTTCCTGGTCTGGGATACGGTGTCTTCATCTGGTTTCTTGGTGATACAAACACTCTTCAATCTCTTGAAGTCCCATTCTTCTTCAGACTCGGAATCTTGGGTATCTGATTCACAATCAATAGTGATGATCAGGTTTGGCATCTGTTTTTGTTCCTGGTAGCTTCTGAACGCCTCATCTAATGCTGAAACTAGTCTTCCATAGCAATTAGTATGTGCTTTTTCACCGAAGTGCAGTCCGTCGTTCAGGTTCGTGTCTGAGGACTTGACAGTCTTTGTTCGGACTGACCCACTCCTTCTTCTCTTCACCGATGAGTTGAAGAAATATCTGGCCCAGTCTATGAGTGGTGTCCTGGCCTAATCGTTCATCCATGTGATTTTCGCGTTGATTTGTTTGATGTCCTCCAGTAGAGTAAGTTGCTGCAGCTCAAAGTCAGGCTGGGGCTTCCTTGGGTTATTGACTTTGAAGTATTTGCTGAGACTGACAGGGGGAATGGTCGCTATGATCACCTTGTTAATGTTAGGATTACTTGTACATCTCTCAAAGAAATTGAATAGGATGTCAATTTTTGTTTGTCTAGTTTCGTCATCTAGGTCATAAAGTAGTCTATCAGAATCTCTGTCCTTTACTTTAATTGTAAGGTTGCATATTCCAAAGGCCAGCACAAGAAAGTCCAGCTTTCCAGTATCATCAATTGTTGACTGTATGCATATCTCTCAGGGGCGTAATTTTTGCGGCAAATGTGGGGGGGACATGCGGTGACGCGGTCAGAATCGGCCGTCAAACCCGTGAATAAGCAAAGTCAATCGGGCTTTTTTATATTCATGAATTTTAAAGTTTTGAAAGGCATGGTAGCCTGCCCAAGCAGAAAGGTGGAACATGTCTTTTAAAACTGCTTCCTATAAAATTGAATTCACGGGCCATTACAACTTTTTTTTATTTCACACAAAAAAGTGGGGGGGGGAAATTTCATATTATGTCCCCCGGGGTCAAAAATGTGGGGGGGACATGTCCCCCCTGTCCCCCACCAAATTACGCCCATGATATCTCTGCCTCTTGGGTGGTCAATCCTGATATGCTTTTGACAGTGATCCTTGGGGTTTCCTTGGTGAAATGATCAGTAAGTTTTGGTTGCAAATATTTTCCTCTAGAGTCTGTAACTACTAAGATCGACATCCTGGCACTATTGACAGCAGTAGAATGACCGAGTGAGTGAGTTGAGCTATGCTAACATGGCCGAGGTGTGAAGGATTAAGCTTTCCCGCCATTGTTTACGCTCGGAAATTACGTTTTTTTTCGCTAATAGAAGGTATAAAATACCTTGTAAGTATCCTAATTGGTTCTAGCTCGTATCGTGATTGTACTAACGGTTGTTTTGTTGACTCCTTCTTTCATTGATTATCAAAATTGGACCATGATTAGGACTACAGGGTGTCTTCCAATCCTGGAAAGCCTGGAATTTCGTTTCTCCATTTCCAGGCCTTGAACAAAAAGGCCTGGAAAAGCCTGGAATTTTGTTTGTATGGAAAAGATATTCCAATGCTAAATGTTTGGCAATTTTTAACGACAATCAGACAAAATCACAAATGTCATGTTCAGAAAAAAGTGTGTTTGTCATGTTGTTTATTTGTCAGTTCTTCGACAATTGGCCTGGAATTTGGGAAAACTTGGTCTGGAAAAGCAGACACCCTGGACTATGAACATACAGAGAAAACCAGCATTGGCTGAACCTGAGATAATTGGCACCAAACTGTCTGATGCTGTGTCTATTTTAATGTCACTGTTGTCTCCTTGTGCAGATGAGGAAAAACTTTTATGTCCGCGAGCTTTGTTCGTAAATTGGCAATTTCTCTTTAATTTTCTTCCGTGTCAATGACATTTTGGATCAAGATGGCATCTTTTTATGTAAAAGTTCTTTAGTTTTTACTTTATTCCTCAGTTTTACTCCCATTTGTTATTCTTATAGTGGTAGTGTGCTAGGTTTCTGAACTACATGACCAGGGTTCCGTTTCCAGCCTTGGTAACTCGTTTTGGATGGAAGTTTCATCCTTGGACGATAATGGACCCAGTATAGTCATTCTGCCTGTGGTGTTCTCAGGGCCAAAACAGGATGTAAAGCCCCATCTCCGACCTACCTTTCCATGCTGGCAACAGTGAAGAGGAACCAGACTGCTTCCTTTCTGGACTCCCTAAAATGATCCTAACATTTACGTTATTGTGTGCTCCCTAGAATTCTGCCCTGAAAAAGTAAATGGCAGTAACTGCGCAAACCTTAGTTTTAAGAAATTAACGTTTTTGTGTTTTTTCTTGGCCTAGAGTCACCTATGGGTCTGATAAGGTTTATATTCTGCATGTATACTGTTCAATGGCCATAAAATATATAACTATTGCAAATTGATGTATTTCTGAATTTGTATGGACATGACGGACACTACTGTCATTTCCCTCAGGAAACCATTGTAGATTCACCTAAAATTGCTGAGGAGAAAGGCAGTAACTCCATTCTAAAGGAAAAACAACCAGCCTGAGTTGGACTAGAACCTAACAGAAATCCAAAAGAACCACTTTTAACTGAAAACCAATTACTTAGTAACACTTTTGACATCATATAACCATAATGAGGATGTGTTAAAGTGTAATGCAACACTTGAAAAGGAAAAATAATATGGAAAGCCGATGCCAACCAATCTGATTCACAATCATGCAACTGGTACCCAAAAATTCACTGTTCAAATCTGCTGTAAATCAGATTCTTGTAAGTTATAGGCCCACATGGTTAATAAGATTATTCTCAAGGGCTGAAGCTTTGACCGAGAAAGCTGAAGAAACCATAATGATTGACTCAAAATTTAAAATATTGTACCATTTAGATGATAATCACAGACAGACGTCATTTTTTCTGACATTGTCTGCCTTTTTACAAGCTTGAGATTATCAATATTGCCAGGATAAAACACTCCAACAAAAATTGCAATGAAATGGCAATAAATTTATAAATCATAGACAATTTTTGTTTTATTTCATCGATTACTGCTGTGAAATACACAGAATTACAGAAAATGTGAAGGAAATTAACCCGCTTTAACCTGATAAATTAATCAGAAAAATATCATTAATCATGGCATTGTTGCAATAGAATAATAAGACAAATATTCTAGATTATTTTCTTGACAAAGTTCTGGAAAAATCAAAAATAGACCAATATCCCAGATTATACAGATTTACATTTCGATTAAATCTTCTAAATCATCATCGGTGTCAAGGTTGTTCCAGAACGAACGTCGGTTTTCTGGCATTAGAGGGCACAGGTTCCTCTGGATTCCTTGCTTCTTCTCAAGAGAGACTCCTCTTGGCCCGTCTCTTAAAGATGTGGGCATTTCGATCGCAAAATTCCTTTTTAAGTAATTGAGTGTGGTAAATTCCTCATCCTCATGTCTTCGTTTTAAGAAGAGATTTGAAGATCCCCGTCTGACTTGAACCTGGGACAGTTCACTTAGTTTCACGTTTGCTTTTTTCACTTTAGTTGCTGAATGGCCACTCTCAAAGTTCAAGAAGTCCTCATTGGCTAGGGTCACAACATCAATTTTCCCGCTGTTCGAAGTTCTCACAGCTTCCACAAAATTGTCATAGTCAAAAATGTTACCAACTTGTTTCATCCTTTTTTCGACACCATGATGCACAGAATTGGCACTCATAATATAAACGTGTGCCCCCTGGTGAAGTACTTCAAAGTGACATCTTGAATAGTTGTGCTGGGGGTGTTCATCAGAATGACAAGTGCTGTGAAAAGGCACCAATTTTTATTTTGCGCAGCACAGTTATCAAGCCAGAAGATTACATGAGCCTTGTCTCTTGTGTGTTGTAGCAATACTTTAATGTAAGCTGACGTGATCTCTTCTTGTTTTCTGCCAGCAATTGCTTCGTGCCATAGCACAGAGACTGTGCGTCTTTTGCCAGGCCTATCGACTCCGACAGATAAAAAGGTCTCATGGAAGGCTATTATTCGCCTGGTAAACATAGCTGTTTTAAACCCAGGCATTCTGGGTACATCGGTGTCATCAGATGTTAGAATTGCATCATCTTGATACGCTTTTCGGCTCATCTTCGCTGCCCTTATGTGCTCAAGCCAAGACAGACATTTGTCACAATCGTGGGGCAATGCATTTGCCACATCGTCAGTTTTGTCAATAGCATTTTGTAGTAGCTGTGTTTGAATTGCAGGATGTCCATGACTAGTTTTATTCATGTGGTATTCTTCACAGACTTCAGATCCCTCTTCACCCAATTTGGCAAAACCAATGTTCATCTCCTTAACGCAGGACCGATATAAGTCGTAGCTACATTTGAAGTTGTTGTGTTTCTCCTTGAAATCTTCATACATTGCTAGAATATTGATTTCGCTTGGTAGGTACCTGCGATTAGGTGCATGCTTTCGTCGGTAGTGGCTTATACAAGGGTTAAAAGACTCTATGTGTTGCTTGATAAGAGTGCGATCAATCTTGTTTGCAGGTTCTCTTCTTCCTCTTTTGTCCTTTTCGGGCAGAGTTGCCGTCATTGGCCCCTTGAGGGCTGTTATTACAGGTTTGTCGTTTTTTTGTCATACCCATGTGTTGTCAAAAAGAATGTCTTGCATACCTGATGACTTGGTCCATCAGAATCTTTAAGTTTGTAACGGTAACTGAAACTTCTTTGGCTTTGATTTTTTGTGGTTTCTCTGGCTTTTTCTGATTTTTCGATGCTACTGAATAGGTATGTTCTGCGATCATTGTACGTCAAAGTCCAGAAATCCTGCCAGATTTCCTCTCTTCTTTCCTGGCTGATACTTTTGCTGCACTGAAGTCGACATTTTTCATTGCATGGTACCCCAATGGGGTGCTTCTCCCGATTTTCATCCTCAGATTTTCGTCTACGCTTAGGAGGTTGATCCCGATGTTGTTCATTATCAGATGACTCACTTTCTGTTTCTGGAACAAAGTTATTGTCTTCAGGTTCCGAATGTGATGACTCGCTTTCTGTTACTGCAACATAATTTGGGTCGTCAGTTTCCAAATCTGATGACTCGCTTTCAGTTTCTGGAACATAGTTGGGGTCGTCACTTTCAAAGTCCAATGATAGGTGATCAGTTTCTTTAATATAGTTGCTTTGGTCAATTTCACCATAATGTTCATCGTGCTTTCTTTCATCATCTTTGTTCACTGGCATATTAATTCTGTTATTCTGAAAAGTGACTTCCTCAGAGACTCCATCTAATTCAAAACCACCATCAAATGTCTCAAGGTCATCCAAGATCACAGGATCAGTGATGAGTGCCTCAGCACCTTCAGGACACAAGTCTCCACCATGGTCTTCAATATCCAATAAGTTTGGGACACCCAATTCAGCGAGGAGTTCATGAAGAAAATCATTGCCATGGTCATAATAACTGTCAATTTGGTCATCTCCATCAGTTTGAAATTCTTCAGCTTCAAATTGGGAGCCAAAGTTAATGGTAGCAAACACACTTGCTGCTGTAGTTGCATTTGGCATGTTGTTTGTGTCTTTGAATGGTGGTCTTCCCTTCGCTCCATTACCTAGATTTAAGACAGAAAAATAAATGTCTTTAAGAAAGCTATTATAATGTTATAATGTGTAAATAAATTAATAAATTTAAAGCTAAACTCAGGTGACATCTCAATACCCAGTGGGCATCTGACGTCAGCAGACGTCAGACAGACATCAAGACAACGTCTGTGACATCAGCTGACGTTTCCTGGCTTTAAAAAGTTCATCCCGAGGGTAAAGGCCATAGCCTCCCCCCCCTCAACTATCGTCTGGTCGGCCCCTAAAGCATCACAAAAAATTCAAGCTAAATCTATGTCACTGATCTCAAATATTATCATTAAGAAGAGAAATTCTTGCCGCAATAAAAACACCGAAATGGACAGCATCAGGATTTAGTGAAAATTATTTTTAGAATATTATAATAAATGATAATATGATGCTTATCATAGATAACACCTCAATCTGCACAATGGACTCGAAACAGTGTCTGAAATCAATATTCACTGTTCATTATCCAGACAATATTCATATTTTTAATTTTCTATGTTGTGAGATTGATTGTTTTCAAATTGATTTAACTTGTATTTCGTGGACAGCCTAAGATTTAAACGCAGGTGCCATTTATTCTATTCTACATACCTTGTTGTGCCATCTCCACCATCATTTGCCCCGGGGAAAGATATTTTCTGGCCATTTTCTGCTTAAATCAGCAATATTTTGCTGTCTGCTGCACCAAGACAGACCAATCTTTTTGGAACAAAATGGCCACCCTGTCACAGTGCCTCACTTTGGAATCAGGTCAACCTGAGGGAGAAGGCAGTATCTAAAATACTTTGCTGAGCAAGAAGGCAGTATCTGCACATTGTACTGGGGAAAAGGGCAGTAACTTATTTTTCCAGACATTTTCATAATGTCAAAGGCAGTAACTGACACTTACTGCCTTTTACTCACACTTACTGCTCTTTTCCTCAGTAATTGTCATGAAAATGCAGTTACTGCTTTTTTGAGATTGCTGTATCTGCCTTAATATTCACTCTACGGTCTGATGAAAAATATTGAAATTAGCATCAGACAAAGCTCTATCACTCTCCGATGAAAAGTGGATTTGACCAAAATCTTCAGTTACTGCCATTTACCTTTTTAGGGCAGAATTGTTATACAGCATGCGGCCTAGAATCATCCCTCGAAGGTTTAGGATAGAAGGGACAGGTACATTCTGAGGACAGAATATGTTTTATTTGGCAATTGGAAAATGTAATGTACAATTGTACATTTATGTAGAGTAACAACATAAGGTATTGGACGCCGTGCCATATACAATTTACATAAATCCCAGGCCTAAAATTGACTTTGTGACAACAGCCACTCAAGTCATAGCTGTTCTGAAGCTGTGTCTATGCAACTGCCTCCATGATGGCTGAAATAAAAAGAAAGCCAATTAAACAATAATTCAAGATGAACAATGAACTTCTGACAATCAGGTCAATTTACATGTCACCGCTCCCACGACGACCGGGTTCATTATGTTTCCAGGTTCCTTGTGACGAAAATTTAATATATATAATTTCTAACTATTTTTTTTCATGCTAATCTCTCATCATCTCATCTGATTTACCTTGAATAATTGGTAAATTTGCTTTCCTGAAAAATATGAACATTAACTTTCTTTCAAATAATTAATATAATGACGCATAGGTATAAGGATTATTAATTCTTTAATTTTTTAATATATGTAAAAAAACTAATGGAAAGTCTGCAATACACCTCACAGTGAGCACAGTGAAAAATCAGCAGTGGATATTTTCGTCTTTTAAAGAAGTTCTGGGCATATTTGACTGCTGTTCTTGTGTGTGAATGTCGGTAAAGTGTTTCTTTCCTGTTATTTACCCTTTTTATGCTCTTTCCAGGTGATTTTAGTGCAATAACTTGCAATTTAATTGCCTGCTATTTCCAACATCGTTTTCTGGCTCCAATCCACATTGTTTTGACCTCCATTTTCGCTCATTTTGCCTTCGTTTTTGCACATGAAAAGCTATCTAACTTTCATATTTTCTATTTCCAGCACTCATTTATGTTTCTAGACACATCCCACATCACTTGACAGCATCAATTAGTGAGATTTTAAGTTTGAAAAGCTGAATACACTGCCAATACACATCAAGAACTCAAGACTCCAGCACCAGCTTCCTAGAAATATAGCCTACCAGACAGCAAACCCCCAACCACAACAAGATATATTTTATTTTCCTAGACACTTCCTTGTATATATTACAGGCCTAACTTTATTATATTATTGATCTAATTTCAGATTTGAAAAAAATTAATTTGAATAAATAAAGAATTCAACACTAAGTATTCTTGCAGGAAACATAAGCTGCATGACAACATAACCTATCTAATTATCATATTTTGTCTCTTCAGCTTTTACTTATTATTCCAGGCACTTTCCAAATCACTTGACAGCACCAGTGAATTGAAGTTAAGTTTTGAAGATCTCAACACTGCCAATACACATCCTTTGAAGATCTCAACACTGCCAATACACATCCTTTGAAGATCTCAACACTGCCAATACACATCCAAGAACTCAACTCACCACTAGCCTCGCTCAGCCCAACAGACAGCATATCTTCAATAACAATTTCACATATATTAATTCTTATATATATTAATTGATTGTACATTTATACATTGTTTGTCTATCGTTCATCCTCAATTCGTCTTATCTACTGTTTTGATCTAGTCACTAACTGACAGATCGCTATTAAATTGTTTTGATCTAGTCACTAACTGACAGATCGCTATTAAATTGTTCTGATCTAGTCACTAACTGACAGATTGCTATTGAATTGTTCTGATCTAGTCACTAACTGACAGATCACTATTAAGTTGTTCTGATCTAGTCACTAACTGACAGATCACTTTTAAATTTTCTGATCTAGTCACTAACTGACAGATCACTATTAAATTGTTCTGATCTAGTCACTAACTGACAGATCACTTTTAAATTGCTCTGATCTAGTCACTAACTGACAGATCACTATTTTAAAAATTGTTCTGATCTAGTCACTAACTGACAGATCGATATTAAATTGTTCTGATCTAGTCACTTACTGACAGATCACTTTTAAATTGTTCTGATCTAGTCACTAACTGACAGATCGCTATTGAATTGTTCTGATCTAGTCACTAACTGACAGATCACTATTAAATTGTTCTGATCTAGTCACTAACTGACGGATCACTATTAAATTGTTCTGATCTAGTCACTAACTGACAGATCACTTTTAAATTTTCTGATCTCGTCACTAACTGACAGATCACTATTAAATTGTTCTGATCTAGTCACTAACTGACAGATCACTTTTAAATTGTTCTGATTTATTCACTAACTAACAGATCACTATTAAATTGTTCTGATCTAGTCACTAACTGACAGATCACTATTAAGTTGTTCTGATCTAGTCACCAACTGACAGATCACTTTTAAATTGTCTGATCTAGTCACTAACTGACAGATCACATATTGCTTGCTTATCGAATTCTGACTTCAAACAGATAGTAACAATGCACACATATAGAAAGCTTTATTCTGATGCCTTGCGAACTGGTCTAAATAGACATGTCAATGGGCTACGACCAGCAACAGCCGCAACTCAGTTAAATGTAAACCGTGTAATTCACAACAGTAGCTCAGTCAAACTCTCAAACAGATTTGAGATTTTAGCTCAAAATGATTCAATGTCAGCTTCTGCCGAACATATAAGCATTCATCCCAACAAGACTATTCTCAAACCAAACAATATTCTGAAAACCTGTGTGTGGAATGCTCAGAGTTTGAGACAGAAAACGCAAATTGTTAAGGACTACAATGACGAATATGATCTAGATATCTTTCTTTTCACTGAGACTTGGCTAAAAGATGATGATAAAGTTGAAATTGGCGAGTTGGAGCAAAATGGTGGATATTTCTTTCTCAGCTCGCCTCGCTTAGGAAGACCAGGTGGTGGAGTAGGTTGCCTTGTCAAATCTGGCATTCAAGCAATTAAAAAAGATCGCATGAAGACCAAGACCTTTGAACACATGGAAATCCAAGTCCAAATGGACGGGAAAATTGTCACAATTCTTCTAGTTTACCGCCCAGAGTCATCCAACAAAAATAAATACAGTATTGCAGAATTCTTCACCGAATTCACAAAGTTTCTGGGACACTATCAAACATTCAACAATGAAATCATAATTACTGGCGATTTCAATTTTCATGTGAATAAACGGGACGATAAAAAGGCCATTAAATTCAATGACATCCTTGAAATGTTTGGTCTTGTGCAACATGTCCCTGCACCAACACACAAAGATGGCAATACACTGGACCTTGTTATTACTCGAGAAAAATCCATATTGAATAATTGTAGGGTCAGTGACCTGCTCTCTGATCATAACTGCATTCTGTTTGACATTCCAATCAAGAAAGCAACAAAACCCAAGAAGAAAATCAGTTTCAGAAAAACTAGAAAAATTGTTGTTCAAGATTTCAAACAAGACATTGGAAGACATCTGTCTGTAAGTGGGATGGAACAGAAAGATCTTAATGAACTTATTCGACTCTATAATTCTACTGAAGAGGTTCTGGAGAAACATGCTCCCATTAAAATCAGAGAAGTAACTCTACGTACGCCCACTCCATTCAACATGCCGATATCAAGCTTCTAAAATCAGAAAAGAGGAAAGCAGAGAGATTATGGAGGAGAACCAGACTTGAATATGACTGGGAGTCATTCAAAGAAAAAAGAAATGCATTGAATCTGCAGCTGAGTCACCTCAAATCGGAAGATCTGCGAGTCAAGATTAAAGATTCTAATGGTGATGCTAAGAAGTTGTTCAAGTTACTGAACTCAAGTCTGAACAGAAAACAAGAACTACCTCTCCCACCACACACAAATGAAATTGACTTGGCAAATGATATCAATAGGTTCTTTGATGAAAAGATTAAAACACTCAGGTCTAAGTTGGACTCCACGCACAATGATACTGCTAACAATATCGAAACTGCCCCTTATACACTCCGACACTTCAGAAGGCTATCTCAAAGTGACATAAAGAAACTGATCAGAGAAATGCCAGTTAAACACTGCCAACTTGATCCTATTCCCACATGGCTTTTGCTCCAATGTATTGATGAATACCTCCCAGTTTTAACCAATGTCGTCAATAAGTCACTCACACAGGGAGAAATGCCTCTTGAGCTAAAACATGCTTTAGTAAAACCTTTGTTGAAAAAATGTGGATTGGATCTAATCAAAAAGAATTATAGACCAGTATCAAACCTGTCATTCCTTGGCAAACTAATTGAAAGTGCTGTTATTAAACAATACACAGACCATCTTACTTTAAACAACCTGGACGATGAGAAACAGTCAGCTTACAGAAAATTCCACAGCACTGAAACGCTTCTGACAAAGATCCATGACGATATCATGTTGAATATGACCAAAGGTGAAGTAACGATGCTTGTACTGTTGGACCTTTCAGCCGCTTTTGACACAATTGATCACAAGATTCTACTGAAACGTTTAGAAAGCAGATACGGTATTCATGATTCTGCGCTATGCTGGTTCAAGTCATACATTTCTGAAAGGTCACAGTCGGTGATAATTAATGACAAGACATCAACCAGACTGCCACTCAAATTTGGAGTTCCTCAAGGTTCAAAATTAGGACCAATCCTATTTAATTCATACATCGCTCCATTAAGTGAAGTGGCTGAAAAACACCAAGTGAAAGACCAAAAGTATGCCGATGACGAGCAACTTATACTCTCTTTCAAACCAACTTTCTCAGAACAAGAAAATGCCGTAGTCAAAATGGAAAAGTGCATTGCTGATATCAGAAAATTTCTCCATGAAAACAAGCTTTGTAACAATGGAGAAAAAACAGAACTGCTGCTCATTGGCAGTCCACATCAACTTAATAAACTCCAAGTATCATCAATCAATGTCGACAATGTCAAAATTAATGCAGTCGATCATGTTAGAAATCTGGGTGTAATCTTTCACAAAAACATGACCATGGAAAAACAAGTTAACAAAATGTGTCGGAATGCCTATTTCAATATTAGAAACATTTCAAGAATCAGGAAGTCATTGGACAAGGAAACCTGTAAAACAGCGGTCAATGCTCTTGTCACACCTCACCTAGACTATGGAAATGGTCTTCTTTATGGAACATCGAGTCGTTTGCTGCATAAACTTCAAGTGGCCCAGAACTCAGCCGTTCGACTCATTGAAAAATTGAGAAAGCATGACAGTGTAAGCCAGCATAGGAAGCAACTACATTGGCTGCCCATTCCAGCAAGAATACAATTCAAACTCATGTTAACAACTTGGAAAGCAATAAACGGGCAAGCTCCCTTGTATATTCAAAATATGATTCAGCCAAAATCTGAACGAAACTGCAATCTGAGAAGCAATAACAAAATGCTCTTAAATGAACCACCCTCCTGCAATAAAAACAAATATGAAGACAGAGCCTTTTCGCATGCCGCTCCGAAACTGTGGAACCAACTCCCAGAGATAGTCAAGGGTTCCAAAACACTCGAAGGTTTCAAGAGAAATCTTAAGACTTACCTGTTTAAAAGTTTCTACAGATAAATCCAGAATGCACAAGCGCTAGTGAGCAGTTTACTGGAATTAGCGCTATACAAATACCTATTATTATATTATATTATATTATATGTTTTATGGTGGCCTCTCGATAGCGGTAATTTTTTTTATCTTGGAGAGGTCATCCATGCCATAATTAAATATATTTCATTTGTCATTGTAATTGAACTCTTTATAATAATTATTGTTGGCAAAATAAATCTGTCTGAGTCTGAGTCTGATGCAAAAGTTGCTGAAAGTTGCTCTCTTCACCTCTGAATTGCGCTTGAACAGCCATTGGGTCATCGTATTTGAGATGAGAAAATTTCTCTCTGAGGATCTGGATTCTTCTCCGGACTTCAGCAATGTCACTTCGGTTGCCTGATTTGGCTGAAATAAAAAATGAAATAAAATTTGCATGTACGACCGACTGAGGATGTGGTATTTTGTGTAAAATATTTTACGGTAGAAGGCAGACGCCATCAGATCAGTTGGCTGAATTTGCTGCCATTTTATTGAATTGACCTCATTCAATAAGAAAAAAAGTTTTATGGTGTTCAATATAATATGTATGCTAGTCCAACTCACAATGTTGGTCGATTTTTGCAGGCCTTGCGGTGGCGTAAAAGACGTTGTTCCACCAGTTGTATCTGTCAATGATATCTTGGCCCAGAGTCTCCACTGTCATCTCAACAGCTTCTCTCATTTGCAGTTGGTTGGTGACGTCATACTGCGGCCATTCCGTCGGAACTGTGTGGGGTCCTTCATTGGGATTTCTGAATGAAAGAACCAAAAGAGGCTGAGAAAGATCAAGGGGGGTATAGCATACTTTATTGCAACCAACCATTGTCTAAAGGTGTTTTTTTTTCTGAATTAGAGAGAGTTCTGTGGCCTGATGCATGATCATACAATTGGCACTGAATGCACAACAGGCCTAGATATGGTTCACCTGCCAAGGAAACACACGGCCAGACAGTGCGTTGCCAATTATTGATACGCATATCTGCTTGATAAAACAGTATCAGCAGCTCAAAGCAGTAATGGTGGTATCAGGTGAGGTTGAAATAGCCTAACTGTACCCGTAAAAGTGAGTGGCCGCATTAACGAGGTGCACGCATCAGAGAGGTTTTATTAAGCGTAAAAGAAAGGGAAAATATTCTGTTCCTGGCATTTGTGGTCGTAAAGGCGAGGTCCCCGACTGCCCGTATTAGAGAGGTGGTCGTAAGGTGAGGTTAAAGTACACTTCTTTCTTGGGCATGGTACAGTGGGCACCGTGTCCTTTAAGAAAGTTAAGGATTTTCAAAATGAAGCCTGAAAACTAATGCTCAACTTCACCAACAGAGTTTAGATCCTGGGGGGGATTCTCGCTCCGAAGAATGACTGGGGTGCTCAGCTAAGCGTCTCGCACCCAGACCCATTGATGGAGTGCCGAGAACCCAAAAATAGGACCCTGAACTAGGGAAATGTGGAGCGCTGGAAATGTTGGACCATGTCTAGGTATATTCACAGTATTCAGACTTCATTTTAGTACCCTTAGTTAGGGAAAATTTGCCCTTGAAGAGCCCTTTTCAGTCGAGCATAGGTGTAGACAAAGATGGAGTGAGAAGCCCCCCCCCCCTCCCCCCCCCCAGGGTTTAAATAAGGTTTTTAAAGCCTCAGACCTGGTCTTACTGTAGTTCCCAAATTTATCACTACCCAATTCCAGTGACAGGGTTTAACTGTAAGCTGGTCTTGACCCTCTTGGTGACATTAGGCCATTAAATGCACGGTTGTAGAGCAAGGTCAGGAGAACATTTTAGGACAAAAATGAAAAAAAAGCTACAGTGTATTGTGAAAATTCTTAATAATATAAATTTTTACACAAAACTTATCTTTTCGAGGCAGGTGTGAGTCCCACTCATGTCAAATGACAAACCGCAATGAAGATACTTGTTATACTAACCCAGTGTAAGCAAAGTTAGTGTAATAAGCCTGAATGTTTCTTTTCAACAATTCATCATTTTCATCAAAGGAGAACAGTGTGCTTCCCCACACCATGGGTAGGTCTTCTGCATGCGTTCCAGAAATCCATGAATCTTTCGTGAAGAGGGAATGGTCAAATTCATAGAAGTAGGTACTTTTTCCTGTGGAAGCAGCGTTTCTAGTGAAGAAAAGAGTGTTACGTATTGAATGTGTGACTACCAGTTCTTCAAAATAAAGTCTGTGGTTAGCTAAAATTAACTTCTTGTAATGTTTTATTTTACACAATACTGATAATCTCTTGAGAAATTATGTTTAGCATGTAGGATAAGATAACCCCCTGAAAATCACATGGTTAAGTGGTGAAGATTCCCCCCAAGAAATATAGATGTATTCTATGGGAAAAAGTGACATCAAAAAAACTTATCATATCCCTCGGCCCTATAGGATAGCATGTCCTAGAAAAAAAAAACATTCAGGCTCAGTGCAATTATGAAATATTCTGTGAGAAACATCCATGGTTTCAATTTAATTTTTCTTAAGTTCTACTTGCACTGTCAAATGCTCTTCAAAGTGCAAAAATAATAATCCAAAAATAGCAATAGATTCAGAAGGGTTGAAACTTATGAATGAAAACTTACTGAGAATGAAAGCCAACCTCTTCGTATGCCCCACATCCAAACATCATGTCGGTCATAGCCAATGAAGCTACTTTCTCTCGCAGCTCAGTTTCATCACTTTCTATATCGGGATATTGCTCAAGGACCATGTCAAGGAGCTCTTCTTTATTCTCCCAAACGTCAAAAAGGAAAAGAATACCCCGTCTTAAAATTTCACTGGATCCAGAAAAAGGCATAGAAAACATGGAGCCGTCGTCTTTGGTTAAGCCTGCGAGAAGGTCATAGTCAGCATTCAGGCCTTGTTCCATGGCATCTTTGGGTAACATGGTGATTATCTCGTTATCTTTGGTTGGCACCATGTTCGGCAGATAATCGTTGAGAAGGGGAATAATGATGGCATTTAAGTTGAGTGATGCTGGTCCAATGCCTCGGAGACATTCCACCATTGCTTCGTCATCATCGACAGGGCAGTCATAATTTTCAGCTAAGCTCATAGCAGTCTCTCTGGCACGAGTGGACCGAGCAGCGTATGAAGCAGCACTCCCACTCATAGCAATAACTCGTTGAAACAGACCCCTGGCCTCAGGAGACAGAGACAAGTGACTCACGCTGAAGCCTCCAGCTGACTGCCCAAATATGGTAACTCTATTTGAATCTCCGCCGAATGATGCAATGTTCTCTTGCACCCACCTCAGTGCTGCCACCTGGTCCCAAAGACCATAGTTACCTGCAGCAGCCTCACTTTCAGTAGATAGGAAACCAGTGGCGCCAACTCTGTAGTTGAAAGTGACCACAACGACACGCCCCCTAGTGGCAAGTTCTTGGCCATTGTAAGTTCTTCCAGAACCGAATAGAAAAGCACCTCCATAGATCCACACCATAACTGGGAGGGGGTCATTGCTGAAATGTAAACACTAAAAGTGAGTACTCGTTCATGCGTTCTGAATGTGATAACAAAAATTGGCAATATGGTTCGGCCGATGGGCTGAGAATAAGATATGTTTGTTCAATACCAGATGATTTCCCCACCCTCCCAGTTTGGCTTGATTAGGTAGAAAGCCCTATGAATAAATAGGATGTTATAAGTGATTGAAATTTGAGTTACATCATTGAATATAGTTTCCCCTGAATTGAGAGCGGAAAAATGCACAAACTGCCACACATCTGTTTCTCGTAAAACATCAGGTCTGGTCCTGCTTCATCAGTGTCCATGGGCATATCTGGTACCTTTTTAGGGTTTTCAGCAGAGGTAAAACCCCTTATCTGTGCAACCTTTATTGAATATCTACGCCACTGATACTACTCCCAATGTCACCAGGACCTCTGTCGTTCCCAGAGTGATAAACAGGTCATTGTCTGCAGTTTAGGAACTGTTTGAAGCACCGCTCTCAACTCAGGGGAAATAGACTATAGTTGGCCTTTTAAAGAAGATTGGAAGCCCAGTGACAAATATCTGGGTGAATAATCCAGGCAGGAAAAAACAACGAAACCGAGTCAAAATAGGCAAAGCCATACTCAAAATTGAAGTCTATTATTTCAATTTGCCTGGGGATCTTCCAGTGGGGCCCCACTGCTGATGCTTTTGTAATGTGCTAATTTTGGTGGTAAAAACTAGGAGATCGAACAGGCAATGTTTACGAAACTGAGTTTAAAATATAAAATGTTACTTTCGTTATGACAGATTTTGGTCACCATTTAAAGTCACACGCCTTTTGACTATCAGAAACATGTTTGATAAGATTATAAAATAATAGTTGTTTGATAAGATAATAAGTTGTTCAGATAAATTGCAGTGCTAAATCACACTTACTGACACATTCATAACCTGATATTTGGTATGTTTATTTTTAAGTCGAGATTAGTCCTTGATATTTCTAAATTTATGTTTTAATGCACATGTAACAGCGGGCACTGTTTCAGCAGCATTGCAGTGAAGTCAAGTATATATGTATTATGTTCTGTGGGAAAATCCAAGGCTCATTACAGTCTGTCACTTGTATATAGAATAAGAGTGGACTGTTGCACTGTGAAAATGGCACTTTATGTGTCATCATGCTGATGATTTGTCGTAACCATACCCAATACTTTCAATGTTAATTTTTTAAGGAGACTAATCCCGCTTGTTGGTGACAGCCAAACGAAAGGATTATGCATCTGATTTTCACTCCAAAATCAGTTGTGGCAAGTCAAATGGCTTCTCTTGATCATGACTAATCAAACAGCCTCTATGTTTCCCATGTTGAAAGTAGAGAAGATGACACTTTATAAGCTATCATGAGTCAGAAAGTGCATATTTCACAGTGAACTGGTCCTCATTTTTTCTATATATATATATCACAGTGACAGGGTGTAAGCCGCTTCCATGAAAGCACTAATTGATATAGAATCCCTCTCAATTTACATAAAGGATTGCCATGAAAAGAAGTTCAGATATACATTAAACATACACATGTTGTTCCACACTGTCTGGCACATAAACGTTGAGATACAAACAGTCTTCTCTGGCCCAGGGAATCACAAGCTGAGAACACGTTCTTCCAAATTCTTTTGTTTCCAGAATCCCACTCCATGAAGAAGGTTCTTCTGGTTTCTTCCATCTCAAATCTCCCACAGGGGGCGCTCCAAAGGGAATCCCTCTGAATTCATCCAAAGGGTTCCCTTCTTTGAAATTGCAAAATGAAAATTATTGTTGTATTTGGTGAACTGGGATGAAATGGGTATTTTCCTTTAATAGGAACCATAAGTTATGTGTGTTTGGGTTCCTGGAAGTGCCCAGTATGTTTGATACCAACACAATTATTTTTTATTTAGTATTTAGTATTTTGGCCAATGGCCATGCCAACTGGTATGCAGCCCAGGTTGATTATCTGTACAATCCATAAGCCAATTAAGGTATAACTTCGTAAAATGTCAATAATCCAGCTGCCGGACTCCAGGAACCATACCCGGACAGGTTCAATTCAATGTAGCTCCTAATTAATTGTCTGCAGACAAGAGAACCAGACAGGCTGTAAAATGATCAGTTGTAGGCCTATGTGTGCTAATAATGGTCAAAAATTAAATTCCTGTTTGTAGTAAAGTTTTGGATATATTTTCTTAAATAAAATTTTACCAGTTCCGATCTAGTTCAACTCAGTGTCCCTATTCACCCCATATTATAGAGGGTGACCCAAAAAAATGTTTACACTTGTGTAAATGAACTTTAGCAATGTGCACTGCAGCTGAAAACACAATCTTCATGAAATTACACACAGGGATGTACCTAGATATTGACAAAACACTGCTAAAATGTTGTTCTAGTTGCAAAATTTACCTCACAATGACCCTTTTCTTCTTTACCTATTTCCTGAAATTGATGTCCTTTCAAGTTTTTGTCTGTTTCTTGTGTATTTCTTTTTTTTTTTAAGTCAAAGAAGTTTAAACTTTTTTTTTGGGTCACCCTGTGTGGCAATTGTATTTCTTATGGTGCTGTTCTAGCATTATGTTGTAAGATTGGACACAGTTCTACTCTGGCAATACAATAAGTTATGTGAATTATGATCAGACAATGTGCCGTTGGCTCAATAAAAGACATCCCTCAATTTAGAATAGTCAATAATTTTACATGGAATGCTATTTCGCTGATAACTATAAAATCAAACCTCCAGACTGAAGAGCCATTCCTTCCACCAGACCATACTTAGTGGACACAACCGGACCGTCCTGAGTGAGCGCAAACGGAAGAAAAACTTGCAGCAAAAGAAGTTGCAGGAAAACAAGGAGAAACATTGTTGAGCTCAAGTCCAGGTTCCTCTGACAGAATCTCTTAATTGTGACAACAACTTAGTTTGTTGTATTTTTATATGATTTCAAATTAAAATCAGTGAAAAATAGGCCAAAAAAATATAAGAGCATTGATAACTGACCCGATCAACTGATAAATCTGTCAAATAAGCCAGAAAAGTTAACAAGAAAACTAAGATAATTTTTTTTGAAAATATTTCAAGAAAAGTAGTCATATTTTGTATTTCCACATTTAAAATTCAGGGTTACCCATTAGGCCTACATTTTCCTTGCTAGTGAGGACCTGTAATTTGCCAAAAGTGCTGATATCCATTCCTGATAGGCCTATTGGGCATGATAGTGAGGTGACAGCTGAAACTTCTGAAAGTATTCGGTTTACAGTCCTTGTCATACTTACGTGGAATCTCAAGTTTTTTTTCTATGCTGTTGAACTGTGATGTCAGAGATGACTCTATTCTAGCATTGCAATACATGTATATGTAAATTAACTACAAGCTGTGATGTCATTTCAAACTGGGTCAGATTCCCCAGCTTCTAGCCAATGTTGATCCTCCTGAACTGAGCGTCACAGTTTCAACACAGTGTCAGAGTGAGAGTTTTATCAGGGATAGCCCCTACAACTACGTCATCACAGCTTGATAGCCAATGGGCTGACAGTAAACTATGCATCACAGTTCAAACATTGATATATTGAAGGAAGCATTACATTTGTGATCCCAATGATTTATCACAGCAATCACCAGTCTAATCCTACCAAATGGCAGCTTTGTGAGCATTCACAGTAGACAGCTGTTATAATCCCCACAGAGTTGTTTGATTAATCTACAAACTTGCTAACTTACAACTTTGAACTTTGATGGAAGTTGGTAAACACATGGCTTATGTTATATATATATTTGTTTCTTCAGCCCATTGGCTGAGAGGCTGTGATGTCAAACTTGCATGGGTTTTCCCAGACCCAATTTTCACTCTGACACTGAGATGAAACTGTGATGCTCAGTTTGGTTGATTCCCATTGGTTAGAAGCTGGGGAATCTGACCCAGTGTGAAATGACATCACAGCCTGTAGTTAATTTACATATATTGCAATGCTAGAATAGAGTCATCTCTGACATCACAGTTCAACAGCATAGAAAAGAACTTGAGATTCCACATAAGTATGACAAGGACTGTAATATATTTTCCTGTTTCTTCAATTGTTGATTATGAACCTGCCTGTGATATGTACCTTTTTCCTAACTGTCCTGAATACATAGTAACCATTGTTACAAATATACATTATACATTTAACATCAAAATACACCAATGAGCATTCCCACTCTACTGGAAGGAGTTTCCCGTTTAGTTCCCGGGCTCTGGCCACTTACCTCCAAAAGAGTGTAAAGGTCTTGAGTGGTTTTTATGTTGTAAGAAACCATCATCTTAAGTGTACCATGGGGGGACTTTGCCTTAAAACCTGCAAAACTTCAACCATGTTTTCAGGAAAATCCGAAAACCATATTTTTAACAATTGTAAGGTCGTATTTTAGGCTAACTTATTAAAATGTCTGATACACTATCTTAATTTAATGGACTTTAAGGCCTGAGCATTTCATAAACATAGCTTAAAGCTAAATATGGAATTTTGACCACTTTTGGAAATTAGATTGGGAGAAACCTTTAGTATCAACCCCTACTGAGCAATTTCAAAAAAGCGTGTATAGATCTAAGCATGAATAATTGAACAAATTACATAACAAATTACGTAATGGACAATTTGGAAATGCAGTTACTGAGGCACCTAATGTTGAACAAATATAGTGTAGCAGAATGATATAGATTAAGAGCAAACTACATAACTCTAGACACGCAAACCAAAGGAAAAGAGAGTGGAATAAAAAGGTTATACAACAGTTTACAACACGGCCTCAATGGATCCTGTCCTGCATCTTCACCCTTAACCCCTTCTGGGTCTGTGGAAGCATACAGGTCACAGTTGAACATACAGGGAAGGATTCCCATTAAGCCAAGTAATAACCATTAAACAAAATCCCATTGCTGCGACTGAGTGACTGGTCATAATGTTCGTTATGACATCAGACATTACGAAGGCCCTGACAAATCCAGAAGTCTCCGCTATACTATCTTACAGAATTTGATGAAGATGGGTTGTTTCGAGCAAAAGACTGTGGCCTTCTCTCAAACGAACCAATCAAGTCATGGATCAGATGCACAATCAACACAAACGAGCGTCTCCTGTTTAATTTCCTCATGCTGTGGATCTCATTTCTGACTGCCTTTTTTTTTCTTCATCATGATCTAAACAGTTCAACAAAAATTAGTCCCCCTTTACGAAAACTTTTAGATCTCAAAGACTTCTTTTCCGATTTCTGTTAAAGTTATCATATTTGTAGGCCTGCATATTGGCATTATGCCTGTATAATTGTAGCTTGATTGCTTCATTTTTGTCTGAGCCAGCCAACCTTGAGTGCACATACCCCTCTTTTCAAAAATTTGAGCTTTTGACTTTTCCACACAAAAATTTTCCAAAAGGTGCTCAAACTCCACGCAAAGTGTTTCTAATGTCACCCAAGGAACCTAATCTGCAAGGAGTTAACAAAAGAAATCCTCAGTTGTACACTAAATGTGATTGAGAAACAAATTTTCTCCAGTATCATGATGAAGTATGTCCTAGCTGGTGGCTCCCCCGCTTGGTCAAATTGTTCATATCCATTGAAAAAGCCACAGATTTTTGAAAACTGGGGTAGGCTCACTCGAAGGCTGCTGCCTCAGCCAGGAATAATGCCACCAAACTACAAATACACACATTTAGGGTCAATATACAGGCCTATAATTCAATCCAACTTTCATAAAAATCAGAGAAGGAATCTTTGAGATATTCCAGTTTATATAAAGGGGGACTTATTTTTGTTGAACTGTTTATCTGCAAAATGGCTCCTCCATTTCTCTTTACATCTTTATGATCTTAGTGGCTTGCTATCATCTTGCTGTGGAAATCAGTCTGTTCCATGTCATAGTGAAGGAAACGTGGAATGCAATTTGGTTAGGATGGACCCATAACAAGTCATCCGTAACTTACACTTTTTTCTACAGATTGATTCAGGCTTTGTTCTGCCTGTCTATCTTGACTAACGTTGCTGGAGGTTTTGATCAGAAGATCTTCTGCAGGAGCCCCGAATTTGTCACAGCGATGCTCGTCTTGTCCGCCTTTCTCGCTTTAATGTCTCTACTCTTCTTTCTACAGTTCTACTCCGGTGTCAGTCAGATATTAGTCATAGTGCAGAAGATGCTGTGGGATACTTGCATCTTTCTTTCAATGTCATCATGATGAACCTTCTCATTGCTCTCATGACAAACAAAATCGCAAGTCTCGGAAAAGTGATCGATGAACTCGTAACTCTCGAGAAACTCTCCATCATTTTGTACATCATATTGCAAAGCAATTCCTTCATCCCTTCCTACACCTACAAGTTTCTTAACATGATAGGAAACCATTCCAAGGATTGCGTCTCTGATATAAGTTGTCAATGCGAGTCGAGCCCCAGATTCAAGTCTTTCTTGATCACCTGTCTCCGTCCATTCAAAAACATTTACAATGCATTTAAACGGAAAAACACAGACAGAGCACATTTTTACCAATATCCTGAAACTGGAGATATCTATTTGGATGTGACTGAAGTAATATTTGATGACATCAACCATGCTAAAATGGATTTTGATTCAACTCCGCCATCTTAACATAGCTATATTTTGCTATAAACTGTCTATTTCTTTGCTAATTGAACTTTGGTCTCTAACATTTGTAACCTGGGATATTATTGGGATACAGACATTATTTTCAAACAGAGATGGACCAGTTTTGATGTTCAACAGTAATAGAAAATAATTAAAACATAAAGTGCTCAATTTGAAATAGATTACTTACTTTTGTTGTTCAATGGACGCTGCTCACAATATTTGAAGGAGCAAGCAGGTTTTGCCATATTGCATTGAAACTCAACTTATCTAGTGTTTGTGCTGATGATAGATGTTCATCAAGCATTTCCTGCTTTCTGTGGCACCTGGGGAGACATTGAGTATACTGGAGTGTACCGATATGTGCACGGCCTTCAGAGGACTCGTCGGCAGAACATCATCGGGCGGCTGGAAATATCCTTCCTGGAGCATTATGGGAGAAAATTGAGTACTCAAACTGTGAGGAATCAACTCCATGAAGGTCATCTGAGGTAGGGGTGGCCAGCGAAAGGTCAGTTTCTCACCTTGGAACACTGTGATCCAACCAAAATTTACAAGGAAATGCCAAAACGGACCCTTTGCCAAATCTGTCACACTGAACAACATTTCGTCAGTGTGCCACAAAATGGCAGTTGTGTAACATTCCCGAGACCCTTAGAGGTCTGTCACAGGTGTTGATGGTCCAGTGAATCTCGATTGTGAAGAGAGCAAACCACTATTCTGCCAGCTCCAGTTTTGGTGTTTCCGGAAAATTTTTTGTTGGATCACGCTGTGTTCCATGATGAGAATTGGATCTTTTGCTGGCCACCTGTACCTCAGATGACCTTTGTGGAGTTATTCCCCACAGATTGAGTACGCAAGTTTCTCCCACGTTGCTCCTGGAAGGAGATTTCCAGCTGCCTATTGGCGTTCTGCCAACAGTCTGTACAAATATTGATGCACTCCAGTGCACTCAATGTATTTCCAGGTGCTACTGCGAGTTGAAAATGCTTACTGCAAATTCAATTAGTATGAGTTTCCTTGACAAGTTTTCTCACTGTCCACGTATCATTTTAAGCTTGTCTGATTGGTCTAGGAGCTATCTGATGTCAACCAAATCTATCAATTCAACGTAGAAAGCAATGAGAAACGTATTATTCTGCTTCAGTGACCAGCTGAGTTTGAAATAGTTGATAAGATTAGCTGTTTAAAATCACCAACTTCACTGTCCACTGAATCCATTCCATACACCAGTGAGACACATTATAGGCTTTGTAATACGTTTTTATGATATTCAAATTAGATTTTTGCCATGTAATTCAGTGCCTCAACCAATCAGATGAACCCAATTTGCGACGTTTCACTGTCCTTATGCAGAAACTCATACTTATTGAAATTGCAGTAATGAATAATTCTATCATCAGCACAAACGCAAGATACAGTTCTGCCCAAAAGTTTACATACCCTGACGCAAAATGACCAATTTATCCATTGCCAGGGCAATTTTAAGAACAATAGGCAAATTATACATGAAATACAATGCACTGCATGCAGCTGCACACTTCTGAACCATTGAAAATGCAATAGCAATGAGATTTTATGATATTATTGGTCAATTGCATTTTATGAAATTTTCAAAAGTTTACATACCCTTTTGTAATATCATATATTTTCCCCCTTGGGATCATGAATAGATTGCAGGATTTTACTACATTATTTCAAAAGTCCTCAGACGTCATAAGCAGTGATTTTAATCCATTCTGCTTCACAGAATTTCTGTAACTCCACGTTCATTGTTGGTCTCAGCCGGGGTACGGCCTGTCTCAGCTCATACCATAATTTATTAATAACATTCCAGTCTGGAGGGTGTCAAACCACTCGAGGACCTTTTCCCAACAGTCCTGGAAATATTTTTGGGCGGAATTAGTGGAAGGTTTTGGATTGTTGTCCTGATGCAGCGACTTGTTTCACTCCATTCCTAACTTTCACACTGAATCATGTCGGTTTTTGTTCCAAAATTTTATGGAAATCAGTGGCATTACAACTTTCAATAGTTTTGACCAATATTCCAGTACGGTTTGCACTGAAATAGCCACTATTTATCAAACATGCACCACCTTGGTTTACTTTGTGAATGGTACTACGTTGCTTACATACCTGATAGACATGCCTCCAACAGGGAGGGGGTGATTATGGGACAAACTTTGCTGCAGTACACCTAAAGCAGTTTGGTAAGTCCCAATCCATCTGCCAAAACGTTTTTGGATAGACGCGACTTAGCTGAGGTGTTATATCATTAAAATCCTTTGCACTGTGCTTGCAAGGAGTTTATTCAGATTTACGATAAAAAGAAGACCATTGCTAAATTGAACTAGGGTGGTGCACCTTCAATAATTTGCAGCTGCTTCAGTTCGAATATCACCAGAGACAATGTCAAGACTAAAGAAATGTTTAATATCACTGATTTTCCATAAAATTTTGAAAGAGAACCAACATGATACATTGTGAAAGTTAGGAACGGGATGAAACAAGTCGCTGTGACAGGACAACAATCCAGAACCTCCCACTAATTCTGCCCAAAAATATTTCCAGGACAGTTGGGAAAAGGTCCTCGAGTGGTTTGACACCCTCCAGACTGGAATTTTATTTATAAATTATGGTATGATCTGAGACAGGCCGTACCCCGGCGGAGACCAACAATGAACGTGGAGTTACAGAAATTCTGTGAAGCAGAATGGATTAAAATCACTGCTTATGACGTCTGAGGACTTTTGAAATAATTTAGTAAAATCCTGCAATCTATTCATGATCCCAAGGGGGAAAATATATGATATTACAAAAGGGTATGTAAACTTTTGAAAATTTCAGAAAATGCAATTGACCAATAATATCATAACTCTCATTGCTATTGAATTTTCAATGGTTCAGAAGTGTGCTGCAGCATGCAGTGCATTGTATTTCATGTATAATTTGCCCGTTGTTGTTAAAATTGCCCTGGAAATAGAGAAATTGGTCATTTTGCATCGGGGTATGTAAACTTTTGGGCAGAACTGTATGTTTGGTTTCAATGCAATATAAGATAGGTTGTGCCGCACACATCTGTGCGACATGTACGTGGGAGTTACCATGGCAACTATGTTATAAGATAGCACTTGTACACGTATACGTCACACGTGAACGTGCAGCAAAACCTCTCCATAGCAAAACCTGATTGCTCCTTAAATTTTGTGAACAGTGTATTCACTGTTCTAGAATCCAGGTAACTGTTCTAGAACCCAAGTGTCAGACTTAAGGAGTCTTCCCTAATATATGTACGTTAATAATTTATTTTAGTGCTGACTGCATGGCATTGGTAAAAAATTGTCAGAATCTGAAATTCTGAATCTTAAATATAATAATTATGTTGAGCCCATTTCTGACAACAATGCGGAGAGGGTTGTGGAGCAAAAAACTGTTTTATTTGACAATCAAAAACTTACAAATGTCACAGATAGGCCTGATGGATATTTCATTCAATTGAGAATAAAGACGACATTGATTCCTTGCCCTCCACAAGTTACTTAAATTTTATTCTGTAATTCCCAGCAGTGTCTATGCTGCCAACTCCAAGATGGCTGAAAAGAAAAACCAAAGATAATTAAAATTGATTACTCCTTTAATGAGGTTTCGTAAGTAACACACAAGGAGTATACATTCTCTTTTACCTTTAAACTGTGCATGTAAAGCGATTGGGTCATCATAATTGAGATGAGCAAATTTCTCCACTAGAACCTTGATCCTTCGATGGATTTCAGCAATGTCACTTCTGCTGCTTGAATTGGCTGAAGTAAAGACAACACAATAAAACTGAAAAGGTATGCATCTACATGGCAAATGAAAATCATTATTATTTGATCAGGCAGGAGAATTTTCGACCCTTTAAAAAGTTTTTGGACGAGAATATTCAATCTATTCATAACTGTTCCCGCAAAAAATGACCTGAAAGTTCCTTTTTCTGGTTTCCAATTCTGTGTCCTCTGTTATGGTTATAACCAGGACAATTCAGTTCATTTTTGTGGGCATAGTTCTGATAGGCTTTGAAGTAAATGCTCTTGTTAAAACAGTCTAAAGTCAAAATATTTGTAATCTTGTTCAACTTTAGCGATGGAAAAAGTTATAGCATTCAGCCTCCTATCCAACATACAATTTTGGTTCGTTTTTGCAGGTCTTGCAGTGGCATAAAAGACATTGTTCCACCAGTTGTATCTGTCAATGATATCTTGGCTCACGGTCTCCACTGTCATCTCAACAGCTTCTCTCATTTGCTGTTGGTTGGTGACGTCATACTGCGGCCATTCCGTTGGAACTGTGTGGGGTCCTTCATTGGGATTTCTGAAAAGTTGGAATGTGGAAAGAGTTTTAAAAGAAACTACAGGGTGGGGAACCAAAATTTTTCATGAACTTCCTTGTGCTAAAAAACAGTACAGCATATTCATTAAGGTATCAGCCATACCTGTTGAAGGTTAGAATGAGCTGTGACTAAAAAAGACTCCTCAGGAGACAAAAGGAAGAGGTAGTCAGATTTGCTTTGTGCCAAATGGATTAAAAGCTATCCCTGACACAGCCAAATTGATCTCACAACCGGAATACAATATCATGAAGGCAATCAATGATGGGAAAGGAATAAGAGGGAAGTCTGGGAGTTTGTGAAGAGAATTAAGAGAGGAATGGAGCATTCCTGGAGTCACAGACGACGAAACTGACAAGGTACCTGCAACCTCCATGAGAGAGGTGGTTGAAGAGCTTCAGGTAGATCTCGAGGCTGCCAGAGTGGCTATGCAAAATGATTTTGGCCTGAAGTCATATGTCAAGACCCCAAAGACACCATTCGGCTAATTCCATAAAGGCAGGAAGATAGAAATGGTAAAAAATTATGGGCCAAATTAGGAAGCATAGCACGATATTCAATTTTTTTTCAAACTATAAACGTTTTGTTGTTGATTCTATTGTCAACAAAAAAAATGGCAAATTCTATATAAAATCAATAGAAGATGTCGATGGGACATTCAGGGTGAAGTATCCAGCTCAGACAATGGTTTCAGGAGTCATGACTTTAGATAGAAAAAAGTATGCTTTATTTCTTTTTGGTCTGAGTAAAGGGGAACGGACCTGATGCTATGTGATGCATACTACTAGGTCCAGTGATGTCATATTTTGCCATGGCTGGATGACAATTACCCCAATGGCAACTATAGCCAGACTCAGGATGGTCCCCCCATGCCTTATGGCCAAGAAAGTTCAGGATTTCCACTTAAAGAAAACTCGGAGTCTTCTGGGTGGCCAACTTCTGGCCCTTCTCCAGCTCGGACCTTAATTCCCCTTACTTTTCCGTGTGGGGCATATTAGAATAGTTGGTCAACAAGACCTGTCACCACGATGTTGTTGTCCTCCTTACTGTCTTCATGGCTCCCGGCCTCATAATATGAAGGCACTTTTTTTCAAAGCATCACCAAGTTTAGACGGCCATATTGAATTTTTGAGTGGAGATAATACAAGTCAAACTAAAAAAACAATCTTTATTGTCTTGCTTCTAAGGCTTGCAAATATGAATTTGTTATGAATTAGCAAAACCTTTCATTTCGACTTAAGTTTGAAATATTCCAAATTTTGAAAAATTTGCTTCCTCACCCTGTACTGGAAAGTATACCTGGAGTTATTAGAAACGCACATGGGTTCTTGGCAAGGCTTCCGAAAAGATACATGTAGAAATTGATAAGGTGTACTCGATAACATAGAGTGAAATTTGAAATGTGCGTGGGGTAGGACTGTCTTCAATTTTTTTAATGCAAAAATGAGAAGTGAATGAGGAAGATCAATAGAGACATATGATATAACATAATTGTATTTGTGTTGTAACTAAGAGGGCAACCATTAGAATTTTTGGAGGAGCTTTAAGGAAATAATTTATTTGGCAGCATCGGTGACAGTAGTTACTTATTTCGTGCTTGCAACATCCCCAAATATTCTCTTTTAAATCAAGCAACACTCTGATTTTTAATATCCCACCAGATATTATTATTTCAGGCATACGCTGAAAGTGATGATATTGAAGATTATACTGGAGTCACTGGAAATCTATGAAGGCAGATTTCTGAGTGGACAGGGAGACCTCTGTGGGTCATAGACTCATAGTAAGGCCACACATAATTGATCTTTAGCTTCTCGGATTCGTCTCAAGGCACTTTTTCTAGGGTCGGTCGGTAGGACAAAAAAAAAAAGGTGAAAAAATTTTTTTTTATAATGTCCAAAAAAATTTTTTTTTTTTTTTCAATCGGCAGGAAATCTACTGTGTCGGCCGGTCAGCGAAGCTAAGAATCAATTATGTGTGGCCTAAATGATCATACTCACCCAGTGTAAGCGAAATTAGTGTAGTATGCCTGAATGTTTCTTTTTACCAACTCATCATTTTCGTCGAAGGAGAGCAAACTGCTACCAAACACCATGGGAACATCCTCAGTATGTGTTCCGGATACCCACGAGTCTTTTGTGATAAGGGAATGGTCAAATTCATAGAAGTAGGTACTTTTTCCTGTAGAAGCAGCATTTCTGAAGGAAATGAAATGAAAAGAAGGGTTGTCAGTTGTGATCTGCTCCAAATTAAACCCTTATGACCATGGCAGATATCAGACATGTTATTTGTAAATAAGTTAATATTATAAATGATTCTGAATTTGTTTAACAATGATGGATTATATTGGAGGAAATGTAAAATAAAAACAAGTTATAGTATGAAGCATGCTAATCCCCCAATAAATACAAAACTTGGGAACTATCTGGTTTGTTTTTTTTCAACAACTTTCACTTTTCAATATTTTTAAGAAGGTGTGCATAAAATATGTTTGTACTGTGTATAGGCCTGACTCTTTGAAACATGTGATACATGTATGATTCCATGTATATCAAACTTACTGGGAATGAAAGCCAACCTCTTCGTACACCCCACATCCAAACATCATGTCAGTCAAAGCAGCCGAACCTGCTCTATCTCTAAGCTCTGTGTTGTTGCTTTCTATGTCAGGGTACTGCTCAAGGACCATCTCAACGAGCTCTTCTTTATTCTCCCAAACATCAAACAGCTGAATCAAAAAAGCAATTAAATCTTCACTTGATTCCGAATAAGGCTGGGAAAACATGGAGCCATCATCTTTACATCTTCCTGCGAGAAGGTCGTAGTCAGCATTTAGACCTTGCTCCATTGCGTCCAAGGGTAGCATGGTGATGAGCTCATTATCCTGGGTTGGCACAAAGTTTGCCACGTAATTGTTGGCACGGGGAATGGTGAAAGCATTTAAGTTGATTGACGCTGGTGTGACGCCCCGCAAACATTCTACCATTGCTTCGTCATCGTCCACAGGGCAGTCATAGTTTTCAGCCAGTTTTAAAGCGCTCATTCTGTGACGAGTTGATCTGGCTCCATAAGCAGCAGCACTCCCACTCAGAGCGATGACTCGTTGAAATAGACCCCTGGCCTCAGGAGACAGAGACAAGTGACTCACGCTCATGCCTCCAGCTGACTGACCAAATATGGTGACCGTATTCGAATCTCCACCAAATGATGCAATGTTCTCTTGCACCCACCTCAGTGCTGCCACCTGGTCCCAGAGGCCATAGTTACCTGCAGCAGCCTCACTTTCAGTAGACAGGAAACCAGTGGCGCCACATCTGTAGTTGAAAGTAACCACAATGACACGCCCCCTAGTGGCAAGTTCTTGGCCATTGTAAGTTCTTCCGGAACCAAATAGAAATCCACCTCCATAGATCCACACCATTACTGGGAGGGGGTCATCTCTGAAATGGTAAATGCTAGAAGTGAAGGCTGGTGGCAATGTGTATATAGTCACAAAAATAACAAACATATAATAACCTTTCAATTTATCTGGGAAAATTGTATTTATGCCCAATCTTTGATTGCCCTGATAATGTGAATGCTCATGAAAAAGCTGAGTCTAAAAATGACCGAGTTTCTCTCTCTCATGTTAGTCAAGGCGGTGGGTGTTAAATAGTAGAACAATCGCTCGCAAGGTGATAAAAGCATGAAACTTAGCACAAACGTTCAGAAGGACCTACTCTACCATTTTAGGCCGGGAGCCATCTTGAGATTAGCGTTGTTCCCTCCGCCATCTTGGATTTCAAAATGGCCGCCAATCTGAACCTATTTTAATCAATATCTGAGGAACTGTGACCGACAGAGAGTTGATTTCAGTGGCTATGCCCTTTATATCACCTTCCCAATTCATAAGGGGTACTTTGGAACTATTTTGATGACAGCCATATTGTTTTTCAAGATGGCCGCCATTAAAAACCCATTTTCTACTGTATCTCGGAAACTAATTGAGTTAGAGACTTTGTTTCAGTGTCTATTTCCCATTTTTGGGGTCAAGGAATCAGTAGCACTCATTTTAAAAGAGATTTTAAAAGTGGCATCCATATTGAATTTATGGATTGTAATTACCAGGATGAACCATTCTCACTCTATCTTTGGTGTTAAAAAGCGGGAAACACCATTTCATTGTACTATTCAATCATTTACAGGGACTGTCAGTCACTTACAATAGCAGTAAAACGATTTTCAGCTCTTGATATAAAAAACCTTTAATGTCAATGTTTCAGAAATAGTAATTTTATTCTAAGAAATGCAAATGCTGCAGCCTTAAACAATTATTTTCAACAATATGAAAGAAGTCTGACCCGGGCAAAGCTTGTATCAGTGGAGATATCTTTCATACTGCATTTGCATTTCTTATCCTGACTGGCTCCTTGATTGTGGAAAAGCATTTAGTCTCGCATGCTACTTACAAGATTCAGATCCAGCGAACGATAATTTACAGGATCTCGAGGAGAAGATTCAGTTACACAGTGTGAAATACCAAGAATTACCGAATATGAAGCGAGAGATAACCTTTTTCCTGAAATATTTAACAAGTGCCAGATATTTGACTGCAAATATAAGTTGCTGTCCAGTAGAAATGAATTGGACATTCTATGAGGATGACTATTAAAAAGAATTTCAGAAAAAAAGGAGACAATGAAACAACTTTGACAATTATTCAATTGGACCACAATATCGGTATGAATCAGTTGAAAACCCATGAGGCACACTTATCCTCTGATATGTTTTCAAAAAAAGGTGTTTGAATTGTCCAGCTAATTGTTACAGTGTAACTTAGAAGTACTATCTAAGATACTGAGGGTCAAAGAACTTTGACTTGATTGTCAGAAAGAAGTTATTTCAAATGTAACCAAGAACTTCATTTTGTTTTATGACAACCAAGTATGCTGTTAAATCTTGGTAAAATTGTCTCCACACGACAGCAACTTAGACTGGGAACTAAATCTGACGAATGGGAGACCATTAAATATTTCTTTTGCCGTTACAATATTTTAGATGTTAAAAAACATGGTCAGCCAGCCTGTGAAGGTGTATAGTATGAGAAAAAGTTAACTGCATTTATTGTGTGTGATAAAATACAGACATGAGTTTTCAATGATTATTGAAGCTAGAAACCAGCAGAGGTGATTCTGAATCCTTCTGAGCCAATTTCTCAAATTGAGGTTGTTGAAGTCATTATTTTTGCTAATGCTGTCTATCCTCTAAAATTGACTCCACCTTTTCCCTGGTCTATTCCAATCTTCATGTATGTGGCCCATTGCCACCAATTATTGGCCTTCTTATTTTGTAAATAAGCTCTTACGACAACAAAAATTAGGAGTCACCATCGTTTATAAATATATAGTGTGCTTCGAGCAATCTTGTGTAACTACTTTTTCAGGCTAACAAGCCCTTCGGGGTTTTATGCCTTTTTTTTGTATTTTGCACTTGCATAATTGTGTACTGTTTATGGTGAAATAAAAAAAATTAAATTAAAAAAAAGATATTGGTTACAAGCATAGCAGCTTTGACATTGTAATAAATCAGCATATAGGGCATACATTTTGTTAAAAACTACACTGATACAACATTGTAAGAATGTAATAAGTTGTAGGGGAGGAGTATAGAGGATGTGGGTTCGTGGGCTGGACTTGACGACTGCTTGATCAATGTCATATTGTCACAATGTCACAGCCCGAAACCAAGTACTTTTTTCGGGTTAGTGTGCACATAAGTATATACTTCCACAGCTAGGCACTATTTGGGAATGTTAATAGATTTTTTGTGAAGTACCATTCAAAGAAGCAATGTCTTGAGTTTTTGTATCCATGATCAAATCAGCTACAGTAGCTCATCCTGAATTTATGATTGAATGTCATCCTTATGAACAATTATGAGAGAGTGTTAACGGGTTTTAGACATTACCCGCTTTTCTTTACATATTTGTAGTGTAATAAATTTTTACAAATAATGTGTAATATGTTTTAGATGTTTATACTGACACATATGAACAGAGTCTTGCTTGTGCTACGAGGCTTTTTCAGATGACATTTTCCAATCAAGTGAGCTTCAAATGAAGGGTCTCAGCACACTTAGCAGTTAGCACAGAATAAGTAAGCCCAATAACAGGTCAGCTATTACAGAATGACTCAAGAATGTATCAGTTGTTGACATGCTTGATAAGGCCAATAAGTGAAAGTCTGTCCAGCAAAGTTCAAACCGGGAAGTTGGAACAGATCCGAGAGAAGTTCAAGTCAATTCTAGATGATGGAAAGTTTTTGCAAAGGAAGTTAAAGGCGGCAACAAAAGCATATTTTTGATTTCATAGCATGAAAAGATGAATTGTGTTTAGATAAAAACTAATTGGTGTCTACACACCAAGCGCTAATATTGAATTAGTCTTATGAATAAAACCAAAACAATGTTTTTATATGTTTTTTGAATGTTAATAATGCTTGCTGGGTATATTGATGTATTGTTTTTATTTTTTAATTCTTTGTATTCATGATTTGTAGTCTCCCAGTAAACGAAAGAATCCACTGATATCATCTTTCAGGCTTTTTAACTCCAAAAATATAATGAAAAATATTTAGATAGTAGTGAAATGGAGCAACTAAGGGAGAAAAATTAAAAAACTGTATGAAAGTGACCTCTACTGCCATGAGGTAAAATAAACATTTCTTTGAGTAAATTTTCAAATCTGATACCTTGATCTTTAAAAGGTATCTATATCAAGAGTTGTAAATCTTTTTACTGAAAATGATGAAATAGTACAGTGAAATGGTCTTTCTCGCTTTTAACTCCAAAATATAGTGAGAAATGGGTCATCTTGGTAATCGTAATCATAATATTCAATATGGATGCTACTCAGTCTTCTTTGAAATAAGTTCATCTGACTCCTTGACCCTAAAAATGGGAAAATAGCCACTGAAACGAAGTCTCGAACTCAATTAGTTTCCGAGATACAGTAGAAAATAGGTTTTTAATGGGGGCCATCTTGAAAAACAATATGGCTGTCATCAAAATAGTTCCAAAGTACTCTTTGTGAATTGGGAAGATGATATAAAGGGCATAGCCACTGAAATCAACTCTCTATCTATCATAGTTCCTGAGATATTGATTAAAATAGGTTCAGAATGGCGGCCATTTTGAAATCCAAGATGGCGGAGGGAACAACGCTAATCTCAAGATGGCTCCCGGCCTAAAATGGTAGAGTAGGTCCTTCTGAACGTTTGTGCCAAGTTTCATGCTTTTATCACCTTGCGAGCGATTCTTACACCCATCACCCTGACTATGTTGGAAATTGCAGCTCTCATAAATTAATTACAACTTCTGCATGAATAACTGCACTTCTATGCTGTTTTAGTTTGAATAAGTAAATCTGTGCCATCTGAGAGTTTTACTTGGGAGATTTGCCTGAATTTGCGAATGGAGATTTACTTGAAGTTGCCAAGAGAGATTTGCTTGCATTTGCCAAAGGAGTTGCACTTTTGATGCTTTTGTTCATAAACTATTTGGTGGTCAATATGACAAAAATATCAGCTTAAGTTAATTTTGTCGCAACAGATGTGAGATACTATTAAATTCACATGCCTCTTGCTAATTTGATAAAAATATCTGATAAGGGATAAAATTATGAGCATGCTGACCACAAACACCAAGATATCAGAGGGCACATGTTTCTTTTATTACACACGTTCTGAACTAAGTCCCAGATATTACAGTGAAACACTTTGATATAGGAAAAATCCTTTCAGGTTCATGTTGATTTTTGCATTATGTGAGTCATGATACACCATGATTTGTCATGATCATTACATTAGTATTGGAAAAATATATGCAGCTGATGATTCATGATCACTACCATGTAATATAGTTGTAAATGTGACTAAATATGTGAAACACTTTGACATGGGATGATGAGTCATCATAGGCATGATTTGTCATAACTGCATAACCACAGCCCATACGGTCAAGAGATTTTGTTCGTCAGCTGTTGAGAGCACCAATGCCAGACCAAGGCAACTGGAGGCCAACAGGATGATGACATGGGAGGCGGAGCGGTTATGGATAATATAAAAATAAAAATATACTTCCATCATTAGCTTGGGTACTGCAATGTTGAATCGGCCTTGGCTTGGCTTGGTGCTTTCTGTAAGGCCAGACATAATTGATCTTTAGTTTCTCTAATTTTCTCAAGGCACTTTTTCGAGGGTAGATCGGTAGGGTGAAGAAAAAAAGGTGAAATCTCAGTTTTTTATACACATCAATTTGATAAAAAATTGTGGGTATGATAATTTTTTTTTGTTCCATAGGCAGAAAATCGGTTGGCTAGGTCGCTCTGAGAAGCGAAAAATGTAAAAAGTCAGGCCTAAATGACAATAATGTCCTGTCTAGCCTCAGTAAAAAAATCATTCCTTCTTTCTCTTATTCACAATGTGTTGTTCGATCTTGAAATCAAGTTTTGTATTGCGAGTGCTTGAAATAAATAACTGACTATGGTACGTGTATCACAGTGCAGCACTTTCTCCTCCAACCCCCCCCCTCCCACAATATGTAATGGTTGACCCCAAATGTACTTACTGTTCAATTTCCTGACTCTTCCAGGCCTTTCCTTCTAATGGACACCACCTGTTTCTGCATGTAGTTGTACCATTCTATACACAAATCCCTTGCTGACACAAAGGCTTTCAGATATCTCTCCATCTCAGCTCAGGTGGATACGCCTTCATTTTGGCAAATAAATAGGAAATTGTCATCATGAAGGAAGACCAATCACTGCCAGAGCCTGGTTATGACAAATCATCCAAATGATGACCAATCATCCCATGTCAATATCTTTCATACACAGCTTTGGATCTTACAGATTCACAGCTATGGCATGTAATCTCGATCATGAATCATCAACAGCATATATACTTCCTATACTGATGCAATGATCATGACAAATCATGGTGTATCATGACTCACAGAATGCAAAAATCAACATGAACTTGAAAGGATTTTTCCTATATCAAAGTGTTTCACTGTAATGATATCTATAATTGTAAACCAGTCAAGCATGTGTGTTAGGGTGGCCCTTAAAAGCATCTATATTGAAAAATAAAATTTTGAAATATTGGTGGGCCACCCTCTGAAATGATGCCAATTATGGAAAAATGATGCATGCAAATTTTCAGGCAAATCGGTTAATATTTCGAGGTGGCCCATCGCCCTTGGAAGTTTTTATGTTTCTGGCGTAATTCTCTACTTTTGTCAACTTGCGGTTCTGTATTATTTAGCCAATTCAAATGATACAAAAATACAAATGGCATGGTTGAACTGTTCTTAATTAGAGTTTCATTTTGAGTACCAACTTGGATGGTCTGTGATGATTTAATATTTGGAATGTTCAACTGCAAATTTGCTGAAAACCTCATTTTCGCTTGATTTTCCTTTATTAAATAATATCAGATGATTTGTTCTTTGGGCAGATGATAATTAATGGAGTGTTATTGGTTGCAAGAGATCAGATGCAGAGAGTTTTGGCCTTAGATTAAAACACTTTCATAATAAACTGAACCAAATAAAAATCGCAAAACTATTTCCAGGGCTGTATTTTTGTAGTTTGCATCTCAGATCTAGAACAGAACTATCTGCTTAGTAGTATATTTTCTTTGCTGCAAACTTATATTGGACTTGAAAACCTACAAGCATGGGCACTGCTCAATGCTCATTTGCATATGCATAAGCATGACATCATCAGTTTATGTGTTGTTAAATGGAAATACTTATGATAATTTTGTGATAATATATATTCAAGTTTAAGAGTCTCAACCAATCAGAGCTAAGATGCTTGAAGCACCTCTCCCAATTCAAAAGTTCACTGCCGATTTTGGAGCAGAAATATTGACTTGTCAGGCTAAATATGCACATGAGCATGTTGCTCGTGCAGAGTAGAGTTCATCCATATGCAATAACAAGATGTAGGACGAACGGCTGAGGCAGGACGAAGCTGTTTCTAAGACTCGTTGAAACAACTTCAAACTTCGCTAGTAGTATTTTCTGAGCGAGGATAGTGTTTCTTTTTGTTAGCAGTGATCTCACAAGTCTCAGTGGCTGAGTCGGGAGTGTGGTTTGGATTGAAGTGCTTTTGTCTAAAAAGTGTATGGAAATTTTACAGGTTGACCCAGAGGGCCCGGGTTCGAATCCCAGTCAGAACCTTTTTTTTTTCGAATCCAGTGTGGAGTGATATTTTGTAAATAATTTTCTCAACACAATAACTGTTATAGGTCTATATATAGATAGATCAATTTGATAGATATATATAGGTAGATTCTTCTCATTATATGACTACTGCATTCACAACAGCAAACTACAATTCTTTTTTTTAAAAGAATTTTTTATTCTGTATATCAGTGAGATGGGCTGTTGAGTTGATGCAGATGTATAATCAGGTGTCAAATGACTCAGTTCTATAAAAATTTTTACCTTTGTATCCTCTTCTGTTGCGAGGTTAATCACACTGGGGTATGGTGACTGGACGGGGGTATTAGGCTCTCGAAAGAGCAAAACTAATGAGTTCGTGTGAAAGCTTGAAGAAAATGATGAAAAAGGCCACACAATTTGTTTCAGTTAGTGCCTCTTAACTTGTTAAAATGTTGTTGTTCGAGAAGTCAGGTCAGAGTTTGTCACACACAATGATATTGCAGCGAAATACTGCAACTATGGAAACAGGTCAAGGAATGACCTATACACATGCAACTGAGTGAAAAAGGCCTAGGGTCTGTCAAAAGTACCTCTAACAACCTCTATGGCATCTGTAGGACAAATGACCATACCATTTGTGCCCTTCTTCTGCTTTTCTTTCCGCGCAGATGTGTGTGGTTGTGAGAATAGCAAAAGGAGGGCACAGAAAGTGTTGATGTTCACCTCTGCAGCTGACACACATATTGTTTGAAGTCTCTCAGATAAACTCCAATCGATTTTCACTCCATAGCTATTGTTTAGGCTGTTTGAGGACTTGTTTCCGTAGTTGCATTGTTCCATTGGAATATCATTGTGTGTGGAAAACTTTCACCTGACTTCTTAAAAAGCAAATTTTTAGCAAGTCAGGTGGCACTAAATGAAGTGAATTGTGTGGCCTTTTGCATCATTTTCTTCAAGCTTCAACATGAAATCATTAGATTTTCCCTATGGGGCGCCTAATACTCCTGTCCACTCACCATACGCCAATGTGATAAACTTGGCAACAGACATGCGAAAAATGGTCAAACTTGAGTGATTTCATGCAACTGAGTCCTTTGACACCTGCTTGCACAGAAGCATACACTCAACAGCCCATATGAAGCATATCTAGAAAAATAAAGCCCTAGAAATAGTTTTGCGTTTTTTATTTGGTTCAGTTTATAATGCTTAGGGCTTTATATCCCACATTCATGTGGCTGGAAGGCCAATCACTAGGTCAGGATACGTATGAAAACCATGATTGAAACTGCTGTAAAAAATGAATATGGGTTCAATTGAGTACCAATGTTGGATCAAAAAAGCCCAGACCACTCCCAACTGAGCTTACAACACTCCCCCAATGCATTCTTAGGGAATTATATCAAAGTCACCCTTTGAAATTTTTCCTGCAATGATGCTGTTGTTAATAAGTTTGCCTTTTTGTATAATATGTGAATAATTTCATGTCATGCAAATATTTGGTAGACCTGCACAGAACCTGCATGTCACTCACTGGTCTAGCTGTTTTTATGGTACAACTTGACAAGGGAATTGCCAGTCAGGAGTAAGGAACAACCAGATTCAAATCAGTGCCAAATTTGTGAAAAAAATATAAGGAATGCTGTTGAATCTGACACAGAAGTAACCCTCCTGTCCCCTTGGGACAAGAATAACCAACTGTCCTGCTGGAAAATCATAAATGTTGATAAAAGAATATGGGAAATTGGATCTTGCTGTGATTTTTTTGTAAAACCAACACATTGACAATTGACACATTGACTCCTTACATATATTTTTCAAAATCATCACGGCTTTCATGAAATTATGCCAACCCAAGACCATGAAAGGCTTTTTTCATTATTTTTCTTAAACAGTGATCAGAACAAGCAGCTGCCCTCATTGGTAATCCATTTTACAAGGTCTGGTAAAAAATTATTACCTCCAGATTGAATTTGGAGACATCATATAGCAAAACAATCAATTTTGAAAAGAACTAATGACGTGTGGCTCTTCGGGTTCATACAGAATTGTCATAGACCATCCAAGTTGGTATTTCAAAATGAAGCTCTCATTCAGCCCTGTTCGAAAAATCTAATTAAATTGTTTTATGATTTGAATTGGCTTAGTTATACAATACCGCGAATCGGCGAACATACAGAATCATGACTGAAATGCAAGAATTTCAAGGCCTGTGGGCCACCTCTAAATATTAACCGATTTGAATGAGATTTTGCACTTCCTGTTTTCACCATAATAGGCATCATCTGAGGGGGTGGCCCATATAAATTTCAATCTGTTTTTTTAAGGGCCACCCTAAGTTATTGTGTGTTATATTTTGTGGAGTATTGTAGGGCTAAAAAGGGATCATGTGAAAAACGTGCTTCATTAGTACAAAATACCCTCAATTTTCGAAACAGATTAGTTTCCACAAAAGTGAGGACAGATAAAAAATTAAACATACACATGTTGCTCGACACTGTCCGGCACATATACATTCAGATACAAACAATCTTCTCTGGCCCAGGGAATCACAAGCTGAGAACACGTTCTTCCAAATTCTTTTGTTTCCAAAATTCCACTCCATGAAGAAGGTTCCTCTGTTTTCTTCCATCTCAAATCTCCAACAGGGGGCGCTCCAAATGGAATTCCCCGGAATTCATCCAAAGGCTTCCCTTCTTATTTTGAAATAACACAAAAGCAAATATAAAATGTAACTTGATTCGGTGTTGTGTTGATATTTTGTCTCCTCATTTAAAGATAGTGTCACTCCCTAAATTACTACTTCTTTAATTTTGCAGCTGTATCTTATTAAAAATTGTTTGCTACTTGTGAAGGTGCAAATAGAACCCAGAATTTATCCAGTACTCTCATGTCTTTGTCTTTGAAGTGACAAAGTCGGATTATTGTAAAATCATCTATTGTTGGCACTAATGGTATGTTGTAAAATTGTTCTAAACTGAAATGTAAAACTGCCAAATGAGGAAATCATGCCATGTCACTGGCCCATAACGAAAAAAAAATCCTGGAATAAGGATAGATACCAATTGATAAATTTTCCAAAGTAACAAATACTCTAACTATATAATAATTAATATAAATCAAACCTCCAGACTGCAGAGCCATTCCCTCCACCAGACCATACTTAGTGGACACAACTGGACCATCCTGAGTGACCACAAGGGGAAGAAAAACTTGCAGCAAAAGAAGTTGCAGGCAAGCAAGGAGCAACATTGTCAAGTCGAAGTCTAGAAAACTGTTTGCTGTTGTGATGATTATTACCAATGTTCCTCTTATATGATATCAAATGTTTAGTTTTGGTTATCAATTAAATATGCCAATGATAAATCGGAAATATGTTCTGAATTTGGCAAAAATAGATTTGTCTATCTTATAACAAAATAACAAATTAAACAAGAAAAATACAACATTATCCATATATTTCATATTCACATGACTTTTTCAGATAAGAAACACTTTCGGTTTTGCACACTTAAAATTAAAGGTCTCCGTTATATTTATAGAATGAAAATGCACAGGTTCACCCGATGAGGCATAGTTTCACATTACCAGGTGCCCTTGATATAGAGATTAGAACCTCAAAATCACAGAGTAGATGCAGATAGAGTGATTTGACAGTTCATATCTGATAGTGTTATGAAATTTAAGAAATTCAAAATACCACATGCTCAATTCCAGAGTCCCACATAGCTACGTGTAATTTAGTCATTTATTTGTAATATCTACAATTGTAAGTTACAATTTGTAACACAGAACATGATAGCAATGACTCAACCATTTGTACCATATCTGTGGCATGTAATAGGTCACTGAGGGTCACATGAAAACCATCATTGAATGATCATCTAATGTAGAATGACCCGAATTAACTCCAAATATTTATTCAGATTTGCCGTGAACATACACAATCATATGTTGGTCAACCCTGTCTGGCACAAAAATGTTAGATACAAATGGTCTTCTATGGCCCAGGGCACTCCGAACTTAGAGCAGGTCTCTCAAAATACTTTTGTTTCCAGAATTCCACTCCATGAAGAAGGTTCTTCTGGTTTTCCCCAAAGTAAAGAGGAGGATATAATATATAAATGCTGCCATCCATGGCTTTGCTGAAGCGAATGCTGCTGGAATTTATTTTCTTCATCTAGCGGGCAACCATATATTGAATTTGTCCTTTTGTAATTTGTGTGTGTGTTTCACGCCTCTGCAGCACGTTATTGGGCTGTATCGAGGCTTGCTCAGGTGTTATTTGTCTTTGTTGTCCTTATATTTTGTAGTATTTCTGCGTTTGAGAGACTGACTTTGTAGGTTGGTGAAGAAATTATTTACGGATCTTTTGGGCTACCTTTAGCACAGTTGTAAACAGGTTGTGGTGGATAAGGATCAGAGGGCCCGCTCCTTCTTCAGTAAGTTTGTAACTTTAATAGCTTTGATGAGTTCTGATTTTGTACGGAGACCGTCTTTGTTGAGCGGCCCCTTTGCTTGTTGTGTACGTCGTGCAAGTTATGTGTGTGCTCGGTGAAGTTGCAATGATGCAAGAAGTTTTTTTGTATACTACTCCAGACAGTCTTCTGTGAGCTTTCTTCGACTAGTTATCCATTTGTTGTTTAACACCAAGCAGACAACTGCTGCAGCTGACTTGGTTAGGTGTCCTGACTGTTCTTTTTGAAATGAACTTTTCTTTATTCTTCCAATTTCAGGACAAGAAAGATTAGGTCGTGGATAAGAAGAATCATAGTTCCATATTCAATGTCTGTAAATAGGTGTGATGCTGTGGCTTCCTTGATCTCAGCAAGAGTACAATTTTTTTCTTTTTGCCAGTAGCCTGCACTTTGTGTTGTTCTCTGTAAGAGAAGTCTAGTATAACCATTTTCTTGGCCTGCATTTGTCAGAGTATTTTACAATTTTCTAGATGTTTCTCAATCCAAGCTGGGCGGTCGTATGTGGTCAGTGAAAGATCTTTGACTTTGTTCACCAATTTGAGGTAGTGTCTTTGTTGGATGTTGCCATAACTTCATTTCCTTTTTTAGGATTCTTGCATTCAGAAGCCAACACTTCATTCATCTAGGCTTGTTGCAGTGGCATCTTCATATGAGGGATATCAGTAGAGGTCGTATGACTTTGTTTCCTGGGTGATATGCATGAAACCGGTTCAAGAGAGTGCCTGATTTCTTTCTTCTTTGGTCGGTCTGGTGAAGATTTCTTCTGCAAGACACCTATGAAGAGGTTCCTCTTCCTTTGAATCCGTCTCTTTGGAGATAAGCGTAAAACTGGTCTGGGGTAATCCTAGGTCCATTTCGTCCATATCCTCTTCTAGACAGCGTCTGGCTTCAGGGAACGGTATTCCTGTTTCAGCCTATAGTTTTAGGATTCCTCTTTCTTTCTTGAAGATTCCGCAGTCTTGGCTAAATGCAGGGTGATCCCCTTCACAATTAACACAATGTGAGGGCTTTGAGCACGGTTTCTCTCTAGTGTGAGTATGATCTACAGAAGTGGATCAAGAATTTACTTCGTAGCAATTCTGACATCAGTTGTTGTTGCTGCATAGTTTTGCGTGAAATGTTAACTTTGATATCTTAGTAATGTGCTTGAACGAGATTGTTAGGCTTCAGTGACTTTGATGGTCACCAGACACGATTGTTTGAAGCAAGGTGCAAAACGACTTGTCACACACTAGTGGATACACTGTAGCACTAAAAAAGAGTGGTGATTTCAGAGCCTTGGTCACTCAAACAATGTCGAATTGGACCGAAGGAACCTAAACTGTGAAAATGTTAAAAAAAGAAATCCTCAATTGTCTACTAAATATGATTGAAAAACAAATTTTCTCCAGTCACTTAATGAAGTATGCCCCAGCCGGTGGCTCCCCCGCTTGGGTGAAATTGTTCATATCCACGAAGGGTTCGGAAAAATGGTACCGGTGCATCCCTATAGTTTATGTTGCGCATATACAAAAGGAAGTTATCTAATTCTAATTAAGCTCTTTGTGTTTTTATCTTTTTCTTTTACCGTTCCACACCAAAACCAGTCAATCTCTATTTGAGAATAATATCTTTACATAAAATTTTTTTTTAAATTGTTTTATGATGTTACGAATCAATGTTCAATTAATTAGCTACGAAATTCTCAGTTTATAGCAATTTTAAGATGGCACAGTTAAATCAAAATCCTTTTTAGTATGGTTGACGTCGTCAAATATTACTTCAGTCACATCCAAATAGATATCTCCAGTTTCAGGATCCTGGTAGAAATGTGCACGGTCTGTGTTTTTCCTTTTAAATGCATTGTAAATGTTTTTGAATGGCCGGAGACAGGCGTTCAAGTATGACTTGAATCTAGGGCTTGACTCGCATTGACAACTGATATCAGAGACACAATCTTTGAAATGGTTTCCTGCCATATTAAGGAACTTGTAGGTGTAGAAGGGGAAGAAGGAATTTCTTCGCATTATGATGTACAAAATGATGGACAGTTTCTCGAGAGTTACTAGTTCTTCAATCACTTTTCCGAGACTTGCGATTTTGTTTGTCATGAGAGCAATGAGAAGGTTCATCATGATGACATTGAAGATCAAGATCAACAAGATGAAAAGAACCACCAAGAGGCCGGACACTTCGCTGGTTGCAAACAAGACGTCAGGAGGAGCCATAACAGAGTAGGCGTACAATAAAGTGGAGTACATCGCAGGGAAGAACTCACCCATGTTGTTGATATCAGGCTCTGTAACTTTGGTACTATTACAAATTTGAGGTGGTTTGACGGCATAACCCAAAAAGAAGGAACAGGAGAAGGCCAAGAAAAGAACCAAAGTCATCGACAGAAAGATGCAAGTATCCCACAGCATCTTCTGCACTATGACTAATATCTGACTGACACCAGAGTAGAACTGTAGAAAGAAGAGTAGAGACATTAAAGCAAGAAAGGCCGACAAGACGAGCATCGCTGTGACAAATTCGGGGCTCCTGCAGAAGATCTTCTGATCGAAACCTCCAGCGACGTTAGTCAAGATAGACAGGCAGAACAAAGCCTGTATCAATCTGTAGAAAAAAGTGTAAGTTACGGATGACTTGTTATGGGTCCATCCTAACCAAATTGCATTCCACGTTTCCTTCACTATAACATGGAACAGACTGATTTCCACAGCTAGATGGTAGCAAGCCACTAAGATCATAAAGATGTAAAGAGCAATGGAGGAGCCATTTTGCAGATAGATGATGATGAAGAAAAAAAAGGCAGCCAGAAATGAGATCCACAGCATGAGGAAATAAAACAGGAGATGCTCGTTTGTGTTGATTGTGCATCTGATCCATGACTTGATTGGTTCGTTTGAGAGAAGGCCACAATCTTTTGCTCGAAACAACCCTTCTTCATCAAATTCTGTAAGATAGTATAGCGGAGACTTCTGGATTTTCATATCTGGGCCTTCATAATGCCTGATGTCATAACGAACCCTGCGGTAGAACATGCATTCAGTCACTACATGACGATAGACCCCCTCCAGGTTGAGAATACGGACAATCACTTCAGGGACGCATCTCTTGAAAGCAAGTTCAACAGGACGGAATCCTTTTCTGTTCATGCTGTGCAGAAGTGAGATCCTTGTTTCTGTGTCAGGCACACAGTTCAGAGCGATGTCAAGGAATGTAGTTGCCTGATTTGGAGTTAAGTATCCCAACTCAACCACATCATGGAATATGTTGTTTTGTTGTTGGTCTAAGTCTGTGACGTTCAGGCCCTTTTCATGCAGGAAACTGACCATTTCTTTGCTGGCACTTGATAAGGCTAGTTTCCTGAGAAACCCAAAGTCAATGGTATGTCCATACGAGCACTGGAGTTTGTTGGTGTAATTGTCTAAAGAGCAGTTGGCCATTCCTTCATCCAGTATCATCATCTCCTTTTTAGTCAGTCGCTGTTGGACTACATCCAAGTAAGCATTTTCAATATTGCGTTGGCTTTTCAGGATGCCCTCTTCTTTGCCACTTGCTAAGCGAGCATTGAGGAAAAAAAGAAGAGCTTTTTTGTTGCTCACTTCGCTCAACACATCCTTTACGAATTGTAGATTTCCTTGGACTACAGCCGTGTGAAAGGGTAAAACATGAATCCACAATTGGTCCTTGATCACATGGTAATGGTAGATTTCTTCTATATAAGCAGAGCAAGCTCTGACCAGCACGGTGTCTGCAAAAAGCCTGAAAAAGAAATTATATTTATATATTTGAGTATGGTATCATCATCAATATGTAATATATATTATCTATATAAATTCAGCATTGCAAACATGCTCTTTAAAGGGGTGGGATTTCAGCGTATGGTATAATACCACGTCTGTGAAAGAATGAAAGGTTTACTATCAGATAGACTGATGTGAGCTATCCTCAATCTGTGCAGCTGCACAATGAACTATATGTTCCTTCCGAAAATTGAATATTTTCAATCTACACTCACAATGCAATATTAGTACAGTATAACAAATAAATTGCAGTTTGCATAATGATCTATTCTTTCAAAACCTACCTGTCAATTACCATGATTGGATTTTCCTTACGATGTTCCAACTGAACCACCATCAACCTGACTTTTTCCAATTGTGAAGAACTAGATTCAGAAATCCACCAAGTGGATCTGGCCACTCCTGATTGGAGTGGAGTTCCAGAGAATAAATGGGGCCAAGATAACACTTGCTAATTATTATTGATGACTTTATCTTAATTGCCAAGATTCGTGACACTTCATGTATTCAGAGTAGATTAACTTAGCGGGCCTGGCACTTGCCTTGTCAGAACTGCGTGTTGGTTCGGCTTTAATCGAGGCCTGTCATTGCAACAAGTGGAGCAGGGTTTAACATGGAAATGACAAAGAGCATAGTTGTGTTTGTTGATAAAGATAACAAGCATTAATTGTCCTTGCCGCAATTAAAATACTTCTTACCATCGGACTTGTTGAAGTGGGTTGCAAACAGTAAACACTTAAGGGATAAACAAAGGCTAGATAACAGGTTGCCACTTTGCAGAGTCACACAGCTGAAGTAATGTAATGATGTTTAGGTTATTGTGTGGCTTAATCAGTTTGCTTCCCTGTATCTTTTACAAAGACCTGCATGTATGTTTCCTCTTGTGCATGTTTGAAGAGTATAAAGTGAGTGAGTGAGTGAATTTGTGTTTTACGCCCCATCAGCACCAGTGTGGGCTATTTAGAGGCAACATTGGTTAGATAGATTATCCTGGAACTAATTTCTCATAATTTGTAGAAGTAGTCGTTATCTCTGAGGAACTGTGTTATACTGGATGCTGAATTTTCTAAGAATAAGTGTTTGAGATCACCTGATTGAAAGGGTCGTTGATATAGATTGTTATTACATTCTAAAAGAATATGTTTGATCGAAAGTGGAACTTGACACCCTTCGCATATTGGTGCTGCGTCATTGTTTAATAAGTGTGAGTGGGTTAATCTGCTGTGCCCTATAAGACATCTATGAATTACGATTTGCTCTCTGCGTGAGTGTACATCAATTTTTATATCTTTCATGACGTGTGGTAGTATTGTGCGTAGCTTGTTTCGTTGGCAAGCATTCCATCGTACTTGCCAACTATACTTGGTAAAGTCATTGATATGCTTTCTAAAATCCGTATAAGGGACAACATAGTCCGTTAAGTTTTTACTTAAGGCTCTCTTCGCATGAAGATCAGCCATCTCATTTCCTTTGATATCAACATGACTTGGAATCCAACAAAATATAATCTCCTTGTTTTCTTTCATCACTGCTAAGGTAAAAAGAATGTCTAATACAAGAGGGGTTTCCACCTGCTTGTTGGCTATTGCCTGCAATGCAGACTTTGAGTCAGAGCAAATTACAAAATTGTTTGTTTCTGAGTTGACTGCCATTTCTACCGCCTTGTAGATAGCTGTCAGTTCCGCTGTGAATATCGAGCACACATCAGGTATACGTTCATTACAATAACTTGTCTTTGCGGAGGTGACTGCGTAACCAGTCAGAAGTCCATCTTTGGACCCATCCGTGTAAAGAAACTTGAATGATGGATACCGGGATTTTATTATGAGGAATTTACTCTGGTATTCCAGGGGACTTGTAGAAGATTTTTTAAGACTTGTCAGGTCTAGAATACAAATTGGTAAAGGAAGGGTCCACGGAGCAATGGATGGAACCTGCACTTCAGCAACTATGCAGTTGTCTTTGTTTATTATGTCATAGTAGGGTTTCATTCTAAGCCCTAGGGGTTTTATAACACTTTGTTTAGTCATATAAATTTGTTGGTACTTTGGCTGAAATACCGGGTAAAAAGCCGGATTTGTTGAACATGCTGCCAGTTTTACAAAATATTGCAGCGAAAGTTTTATTCGCCGTAGTGACAGTGGTGGCTCTTTCGCAAGCACATATAGACTCTCGATTGGCGATGTTCTAAATGCCCCAAGACACAGGCGAATGCCGAGATGGTGTACTGTATTTAGACATCGGAGGTAAGACGGTCTTGCTGATCCATATACAATACTCCCGTAATCGAGACGTGATCGGGTTATAGCCCTATATAGTCGTAGCAATACAGTGGTGTCTCCACCCCAACTGAGCTTGCTGACTACTTTGAGAAGATTAAGAGATTTTAAACCTTTAGCTTTAAGTTCTTTGATATGTGGAATAAAGGAGAATTTAGAATCCAGTAAAACTCCTAGGAATTTGTACTGGTTTACTACTTTGATTTTCGAATTTTCTAACATTAGGATTGGATCCGGCTGAAAGCTTCTGGGAGGATAGAAGTGCATACATACCGTTTTATTTTTGGAGAATTTAAAACCATTCTCATATGACCATTTTTGCAACCTGTTTAGGTTAAGTTGCAATTGTCGTTCGACACTTGTCATTTTGGTTGACTTAAAAGCAATGAGGAAATCATCTACGTATAAAGAACACTTGATGTTCTCCTTGATATGTCGGACTATGTTGTTAATCTTAATATTAAAACATGTCGGAGAGAGAATACTTCCTTGAGGAACTCCCATTTCTTGGTTAAAATTGTTGGATAGTGTGCTTCCTATTCTGACTTGGAAGTTACGATCTTGAAGGAATGAATTTATAAAATGAGGAAGCCTTCCCCGTAAACCCATTTCATGAATGTCCTTCATAATTCCAAATTTCCAAGTGGTGTCATAAGCTTTTTCTAAGTCGAAAAATACTGCAACTACATGTTCTTTCTTAATAAAGGCATCTCTTATGTAGGTTTCGAATGATACTAAATGGTCCAAGGTACTTCTTTTGGACCTGAAACCACACTGATATTCTGTTATGGCTTCAGTTGATTCCAAATACCATACTAGTCTATTGTTGACCATCCTTTCCATGGTCTTACAAAGACAGCTGGTAAGTGCAATCGGACGATAGTTAAGCGGATCACTGTGATCTTTGTTAGGTTTTGGGATTGGTATTACTATCGCTTTCTTCCACAGCGTTGGGAATGTACCAAAGTCCCATATTCTATTATAAATCTGAAGCATAATTTTAAGGCTTGTTTCCGGTAGATGCTTTAGTAGTTGGTAATGAACTTCATCTGCTCCAGTAGCAGAGTCTTTAGCCTTATTCAATGCCGCTATGAGCTCTTCCATGGAGAAGGGAATGTTATATGCTTCAGAGTTATCAGACTGGAAATTTAAATTTTGTCGCTCGGCCCTCTCTTTAAATTGTTGGAATTCTTGGTTGTAATTGTTCGATGAGGAATTAAATGCGAATTGGTCACCTATTCTATTTGCAATTTCCTCAGTTGTGGTTATCTCCTCTTCGTCGATGACAAGATGTTGAATATGTGTGGATGTATCTCTACCCTGTATCTTCTTTATCATTTTCCATACTTTGGAACTGGGTGTACGGGTATTAAGTTTGGAGACATAGTTTTGCCAGGTAGCCCTTTTCTTTTGTCTTATTATCCTTCTCGCTCTTGCTCTAAAGATTTTAAATTGATTTAGATTTTCTGGTGTTGGGCGAGATTTAAAGGCACGTAATGCTTTTTTGCGGGCTTTGATAACCTCTTTGACCTCTGTGTCAAACCAAGGTTTAGGGCTATGGTGAGGATTGGCTTGAGATTTCGGTATCGCTTTATTTGCTATGTCTATAATATCTTTTGTGAAATTGTCTACAGGGGAATCGGAATCTGCATATTTCTGTAGGGTAATATTTTTGTTGCAGAGTTCTGAGAAGAGATTCCAGTCTGCTTTATTGAATTTCCACCTTGATAAACCGGAGTTAGGCCCAAGATCTAACGATTTCAATAGAATTGGGAAATGATCACTTCCATGTGTATCCTCTAGCACTTTCCATTCAAAATCTAAAAACAAATTTGGATCACTTATGCTGATGTCAATAGCAGAGTACGTGCCATGTCCTGAATGGAGGAAAGTATTTGATCCATCATTGAAGATACAGAGGTTATTATCACTTATAAAATCTTCAATAAGTTCGCCTCTGTTGTTCAGGTCAGTACTGCCCCATAAAGGACTATGACCATTAAAATCCCCAAGAATAATTGAGGGAGCAGGTAGTTGTTGGTATAAATTATTAAGATCTTCTCGTGTCACTCTCGTACTTGGGGACAAGTAAAGAGAACATAAAGTAATCGTTTTACGTAATGTAATGCGAATGGCAGTTGCCTGTAAGGCGGTAGTTAGATTTAGGTGTGTATGGATTATACCATGTTTAACCAGAATGGTAGAACCACCTATTGCCCTGTCATGTACAATTTCTCCGTAAGTATTATACATGTGGAAGTTTCTTAGGGTAATTTTGTCTGAGGGTTTTAAAAAGGTCTCTTGGAGACATAAGATGTTCACTTTATGCTCAGATGTTATTATTTTTAGCTCGTCATAATTTGCTCTTATACCTCGACAATTCCACTGAATGATGTTGTCCATGGAATAGTGTTGCTCTGTCATATATTTGTTAGTTAGTTTTTGGGGGTTTTAAAGTTAAACACCAGAGGATCACGATTCAGAGTGATATTGGTGTTTGACCTTCCCCCTGTAGATGTGTTAGGTGGACCAGGTTTTTTTGTGCCTGGTGGATGTTCTTTGCCTGTGTTCTTTATGTCGGGAGTTGAATTTTGGTGTTGTATTCGATTTGTCTGGGTTTTTTGGGGTTGTTGGTCGTGGTTGGGATTTTTGGTTTTGTCTGATTTGCCCCCCTGACCCAGCTGTCCACCTATTTCAGTAGTGGATTTGGTCTGTGTCTGCGGGCTGATGTTGTTATTTGGTTTGTCTTGTACTACTTCTGTTGGCATAGAGAGAGGGATTTGAAGATCCATGTCTTCTTCTCCCTCTGTCACTTCAGAGTCGACAGTTTCGTAGGAGTCGTTGAGGTCCGACTCGACAACCTCTGTGGCTGCGATCTTTGCTGGTGTTTCGGAATTTCCGTTATCCGATTTTCTTTTGTTTGTTTTTGTCTGCATGTCGTTTGAGTACGTTTTGTTGGTAGTGTCTTGTTTTTGTTGTATTAGTTTCGTATGTGCATCCAGGAGTTCATCCATCTTTCCTTGGGCGAACATTGCACAGAACTTGTCAGTGTGATTTTGGGTGTTGTACTTTGAATATTTGTGATTTGGGTCAAGGTCAACCTTTTTCCTTGGTGTCGATCGTTGTGATGACCCGGGAAAGGATGATTGTTGGGTGTCGGATCCCTGGGAAAACTGAGATCCTGCAGACGGACCTGCATTCCCCCCACCAGCCACCTTAGCGTAGCTACTGGCGCCGTATTTGGATTGAGCAATCCTTCGTGCTTCGGGGAATGTTATATTGGAGCTGGCCTTAATCTCAAGGACCATTTTCTCAAAACTCCATCTCGGGCATGTCTTGTCAAAGGAAGGGTGGTCCCCCTTACAATTTACGCACTTAGGTGGGCGGCCACATGGCTCATCCTTTGTGTGGGAATGGTCTGAGCCTCCGCACCTAGCGCATACTTCTTCACGGCTTTTACATACTCTAGTAATGTGTCCGTATCTTTGGCAACGATAACATCTTCGAGGATTAGGGATATAGGGACGTACCCTACAGACCTCGAACCCAATTTCTACGGCCTCGGGCAGCCGGTTACCCTTAAAAGTGAGACTGAGGGTCTCCACCGTGGAACCTTCTTTGGTTTGTCTTTTTCCCATTCGGTAAATAGAAGTAACTGGGATCTTTCGAAAATTAAACCATTCAAGTAGCTCATCATCGGAGCTCTCATGGCTATCAAAGGAGTAGATGACGCCTCGGATCGAGTTGAGTCTCTCATGTGGAGTCACCTCCACTGCGGCTGAGGCAAGTTTGTTCATGGCAAGGAGTTTCTTGGCTTGGTCACTGTCGCGACATTTAATCAAAAGTGAACCAGGGAACCGCCTGACGTCCCCAGGGTCCCCGATTGCCTTACAGATGGCTTGCGCCCGTGTAACTGCGGAAATCCTTCCATATTCGTCATCTTTTCCTTTAATTACGATGTATCGTGGCCAATGGTCAGTTTCACACTGAAAAAATCCAGTTTGAGAAATGTTGCGGTTGAGAATATCCATATAGATTTACTTATTTCATCCTTCATGTTCCCCACCCACCACGGAGCCCAACAAGGGGAGACCAACATGGATAGGGCAGTGCCCTGTACCCTAGTCCCAGGGATACATAAAGGATATACTCTAAAAAGGTCAGTCCTGCAATACAGCCTCAAATCATGATAACAATAACCACGGCAGGCAAATACCCGGGTTCTAACCCTCCTTGATTGACCCATCAGCCATGGCCAAATAGGACCGAAGTCCAAATAGCAACATGACAAGCCGATTGACTGGACCGGGCCAATCCAGCCTCCCGTCTGGGAGAAATCCAGGCCAAAGTAGTGTATTGTATGGGTGAGACCAACTTAGTCCCAACCAACTCAACCACCAGGACCCCTTCATCCTCCAACACGGGTCGCAACCCACGGCAAACAGGTTGCCCCATTTCCGTCGGGGAGACGTGTGCTTGCGCACTGTCTCGTGTTGGCCACAAGGGATAGAGGTCTTCACCCTTGTGTTACCACCCACCGCCACGAGGAGGCCCGAGACCTGCGGGGGCTTGAAGAGTATAAAATACCTAAGAGCTCTTGGCAGATTGGCGGTCCTCTGAAAAATGTTCTTATCTTCAATTCACAGACTGGTATTGCCATTTCATTGACAGTTTTCTGTTGGTCTCCTGATCTTCTCATTTGATGAAGACGCTTAAGTCAATTTGTTTGTTTATTGTCAGTACTCTGGAAAAACTTTCTTATTTTCAATTAGCAAACTGGCTTTGCCATGTCATTGACAGTTTTCTGTTGGTCTCCTAACTTTCTTATTTGATGAAGTACCTCAAGTCAATAATTTGTTTGTTTATTGTCACCTATACTCCAAGATATGATAAGAACTAAATCAATTGATTAACCACAGCTGACACAAACAAAAAATGTATAAGCCAGTAACATCACACGACCATGTTTGAAGTTAATTTTGAAACTGTATACACCACTAACCTGCACACAGCTATACTAAATGATAAGTGTGACCTCTGTGTGCTCAGTGCTGATTGGGTGAGGACAGGCAAGGAAATCAAAACCCTGCTTTCTGATTGGCTGACCTGGTATGCTTCCCAGAAAAACACCATGGTTTTCCCTGTTCCTGATAAATGTTAATATTAACAAATTGAGCCAATTGAATTGAAGACAATATTGATTTATAACTTCCCGTTACCAGGAATCCAATTTAGTCACAACACAGATGTGTAGCTATAGCTTTACTGTAACATCAGTAAAATTTTGACATTGAAATTATAAAGGTTAACTAAGATGTGCCAACCAGTGAAACTTATTTTGTGTAAAATTCCATTTATTGACATCTCAGACTCTCAGATCCAAAGTTTTATTCCATAAAATACAGATACTACCATTCAGACATAGGGGATACCTGTTGTTATTTACTTCAATTACTTTTACTTTGAACGTGACGTAACCAATCATGAGGCATGGATTTGCTGTATGCAACTTGAGCCAGATTGATTGAGTGCTCACCTAAATTATGTAAATATTATTTCATGCTCCATTAAATGGGTGCACATGATAACATGCAATTAATATTTATGACAGTTTAGATCAGTGATTATTTGTCATTTGGTGTTTCATTTCTTTTTCTTCACACATCAGCACAATTTTCACATCAAAGGATAATTTCAAAATGTGCAAATATATGATTAGCTTGGAAAAATTTGAAATCCAGACTAATTATATATTCATGGTGAAGGACAGTGGCAGATCCAGGCGGGATAGCTTAGGGGTGGCCCCAGAATATTTGACATTCGCGGGCCCGTGTTGTACCATATTTTCTTCAAAATGACACATATCAGTGGCCTAGGTTATGCCCGTATGACCTCTGCCACTGAAGTGAATCTCAAATTCCAAATAGAAAATAAACTGATGCTGTTTTAGCAATTCAGGGGTTTTGTATGCCTTGGCCAAGACAGGTTTAGTTAATATCATATTTCATGTCAGCAATTGTGTAAACTGTAACAATAATTGCTTCAGCTTAGTGCATATATACATTGTGTATTGATTCAGATGTATGAATAAGAATCTAGAATGATGCAGATGCCTTGGTGAAAAAGCCATTGGAAGGCACAGTCATTGTGAGGAAGGATGGATATCAAAAAGTAAGTATATATGACGTGCTGCTGAGCGTCATTTCTTGGCTTTAAATATAACCCGCACTTGATTAGTGGATTACTGATGTTTGAGAGTATGGTAATTTCAGTAAAAATTTGCCTTTTTAAAAATCTCAATGTGGGATATCCTTGAATTGCAAGAAAAGATGCATTGGCCCTTTTATCAGTTATGGAAGGCTCCAGATATTGATTTAATTGATATGAGATAATAAAAGCACGGTCACATTTGTACACATGTCACTTATTTCCATGATCGAGCAATGCATAGAACTGGTGGAAATTGTCAAGAATGCCAAATATCATCATCTAAAATGTGGACTAGACTTAAGTTGCGGCCAAAATGTTGTTCCACTAGAAAATTACAAAGAATGTCCCTGTAGCTGCTCTCCTCTGATAGTTCTGGCATTATAGCATGATGCACAAATGCGTTTTTATTACAGATCCTCATGTGACAGCATCCTAGTTAAGGCCTGTGTGCTTTACATTGAGGAAATCTACCACCACCAGACGATCAGCAACCAATCCTGGGTTCATGTCACTCCTTTCCATACAGCAGCTGTCACAGGAAATTTAAAGTTTGTTAAAGATGTGTTGGGAAACATCACAAACGAAAAGGCGGTTGCTAGCTTCTTGAACAGTAAAATTGGCAGAACAAACGAAGCTTCAATTACCAATAGCCAAAGACCATTCCAATCGGCCTACTTGGACAAGATTGAAAAACAGCTCAAGAAGGAGGAAATGTTCGTTCTTGAAGGGCAAGCTACAAGTGCAGCATCTTCAGTTATCAGCTACTCTACAACTTTTCAATGTGATGACGGCCACGAGATTGACTTCAGAATGATGCGGTTGTTGGCATTGGCAAGTGCCAGCCAAGAAATGGTTAAACTTCTGGTGGAGAAGGGATTGGTAGTCACAGGTGTCGACCAACAACAGAACAACATATTCCACGATGTCGTAGAGTTGGGATACTTAACTCCAAGTCAGGCAACTACATTCCTTGACATCGCTCTGGACTGTGTGCCTGGCACAGAAACACGGATCTCACTTCTGCACAGCTTGAACAGAAAAGGATTCCGTCCTGTGGAACTTGCTTTCAAGAGATGCGTCCCTGAAGTGATTGTCCGTATTCTCAACCTTGAGGGAGTCTATCGTCATGTCGTGACTGAATGTATGTTCTACCGTCATGTTCGGTATGATGTCAGCCATTATGAAGGTCAAGGAATTAAGACGGAGAGGTCATTGTTGTACTACTTGACAGAGTTCACAGAAAATGGTCTGTTTAGAGCAAAGGAGTGTGGCCTCATGAAAATTGAACCAATTAAGTCATGGATCAGTTGCACAACAAAAGCTAAAGAAAAACACATTCACAACTTTCTTATTTTCTGGATGATTTTACTTGCGAACTATCTCCTGGAAATGCAGTTGTACGCACAAAGTGGTTCCAACCTTGTCCTTGCTTTCATAACTGGTACGATGTCCCTCTACCACATCATTTGTGAGCTGCGCATGTTTCGGGTTGTTACCAGTGAGTTGTGGGATGCGTTTTCGTTAGGTTGGATGCATGGCCGCACCCCGGTCACCTTCACTTTTAGCTACCGCGTATTGCAGATGGTGTTCAGTCTCTTAACTATGGTCACTGTTATCGGGGGCCTAGATGTGTGGATCTACTGCAAAGAGGAAGGTTCTGTTGCTAATTTTCTTGTCATTACAACATTTCTTGGCATCTTGTCTGTGCTTTTCTTTCTGCAGTACTACTCTAGACTTGCCTCGGTTTTAGTCATTATGGAGAAAATACTTCCGGATACCTTAAGATTCATTTGCATGAATTCTCTGTTTTTCTTCGCATTTTCTTTCTCATTTTATTTAGGCTACAATACAGAGGCACCTGAGTTTTGCAATATCTCAAAGCCTTCCCTCCCTGATGATGGAAATAACTTGGCAAGCTTCGTTCAGAGTACGTACATGACTTTCCTCTATGGCTTTGCTGTCATTGCCCCATCTGATGTGTCCTTTGGCGGAAGTCATATTTCCTCATTTCTAACATTCCTGTTTGTGGTTCTTGTTATAATCTTCAATGTCATCCTGATTAACTTGCTAATTGCTCTGATGACAAACAAAATCTCTAGCATTGATAGGGTCCTCAATGAGCTTGTTGCATTGGAGAAGTTGTCCATTGTGTTGTATGCGACTCTGAGGCAGAATTCTTCTTTCGCGGGTAGGTTCCTGAGTAAGATTGGAAATTCCCGTTTTCTGAAATGCTGGTTATGTGACAGGATAGGGGCTTGCATGAACAAGATGCTTCAACCTTTGAAGGAGTTTCTCCAGAAACTGAAGAGTTATGAAGTAGAAAGAGCTGGTTTCTACAAAGATCCATCGACCGGCAATGTCTTCTTGGATGTTCTTGAAACATCTTTCGATCAATGCGAACAAGGATCAAGTTCATTGACAGGCTTTGTGACTGATGGTCTGACAGATGATTAATGATTCCCAATTTCTTATACATACGATGTGTCACAACAGCAGTCCCTTCTCACTTTTCCAGGAGGTGGTGTTGTAAGCAAACAGCACTATGCTGCTGCCACCTGTTGGTGCAAACTCGTACTCACTCTGATTTTTGGAGGGCTCCATTCCTTGTCTATGCTGTGCACTCTGGGTAATTATCTCATTGGTAAGTAACAGCACCATTATCAAACGCAGTAAAGACCAGCCAGCTATACAAACCTGCATGAGTCTGTGATGTGTCAACACTTTTCTAAATCATTTTTGATGACATAGTTTAGCCACTTAAATTGTTTCACTTGTGCGTGATGAATAAATCCCCAGAGACGATACCAAAAGGGATTCAAGGACTTGTTTGTGTGGAAAATAACACTGTTTACATGCGTGCTGATGTCATATTCATGCTCTCTATCAAAGTAAACCGTAGTGACAGTTCTCTCAAACTGGGGCGAGCATGAGTTTGGTGGTGAACTGGGCCTTTTTACCCTATACCAACTTCCAACTATAACCCTCTCTTCCTTCCTGAGCAGAACGATGACCAAAAGGTCCATGAGGGTTGCATGATTAGGCTTTGCATGGATAATTTGAACGGGGGGGTTTCCTGGTGATACATCTCATGAGTGACAAGTCAGTCTGCTGAAATA